>CM064909.1:76544760-77744760 GCA_032727855.1 Quercus ilex subsp. ballota
GGAAAAGATGATAGTGAAATTGGATTCTTTTGTTTTTTGATTTATAAACAATGATAACAAAACGAAATTGATAACTCAAGCCTGAAAGTAAACAAACTAATGGGATCCAACTAGAAACTCAGATATACCAAATTTGATTCCAAAACATAAAAAGCAAAACAAGAAGATAATACACACAAGGAGCATGTGTAGCGCAAGGGCCAAGGCATTAACTCGTAGTGGGGAGTGGGTCACCCTTTCGACAAAGCGATGTGACGAAGGCTGGCTGATTGGAATCTTAACACTTGTTTCGCTCCACATTCAGCTTGACAACGGCATCCCTCATAAAATTTTGTCTCATATTCTGTCCTCTCTTATCTTACTTAGCCTTTCATTTTGTTTGCACAAATAAAGCTATTACACGCACCCCTGTTATACACACTTTTTTAAAGTTAAAATCGTGAGTTGAATATACAATTTCAATTTTCAAACCCATGATTTTTTTTATTTTTATTTTTATAAAGTGTGTGTAACAGTGTGGGTTGAGTTCAAATTACAAATTATATAATTTTAAAGTAATGTTATACAATTTGATAACTTTTTATTGAATTCATATTTTGAAAATCTTATAGTTAATTACATATTCTATATGTTCTTAACATACATGTCAAATTTTGGACCAATCTAAAATTATTTATCATTTGATCTATAAACTCATATTTTATGCATAATTTTATTAAACTACAAAAACTTGAAATTTAAACATTTAATTGATGACATGATTATTGATCTTTAAAACTTCAAAATTCAAAATCAAACCAGAGCTAAGGCTAACAAAATTAGAGCATCTCCAATAAACTGGTCAACCCCACGGTGACAGAACCCAACCCTCCATTTGTATTCCTCTTAAATGTCTCTCTCCTCATCCTGTCTAGCTACCTTGCGATTAAACCTAGCAACACAGAACTCAGCACCATCTAATTGAATCCAACAACACAAATCCTAACCACCATTGAGATTGTTGCGAGACAGCACAATTAGTGTTGGGATCGAAGCCAATAATAATAGATGACGAAGAGAACAATCCGTCGTCGTTCTCTCTCTGGCTAAAAATTTGATGTATATGGTGTAGATAGAACAAGAAGGAGAATAATATACTTTAACATAATATTACTGAATAAGTAAACATTAAAGAAGAAGGAGAAGAATTAATTGGATTCAAATATAAAAACATAAATATTTTTATTATGTTCACTTTTATTATTTTTAAATCTAAAATCTCCTTATCAACTTAGTTACTTGGTCTTGACGGAAGTAGTAATTTCAAATCACTTTTAGCAACCCAATTTGACAAACCCTCAAAATGTCTTTGCAGAAACAGTGCTCTACTTCCTACAACAATCTTAGACAAGAACTTAATTAAGGGATATAATACCTTATAGGTTAAAACCAAGTGCACATCCAGGCTTCACCCAAAAATTCAATATCCACGTCAACATGATATGAAAATATGAGTAGGATTCTATTTTTTCCAAAGGAACCGAAAATGGATTCTTTGGGTCCCTGCCCTAGTCTCACTTTAAAAAGAAAGATGGTAGCATTTGCTTATTGTCATGATTACCTTGTATACCTAACATGAGTTATTGTCTTGATTCTTTTGGTGCACTTTGGACAGTGTCAA
This sequence comes from Quercus ilex subsp. ballota, assembly GCA_032727855.1. NCBI lineage: Eukaryota > Viridiplantae > Streptophyta > Magnoliopsida > Fagales > Fagaceae > Quercus > Quercus ilex. Next base: position 76,546,421 of record CM064909.1, read on the forward strand.
AGAAGGTAACATGGCTGAGTTGATTTCCATGTAAATTTGTTTTTTCTCATGAATTTTATGCTGCACTTTGGACAGTGTTGAATAATCTTAGGCTTCCCATGTGACAAGTTTTAATCAAGAGTTGAAGCTAATCCTGGCAAGTCTCTTGGTTTTGGGAACCCAATGCTATTTGTTTTGGCTAATATATAGTATCATTAAGAAATCTAGTGGTTCAAGTTCAATGGAGGGCGTGATATAATTTTCCTCGTTAAAAGAGGGTATCTGATGCTAATATGATTTGCTTTTTGTGTAGGCACAAACTTGTAGGATTTACTCATAAGGCGGAATAGCAACCAAAAAAAAAAAAAAAAAGCCAGTGTGGGTTTTAATTAGGTCAATTGGTGCGTTTTTTATCGTTGAATAAGATATTGAAGTTCGAATCATGTTTATACAAAAAATCAATTGGCGTCTTAGTCTAATAATAAAGAACAGTCATTATAGAACCAACGTTATATGTTAAAATTCTATCATATCTATAAAAAATAAATAAATAAATAAACAAAAGTGAACCGTCTTCAAGGAAAGGAAAAAAAAAAAAAAAGAACCATATTTTTGATGCAAATCTTTTGGATTGATTCGAAGATCTCCCCTCCTAGTCCAACTAAAAAAAGGTAGTCTAAAAGTATTTCATCACCTTTATACCAAATAATAATTAGTAATATATATATATATATATATATATATATATAGTTTGGGTTTGAAACATATTATATATAAAACAATAATTTTTTTTTAATAATAGAAATATAAAACAATAGTAGTTAGGAACGCATGGTGGATTTAATATGGTGAATCCATCTTTATATTATCCTCTGTAGTATGAATTCGTAAGCTAATTCTAGGCGTACCCTTTTGTCTGTTCGAATTTTCTGTCTGTTCTCGATGTCCCAAGTAAGCATAACCTACTTATGCCTTAATCAGCTCAAAGGTCAAAAAGTTCATTGCCATTTTTTAATAAAAGTTCATTGCCATTTAGCAGCATGCGTTTGAATTTTATAATCTCGAACGCTGAAGAAACATATTTGAAGGAGAACTAGCTTAATAGCTTAGTAATAATTAAGAGGGTTGATTAAGTAGTGAAAATAGATAGCCACTATACCCCAATTATTTTCGACAACATCTTATGTTATTTTATCACTATTCCTCCTACAAATGTTAAGGTCTCAAGTTGGTTCAAGTATTACACGTGAAGCGGGAAAAATATAGACCAATATATATCTTGGCGAAATATGTTAAATAGATAATTTTGATAAGTTTGTAACTTGAATAAAGGAAAATCTATTACTGTTTGAGTCGGCTATAACTTAAGATGTATTAAATTTATCTTCTTTTTAATGAAGTTACAATCTTTCCACTAAAAACAAAAGGAAAAAAGAAAAAGAAAAAAGAAGGAGTACTTTAAAATCCTTTTTCCTTGACTGGTTCACCTGGGAACATGACCAAAAATATCTTGCTTAACCAGAATTGATGTTTCCCTTAATTTTGACACGTTGGGATACTGGATTTCTTAGTAGAATATTCTGGATACATGATCGAATATACGTTCTATTAAAAAAAAGTCCTTGTTAAGATGTGATATGAAAAGAAATGTTCAAATTTCATAAATGAATTCTAGTTACCGTTAAACTATCATTTGAACTCTAAATGAAAATTTTTTGTTAGAAAAAAAAATTAGTTATTATTTGAGTGATTTAAATTTTGTTTGTGTATACCTTAGTACATTACTAGTTGATAGCCAACGCAATGCACTAAGAAGATTAACATAATTTTTTTTTCTACATTTAGTAGTACGCGTTTGAATTTTATAATCTCGAACGCTCAAAGAAACATATTTAAAGGAGAACTAGCTTAGTACCTTAGTTATAATAATTAAGAGGGTTGATTAAGTAGTGAAAATAGATAGCCAGTATACCCCAAATGTTAAGGATTTAAGTCGGTTCAAGTATTACACGTGAAGCCAAAAAAATAAACCAACATAAATCTTGGTAAAATATGTTAAGTAAATAATTTTGATAAGTTTTTAACTTGGATAAAGAAAAATTCACCGCTGTTTGAGTAGGCTGCAACTTAAAATATATTAAATATATCTTTTTTTTATAAATAAAATTACGATCTTTCCACTAAAAACAAAAGGAAAAAAAAAAAAAAAAAGTAAAAGAAGAGTACTTTAAAATCCTTTTTCCTTGACTGGTTCACTTGGCAACATGACCAAAAATATCTTGCTTAACCAGAGTTGATGTTTCCCTTTTGACCCGTTGGGATACTGGATTTCTTAGTAGAATATTCTGGATAAATGATCGAATATATTTTCTATTAAAAAAAAGTCCTTGTTAAGATGTGATATGAAAGAAATGTTCAAATTTCATAAATGAATTCTAGTTACCAATAGATTTTCTTATCAAAAAAAAAAGTTACAAATAGATTTTTTTTGTTTTTTTTTAGATATGTAGATAGTGAAGGAGGGGGAGGAGTAGGGTTCGAATTACAAACATAGAATACCACAAAAAAATATCATTACCGTTAAACTATCATTTGAACCCAAAATGAAATTTTTTTTTAAGAAAAAAAAAATTAGTTACTATTTGATTGATTTAAATTTTGTTTATAAATTTTTCTTGTATATACCTTAGTACATTACTAGATGGTAGCCAATGCAATGCACTAAGAAGTTTAACATAATTCTTTTTTTTAATTTGAAATTTGATAATTATGATATTTTTTTCTATAATTATGATGGTTATTAATAAATATTTTTTATGGTTGTTTTTAGGACAAAGTTTAACTATAAAATTGATTGTAATTTTGAGCTATAACCTTATGTGGGAGGGTTTCTTGTCTTGGCCCCCAATTAGCAGGTGTTGTCTTTTTTGGAATTTTTTTCTCAAAGATTTGCTCAATTCCACATCGGGGAGAGACACCTCCCACATGTGCCTTATAAGTTTGAGCTCAAGACACATGTGTACCACTACTACACATTAGCAGGTATTGTCTTCTTTGGAATTTTTTTCTCAAGGATTTGCTCAATCCCACATCGGGGAGAGACGCCTCCCACATTTGTATTGACATTCAATTATACTGGTTTATTTTTATAACCCATCTTCTCTGACAATTAGTTCATTCAGTTTTTACGTATCTTTCTTACTAGTTCCTCTTTTAACTCCCTATCTACCGTTGTTAAATTCACAAAAGGCCCAGTTCTTTCACCCACTCTCTACAAATTTATTGTATTTGGCTCATTGGGCCTATATCCCATATCTTTAGGATTTGGGCTACAAATTGTGACCCTACACCTTACTTAATAAAATAAACATGACTACATATTTTGAAAATCTAACCGTTGAAATTTATGTTCTTTACGCTTTTAATACATATGTCAAATTTTGTGTCAATCGGATATTATTTACTATATGATTTATAAGCTTATATTTTATGCATAATTTTAAACTACAAAAACTTGCAATTTAAACAATTTATTGATGACATAGCTATTGATCTTTAATTTTTTAGAAATTTTGTAAACGTGAAGTATATAAGAAAAAGTTGTAATCCAATGGTGAATTTGTCAAAATTCACTTATAATAAAAAGATATTGAGTAAGGTTGTAGTATAAGGTTACAACTAATTTTGTAACTAAACTTTTTTCTTGTTTTTATATATGGAACTATACAATCTATTATTAGGTATTTATTATAATTGTTTATGTATATAGACAATATAGACAATTATAATAAATACCTAATAATAGATTATATAGTTCCATATATAAAAACAATTATAATAAATATTTATTAATAACCATCATAATTATAGGGGAAAAAAAACTATCATAATTACCGAATTTCAAATGGCGACTTTATACTCGCAACACAATTGACCAATTTTGGATGTGCTATATTCAGATCTGTTAGGAGATACTTTAATCAAGTGATCTCACAAGAAGTTGTTGGTATTGATCTACTCCCATTGTTATTTTGTTAGAGGGAAGCTCTTTACCCCTCAATACTTCTCCCAACCGTAACCCCTTGTGTGGTAAGGTTCAATCCAAAAAGTTAATGGACTACATCTTTCATCAGTTTAATTGATAATATATATTACAATGAAATCTATATTTATAATGAAATATAAATATATAATCCATTATAAATTAATTGCATATTTTAAATTTGAATTACAAATCAACATTTTTGATTAATTCATACCCATAAGTTAATTACATGTTACCCACTTGTAGTAAGACTGATTTTGTATTGTTTACTTATAGTTTGAAAAGTGTCACTTTATCTTCCGAAATTGTTTCAACATATGCAATTGGTACCCACCTCAACATTTTCACCATTAAAAACATTTTTAAAAAATAATCGAGAAATCAACATCTAAAAAGAATATGAGATAATTACAGTAAACCCACCTGAGGTATGATCCATTTTCACTTTACCTACCCGTGGTTCAAAACTTATCACTTTGCCCACCTAAGATACCTTCCGTTAGGGATCTGTTACCCACCTCTCCCTTTGCCGTTTGAAAAACATATTTTTAGAAAAAAACAAACATAACAAAGATCAAAGAGTTGGAATTTTTGATTGCTTAAGAACTTCTCATAGAAGTTCTCATATTATAAGTTCTCAAAAGGAAGAAGAAGAAGAAAGAACTTTATTATAGCCTTAGACTTCATTATGCCTAATCTCCAAAACCCATCTCTTTCTTCTTCTTCTTCTTCTTCTTCTTATTTAAGAACCCACAAAGAAAAAAACCTAGAAAACCCAGTAATGCTTCCTTTCAGATTAAGCGTCGTCGTTTTTTCTCTGTATACAGTTGTTTCCGATGAGACCGAACTACAGTGGAGATGGGCTTGGGCTTGGGCTTGATGGGTTGTCGCGGTTTGCTGAAGCGCCGGACTACCGTATCGAGAAAGAGTGCCTGCTGATGAAGAACAAGGAGTCCTACGTATCCTTGTTCGATCCATGTTCCTTTCCCTCAACTTCAAGGTCTACATCTTCCGCGAAGACACGATGATAAACCTAATCTCCTCCTCGATCCGACAAGCTCTCGAGAACCCGTTGACCTACGCCCGGAACTACCTCGGAGACATTCTTGATTCTTGCATTGACTGCGTGATTTACCTCGACTCCGACGTGGTCGTGGTCGATGACATAGTCAAGCTCTGGGAGACCAACCTGACTTCAATGCGTGTCATCGGAGCCCCTGAATACTGCCACGTGAATTTACCAAGTACTTCATGGATCCATTCTGGTTCGACCCGATTCTTTCCCAGGTATTTTCAACCCGAAACCCGTGCTACTTCAACACTGAGGTTATGGTCATGGATTTGGTGAAGTGGAGAGAAGGGAACTACAGGAAGAGAATTGAGAACCGGATGGAAGTGCAGAGAAAGAAGAGGATCTACGAGTTGGGTTGTGGGTTTGATAATGATCTGATTATGGTGGGGTTATGGCTTGTGGCTTGTGGTGGTTGTGGATTGTGGGCGAGGTGGTGGTGGTACTGAGTTGTGGGTTCTGATAGTGGTGGTGGTGGAGTGGGTGGCAACACTTCGTGGGTTTCAATTTTTTATTTTTTTTGGTTTTTGATTGTGGGTTTTATTTGATTTTGGCTTGCTAGTGGTTTGAAAAATGAGAGGGATTTTTTGTCTCAATTCAGAGGATTTAATTGGTTTTGGATGTGTAACTGAAAATTTTGAAATATATTTACAAATGTTGTGTTCTTGTGTTCATGAGGAAAAGATTCAATGGTTCGTGGTTTTGATCTGTGTTATGTCTGATTTTTAATAAAATGGTGTTTTTCTAACGTCTAAGGGTGAGGTGGGTAATGGATGGGTAACGGAAGGTACCTCAGGTGAGCAAAGTGATAAGTTTTGAACCACGGGTAGGCAAAGTGAAAACAGACCATATCCCAAGTGGGTTTATTGTAATTATCCCAAAGAATATTTATATATATTTTTAAAATTTTGAAAGCTTGGCTCAACAAGATTAGCTTCCTTCCTATCGTGCTTCCCACTTTATAATTCTACTTAACTTGTACATACAAAGTTGTTTGAGTTTTTTTATCTACGATTACAGATCAAAAAAAAAAAAAAAAAAAAGAGTTTCAGAATAAATAAATTCATCGCTATTCGAGGAAGTTCAACCTTCTTAAACCTGAAATTTGGAATTTTGGATAATTCTCGTGGACTTTATTCAAAGTATTTTTGTAAATTTACATAGGCTTTTGCAAAGTTCAAAAGCACAAGAGTTTTTTTTTTTTTGGAAAGACACAAAAAGCTGTCTTTTTGTTTATGCTAAAAAAAAAGAAAAACAAAAACCATGAAAATAGGTACTGATTTAACTAAAAATGAGAGTCAACATAAGCGCATTACAAAATCTCATAATATTTTTACAAAACTCTTGTTTTAAGTTGTGACAGATAAGGATCATAATTGGTCAAACCCAACGACTTAAGCATAACTTTGAGGAAGGTGATGAGAGCAAGAACTTGGCCATAACTTGTTTTCAGTCGTAGTTGCCATAAAAGAAGACTACACCATATATTCAAACGCCCTAACAAAGAGCCGATGAAAAGTACGAAAGGAAAAATAACCAACGCGAAATTATCAGATAAGAACTTTAACTTGTACTAAAAACAGAAAAAGCACTGATCAAAAGAAAAAAAAAAAACAAAAAAAGAAGAGAGAGAGAGAGAAAAAGAATATAATGTCTCTAATGATTACACCAAAAAACAAAAAGTAACAAACCATGATCATAACTAACAACAAATCCACCACAATCGCAACACCAAATCTTTTACCAGCGAGGAAAAGATTAAAAAAAAAAAAATCCACACAAAAATAGCAACAACATCCTTTACAATCTTAATTCCCCCAAAACTCCAACAACAACATGTAGTGCACTCTCCGACAACCACCAAATGACCGATTGATCTCCTAACCCACCCATCATTTGGGAGAATAGGGTGCTTAGGAGTCGGTCTTAGATTTCACGATGGTGAGATAAATTTTTTTCTTGCTCTGCTCATAGATTAGTTTTCTCTTATGTCTTAAATCTTAAAAGGGTTTTTTTCTAACAGGAAAAAGTGAGGTGGGTTATGGCTGCATTTCGAAGTTGATCTTGAATGGATGAAATAATTACTTTTCAAAGCATAAATATGCAAAGTGAAATCGGCCAAAACCACAAGTAAGTTACATATAATTATCCATAATGTTAATCTAGCTAAAGCAAGCCTACTATGCTCTCAATCCATTATACATTATCCTAGTTGTGGATGAGTTCGTCAAGATATAAATTTGTACGATCTCAAGACTATAAATCTGTATCTAGATCATATGCAAATATTGATTATTGGGGCTTGTTTTGCTCGGGTAATGTTATAAACAAGACAAAATTTATAGCATTTTTTTTTTTTTACGACAATTGAGTTATAATAGATTTCATTGATTTTCTCACTAATTTAACTTTATCATATAATATTAACAATCATGCTATTTCAACTGTTGTCAAATATTTTATAAAAAAAATTTGTGACTCCCACCAGCATAAGGTAGGCGGTGGATTCCCAGTCATCAAAAAAAATTTAAGAAAAGGCCGCAAATGTATCAGATCATTAAACTTGTCTAAATGGGAAGTTGTGCAAAAAGGGCAGCTCTAGTTGATCTTGACTCAGATTAACAAACAATCATTTCATAAGTTTAAAAAAAAAAAAATTGAATACAGTTTGCTATCTTAAATTCTTTAATTAAATTCAATTTCTTCAAGAAGATTTTTTTCTGCTAATATTTTCGAGAAAGATAATATTGCGCTGCATTATTTAATTGAGTAATATGTTAAAATTTAATTGAGAAATACAAGGTATAGAAGTATAGTATCTAAAAAATTGTACCTAACTATATTTTGTCCTTTCTGTTAAAAAAAAAAAAAAAAACTTTTATACACTGCACTTGATTGGCAGCTAGGTAATTTGCCTACAAGTGAAGTCATTAACTCAATATATGAACCGTGTGATTCACGTTTAGCTGTCTATGTCATTGATAAAAAGCCGTATAAAAGTTTGTCATCTCACTAGGAAAAGTTGCTTTCATGGAGTAGTAAGTTAAAGTCGGTCACTGCATGGTCAGTCATTGTTTAGGTGATGTAAAAGAACTTCAGTTAGTGCATGCTTCGTTTTATACATGTACAGATACACTCACTACTCTTTATATATACGAAGTAAAAAAAAAAAGGTTTTAAACATTTCTCTTTCATTGAACGCCAAGTGGAGAAAGCTAACAAAACCTCTCCAAAATATTCCATCTAGGATCTGAACTAGGACAACAAACTGAGCCACCACAAACTCATCATGTAGTTCACAGAGTCACACCAAAACTCTTAAAAAAAATAAATAAATAAAGGAGAGAGAGAAAAGAAAAGAAAAGAAAAGAAAACCCCATATTTTTATATTTTTAGCTCTTATTCCAACCACCCTTTTCTCGTTTCAATACCTTTCTCTATGTTTGTTTATGGTGTTTCGTGTATGTTCTTGATTTGTCTACGTTGGTGGGTCGTTTTTCCTTTTTTCTTTTCTTACTTTGGTGTTTTTTGTGGTTTGGGGGGGAATAAATATGTTGGTGGGTCTTGAACTACTTTTTTGCACTCTCACTAAAAACAAATCAATGTCATCTAAACAATAAAGCTTATTGTTTTGTTTTATCTCTGGCTTGTTTGAACTGGGGAGGGTGTTAATCCATTTGGGTCATCCTTTATTTTCCTTTAACTTGTTCAAAAAATGTACTTTCTGTGACTCTAAGACAGGCTAGCATGGATCTTGAAGGTGTAATCCGTAGTCATCCAACCAAGGTAAGACATGTGGCACTGTGTGGAAGTGTCAGTGAGTTTTGTCTTCCTCAGAAATCTCAGTCTCTGATGATTTTCTTGTTTTGTTTTGTTATTTTTTGTTTTTTGTTTCAGAAAGATTCATGGAAGACAGTGTTAACATTGGCTTATCAGAGCTTAGGTGTTGTCTATGGAGATTTAAGCACTTCTCCTTTATATGTGTACAGAAGTACTTTTGCTGAGGATATTCACCTTTCAGAAACTAATGAGGAAATATATGGTGTTTTGTCTTTTGTGTTCTGGACAATTACACTTGTGCCACTATTCAAGTATGTGTTTATCGTGCTTAGAGCTAATGATAATGGTGAAGGTGGGACTTTTGCTTTGTACTCATTGCTATGCCGGCATGCCCGAGTCAGCTCATTGCCCAATTGCCAGCTTGCCGATGAGGAGCTATCTGAGTACACCAAAGATGGGATTGAGTCCAATAAGAGGAATATTGGGTGGAGATTGAAGTTGACATTGGAGAAGTACAGAGTGTTGCAAAGGTTACTGCTTGTTCTGGCTTTGATTGGGACTTGTATGGTTATTGGGGATGGGGTGCTTACACCAACAATTTCTGGTATTAATTGGAAGGTTATGACATTTCGATCTTGGTTTTGAGTTCTAAGCTTGGGATGCCACTAATTGAAAATTCTTTTGGTTTTTTTTCATTGTGTAGTTTTTTCTGCTGTGTCAGGGATGCAGTTTCCCTTTCCAAAAGAGCAGCATAGATGTAAGTACTTCCTTACATAGTGGCTGATGTGTTATGTTTAATTTCATTAATCCATAGTCATTAGTCAACAATCTATTATGTTGTTTGAGGAAGATAAATTTCTTCTATCTGCTAGATCTTCTAGTTGAGTTGCAAATAATACTTCTAGTAATAATCACTTTTGCTCTTTAGAAGTATAGGTATGGAATTCTACAGATTTGAAGATAGCTTAGACAGAATTCTAGTAATAAGTAGTGGCCACTGAGTGATACCAAGTTCTTATGGGTTCTCTTTTTGGGAGAATTTATTTATTTTTAGCATCTATATCACATGTAATCATATATTCTGTGAAGAAGAAGACTAAAGAAGCAAATCAAAGTTAGGTATCAATCTTGATTCTACTGTTATATATTCATTGCTTAAATGATATATGAAATATCAAAAACCTTTTCTTTCTCCTTTTTTCTATTGTACAGATGTGAAGTTAGTGGCCAGGTTAGGAGCATGCATTATTGTGGGTCCCTACGAATATATTTAAAACAAATTACTTGTTTAAATCAAAGTCAAATCGCTATCAAATTAATTAAAAAAATCAGATTAATGATGTGGAAGGTCAAGTCAATGACGCCTTATTTATATTAAAGATACTAATTGTGGCTAAAAAGAGCAAAAACTGATAAATTAGAAGATTATGATATAAAGTTTTACCTTTTATAAAGTTAAGCTGTCAATGTTAGGCCAAAAAAAAGTAATGGAGTTTGGATAAGTTCCAAATAATAGAAGATTATATAGAATAGTGTAGGCTTCAGCTGATCTATTATATTATTTAACTGGAATTATGACTTATATTAGACTAGTCAAATTAAGTTAGAGCTATGACAAAATTCCCCCATGAGGCATATACATAATCATGACCATGGTGTCAACCAGGCCTTGACCTACTTGTTGCTGTCCCAAGCATTTTAGTGGATGACATACCAAAATGCAATCATCATCATCATCATTCTTTTATCAACTTCAGCCTCTATGGTCTAATCATCTCCTTCAGTCACTATGTATGATATCTGAAGATATCTATTGCATTTCCACTTTCTAAATTTCCAGCTGTTCTTCCATTGTCCCTTCTTTTGTCTATCATAGATTCAATCAGTTTATTTTTCCTACTAGTGGGCATCATGCTGTCTCTAATTGCTGGCCTTTGCAACTAGTGACCAATGTGTTCCCCACCATCTATCGTGGTATCACAGAGTTACCTAATTGATTGGACTTTGAGAGCCATTTAATGAGATTAAACAACTGAAGATGGAGTCTAACAGAGCAATTAGGTATATGTTTGTTGACATATTCTAGAATCATTAGGGTTGAGAACATTCTTTTTTTGTTCCTTTCTATTCATAGGTGGTACTACCTTTTTATTCACATTTCAAAAAGCATTTAGCAACAAAGAAAACTACTGCAAAACAAGGGGTTTGATTTGAGTGAAAGTAAAATTGGAAATGGCACAATTTTATTGAATTATGTCTATACTCATAATGAATACAAAAGTATATACATCCATCGTGTTGGTTTTAGATTCATTGTCAATCTCTGCATTAATGGTTGACAGTGAGTTCACCTACTATATCCAATCAAGATTTGTATGTAGATTAGTTTTTTCTAGCAGTAATAAGAAATTTGTGTGGAAGAGCTGAATACGGGTCTAAGCGTTCAATTCTTAGATGGCTAATAAATTAATAATTATCATTTAGGAAGGATTTCCCATATGGGATATATCTACAATTGTGGCAAGTGCTTTCAGAATCATCCGATGGCAACAGGGAAAGTTATACATTTAAGAAGATAATCTTTGCACACATGCTTTAGGGAAAACCAAGAGAAGGCAGATCTATCTGTATTCCCTGTTTCTATAAATGCACTTATTACAGAGAGTGGAGAGACCCTTAAGTCTCCATTGAGCATAGTTATGAGAATTTACAACTTCAGTTGTAACTTTGAAGTCCATATGTCCATATTAAAATTTCTTCTTTATTTGTTATACCAGTATAATGATCTTGATAAAGCAGGTAAGACGTCTCTCTCAACTGCTAGCCTCAAGAAGTAACCTAGTCTAGCTTTGAAATGAGTTTGATCATTTAGTTGATTATTAACAATGTCACTGGAAAAATTATAAATCAGAGATGACAGTACACCAGTAAAACTTTTATCAACTAAAGAACTACTTCTTGGCAAAATGAAGTTCCATTTGTTTCTTCAAAAGCCACATAATCTTATTTTCTATGTAAAGTCATAAGGTTGACTGGGGATATGGTTGATGCTAGCAGAATATGATTATTATATACCTGAGCATTAGATATTCCCTCAAAGTTCAATGATATTCTGCAGATGTTGAAGTCCCAGTTGCTTGTATAATACTGGTCTTCTTGTTTGCTCTCCAGCATTATGGGACCCATCGGGTAGGGTTCCTTTTTGCACCTATCGTGATTACATGGCTTTTATGCATCAGTGCTATTGGTGTTTATAACATCTTCCGTTGGAATCCATATGTTTATCAAGCTCTCTCTCCATACTACATGTACAAGTTTTTGAAGAAGACACAAAGCAAAGGTTGGATGTCCTTGGGTGGAATGCTCTTGTGTATAACAGGTACAATAATACATACAGTGAACTGTGTTGTCTAGCCATATAACAACAGGATGGTTTTCCCCTTTAGTTCTAATTTGTCAACATTTCAGGCTCAGAAGCTATATAATACATACAGTGAACTGTGTTGTCTAGCCATATAACAACAGGAATGATTTTCCCCTTTAGTTCTAATTTGTCAACATTTCAGGCTCAGAAGCCATGTTTGCTGATCTTGGACACTTTTCACAGTTGTCAATTAAGGTACATTGATCTGATTCTTTGTCTGCTGGACGACAAGTATCTTAAATTTGCAAATGATATTTTTGTACATAATCTTAATGAAGTTGTAGCATAGCAACCAGAGATTTGAATCTGAAAATAATACTAGGTCCATCTATCATGAGATGCCATGGCTCATTATTTACCTGAATGCACTGGTCTCCTTTATAAGGAGAACTAGGGTTCAAATCTCCTCTCCCCTATTTGTTTGAACAATTGCATTATAGAAAAGAAAAATGAATGAGGACGTTGAAGTGGAAGATAGGTAAATGAAGTTTTTGATAGTCATGTGTTTCTAATATTGCAAATGAAAATTAGAAGCATGATTAATATCCATAAGTAGGTTTACTTCAAAACAAAGTTTCAATTTGACTAGACCAGCTTCTCCTCTAGTATATTTTTATGCATGAAAAAACAAGACTTGTGTCAGTGTGTGTCCATGTTTTTTAACTAATTGACTAATTTATGTTCATATCATTATTCGTGGTAAATTATTACACAAACAATATCTATCAAAAACCACCACTATTCAAGCTACTTGTTTAACAAAAAGAGACTTTCCTGCAGATTGCTTTTACCTGTATTGTTTACCCTTCCTTAATCCTAGCATACATGGGACAAGCTGCTTATATTTCTAAGAATCATCATGATAATGGAAAAGTGCACCCAATTGGATTCTATGTCTCTGTACCTGGTACGTGCATTTTAGTGATCTTTAGAGGAAGTAATGAAATTTAACTTTTAGATTGAAGCTTTACAAATTTGAAGTGTTGATCATACTGTTCCAGATAAAATAAGATGGCCAGTTCTGGTAATAGCCATACTTGCAGCAGTGGTGGGAAGCCAAGCCATCATCACTGGAACTTTCTCCATAATCAAACAGTGTTCTGCTATGGGTTGCTTTCCAAGGGTCAAACTTGTCCACACCTCATCTAAGAAGCATGGACAAATATATAATCCAGAGATCAATTGGACATTAATGCTGTTATGCTTGGCTGTTACCATTGGTTTCAGGGACACTAAACGCATGGGAAATGCAGCAGGTACTTCTGTCCTCATCAAAGTTTGTTTAGTTCTTTTTTAGCTTATAACACTCAAAAATGAGTTGTAATTATGATCTTGATGCTTTATAAGCTCTAATCACCATCATTCTTATAGCAACATCTTCTTCTTATGATCAGGTTTGGCAATTATAACTGGCATGCTTGTAACCACCTGTCTAATGTCTCTAGTTATAGTCCTATGCTGGAATAGGAGTATCTTCCTGGCCATTAGCTTTATATTCTTCTTTGGCTCCATTGAAGCACTCTACTTCTCAGCATCGCTCATCAAGTTCCGTGAAGGAGCTTGGGTGCCCATTGCCCTCTCATTTATCTTCCTGGTTGTTATGTATGTTTGGCATTATGGCACACTCAAGAAATATGAGTTTGATGTTCAAAACAAGGTATCCATTAACTGGCTCCTCGGTCTTGGTCCTGGTCTTGGAATTGTGCGGGTTAAGGGGATTGGTCTAATTCATACTGAACTTGTTTCTGGGATCCCAGCTATTTTCTCTCACTTTGTCACCAATCTCCCAGCTTTCCACCAGGTTGTAGTCTTTCTCTGCATCAAATCTGTCCCAGTGCCACATGTTAGGCCTGATGAAAGGTTCTTGGTGGGAAGGGTTGGCCCAAAGGAGTACCGGCTCTATAGATGCATAGCACGCTATGGATATCGTGATATTCAAAAGGATGACAATGAGTTTGAAAAGGATCTTGTTTGTAGTATTGCTGAATTTATCCGGTCAGAGAGACCGGCTGCACGTGTTGTGGGAACGGAAGATACGGAGAATGGTGAAAAGTTGACAGTTGTTGGGACTTCATCATCAAATTTAGAAGGTATTAGATTGTGTGAAGATGATGGAAGCATTTCAGAAATGGTAGGTGCTTCTGAGTTGAGGGAGATTAAGCCCCTGGAAATGCCTAGGAAGAGAGTGAGGTTTGTTGTGCCAGAAAGCCCACAGATTGATATGGATGCAAGACAGGAGTTAAGGGAACTGATGGAAGCAAGAGAGGCAGGATTGGCATTCATAATGGGGCACTCATATGTAAGAGCAAAGAAAGGATCTAGTTTGATGAAGAAAATTGTGATTAATTTTGCTTATGATTTCTTGAGGAGAAACTTTAGGGAGCCAACTTTTTCTTTGAGCATTCCTTATGCATCCACACTAGAGGTAGGGATGATCTACTATGTTTAATTGTGATTATCCAGTATAGCTTTGTATTTTGTGTTTTTCTGTTCTGCATTTGGGTCATTGTAAATGGTAGATCAAAGTGCCTGTTTTCTGTTGCCCTCCCCCTCCAAATGCAAGGGCAAAGTGCTTATGAATCTAAGGTTTGACTTACATATGGCAAACCATGTATGGAAGACCAGCACAGCCATTTTGCAGTTTGAGTTTCAACAATCTATGTGTAACCTGATATCGAATCCGGCTTATACCAAAATGAAACCTTTTGGTTTCTTAACTTAAAAATAAAGAACAATCATTATAAAACTAACACGGAGGTAATAATCATATTGAAATTAATAATAATAATAATAATAATAAAAGCCAATATAGCGCAGTGTACTTTCATTTTAATTCCTAAAAAGATAAGTTAGTTGCTATCATTTTGTCCATCAAACTGAAAAGGACAATAATTTGTGTTTGCTTTCAATTGAAAATGACACCTCTTTAGGGATGACAAAATTTTCTGTCTCATCTAATCACCCTCATCCTTGTAGATTGTTTTTTTGGACGTCCAAAAAGTGACGGAGCAAGAATGGGTTCAACTCACCCCATCATATTTCTCCCCCCCCGCAAAAAAAAAAGCTCACCCCATCAGGAATATATACATATATATTTCTTATATTTCTTATATATTATATATTGTTTGTAATTCTTTTAATTCATATTCTATTATCATCCTAAAAATATTTGCTTTCTTTCCTAGGTCTCTGACGACTATTTTTCACATTTCTTTTTTTATCTTATCCTTATTAATATTGATGAAATATTATTAAGGATAGCAAAATGCCTCTATCCTGAGCATATTTTTTCCATCTCAAAGAGGAGAGAAGGTACCTTATGAATAAGTTACCTATTTTGTGTGACAAAACTAGGGGTGTGCAAAAAACCGACGAACCGAACAAACCGGCTGAAACTGATCGAACTGTTGCCAAATTTTCGGTTCGGTTTTGGTTTTGAATTTTTAAAACCGAAAATATTCGGTTCGGTTTTCAATGGCAGGTTTTTATGCACTGAACCGACTGAACCGAACTGATATATATATATATATATATATATATATATATATTTATGTTACACTTAATCAGCTGCGCGTCTGTAGCTTAGTGGTATGATGTGGCTTTATTGACTAAGTGATCTCTTGTTCGAGCCTTCGCCTAAATGTTTTTGAGTTTTTTAATTTTTTAAAACTATTAAAAGTTAAAACCTTAGCAATGTTCTGACCCTCCTACCCTTTTCTTTCCAGCCACCCCTCCATTTTTTTTTCTCTCTCACCATTTTGTCTCTCACCATTTTTTCTCTCTTCTCAGCGTCGACCCCTTCCCTAACTCCCTACCCACAGAGTTCAGCCCTCATCTTCTCTCACCGCTGCACATGCCGCTCCACACGTCGGCCTGCCTACGCCGGCCTCCACACGCCGACCTTCCTATGCCGGCCTCAACACGCCGGACTCCCTACGCCTGCCTAATCTTTTCATTCTCACGGAGTCACGGTGACCCTCTCTCTCTCTCTTTAATTTCTCCATAATTTCCTCTCTCTTTTTTAGATTCTGGGTTTGTTTAATATTGAATCAATGCTATTGTTTTAATTTTTATGTGCAAATAAAGTTAGGGTTTTGAAAAAACGCATGTGCTTGGTTGTTTATATTCTGGATTTGTTTATTTTTTCAATTTCCTCTCTGTTTTAGTGTTTTATATTCTGGGTTTGTTTATTTTTTTTTCTTTGTTTGCTTTCTTCGCGGGTACGCTACTTCGTCGTTCTCTTTTTTTTTTTTTTTTTTTGGTTTTGTGTTTGCTACAGCTTGGTGTTTGGGTGGTGAGAAAATGTGGGAAAGCAAAGGGATTTTCTGGGTTTGTTAATTTTTTCTGGGTTTCTGGGTTTGTTAATTTTTTTTTCTTTGTTTGCTTTCTTAGAAAATAAATGATAAGGAAACCGAAAAAAACCCACCGAAACCGATGGTTTTCCAATTACTTCGGTAGGTTTCGGTTGAGAATTTCACCAACCGAAAATTTCGGTTTTGGTTGGCCAACACTTAGAAAACCAACTGAAACCGCTAACCCCATGCCACCCCATTGGTAAATACGCTATTCTGTGTTTTGTCTATGGGTGTGTTGGTTTGGTTTCGGTTGGTTTTCTAAGTGTTGGCCAACCGAACCGACACACCCATAGACAAAACACAAAATAGCGTATTTAACTTACCCCATGCCACCCCATTGGTAAATACGCTATTTTGTGTTTTGTCACACACCTAACAATTCCTTCTTTTCTGCCGTCTGTGACATAAATCAAATATCATCTCCGTCAATAGCCAGAAACGGCTTCCATTTTCCTGAAAACGACGGCTTTTTTGTTTTTTTTCCCTTATTTGCCCGAACTAAACGACAGTGTTATATGATCTGGGCCCATGACCCCACATATACACTAAGAGTAAATTAGAGTAGAAATTCTATCTTGTAAAAAAAAAAATATATATTGATAATATAAATAGTCTTTTTGTAATTAAAATCCATAGATTTGTGAAGGGTTACTATATATGGAAAAAAAAAGGTTAATCAGGTAGGTTACGAATAAGTTTGAGCTTGTTCGATAAAAAAAATAAAATAAAATAAACTTGAACATGTAATCCTTTTTTTTTTTGGTTGAGAAAACGGAAAAAAAATAATCTTATTTACTAATGAGTTCGAGCTCGGTTTGTGTTCAAAATAAAACTAAATAAATAAGCTTGAACTTTAAATACACATTACAGGATGAACTTCTTGGAGATAACCCCAAAATGTTAGTTAAATGTTTTGAACTCATAATTTATGAAACTTTTTTTTTGAGTAGATCATAACTTATGAATTTGATGACACCTTAAAAACGAGGGGAAATTACTTTTTATCACCCTAAACTATGCACCAGAATACACTTTGCACCCTGTTGAGGGCCAAAATTTCACAAGAAAGTCCATTCCATGAAAAGTAAGGAAAGACCATGAGCTTTAACAAAAGAATGCCCAATTCATGAAGCTAAGAATGACCATGAAGGCCCAAAATCCCAAAAAGAAGGAAAAAAGAAAGAAATAATAAAGATAATAAAGAAAAAAGAAGAGGATCTCGGTCAGGCCAGAGGAAGGATACCGGGCGGACCAGGGAATATGCAGCAAGAAGAAGGATCCCAGTTAGACTAGAGGAATGCAGCAAGACGTATGTTCATATTTCCAATAAAAGCCATTAAAAATCCAGCAAAAAACCAGGTATTATCTTTGTAACCCATGGTCCAAGCCCGTGGGATCCCGAGTGAATAGTAAGGGAGGAATGGTTTGGTTGGTAGGGGAGTAATTTCTGGTGAAAGGAGGATCCTGAGGGTTTCTCTTGATTCATATATTTTCTTGGAATGCATGAATCAATGGAAAACTCAGTTCCCCCCATGTGCATGACACCTCCCCACAATTTCCTCTCAATTGTCATTTTCAACAAAGCTGTCACAGTACATTGGGCAGCCCATCCATTCCTCTAACTTTCCAAAAAGGAATCTTTTATTTATAGCTAAAGCCAAATGTCCCGTTTGAGTTATAATTGCCTAAATAAGCTAAACCTCTACCCAATGCACCTTTTCAGGTGCTAGAGGACGTGGTTTTACCCAACAGACCTGAGGCGTCCTCTCCCGGGGTACCAAACCAGGTCTATTATAAAAAGAACATTAAGGCATAGCAAAAAAAAGGGGGGGGGGGGATTGGAAAGGGAGAAAAAGGGGGATTCAGGGGAAGAATTTAGAGGTTCAAAACATATATTTTTAGAGCTTTAAAGCCCAGTAAGGAAGAGAAAGAAAACAAGAAAATAAGAGAGCCAAGGTGGAGAAATTTGTCCCATATCCTTGAGATCATTCAAAATATCACTTAGCCTTCAAAGAAACACATGCCAAAACATACACACATCAGATATCACTCTCTCCCACAAAAATCCTCCTCACCTAACTATCTTGGAAGGCAATGCCTAAGCAAAGCCACTTGGACTTGAGTTCCAAATCCCACAAGTCTTGTGCAAAGGCACTAAGTTTGTGAGAATTGGGGCCAGAATCCTTGTGGCTGAATCATTCTCATGAAATTCATTTACATATATGTATATGTATTAAAATGTATATCCTAATCTAAGAAACTAACAATTATTTGAAGATATGTGTATTGTATAGTGTGTTTTTATGCAGGACTTATAGAGGTAAAGGGAAATGACAAAACTCTATTGCATAATAAGCATGGAGAAAGATCATATAGTTTAGAGAATCAGCATTCTGGGTTCTTACAGGCCTAGTACGCCTCGGGATCCCACGACAATACGCCCGGGATACCAAGTGAAGGAATTTTTTTAAATGTTTATACAATAAAAGATAAGCCTTAAATATTCTATTTCAATCTCTTTCTCATTGTGAATGTTATTTTACTTATTTCGTAAGCGTAAATGGTCATTTTATGACACTAAAACACTTATAATAGTATTTTATTGCTCAAGAGGAATCGCATTTTTGCCTTGAGGAGATTTATGTGACTTGCGCACAACTTGGTTCGTAATTAGTCCTTATTTAGCTGCGGTGAACCAAGCCCAGTCCACCAAAACAACAAGTAAAGGGCCTAGGATCCTTGTTTCTACTTGGGCTGTGTGCTAAGATAAAAAGCACTCTCACACACCCTAAACTATTCAAACACATACTTTGCATCCTAAACTATAACACTTATCACACTTTGCACCTTAGTATTGCTTTTGTTCTTATGTTTAACCGAATTCTACTGCACGTGACAAGCATATGCTTTTTGTTTAGGTTGAATAATCTTAAAAGACTGAAACACCCTTCTTTAAGCTCAATTTATAAAATAAAATAAATAAAAAAACTCAAAATTTTTCACATATCTCTTTGTGTCTCGTGTGCGTACCCACTGCCCAAACCCAAATCAGATTCTTGTCTCTCACTCTTGCTTTTTGCCACCAAAAAAAAAAAAAAAAAACTGAAACCCCAATTTTTTTTTTCCCAGATTGAAACCCCAATCCACTATTGTGACAAAATCCCTAAGCCCCCAATTATTTAACGATTTCCCAATCACACGGCAGTGCAAATGCAAACTCTGGGTCACAAACGTCGGTCAACTCTGAGAATGGAGTTAATTGTTGGTAAATGACATAGCTGAATTATGTTGATTCAAATTTCATACATGTGAGGATGCCAATAACGTGTACATAGTCATGGAGTATGTGTTTTCTTGTTTCTGTTCTATTTTTAATGCAGAATATTTTCAGCATTTTTAAAAGGGTGTTTAGGGTTTTGTTTTAATTGATTTTGAAGAAGTGTGTTTTGGTCTTTTAAGTTTGTTTCACCTAAGCAAGAAGTATGTGTTTATCACGTGCAATATGATTCCCGTTAATATAACAGCAAAATAATACCAGGGTGCAAAGTGTGATGAGTGTGATAGTTTAGGGTGCAAAGTGTGCATTCAAATAGTTTATAGTGCAAAGTATAATCTGGTACAGAGTTTTAAGGTGGTAAAGTCAAAAGTGTAATTTTGACTAAAAACTATTTATTTGGCCTTTTTATGTGGTGGGTAATTATAGAATACTCCTGGAGTACCATAAATACATATTCTTCTCTTTCACATAATTGTGAGTCCCACTAATTAAATTTATGATAAAATCTACTATTTATGTGCAATGAAAAAATACACACTTATAATACTCCCGAAGTATTCAATAATTTGTCGTATGAGGAAATTGGTAGGCACATTTGATTTCCAAATTGCAAAGCATATATATAATAATAATGGAATCACATATAATATTATATTATCAAATTAATTTGTAACTGACTGATAATAAAGTTGTAATTGACTATAAAGAGTTAAGTTACAATTGACTAAGCGTTTAAGACTTCGAATTGTGTGTTAGACGATGTGTGGGTTTGGATTGCACTACTTTTCACTCAAAGTAAAATTACGTTTTCAGTTTTTTTTTTTTTTTTTTTTTTAGCAGTCGGACTTATTGACTTTTAGGAGACAAAAAATACTGTGCGTGTACTGTGCGTGTACTGTTTATGTACTGTTCACGCAATATTTAATATTAAAAGTGGGTCCCACGATACTATTCACACATTTAAAAATTATTTTGCTACAGTGTTTTCAGCAATAATCAGTTTTTAGCAACTTTCAGTAACAATAAGTGTTATCCAAACGGACCTATGTGAGCTCGAATAGGTTTGCAACCACTTATACTTATTAAAAAAAAAAAAGGTGTGCAACCACTTATATTCTTTTTCTTTTTTAAAGAACATTTAGAATTTAGAATTTATAAATTAGAAAGTTTATGAAGTGGCACTATCTATCACCTCTAACTGCAAGTCAATGAAACTAATAAAAATGCAGAATCATGGTCATGAAGAAACTTCCGAGGACACAATGTCCAAAGAAGATGCTTAAGGGGCGAGGATTTTCAGCCACCATCCATGCAGCAAAGTCCAAAGAATGCCTGCTCAAGTTTATCTCCTCACATTTGAAAGATGATATTGTTTGGCACTTGGCACTAAACTTGGCAAAATTGGATTTGGACCCTATTATTAATCCGAACTCAAATAAAAAAACAGGGTATGAGTATAAATATTTTAGATCCAACCATGGACGGAGCCATTCATAGTATTGCCCCACCCCCCCAAATTTTTTTTTAAAAATAATATAATTATATAACTATATATTTAGGTACTAATTTTAGCAACTTCATTCAATAAAATTATATTTTATCCCCCTTATTGATCATTATAAGAGAAATGCTACAGTTACAAACTTTTTTACAACATTTTTACAGACTATTGAGGTAGCAAATTCTTACTAATTTGCATCTGGGTCTACTACTTACATCACTTTTTTACTTACTAATAACCACTAATCACAACAAAAATTTGTAGATCTAGTATTTTTCTTCTTTTAAATTCCATAAAAAATTTATAAATCTAAAATAAGAAAAAAAAATCTATATATATATATATATACAAGCCCAAAATATTAGTCCAACAACAAAAATTACCAATAGGCAATAGCAAAGCAAAAAAAATTTGAAACTAATCAACCAATTTTACCAAAAACAAACAACTTATCTCTTTAACAAACTTTAAACAAAATAATTTTGTCATTACCAATAGAAGACACGCTCTACACACACATAAAAAAAAAAAATAAAAGAAAACATTCGCCAGCTAAGCAATAGTACTGAAAGCTAAAGCCACTGCATATAACTAATAATAAAACCGCCCTTCTTAACTCTAATTCCTGGCTCTGTCCCTAGATCCAACAAAAACGAGTCGACTTGAACTTGATTTGCTGAAAATGTCGGGTTGGGTTAACTTGTAGGTCACACGAGTTGACCTTTCTTTTCAAATACAATTTTTTCACTCTTTTTGTGTGTGCGAGCATAGTGCTGGCTCAATGGGTGAGCCAAATAGGCAATCGCTTAAGGCCCCCAATGAAAAAAGACCCTTAAATTTTTACCAATAGAGATATTTTTGTACCAATAGAAGTATTAATTAACTCATAAATATTCACCAATAAATAAAAAAGTAGTTGTTTTTTATCAAAGAAAAACTAGTTAAAGAAAAATATTTTTATTGGATGGGTCAATCATTTAATCTCTCACACATAAATGTTAAAAGAACTCATTAATCTTACACTAGTAAATAAATTTATACTCAAATTATATTTAGAAATATCAAATATATAACTTTATTAAAATTTTCAATCATAATTTTTTAGTATTTGGTTACTTCATTCAATGAATAGTGTTTATTTTAGTTGTATAGTCAATGGGTCCGTTTTAATTTGTAATTTTTTTTCTAAAAAAATAGATTTTAAATGAGAAAAAACCAAAAGTTAAATAAATATTCTATTAATATTCAAAGTATAAGAATAAACTTCACTTGTAGTTGTCGCATTCGGCCCCATAATACCTTGAGCTGGTCTTTTGTGTGCATGCGTGTGTGCTTGTTTTGGCTTTCTAATTCTACGGAAATGTATATGTATACACGTTTCACATTTTCACTCTTAATTATATTCTTTATTTCCTTTCTTTTCTATTTTTTTTTTCTTATCATAGACATTCGTAGACTTTTTCTTAATGATGTTGAGGCTTGAAGGTTTCATGTTAACGAACTTTGAATTGTTTAAGCTTAAGACTTCATGTATTATATAAATTTTTATTTTTGAGTGCTTTGTTTATTTGTCCTCTTATTTGTATTCAAAAGAAGACAAAAACAAAATTATCAAGTTTTTTTAAATTATTTTTGTATGTGAAAAAAATACGAGTTATACCAAGTTGACGACGCAACCCTAAAAAGATCAAGAAAGCATCATAGATTTGGCAAACTATTTATGATGACCTGTTTTTTATCTGAACCTAATTGACTCAACCTGTTAGCCAAGTCTAGTTGACACGACCCTTATTAATGATTTAAGTCCTTTGCATATACAGAAGCTCTGGCACAACTTCAGTATACTTCCTCTAAGAAATCTTGAGGTAGTAATAAGTAAAAAGACAAAAAAAGAAAAAGAAAAAAAAAAGAATTATTTTGACAAATGTTGAAATATAATGTTATAGTTAATATTAAATAAAATAGTATCAATAATATATCTATATAAAAGTAATATTATCCTATTCTTAATGATTATAAAACAAATCTAAAAACTAACATTACTCCTTGAAGTAGAAAACGAATAATAGTGATTACTGAGTAATGAGCAGTGAGTGGAAAAATGTTGTATTTTTAAATATTGATAATGTTTTATTTTTTCTCTAAGCACTAAGTGATAACAATGGGTCAAGGACAGAGTATCAGGCCTTGGTGGAAAAATCTCTACAGTTTACATCCCTCTCCCTTTATTCTCTCATTTAAAAATGTAAAAGCATTTTCTTTAATAGTAATCATATAACCTTGATATGAATAGTCTTTCTCCTTTAAATATTTTCTCTTTTATGTGACTTAAACCTTAATTATCTTCCAACCTATTTATAATGTCCTTCTAAATTATCAATTGATTCGATTGACCTCTAATTTAAGAGAATTATACTAATATATTTTTCATCGTCAAAATTAAGAGTTAAATTCAGATAGAAATTGCAGTTTGTCATTGCATCATTCTATCTCACTTAGCATTCAATTTAAACAATAAAAAGATACATTGATACATGCATTCGTACAATTCTTTTAAATTGAGGTGTTAATCAAGCAAAATTAATTTTGAATATTATAAATAAAGTGAAAGATGGGTGAAAAAGTATGATTTTTGTATTTTTTTTTCCCTCCACATGTAATGCCTAATTTTTTATTTATTTATTTCTCTCATGATAATTTTATAGTTAAGAGATAAAAAATTAACTTCTAAACGTTTCTATTAGAAATATTAATAGAAGCACAAAACTTTTACACTTAGGGTCCGTTTGGTTCCCGTAAAATATTTTCCGGAAAATACATATTTTCCGGAAATGCTATTTTTCGAAAAAGGAAAATATTTTTATGTGTTTGGTTGTTTTATGAAAATTTAGTGTGGAAAATATTTTCATGTGTTTGGTTCAGTTAGGAAAATGCTATTTTCCTACAACAAATTCCGGCAGCAAATTCCGGCCACCACAACAACATCAACAACAACAACAAATTCCGGCAACCACAACACCACCACAACAAGAACAACAATAATCAGTTCATCAAAAAAAATAAAAAACAACAACAGCAATCAAACTTTAAAAAAAAAAAAAAAAAAAAAAAAGCTGAGAGATCGAGGAAGAGGAAGCGATCGACGGCGCGGCGCGGCGACGACGATCGACGATCGATGACGAGGCGCGGTGCGACGACGATCGACGGCTTCTGGGTTCGCTGGTGGGAGATCGAAGGCGAGTCGCGATATCGAAGGGTAGATCGCGAGATTGAGCGGAGGTGATCGAAGGCGATCGCCGGCGCGGTGCTCGGGGTTCGCCGGCGCGATGATCGAAGGCGCGGTGCTCGGGGTTTGCCGGCGACGTCTCCGACGTGTCTGGGCTCGCTGGGTTCGGGGTGCTGGCGCTCTCTTTCTCTCTTTCCCTCTCTCTGTCTTCATGCTCTCTCTTTCTCTCCATTTTCCGGAAATCATTTGAAGCGAAAATGATTCCGTAAATCATTTTCAGCCTTGACCGTGAGTCAACTGAAAATGATTTCCGGAAAATTGCTTTTTCCAGTGCAACCAAACACCCGAAAATATAGAAAACCATTTCCGAAAACCAATTTCACCCAAAACAAACGCAGCCTTAATATCGAAAGTAAATAATATGAATTGGCACCATAAAGAGATTAAGCAATGATTGTGTAAACAAATACTGCATCAAATACAACTCGTGAGCTTTTACATGGGAGGCCCCATCATTAGATAGGGCTCAGATTTCAAAAGATTTAAAATAAAATGTCATGATGATAGGATAAAAGGGTATTACTAATTCTCATAGAATCGTGATTGTTTGAGCCATCGTGAACAATACACATCAAGATTACACATGTAAAAAGAAAAGAAAGATTTGTTTCTTTAGACCATCAATGAGAGGGACCAATAAATACAAAGATTCAAAGTACATGAAAAACATTCTTACAAAGAGAGAGAGAGAGAGACGTCAAACATTCTTTACATACGGCATAATATGTCACATGAGATCTAAACCAAGAGCACATGATAAGCTGAGGAAAAGAACAAAAAAGAGTACCCCAAATGAAACATAAAAAAAAGCATGAAAAACAAAATGTATAATACATTAATTAACCCCTGAATAACTAAAGATTAAAGAGTAACAAAAAGGAGATTAAGGAAGCAACTGTTCTTGATGCTTGTAAACAATTTGGCTATAACTTTGCTTTCTTTCTAAGCCACAACCCCAAAGAGCCATATTATTGTTTGACCATCTTCTTCAACAGGTCCAAGACTGCAGAACACCTTGGATGTACTATTTAAAAACATAAAAAATTGTATAAATCAATAGTTAAAAGGGTCACCCTTATGTGAAATTACATCCCTACCCATGCTTAAAAATAATTTCCTCAGTTTCAACTTCATGCATTAAGTGGCAAATATGACTTCCAAATATGGATATTAATGTCTTCCAAAAAAAAAAAAAAAACCCTATGGATATTAATGAATACTTGGGCCCCCCAATTCCCAAGAAAGTAATGGATACCAAGTGCCAAATTCAATTTGCCTAAAATAAAGTTAAAACAAAACCCAACTTGATTATTACAAATACTAACATTTTTTTAAGACAAAACAAGGGAATATGATTCCCTCTTAAAGACTGTTCCTCCGACCCTTCAATCTCACTCTATTCTGCCTTTACTTTCTTCACTTTGAACACAGCTGCCGTCTAGACCTTCCATGATCAATTGCTCACTAAGCCCTCTGTGTCTCTTTCACTTTCTTTCTCTCTCAAAAGCCTTTTGTACTACCAATTAAAATGTAAAAAAAGAGTTGTCATTGGCACAAAACAGAGTCTGTGGGGTCTTTCCTACTTAAGTGGGTTCCCAAAATGCAAAGCTTACACCTTCTCATTTGAGACATTTTGTTTCATTGTTCTACATTGAACAAGAGCAACAATGAAGAGTAATTGGGTTCTTTTGGCTCTCATTTTTGTGGTTCTTTTTGGTGGGTTTTCTTCAGTTTCAGCCACGCCACCTGCAAGTGAGTAATTTGCATTTTTTTTCCCCTTTAAATTTACTTTTTCACATTGTCTGCTTCAAATTCTATCAAAGTTTCAGACTTTCATTACATTGTTGAAACATTTGCAGAAATTGTAAGTGGGGTTGTCTCCAATGTGGTCTCTGCGCTTGTTAAGTGGCTGTGGTCGCTGAAATCCACCACCACCACAAAGACAGGTACAGATCTTTCACTGAGCTTACATTTTCTGTTTTGGGGTTTGTTTACATTGGGGTCTAGAGATTGTTCCTTGCATTGTTAAGGTTCATATGAGTAACATGGGATTATTGAAGTGATGGGACTTGTGGGGTTTGATTTTTCAGCTGATACTTCTAGCCGTTCTATGATGAAATTTGAGGGTGGATATACGGTGGAGACAGTATTTGATGGAAGTAAGCTTGGAATTGAACCATACTCACTTGAGGTGTCTCCAACTGGGGAGCTTCTTGTATTGGATTCTGAAAACAGTAATATTTACAGGATCTCAACACCATTGTCTCGTTGTAAGTTACTCTTTGGCTTTTTTGCTCTTGCAGTTTTTGGAATTTTGTTTTGATTATATTGTTTGTGATTTGTGCTTTGAGTTCTCTCAAATTTTGATTGATAAGTGTCAGTGTGTGTGTGTGTGTGTTATGGTCTTGATTTTGCTTGTACTAAAGTGTTTCTGAACTCCCACTTCAAGTCTCGTGTGAAAAAGATTGCTGTTTGGTTAAGCCCTGTGCAAGTACTTAGCTTCAGACTTGGGACATCTTTTTCTGATTCCTTTCCTTGTTTAGCTTCAAACTTGATATGCTTTTGTATAGATGAAGCCTCCACTGTTGAAAGTACAATATGCCTTTTAGTTTTAGTTTCTGCTGGGCCAACTTGATCTTTTTGGAGATATGCTGCTATCTTTCATTTTGAGACCAGCATTCTCTAAAGAACACTTATGCTTCTTTTTTACTTGTCTAATTGTCCTTTATCTTTTTTAACCAAATTTTAAGGCATTTGTTTACTTTTACTCATGATGGACACCAAATTGCACTTTTGCTTTTGAAGTGTTTTCATTAGATGTTGGGGATATCAATCTGATGCAAACCAAATAATTTATGTTGTCTTAGGTTTTTTTAATTTAGATTTGTAAAAAAGCTACACTAATATTTATCCATTTCTCTTTCCAATAAAATGATCTTAAATAACTACTTTAGTTTTCTAAAATTTGATCAAGTTTCTTCTGTGTCATCTGGGAACTTGATATATTCTTTTGATTGAACTCATTGTTCTTCTACATGCATAAAATGAATGAATGAATGACTTGCAGATAGCCGGCCCAAGCTGGTTGCTGGTTCACCTGAAGGGTATTCTGGGCATGTAGATGGGAAGCTAAGAGAGGCAAGAATGAACCACCCAAAAGGGCTTACAATAGATGACAGAGGAAACATTTACATTGCAGACACATTGAATATGGCTATCAGGAAGATAAGTGATTCAGGTAAATGTACATGTTCAGGGGATTTGCATGGTTAAAGAATGAAATTGCTTTTATAATGATCATATTAAAGTTATAAAATGGTAGGAAGAAAATTTTCCTTCAAATATCACTTTTTTATCATATAGTTTTTGGTTTGACTGATCACTAACTAGTGGCTCTCCTCCTCTCACCCCTATGAAATCATTCAGTGCGCTTGGTGTATTAAGCCCTTCTCCCAAATAAGGGTAGGCCTCACTTGTGGGTCCCACTTCTGGGACCCATCTTTATATGAGAGGGAGGTATAGTACACGGGTTTGTGGAATAATTTCTTCCCCAACTCACCAATTGCATGAAACTTGGCATAAAAGGCACTTACTATATTCAAATTGACCCTAATTAATATGATTTAGTATTATCATTTTGCAGGGGTTACAACTATTGCAGGTGGAAAATGGGGTCGAGGAGGAGGTCATGTAGATGGTCCAAGTGAAGATGCAAAGTTTTCAAACGATTTTGATCTGGTTTATATTGGAAGTAGCTGCTCTCTTTTGGTTATAGACAGAGGAAACCAGGCAATTCGAGAAATCCAACTTAATGATGACGACTGTTCTTACGACTATGATGGTAGTTTCCACCTAGGTATAAGGAAAAAATCAACACTTCCCTATGTCATTTTTATTTCAAGATCATAAAGGTGTATAAGATGTGTTTTGACATTGCAGGGATAGCAGTGCTTGTTGCAGCTGCATTTTTTGGCTACATGCTAGCATTGCTGCAGCAAAGGGTGCGAGCAATGTTTTCTTCCAGAGATGTAAGTTATCCTAGGATATGTGTTTTCAATCTCTAGTTATTAAATGTGTTGGTGACTGGAGAGATGTCACATAGGTATCCGTGTCACTAGTCTGAATTTCAAAAGATGTTTCAAATTATAACTTGCCAATCATGCTCTATGCTACTCCTTAAAGAATTAAAAAAAACAAAAACAAAAACAAAAACAAAAAAAAAAAAACAAAAACAAAAGCAAAAGCAAAAGGTTGTACCTAGTGCACAAACTCCCACATTTGTGTAGTCTAAGATAGGTCATGATAGGCAGTCTTACCTCTAATTTATTAGAGAAGTTGATTCCTGGACCAGAACCTGCGACCTGTCATAGAAATCTAATTTACAATTTTACTACTGTCATAGAATGGTTGTGAGAATTCATAATTTTCATTTCGGTTTCATGCCTTCTTGACCATCTGATGGAGCATGAGTCTTACACATATTCTACTCACAAATAAACCTGTATTCAACAATTATTTTTGCATCTTGGATGTTTCAAATAAAATACTTTTTTCTTTCTCATATTCTGAAGTGTTCTGAACATATTACAATGTTAACATGTGCGTCTGTTTTTTAATGTGTTAATTCCCCTGCCAAAAAAAAAACTATTTAAAAATTTCCTCAAGTTAATTTTATACGTAGTCTAGATCCTAAGATCAAATATTCCTGGTGGCACCATAATTTAAATTGTTCACTATGATGCAAACAATCTGGATTTCTACTTCAGTGATTCTCTTTATAAAATGACCCTGACAAGTTTCATATTCTTTTATTGCAGGATCCAAGAACTACTATTAAGAAAGTTGCAGTTGCACCAGTGGCTCCATATCAGAGGCCTCCGAAATCAGTCAGGCCCCCCTTGATTCCAAATGAAGATGAACCTGAGAGACAAGAAGAGGGATTCTTTGGTTCACTTGGGAAGCTTGTCCTTAACACCGGTTCAACTGTAGCTGAAATATTTGGGGGACTATTTTCAGGCTCTAGAAGAAAGTCTGTCCACTATCATCAGCAGTACCAACAACTGAACAAACATCCAAATTCATGGCCCATGCAAGAGAGCTTTGTGATCCCAGATGAGGATGAACCACCACCAATAGAAACCAGAAACCCTACACCCAAAAGGACCTACCCTTTCATGACCAAAGATATGGAGAAGAGCCACCGTATCAAGCAAAGTCAGCCTTACTATAACGGATGGGATGGTGATTATCGCCAAGTTCAACAACAGCAGCAGCATATTCAGCAACAGCAGCAACAACAACAACAGCATCATCACAGGCACTTCTCATCCAGCCCTCAAACTTACTATGAGAAGAGCTGTGAAACAAATGAAATAGTCTTTGGAGCAGTTCAAGAACAGGATGGACGTCGTGAAGCAGTGGTAATAAAGGCTGTTGACTATGGAGATCCTAGCTATAATCAGTACAATATTCGGCCTCGATTGAATTACATGGGTTATTCTCAGGCCTATTGATCATCTACAGCTACATTTTATTAGAGGGCAACAAAAGAAGCTTGTAAACTTTTAGTATGTGAGATATGAAGATGGGATGGTTAAAAGTGGATGTGAAAGGCAGGCATGACTGTTTCAGGGTTATCGTTTTTATTTTCTCACAGGTAATGTCTTCCAAAATTTCCTTGGTAAAAGAAGTACATATATGTAATATATACATCTGTTGGATGTGTATTTTATTTTAACTAGAAATTAAGAGGACCAAATCAGAGCTAGTCTTTTAGCTTCTTTGAAATATCTTGTTCTAATCACAACTCCACGTTAAGAATTGGTCAATACAGCAAACTCATGCATGATGCATGGGTTAAAAGGGCATGTCACTGAGTGATGAAGTTTCCATCTCCTACCTACCTTAGGCATTGCTAGTCAAAGTTGTAAATTCATTTCCTTATGACCTCAATTCAACCTCTTGTAGGTGATCTAAAAAGGTTCAAGCCCCCTTATATGAAGCTGAGTAAAAAGATTAAAATGATTGTCCCAGTGAAAAGGAAAATGGTTGTTCCAGTCCAGGTCATGTATTTTCTTTAGAAAATTGTTGGCCTTGTAATTCTCTGCTTTCCAATTTGGGAAAAAGAGTAGCTGGCTAATTTTGAATATGGATAGGAAGCCATACTTGAAACGACGACAGGTTCAGCTGAAAATTAAAAGAAAAAAAATACAATGCTTCTACAACTTGCTAAGGTGGAAGGTGGTAAGTTGTCGTTGAAAGATTAGTTATCACCACTATTATTATACGCCAACCATAATAGGTTATTTTACTTGTGAAAAAAATTATGAAAATCTTGTGTCACTTGATTTATTGAAAGAGTTGAATTATGGGCACAAAATAATTCCCCTGGATTTGAAAAAAATCCTGAATGGGAAGACCATGCATAGAATTAGTGACTTCAGTAGACTATAGTATTAGAGATGGCAAAAACATCCCACCCCACTTAACTTGCTCCATCTCATGCGGACTTTTCACGTCTCAAAGAGGTCACCAGGCTAAAATAGATAAAAAATTTTAAACAGATTGATGTGAATGCTCTTAGTAGACTATAGTATTAGGGATGACAAAAACATTCCACTCCACTTCACTTGCTTTACCACATGCGGATTTTTTCTATCCCAAAGAGGTCAGAGGGCAAAGATGGGTTTTGCTCGTCTTGTCCCGCCCCAAATACACACATTTTATTTGATATATATTTAAATATTTATAAATATATTTTATCATTTCTATTCACATCTTACTTATAATTTATTTATTTTATAAATATTTTATTATCATTTCCCCAAAAAAAAAATTGTCTCTTATTTTCTAGTAGAACTTTTGTGGTTGCCATTTTCTTTTATATTTCATCTTTATCTCATCAATCTTATTAGAATTAGTAAAATATTTTCAACCCACCCCAATTTTACCCTGTGTAGATTTTTTCCACTCCAAAGGAGAGACAAAGCGGGGGACGGGGCACCGATAATCCGGTCTCGGCCCTTTCCACCCTATTGCCATTTCTATATGGAAATGTTAGGCCAAATTTTCCTTTTGTAGAGCCCAATCCGTAACTGGGTTTGTTTGCTCCAAGTGCGGCAAGGACGGGCTAGGCTTTGTTTACAAGGATCAATTGTTTGTCAGGCCTCATTTATAATCCACCCCTCTCCTGTTTTACCGTGATACGATGAGATGTTATCATCTATACCTTTTTCCCCTAGTTAGTGAAAAGGAGAAATATTGATGAGATTTAGAACTGTTAGTCCCAAATTAAAATGTGTATTTTAATTTTTTAGCTCATTGCTTTGTTGCTATTTTCTTATTATTATCTACCCATTTATGTTTTTTATGACACTATAGCAGACCCCAATAACAACAATAATTTTCATGGTACAAAACAAAAGAAATGGGATTGTGCGACAATGATCGTATTATGTCAGTGAGTCATATTCATTTGGCTTCTTCATGGCATGGTGGTAATAGCAATTAACTGGGGTGGAATGGAACCCCCAAGTGTTGTGAACTGGAAAATTAAAAAGATAACTTAATCGATTCGAGGTGACTAGCCTCCTGAACTTGAGAGATTATAATAGAGTTTTTGGTTTAATTTTTGCTTGCTTCATTCATAATTCCTACGTACATAAATACTAGTGAAGAGATAATCCTCATCACCACAAATTCCTAAAACATAGGACCTAACTCCTATTTCAATTGAAATACAAATATTAATCCTAATCTTAATCCTAATTTATTGCTGAAATTCTCATCCTATTCTACTACATAATTTTATTAGAATTCTATTCAAATTCAAACTTCTTCAACTACTTCAAAATTATTTGCCATTTGGCCTTGGGACACAGCACCAAGTCTTGCGAAATTAATGAAAAAAGGAAAAAGAAAAGAGTATTAAGAGATTAAAAATAAATATTGGCAAGAATATTGTATGTTCAGGTTCTTGTATTTATATTAACATTGCGATCCAGTTGTTCCTGAATTTGTTGGCTGTATAACTTTCACATCCGTGCATATATAATACAATTAGAAAGACAAACAAGTTCGATATATCAAAAGTAAAAGTTGTATAGAGTAAGATTTTGCTAAGTCCAAATCTTTTATCCAACTTTTCCTGCTGCACTCTATACTCTACCAATAAATACTTGCCACGTGTTTACCTAATTAATTAAATAATTACTTAGGTGAACACGTGGTAAGTATTTATTGGTGGAGTATAGAGTGGAGCAGGAAAAATGGGACAGAAGATTTGAACTCGATTTTGCCTAGTATCTCTCTCGGCTAATTGAATACATATGAATAGAATACCTTTTGATAGGGCCTGTCCTTAACCCCAAAATCAATGGCTAAGATTCAATATTTCCATCCAACCGACTCTATATACATCTATGTATGTATTCTTTTTTATTATATATATATATATATAAAGAAATATATGCACCTTTTAAAATGTGATCTTATAATATGAAAAATATTAAGGTTTTTTTTAAATGATATGCAATCTCTTGACCAATTCTATAATTGTAGTTGCCTCTAAATCAGGAATGAAGAAGGTGCTATAATGGCATCGATGACGCAACAAATGCCACTCCCAACAACAGTGGCCCAGGTCGAAACCTTAGCTGCGAGGAGAGCCATTGAATTTGCACTTGAACTCGGTATAACTAGAGCTATCATGGAAGGAGACTCAGAAGTGATTTGCAGGGAACTCCAGGATCCCACTCCGTCTCTAGTTTTACATGGTCACATTTTCCAGGATGTTAAATGTTTGTCAAATGCTTTTCAGCATGTTGGTTTTTTTCATGTATGCCGTCAAGGAAATAATGTCGCCTATGCATTGGCAAGAAGGGCTGTTAGGGAGCCAAGTTTAACTGTCTGGATGGAAGATGTATCACCAGACATTCATCATATTGTTCAGGTTGATTTAGCCAATTTTGATTAATGATATTAGTAAGCTTCATTCTCAAAAAAAAAAAAAAAAAAAAAAAAAAAAAAAAAAAAAAAATCCTTTTCGCATTGTTGGTAAAAAAAATTTACTTTTACTAGAGAATGTCGAATCTTTTATTTGCACTAGAATTTATTTATATAGATTTGAAAGTAATATTTAATCTATTTATAGAGACATTCATAGTTACAAAATTTTAAACCTATATACCTTTTTTTTAGTGTATATAAAAGTTATAATAAAAGATTGTTAGTATTACAAAATTTTAATCATTTAATGTCATTTTAAACCCTTGATTGTTTTACCCTCATCCATGGCTATATTAGAGAACTCCATTAATTGTTTTAAAACGATGCCATTTGGGTTTGTAACATTAAAAAATGATATATAAATATATATATACATTATTGCAATTGACTAAAACAATACGATTCTATTACTTTTTTTTTTAGAGAGTTTCAACCTATGGTGAGATTGAACCCCAGGTCTTTTATACAACCATCAGAGACTTTACCAGTTGAGCTAACTGGAACCCACATACGAGTCTATTACTTCAATACAATATCAAACCTTTTTTTCCTTTCTAAAAAAATAAAAATAAAAAATCAAACCTTTCAAAATCCACATACGTATTGTGTGATAAAAGAATTATGTAACTTTCGCATGATATAGTTTTACTAGCAGTTGCAGCATTTTTAAATGCCATTAACCTTTATAAATGTATAGAATCTCTCTAGAAAAAGGTGTACTTTCTAAATTTAAAAATGGCTTATTTTTTGCGGTACAATTAAAATGAAATATTAGAGGATACCAAAATACTAAATAATATATGAATACTCATTATAGTATAATACAATAATCTTTAG
Organism: Quercus ilex subsp. ballota; assembly: GCA_032727855.1. Classification (NCBI taxonomy): domain Eukaryota; kingdom Viridiplantae; phylum Streptophyta; class Magnoliopsida; order Fagales; family Fagaceae; genus Quercus; species Quercus ilex. Next base: position 76,580,980 of record CM064909.1, read on the forward strand.
TGACATGCATTTTTGGGTGAAATTTGTGCGTTACAAGAATTAGATTTTATTAAAACAATGTTTTCTATTTTTTTTTATTTTAAAAATAATTAGAATCGAAAGTGCACTAAAGTTTTCACTAACAAAAGCATAGATGAAGCCCATTTGGGGTTGTAATTAAATTTTTGAATATTGGCTTTGTGTTGAATTATGTATAGATGATAATTAAGTGGTATCTAATTCTAAAGCTGTTTTAATACGATGGAAAATTTTCAAGAATAAGAGTTAATATTGTTAGTACAGGATTTTAGACAAAATCATCTCCAACATGTGAAGCGGCAAAAAAATAAACTAGCAAATATTTTGGCAAAGCACGCTAAAGGAATTGATAATTTTGTAACTTAAATAGAAGAAAATCCACCTATTATTGAATCCGTTGTAATTCAAGATGTTTTGTATTTATCTTTGTCATGAATAAAGTTACTGTACTTCTCATTAAAAAAAAAAAAAAAAAAAAAAAAAAAAAAACAAACAAACAAACAAACAAACAAAATGAGAAAAGAACACAAACACACTTTGCCAAGACTAGAATGTGCATTTTCATTAATGAAACAACATAATGAAAGTTTAAAAGCTAACAACATAATGAAAGTTAAAAAGGAAAAGAAAAATGTTGCAAATTTGGACAACCAATTTGTTTTAAGATAAGACTTTGAAAATCGAAAGACAACGCCTAACCATCTACCATAAATTTAAGATTTTCATAAGAACCGTAAATTTCAACAATAAGTATTGCTTTTCTAGCAAAATTTCAAGAAAAGAACTTGATGGGGCAGAAAATTAAAAGAATGAAGCTACCTTATTGTTTCCTTAAGCGCATTCCACCACTAGACTTGTTTACACCAAGCACCTTAAGATGGGCAATCCTGCTAGGTCTCATTTCGAAGGCAGGTCCCAGTTCAAATTTAAGTTGAGAGAGAGGTGTGTATAGTTGGGTTGAGAAATCATAAACCCAAACTTCTCCGTATGTAGGAACCAACTCAACCCACATGAATTAGATTGGATCAACAAGTTGGACTTAAATGCATCAAGCCTTGTAAAAAGAAATGAGTTTTCACTTTTCATCAATTAATTTTTTTAAAAAAATTAATCATAATTCACATAATATGCTTAAATTATATTCCAAATCCATATAAAATAATTCTCAAAATACCAAAATAAATATTGTTTGTTATTTTTTCTATTTAGAAAATATTGTTTCACACTCATTATTGTACACTCTGTATCCGTATTTAAAACGTGAAATGAATGATATGTACGAATGATATACACTTAATAGTGTGAGAGAATCATTGTCATTTACTAAGCCATGGCTCTATGACAAAACCGAGTAACAATAATTCAAGTGGTGCCCAATAGATACTCATTTAATGATTTTATTAAGAGATCTAAGAATACAATGATAATTTTTTTCTAGCTAAAAAGAAAAACAAAACCAAACTTCTATGTTAAGTATTGGGCCTTGTGACACACTTATTTTGCTGTATTTAAACCATGAAGAGTACTATTCTAGCTTCACCGGCGATTCATTCAATCTGCTCCATTAACAAATTAATGCCCATCTGGGTCACTTGGGCCAGAAGTTTTGATTCCCCAGAGGTTAAGAACTTCAACAAAATAATGATCCGTCCCTGCTTGGCTTGGACTCATGGGCTTCATCATGGCATGGTGGTGGTGATGATGATTTGGTGTGTGTGCAAATTGCGGGCTTGTATGGTGGAGAATACCAAAACAAAGCCTATGAAAAGAACTAGGACTAGGAAACGGCGAGCTTTGAGTTCTCTAGCCATGAAATGTAGTATTTCTTTTGTTGATAGCAGGGGCGGCTTGATGCATGGCTTAAGGTGAAAATTGATTATCTTATTTCATATATAAAATTACTATTAATCAACATGAACTACGTAGATTTAAAAAAAAAAAAGTTTATAAACACCAAAAAATTGATAAAACTTTTTATATTTGTTGATGTGGCAGATTGATAGTAGTGAGTAAAAGAGTGATGTCAGTGGTACTCTAGTTAAAAACTAGTAAAAGTTTGCTAACTTGACTATTGTGAAAAATGTTGTTAATTTTTTTGTGAATTGCTTTCTTTCTTTTCTTTTTTCTTTTAGAAGTGCTACATTCAGAATATTTTTCATGACAAATCTTAGCTGTTAAGTTGTTTCTTGTTTTCTAGTTGAAACTACCACTAAAATTATATTTTTGCTGTCAATAACAACCTTTAACAACCTGCTATTAAGATTTTTTGTAAAAATGTTGTGGACATAGTATTTTTTTTTCTTTTTTTATTTATTGGTTAATATTTTGGTTTAATTAATACTATTGGTTAAAATTTAGGGGTCTTTTTTTCAGTTGGGGCCTTAGGCGGCCGCATCAATGGCTTATATCATTGAGCCGGCCCTGGTTGATAGATAAATTGGGATTTGGGATGTGAAGTTGGGCTGTAATGTTTGGTATTTTATAGGGAGAGATGATAACTCGTAAGTTTGTCTGTATTAATGGGAAACCATTGTTTTGAATGGAATTGGAGGAAATGTACGATTCAATTTTCAAACATTTGAGGGAATGTATCTATGCTAGGTAGGAAGCATGCAAGGAAACTGACAGGGAGAGAAAGAGAGGGGGGGTTAAAGAATTGTGGTGGAAACTTGGGGTGCAATGAAAAAGTCTGATTTTTGAAGAGTGAATGAACAATTGAGTTGGAAAGTTAGGCATATCTTGAAAGAGTAATACGAGGGACACAAAACGTTTCACAATAGTTTTTTTTTTTTTTGAGAAACAAACACACACACACAAAGGAGAGAGAAATGAGTTCTAATACAAACAATACACCACAATTCCACTAAAAAACCATGGTAACTTTCACAATAGTTGACATAACAAGTTATGACTGTAATAATATCATTTTCACATAAGTGTAATGCTAACACCATTTTTATTACTACTGGTTATTATGTTGTGCCGCCTCAAAAGAGTGACAAAGCTAAGACTGGATAATTTGGAATTTAGACGGCATATGTTACATGTTTCAAACCAGGTAACTTGTAGAGTCAATGCTACTAACTTTGCATTTATTTTTTTCCGTGCTTCTTTGTGTCTTTTAGTATCAAGTATTCAAGTCAATATCGAAAACAGCTATAACAACTAACAAGATGTTGACTGTCAAAGATTAGGCGTCAATGTGTCGTCATTATTATTATTTTTTTCTTTGCTAAGATTAAGTGTCAAAACTGTTAGGTTATGTTTGACAATTGCATTTTTTCCCCATTTTTCTATTTTCAAGAACAGGCTTTTTTTTTTTTTGGAATATATGTAAGATTTGATAGCTATAATGAGGCCACAAGAGAAGATAGACTTAGATGTTTTGGAAAAATCAGAAGATGCCAACTAATTGAGTTACAAGATTTTTAACAATTATATACACACAATCACACACACACACACACAGATATATATATATATATATATATGAGAAATGCTAACGAGTGCCCTTAGGGCATTGATTAATAATCTATTTTAGGAAAATTTTAATATCACTTTTATGGAAAATGTAAAATGCTGTCAAAATATTAATTATTTTTTTTTTTTTCATTTCCCATAAAAACATTCTCTAAATGAATTATTAACCAGTACTCGAAGGGCATTCGTTAGCATTTTCCTATACATATATATATATATATATATATATATATATTTTTTTTTTTTTTGTGAAACAAACACACACACACAAGGGAGATAAAAATGGGTTCTAACACAAAGGCACATCACAACTGCACTCAAAAGTCACGGTAACTTTTAAGGGAGAATGGGGCAAATTATATTACACATAACACATTCTCTTACGTATTCTTTATATATTTTTTATGTTAACATCATATAATGCTATTAATTTCTTTATAAAATAGGGACCAAAACACTTGGCCAACTTATGTATTCATCCTACATATTTGTTTGCTGAATTCTTCATCTTACATATGCTTTATGTATTTTCCGGATTATAAATTTTATTATCTTACCAAAAAAAAAAAATTAGATATCAAAATTGAGAGGCACAAAAGACAATCAAAACAATACCTAATATTATCTTTTAATGAGAGAATATATAATCTCAAATACAAACACAATATTAATAAATGGCTAATGGTAGAATATTTAATTTCTTATAAAAGCACAATCAAAATAATACCTAATAATAACTATCGTAATTATCAAATTTTATATTTAGACAAAAGAAAATATTATAGTTGTATTATCGTGCATTGCACCAATTATTGACTAGTTTTATTAACAATGCCACAACCACACTTTCCCAGCTTATTGACTTTGTGTATGTCTAGATTACTAATTATAATATCTATAGAAAATAATTTGATATTAAAATTGACAAACACAAATGCTAACCAAGAAAGTTGCGGAATTACAAGATGTCATATTTTATGATTTTAAAACTTATATTTGGAGGATCCGAAAGTAAAGTTACTCCCAAATTTTAAGGTATGTGATTTTTGTTTTACCAACTACAATTTACATTTGCCATGATGAAACAACATCATGAAATTAAGAAGTGTTGGAAAAATTGTTGCAGTAGTACATGTACATCTTTGCATATGTGGAAATTGATCAGGCCAATTTGGACTACCAGTTTGTTTTTAAGAAAAGCCTTTGAAAGATAACGTGTAGTCATCTACCATAGAATCAAGATTTTCATGAGACCTGTAAATTTTCAACAATAAGTACTGATTTTCTTTTCTTTCTTTTTTTGAGAAAGATAAGTACTGATTTTCTAAAGAATGAAGCTACCTTGTCGTTTCCTTCAGCCCATTCCACCACTGGACTTGTTTACGATGGACTAGCCTGCTACACCTTGAGAAACTTTTTTGACTAAATTATTATAATTCATATAATATACCTAAATTATATTCAAAATTTTCAAATCCATAAAAAATAATTCTCAAAATACCAATATAAATCCAACTTAAAAATAATTGTGGCAAATAAACTTATCTATATACTGGGTTGGTCTGGTTATATTGATTGAAACAAAAAATAAAAACTATTAACACAAATCCAACCCAACTTGAACCCAAAAGAAAAAAAAGAAAAAGAAAAAGAAAATCAATCCACCAACCCATGAAAATCCAACAAGGGGTGTTGGGTTAAGTTGAGTTGGGTTAAGTCTATTTTAGTAGGTTAGTGAGTTTGATGCACACTCCTAACTAGTAGTGAAGTTTTCCCGTTCGGATTAGCTATTGGTGTTGTTTAAAAAATAGTCACTTCAATGTTTTGAAAATGGGCTATACCTAGTTGGTAAATTTAGAAAAGAGAGGGGAAAAAAAAAGTTTGTTGTGAAAAATCGTGATGTAAAAACAAATTTTACTTTGACACTTGTGTTTTCGGAAAAGCAATTCATGAGTTGTGATTTGAAGTATATTTTTCAAATCCTTATTTATAAAAATCACAAATCTTTTATTATAAAAAAACACATAACTTAACTCCAATTTTATCGCGTTATCATTAAATCCATCAATTTCCTCACAAAATTACATTTAAGGGAGATGAGAAAAAGGCAAAAATGTCAAGATGGTCGGTAGAAAAATAATTGACAAACAAAAGGGGGGGCTAAACATGGGAGAAGATTAGTGGGTTGACCAAGCTGATGTGACCTTCTACTCCTCTTGATTGTTACTTTTTATGTCCAGAAAATATTGTTTCATGCTCTTTCTTGTAAACTTTGCATACAATGTTTATAATTTCAGGTACAATGTACACTTATTTTTTTTTTTACTAATGTCCACATTTAAAACATTTATTTTTTTGGGAAGATGCCCACATTTAAAACATGAAATAAGTAATGTGTATAGATGATATACACTAACGAGAGTAAGAGAATCGATATATTTTTTCTATTATTATCTTCCAATTCCTGTTTTTCATGGCAGTACGTCAACAATTCATGGGGTACCCAACAGATCATTTAATAATTATATTTAGAGATCTAAGGATACAATGATACTTTTTTCTAGCAAAAAAAAAAAAAAAAAAAAAAAAAAAAAAATACAAAATCAAACTTCTGTGTTTAAGTATTGCGCCTTGTGACACACTTATTTATGCTGTATTTTAAACCATGAAGAGTACTATTTGGAGATCTAGCTTCATCAGTGATTCATTCAGGGTGCTTCATCAATGGATTCATGACCAACTGGGTCGCTTGGGCCGGAATGTTTGAGTCCGAAGAGGTCAAAAGCTTCAACAAAATAATGACCCTTCCCTGCTTGGCTTGGACTCGGGGGCTTCATCATGGCATGGTGGTGAAGTTGATGATTTGGTGTATGCAAATTGCGAGCTTGTATGGTAGAGAAAACCAAAACAAAACCCAAGAAAAGAACTAGGACAATAAAACGGCAAGCTTGGACTTCTCTAGCCATGAATGTTGTAGTATTTTGTTGATAGATATCTTGGGATGTGAAATTAGGCTGTAATGTTTGGTATATTTATAGTGAGAGATGGTAACTCTTAGATTTGTCAGATCGTAATGGGAAAATAATGCTTTGAATGGAATCGGAGAAAATGTATGATTCAAATTTTAAACGTTTGATGGACTAATGAGTCTATGTTAGGAAGCGTGCAAGGAAACTAAAGAGGGAGAAAAAAGAGATGGGTTAAACGATTGGGGTTGAAACTTGGGGAACAACGAACAATTTTCATTTTTGAAGAGTGAACAATTGAGGTGGAATGTTAAAGCTCATCTAAGACTAAGAGTAAACTTGGGATGAGCTCCAATTAGCTCAACAAGTAAAGTCTTTTATAATAAAAGATATAAAGTTTCAATCCTGCTTATATCAAAAATCGATTGGTATCTTAGCTTAATAATAAATATTAATTATCATGAAGTATACGCTATAAGTTGAGAATCTTGAGATGCTATAATATCTATAAATAAATTTTAACAAAAAAGTGTAAGTTTAGATATATAAAATTTCTCACAATCTTTTTCACAACTATTAATGTTGCAAATTATAATTAAAATAATATTGTTATTTTTACATTAGTTCACTATTAATACCACTTTATTAGTATTTGTACAATAGAATAAGAAAAGCCAATACTAGATAATTAAAATAATTTAGATTCCCATCTTTGACCCAAAAATTTTCAATGCATATGCTTCAAGTTTCAGAGTAGGATTGTGTTTGGCATAGCTTAAAAAGTCAACTTATTTTACTATTTAAATTATTTTTGCTACTATTCATTGGTCCCACTACAGTTTTTAGTGCTATTCATGGGTCATACTATATTATTTCAGCTAACTTTTACTTTTATCTACAGTACTTTTAACAAAAAATTTTCAGTTTCAGCTAAATAAGGGTCTGTTTGGGATCCGCTTATTTTGTTGAAACTAAAAACTTTTTACTGAAAGTACTATAAATAAAGGTAAAAGTTAGACAAAATAGTATAGTGAAACCCATGAATAGTATCAAAAAGTGTAGTGAGATCCATAAATAATAGCAAAAATAAGTTAAATAGTAAAATAAATTGGCAAAAATAATCTTTACCAAACGGACACTAAATTGTTCCCAAACGGACACGAGCGAAATAAGTCAATAGCTTTGTTTATATATATATATATATATATATATATATATATATATATATATATATCAAACCAATATCTAAAGCTACTTTAAGCATCTAGCACGATCGATTTTGATTGTTAAAGAATAGTGTCACTGTTATTATTATTTTTCAAAGACAAAACTTAGGTATAGTATCTTAGATGATATTCTTTAAGTTCTTCTCTTAAAATTTATCTATATGACTTTTTTATCATGGAATGGAAATGTATTTTTAGTTAAGTAATTACATAGCTGAATTTTAAAATAAGAGTTTAAAAAACAATACCTAAGTACTATATCTAAGGTTTGTCAATTTTTCAATATGTGTCAAAACGGTAAATGACATCCTTTTGAATCTAGGATTGATATTTGGCACCACTGTTAAGTTTTGCCTGAGCATTTGCATCCGCAACTTCCATTCTATTTTATTTTACCATCTCAAAAAGTTACTTTATCAATTATACCATACCATTTTACAACACAACCAACATCTCAACTTTTATTTTCCTATTTAACTCATTAAAAAAATATATATTACCTACTAAAATAATATAATATATTCTAATACAACTTTCTCTCTTTCTTCTCCCCCATCTCTCTTCCACTTTATCAATTAAAATATATTATAATTTTTACTAAAGTGCTAAAGTGCCATCCTGAAGTAGCACAATTGCAAAAAAATTTGCAATTGTAAGATTTTACAAGTCCAGCTACTGGGCTCATTTTGTGCCTTTATGCTAAATTTTCCCTACATATACCATTTACAATTGCCAATGAGAATGCTCTATAAGAGGTTAGATTCTAAGTTAAATTTTATACTTTTAATCTTAACTCTTAAAGCCTTTTAACTTTTTACCTTTAAAATTTTTGTTTCTAACATCAAAATGCAACTGCACATTGCAATTGGTGGACTTCAAAGTGAAACTACAAAATTTTGCATTTTTTGTAAATCTGCTGTGAAACAAAGCAATGGAATTATACAATAAAAATATAAAATAAACCTACATTTCCAATGATCACATTCAATTTTACACATGTTTTTAGAACTATTTTCTATAGTAAATTGTGATTGGCTGCCTGTGTTACTTTCAGGTGGACTACTATTTTTTTCCACTGCTCACTACCAGCCACATTAAATAGTTGTGAACATAAAGTAGTTGTAGTCCTGGGGGCGGCTTTACCTTAAGGCCAGGGGGTTCAAATGAACCCCCTGACCAAGCCATAATTATATATATATATATATATATATATAATTTTTAATAAATTTTTTTTAGCCCTTAAAATAAAATTTTGAACCTCCTAACCTTAAATTTTGTTTAAACCCAGTTGATATAAGTTTGAATATGATCATTTTAACACTATTCTCATAATATTTTCACGATAATTTAATAATACAGGTTAAATGACAAGTTATGTTTTTTATCAAGACCCACAACTAACATCACTTTTTCCTACCTTTAACAACTTGCCACATAGGTTTTGTTGTGAAAGTATTGTATCAATAGCACTACTCTTAAAATATTTAATTTTATGAGAAAGAAAAAAAATGTTTCAAATTTTTGCTCATTTGTTAAAAAAAAAAAAAAAAAAAAATTTCCAAGACTTTGGCCTACTCTTCCATTGACAGCAGAAAAAAGTTGTTTTTTCTTGCACTTTTCTTCTTCATCAACAAAAAAGTACACCATTGTTACAATTAACAAATTTGTATTTATATTTGTGATTCTTTCCTCATTCTCTCTATCTTTCTTTTTCCCTTATATGTTTTCTTAGTTTTTCTCTCTATTTGATCAAGTAATTTGATAAATGCTCTATAGATTTTCAAATTCAAAAAGTCTTTTAGTGCTTGCTTCAATTTCAAGTTTACACCACATGTATTATTAAGAAGTCATACATTTCAAAAGTTAAAACTTATATTAGTTATAATTTTTTTTTCTTCTTAGTTTCACATTTACCGTTATTTGTTATTTCATTATGTTTGTTTATGCATTCAATGGTTGTTTTCTTATCAATATTTATAATAAATTATATTTAGAATACTATTTTAGATTATTGTATAATGTATATAATATGGAATTTGTACATGTAAAATAAAATTAATTATTATTTTTTTTATTTTCGCCTGATAAATTTCTAGTTCCACCACTGACCCCCTAAAAAAATCCTAGGGCCTCCACTGTGTAGTCCTAAATTTTTTCCAATTAATAGGCCAATATCCACTACTAGTCTGGTTTTAGATAAGCCATTGAATGTTGACTTCTACTGTAGAATAATAGAAGTAAGATTCTCTTACAGCTTTTGTAAATTTTCAACAATAAGTTTTCAACAAAAGGTATTAATGGCAAAGATTAAAAATTTGCACATGTTTTATCACTCTTGCTGTTTTTATTGACTGTCTAAATGAAATAACTACCAAAAAGGAAGAGGAAGCCTAGGAAGGCAAAAAATTGACAGAATATCCCCTCAATACTATTGTTTGTATTTCATTTATCAATAGAGCCATTTGTTTGAAATTAATGGAGAAATCTAATGTAATATACTTAATGAATTGTAGGTAAATTTTTCAAAGAAATTAAAAATGCTCCTATGATAGCAATACAACACAAAAAGAATTATATATATATATATATATATATATATATTTAAGAGAAGTGTTACAACAAATATTAGGTGATTGGTTGTTATTGGTTCTAATTTGAATCTATTATTGACATTACATTTTTTTTCTCACTAATAACAACTAAAACAACTTGTCACTTTAGATTTGTTGTGAAATGTTGTGAACATAACCTTTCTCATTTTTTAAAGGATTAAAGGAAGTAGTTATATATATATATATATATATATATATATATATGTAGAGAGAGAGAGAGAGAGGATACTAGTTTTAATTTGAATCCATCACTGAACATAACATGATATTTCTCTTAGCTTAAACACATGAGGGGGAGGGGGCATGAAAATATTGTATGGTTGCATGCAAATAGTTTTTGGTAAAAGTATTCCTACATTTAATTTCAGTTTCCTTAGGGAAGGCCCTATTCATATTCAAAATTATTCATTCAAATGGTGGATCACTAAAACTATTGGAAGAAACAGGTCTAAGATTAACACTTTTTATAAATTACTTTTGTTGAATTAAAATAAAAAGTAATGCATAAAACTTTTGTTTTCTTTGTGAATAAATAACAAAGAGGGGGACCAGTGGACCGCTAGACCAGGAAAATTAACTTGGCTACTCATTTGGTTGCTGAGGAATACTAGAGTACATCAAGGACAAATATGGACAGATATAAAGGCTTGGAGTCTTGGTCTGAGTTTCATAAGAATGTCAAGAATCATGGCTGCTGTTGTCCTTTCAGCTTTCTATTGTAGCTTGTAATTATATATATATATATATATATATATATTTGTTTCTTAATAAATCCAACTACCCATGAAAATAAAAATAAAAAACAAAATAAAACTAACTGGTTCATTTGAGAAATAAACCAAAAAAAAACAAAAAAAAAGCAATGCATGGAACTACGATTTATATTTATGTGCCCTGATCAAAGTTTTTTTTGGGCATAAAGATATGCAAAAACATTGGTGAAACATTACACTTTTCTTTATATTAAAGTAAATGTATACTTACCAAGAGTCTTGTATTGTTATACCTCAATACTGTTTAATCTCTTTTATGAGAAGAATTATGATTCATATCACTCTTCTCTCATTGTTGTAAATTGTAATTATCAAATTTTTTTAGAAAATCTTAACTTGATTTTTTTTAAAGAAGTAATTAAAGGAAAGGGAACGTAGATGAAAACCTTGTAAATGTAAGCCCCAAGCCCATCTCAAAACTCCCAAAATAAGTTAGAACCTTATAAGCTAACATCCAACTCCCTCCTTAGCAATATGATTTCATTAGCTTACTTCCAAATAGGAAGACAGATATATCTTGAAGCCGTATGATCTAATTGAACTTGATGCACTACATTGGTCTCTCATTCACCTTGAATTTTAGTGAAGTTGTTATTATATGGCCCAAAAGGCTAGAGGCTCACAATATTTAATTTGTTGTGAAGTTGTTATTGCATAGCCCAACAGGCTCTAGGCTCACAATATTTTATTTGTTGCAAAGTACAAACATATTTGTACAACAAATAGGACCCGTTTTATAGCAGTATTTAAGTATTGATGTTCAATAATATGAAAACAGTAGTTTTAAATGTGTTGAAAAAACACGTATTTAAAGTATTTATAATAAAAAAAAAATGTGGGGTAACCAAAAGAAAAAAAAAAAAAGTGTTTACCGTACTCACAATTTTAACACTACAGATTCATGTTTCTCATGGCACTACGTCAAAACGCAATAACAGCAATTCATAGGGTAGCCAAAAGAAAAAACACGCAATTAATAATTTTATTGAGAGATCTAAGGAAACAATGACACTTCTGTAGCAAAAAAAGAAGGAAAAAAAAAAAGAAAAAATTCAAACTTCTATGTTTCAGAATTGCGCCTTGTGATACTTATTATGCTGTATTTGAAACCATGAAGAGTGCCATTTGGAGATCTAGCTCCATCGGTGTCTGTGTGCATCATTAACAAATTAATGCCCTTCACCTTTACTTGGGCCGCTGGAGGAGGGGGGACGTGGGGTTTGGTTTTGCTTGATTCCCCAGAGGTGAAGATCTTCAACAAAATAATGACCCTGTTTGGCTTGGCTTGGACTCATGGGCTTCATCATGGCATGGTTATAATTTGGAGCATGCAAAGTGCGAGCTTGTATGGTAGAGAATACCATAACAAAGCCCAAGAAAAGGACTAGGACAACAAAGCGGCATGATTGGAGTTTTCCAGCCATGAAAGTAGTATGTTTATGTTTAACTTTTGTTAATAGAGAAAATGGGATGTGAAGTTGTGCTCTGTAAATGTGTGGTATTTATAGGGAGAGATGGTAACTCTTAGATTTGTCAGATGTTAATGGGAAAATAATGCTTTGAATGGAATCGGAGGAAATGTACGTTTCAAATTTTAAACGTTTGATGGATTAATGTGTCTATGCAAGGAAGCATGCAAGGAAACTCAAAAGGGAGAAAAAGAGAGATGGATTAAACAATCGGGGTGGAAACTTGGGCAGCAATGAACAAATTTCATTTTTGAAGAATGAACAATTAAGGTGGAATATTAAGGCTTATCTAAGACTAAGAGTAAGCTTAGGTGAGCTTCAATTAGTCCAATTAGTAAAAGTCCTTTGTAATAAAAGATACAAGGTTTCAACTCTGCTTATACCAAAAATTGATTGATATTTTAACTTAATAATAAAGATCAGTTATCATCCACGCCAAAAGTTAAGAATTATGAGATGTGATGGTATTTATAAATAAATTTTAAAAAAAAGTGTAAGTTTAGGGATATAAATTTTCTCACAATCTTTTTCACAACTATTAATGTGGCAAATTATGATCAAAATGATATTGTTATTTTCACATTAGTCCTCTATTAATACCACTTTATTAGTACTATAGAATGAGAAAAGCCAACATTGGATAATTTATATTTTGGAATTTCGATTCCCATCTTTGACCCAAAAATTTTCGGTGCATATGTTTCAAGTTAAAGACCAGGTACAGAGTCAGGTCAAATGGCTTTGTTTTTAATAAAAAGAATATCAAATCAATATCTAAAGCTGCTCTAACGTGATTGATTTTGATTGTCAAAGAATTGTATCAGTGTTATTATTACTTTTTAATGACAAATCTTATATTTTGTTTGGATTGAGAGGGCGGGAGAGAAATAAAGTAAAATAGATATGAATTGACTCAAAATTAATATATTTTTAGTTAATTTTACTTTACTTTTCTCTACTTTCCCTCTCAATCCAAACAGACTCCTATCTTAAGTTTTTTTTTTTTTTTTTTAATTTAGTCATATGACTTTTTTTTTTAATGGGATGAAAGTGTATTTTTAATTAAGTAATTACATGTCTAAATTTTAAGAAGGAACTTAAGAAACAACACCTATATATTGTACCTAAAATTTGCCCCTTTTCTAATTTGTCAAAATTGTTAGTAGCATTAGATATGGCAAAACGGGTCAGAATTTTTTGACCCGACCCGACCCGACCCGGAAAATACCCGACCCGAACCCGATTTTTTTGACCCGAAGCAAAAACGGGTTGACCCGTGACCCGACCCGTGTTTTTTGCGGGTCAACCCGACCCGACCCGCGACCCGACCCGAACCCGAACCATTTTTTTAAAACTTTTTTTTTTTTGGTAAAAAAATAGTAAAACTAAGACAATATTGGTTTAATTGTTTATTGTGAACTTTAAGAAAACAATTGATACATTTACATAACTATATGCAAATTAATTGAAAGATAAATGGTTGAACATTCTGTAATGAGTAAATATTTTTAGATATCAAATAGCAAAGTACATGCCAAGATAATCTGGTTACAGTAGAGTTAAAAATATAGATTTAAAATTGTAAACATGTGAGAAATATTCACAAATGTGAAAATAGTGAAGCTAAAGTATCAAATTAGCATAAATTATGAATACTTAGACCTATTTTTTAATAATTTATGTCCAAAATAAACGGCTTTTCAAAATAAATTATGATATTTCTTAGAGTGTGTGTTGCTTAACAATAATATGATATTCATAAAAGAGACCATGTATAAATAAGTAAGCAATCAAATTTTAAAGTATATCTCAAATTGAAATAGAGTGTCAAGCACAACTGATAATAGATTATAAAATTAATTTTCAAGATTGTAAATTTCTTATATATTTTTATTCTTTATCAAATGAGTTATCCAATAAGTCATTTGTAATTTTGTTTTATATTTGAAATGTTGATATTGTTTAGAAATAAAAATTGTGTATTTGTTTTACTTATCTTTGTGTTATTTTGTTTTAGATAGTAATGTTAGGATTTGTATAATTTTAAAATTGTTGAATAAGTATTAATAAGTTTAACTGAGTTCATTCTTGATATAAGTGGTGAATTCAAAATAATGCACTTTATATCAAGTAATTTGTTGCATAACTTTCCAAATGATAGATACATGTTGTTTTCTTTATAAAAAAAAAAAAAAAAAAATTCATGTGAAAAATACGGGTCAACCCGACCCGACCCGACCCGACCCGCAACCCGATTGACCCGAACCTGATTTTGACCCGCTTAAAATGACCCGTTTTTGATCCGTGACCCGTTTGACCCGTAACCCGATTGACCCGACCCGAACCCGACCCGACCCGCCCGTTTTGCCATGTCTAAGTAGCATCATTTTGATTCTAGGATTGAGATCTGGCACCTTGCAATACCACTTTTATGAGGTTAGATTCCAAGTTAACTTTTTTACTTTTAATCTTAACTCTTAATTACCCTTTTAACTTTTTACCCTTAAAATTTTTGTTTCTAACATCAAAATGCAATTGCACATTGCAATTGGTGGACTTCAAAGTGAAAATACAATATTTTGCATTTTCTATAAATCTGCAGTGGAACAAAGCAAATAAATTATACAATAAAAATGTAAAATAGACCTACTTTGCCAATGATAAGAGGCGAAGCTACATGTGCAAGTCCACCACCACCACCACCCCCCCCCCCCCCCCCCCCCCCCAAAAAAAATTAATACTATATATAAATATTTTACATTTTAGTTATTAGTCTACAAAATGGGACTCGGCCCCCCCAAATATTTGAGAAATTGTCCAATTGATCTAGTAGTTATAGAGAATTTTTTTTTCTCACATTCATTTTTTATTGTAAAATGTGTTCTTGTATCTGTTAAAGTTTTGCATTATTCATATCTTTGAATATTTCATTAGTTCAATTGAAATTTTTTTTACTCACTTTGGTAGACAATTTGGTAACTTATATTAAAAATGAAAACTTTAAGGATTCACTATAAAGGATACTAAATTATATGTGTGTATAAATGTATGTGTTTGTATATGTTTATGAAAGTTTGTATAAGCTAATAAATTAGTATTATAAGTTGGCCCATCAAACAAAAATTTCTAACTATGCCCCTACCAATGATCACAACCAATTTTACATATGTTTTTACAACTAATTTATGTGGTAGAATCTGGCTGCCTGTGTTACTTTCAAGTAAACTACTATTTTTTTCCACAATTCACTATCAGCCATATTAAATAATTGTGAAAATGAATATAAAAGTAGTTGTGATCCTATAATTTTTCCACTTAATAGGCCAATATCCACTACTAATCTGGTTTGAGATAGGCCATTGAATGATGACTTCTACTATAGAATAATAGAAGTAAAATTCTTTTACAGCTTTTTTAAATTTTCAACAAAAGATATTAATGGCAACGATAAAAAATTGCACATGTTTTAGTAATATATACATCTGTTGGATGTGTATTTTATTTTAACTAGAAATTAAGAGGACCGAATCAGAGCTAGTCTTTTAGCTTCTTTGAAATATCTTGTTCCAATCACAACTCCACGTTAAGAATTGGGCAATACAGCAAACTCATGCATGATGCATGGGTTAAAAGGGCATGTCACTGAGTGATGAAGTTTCCATCTCCTACCTACTTTAGGCATTGCTAGTCAAAGTTGTAAATTCATTTCCTTATGACCTCAATTCAACCTCTTGTAGGTGATCTAAAAAGGTTCAAGCCCCCTTATACGAAGCTGAGTAAAAAGGTTAAAATGATTGTCCTAGTTAAAAGGAAAATCAGAGACGGACCTACCTTGGGACTGAGGGGGCCATCCACACCCCCCCCCCCCCCCCCAACCTTCGAAAAAAAACCCTTTAGTATACAAAAATTCATCAGACCACCCCTTACCGAGCTGCCTTTCTTCAAAATTTTATCTCTTCTGCTTTGTCTTCTTCTTTCTTCTTCTCTGTCCTTTTCTTTGTTTGTACAACAGATCTGGTTTGGTCAACTTAATTTTCATTTTTTGTTTTATCCGCTTAGCTCACGTGACAGTAATAAATGATGAAAGTAATTTCTATAACCCTTCATATGCTGTCTTTTATAGTTTTGATTCTACCACCTTCAGGACATATGTTAAGCTTTTAACCTCTACCTTTTTGCATCTAATTTTTTCAATATATCTAGGCATACACGTTTAAAAAGAACATATTATATCCTATCAAAAAAAGAAAAAAAGAAAAAGAAAAAGAACATATTATTATAATATAAAAATTGGTTTAAAAAAAATATAATAATTGTTATTATTGGTTATATCATTTTTTTTTTTTGGACAAAGATATATCATTTTTAAAGGCTCTTAAAAGCTTTACAAATTATATAATAGTTCAAAAAAAAAAAAAATTCATACCAAACTATTGTTATAAATAAACCTGAAATGATTTTTGATTGATACCCAAACACATTATTCCCTTAACCAAACCAAAACGATCACAGTACGGAATTGACTCATTTTTTGTTTTTAATCTCAGTCGAGAGCTCTCTACCCTTTTTCAACTCTCATTCATTCTCCTATCTAAATGAGTGATATTAGGTATAATATAGATTTTACTACATAAGTCTTATAAATTGATGTGTTATCAATTACAAAAATTAAACTAAATACTAATTTATTATTTGTTGAAATGACACTAATTACATTAATTATCACGTCAATTTGTAAACTTTTTGTTAAAAATTTTCTAATAGTTTTAGCGTTTTTCTAATTGCATATTAGCACTTTGATAGTTTGTTAGTGCCAAATGGATAGTAATTTGCATTTTCACCAATATATATATATATATATATATATATTCATATTCTGGCCCCCCTCAATCAAAATCCTGGTTCCATCCTTGGGAAAATGGTTGTTCCAGTTCAGGTCATGTATTTTTTTTAGAAAATTGTTGGCCTCGTAATTCTCTGCTTTCCAATTTGGGAAAAAGAGGAGCTGGCTAATTTTGAATATGAATAGGAAGCCATACTTGAAACGACGACAGATTCAGCTGAAAATTAAAAGAAAAAATACAATGCTTCTACAACTTGCTAAGGTGGAAGGTGGTAAGTTGTCGTTGAAAGATTAGTTATCACTTATCACCACTATTATCATACTCCAACCATAATAGGTTATTTTAGTTGTGAAAAAAATTATGAAAATCTTGTGTCACTTGATTTATTGAAAGAGAGTGTTCCCAAATTCTGTAATTTGTATCGAGTTGAGTTATGGGCACAAAATAATTCCCCTGGATTTGAAAAAATCCTGAATGGGAAGACCATGCATAGAATTAGTGACTTTAGTAGACTATAGTATTAGGGACGGCAAAAACATCCCACCTCACTTGACTTGCTCCATCCCATGCAAACTTTTCACGTCTCAAAGAGGTCACAAGGCTAAAATAAACAGAAAATTTTAGATGGACTGATGTGGATGCTCTTAGTAGACTATAGTATTAGGGAATAGGATGGCAAAAACATCCCACTCCATTTGACTTGCTTTACCACATGCGGATTTTTCCTGTCCCAAAGAGGTCAAATGGCAGGGATGGGTTTTACTCGTCTTGCCCTGCCCCAAATACACACACACGTTTTATTTGATATATATTTAAATATTTATAAATATAATTTAATCATTTCTATTCACATCTTACTTATAATTTATTTATTTTATACACATTTCATTATCATTTCCCCCCAAAAAAAAAAAAATGTCTCTTACTTTCTAGTAGAACTTTTGTGGTTGCCATTTTCTTTTATATTTCATCTTTATCTCATCAATCTTATTCGAATTAGTAAAATATTTTCAACTCACCCCAATTTTGCCTTGTGTAGATTTTTTCCACTCCAAAGAGGAGACAAAGCGGGGGACAGGGCACCGATAATCCGGTCTCGGCCCTTTCCACCCTATTGCCATTTCTATATGGAAATGTTAGGCCAAATTTTCCTTTTGTAGAGCCCATTCCGTAACTGGGTTTGTTTGCTCCAAGTGCGGCAAGGACGGGCTAGGCTTTGTTTACAAGGATCAATTGTTTGTCAGTTCTCATTTATAATCCCCCCTTCTCTTGTTTTCCCGTGATATGATGAGATGTTATCATCTATACTTTTTTCCCCTAGTTAAGTGAAAAGGAGAAAAATTGATGAGATTTAGAACTGTTAGTCCCAAATTAAAATGTGTATTTTAATTTTTTAGCTCATTGCTTTGTTGCTATTTTCTTATTATTATCTACCCATTTACGTTTTTTATGACACTATAGCAGACCCCAAAAACAACAACAATTTTCATGGTACAAAACAAAAGAAATGGGATTGTGCGACAATGATCGTATTATGTCAGAGAGTCATATTCATTTGGCTTCTTCATGGCATGGTGGTAATGGCAATTAACTGGGGTGGAATGGAACCCTCAAGTCTTGCGAAATTAATGAAAAAAAGAATAAGAAAAGAGTATTAAGAGATTAAAAATAAATATTGGCAAGAATATTGTATGTTCAGGTTCTTGTATTTATATTAACATTGCGATCCAGTTGTTTCTGAATTTGTTTGCTGTATAACTTTTACATCCGTGTATAGATAATACAATTAGAAAGACAAACAAGTTCGATATATCAAAAGTAAAAGTTGTATAGGGTAAGATTTTGCCTAGTATCTCTCTCGGCTAATTGAATACACAGATGAAGAATACCTTTTGATAGGGCCTGTCCTTAACCCCAAAATCAATGGCTAAGATTCAATATTTCCATCCAACCGACTCTATATACATCTATGTATGTATTCTTTTATATATATATATATATATATATATATATAAAAGAAATATATGCATCTTTTAAAATGTGATCTTATAATATGAAAAATATTAAGGTTTTTTTTTTTAAATGATATGCAATCTCTTGACCAATTCTATAATTGTAGTTGCCTCTAAATCAGGAATGAGGAAGGCGCTGTAACAGCATTGATGACGCAACAAATGCCACTCCCAACAACAGTGGCCCAAGTCGAAGCCTTAGCTGCGAGGAGAGCTGTTGAATTTGCACTTGAACTCAGTATAACTAGAGCTATCATGTAAGGAGACTCAGAAGTGATTTATAGGGAACTCCAGGATCCCACTTCTTCTCTAGCTTTACACGGTCACATTCTCCAGGATGTTAAATGTTTGTCAAATGCTTTTCAGCATGTTGGTTTTTGTCATGTACACTGTCAAGGAAATAATGTCGCCCATGCATTGGCAAGAAGGGCTGTTAGGGACCCAAGTCTAATTGTCTGGATGGAAGATGTACCACCAGACATTCATCATATTGTTCAGGCTGATTTAGCCAATTTTGATTAATGATATTAGTAAGCTTCATTCTCCAAAAAAAAAAAAAAAAAAAAAAAATCGTATTGTTGGTAAAAAAAAATTTACTTTTGCTAGAGAATGTCGAATCTTTTATTTGCACTAGAATTTATTTATATAGATTTGAAAGTAATATTTAATCTATTTATAGAGACATTCATAGTTACAAAATTTTAATCCTTTATGACTTTTTTTTAGTGTATATAAAAGTTATAATAAAAGATTGTTAGTATTACAAAATTTTAATAATTTAATGTCATTTTAAACCCTTGATTGTTTTACCCTCATCCATGGCTATATTAGAGAACTCCATTAATTGTTTTAAAACGATGCCGTTTGGGTTTGTAACATTAAAAAATGATATATAAATATATACATTATTACAATTGACTAAAACGATACGAGTCTATTACTTCAATACAATATCAAACCTTTTTTTCCTTTCTAAAAAAAAAAAAAAAAAAAAAATCAAACCTTTCAAAATCCACATACGTATTGTGTGATAAAAGAATTATGTAACTTTCGCATGATATAGTTTTACTAGCAGTTGCAGCATTTTTAAATGCCATTAACCTTTATAAATGTATAGAATCTCTCTAGAAAAAGGTGTACTTTCTAAATTTAAAAATGGCTTATTTTTTGCGGTACAATTAAAATGAAATATTAGAGGATACTAAAATACTAAATAATATATGAATACTCATTATAGTATAATACAATAATCTTTAGTGACATGCATTTTTGGGTGAAATTTGTGCGTTACAAGAATTAGATTTTATGAAAACAATGTTTTCTATTTTTTTATTTTAAAAATAATTAGAAACAAAAGTGCACTAAAGTTTTCACTAACAAAAGCAAAGATGAAGCCCATTTGGGGTTGTAATTAAATTTTTGAATATTGGCTTTGTGTTGAATTATGTATAGATGATAATTAAGTGGTATCTAATTCTAAAGCTGTTTTAATAAGATGGAAAATTTTCAAGAATAAGAGTTAATATTGTTAGTACAGGATTTTAGACAAAATCATCTCCAACATGTGAAGCGGCAAAAAAATAAACCAGCAAATATTTAGGCAAAGCATGTCAAATGAATTGATAATTTTGTAACTTAAATAGAAGAAAATCCACCTATTATTGAATCTGTTGTGATTCAAGATGTTTTGTATTTATCTTTGTCATGAATAAAGTTACCATACTTCTCAAAAAAAAAAAAAAAAAAAAAAAAAATGAGAAAAGGACACAAACACGCTTTGCCAGTTTATTGTCTTTTGTGTATATTTAGGTTGCGGATTTTATTATCTTTAAAAATTAATTCAATATTAAAATTGATGTATGCTAATCAAAAGTTGTGGATTTGCAAGATGTTATATATTATGGTTTTAAAAATTATATATTTGGATGACAAGACTAGAATGTGCATATTCATTAATGAAACAACATAATGAAAATTAAAAAGGAATAGAAAAATGTTGCAAATTTGGACAACCAATTTGTTTTAAGATAAGACCTTGAAAATCGAAAGCCAACGTCTAATCATCTACCATAAATTTAAGATTTTCATAAGAACCGTAAATTTCAACAATAAGTATTGCTTTTCTAGCAAAATTTCAAGAAAAGAATTTGATGTTGACGATCACAGCAGAGGCTGGTCTTTTGCGAGTAGTCAAAAGGATCTAAGTAACACATGTTTTGTTAATCTTGATGGGGCAGAAAATTAAAAGAATGAAGCTACCTTATTGTTTCCTTAAGCGCATTCCACCACTAGACTTGTTTACACCAAGCACCTTAAGATGGGCAATCCTGCTAGGTCTCATTTCGAAGGCAGGTCCCAGTTCAAATTTCAGTTGAGAGAGAGGTGTCTATAGTTGGGTTGAGAAATCATAAACCCAAAATTCTCCGTATGTAGTAACCAACTCAACCCACATGAATCAGATTGGATCAACAAGTTGGACTTAAATGCATCAAGCCTTGTAAAAAGAAATGAGTTTTCACTTTTCATCAATTAATTTTTTTTAAAAAATTAATCATAATTTACATAATATGCTAAAATTATATTCCAAGTCTATATAAAATAATTCTCAAAATACCAAAATAAATATTGTTTGTTATTTTTTCTATTTAGAAAATATTGTTTCACACTCATTATTTTACACTCTGTATTTTTATTTAAAACGTGAAATGAATGATGTGTACGAATGATGTACACTTAATAGTGTGAAAGAATCATTGTTATTTTCTGTTATTATCTACTGAGCCATGGCTCTATGACAAAACCGAGTAACAATAATTCAAGTGGTGCCCAATAGATACTCATTTAATGATTTTATTAAGAGATCTAAGAATACAATGATAACTTTTTTCTAGCTAAAAAGAAAAACAAAACCAAACTTCTATGTTAAGTATTGGGCCTTGTGACAAACTTATTTTGCTGTATTTAAACCATGAAGAGTACTATTCTAGCTTCACCGGCGATTCATTCAATCTGCTCCATTAACAAATTAATGCCCATCTGGGTCACTTGGGCCAGAAGTTTTGATTCCCCAGAGGTTAAGAACTTCAACAAAATAATGATCCGTCCCTGCTTGGCTTGGACTCATGGGCTTCATCATGGCATGGTGGTGGTGATGATGATTTGGCGTGTGCAAATTGCGGGCTTGTATGGTAGAGAATACCAAAACAAAGCCTATGAAAAGAACTAGGACTAGGAGACGGCAAGCTTTGAGTTCTCTAGCCATGAAATGTAGTATTTCTTTTGTTGATAGATAAATTGGGATTTGGGATATGAAGTTGGGCTGTAATGTTTGGTATTTTAAAGGGAGAGATGATAACTCGTAAATTTGTCTGTATTAATGGGAAACCATTGCTTTGAATGGAATTGGAGGAAATGTACGATTCAATTTTCAAACATTTGAGGGAATGTCTCTATGCTAGGTAGGAAGCATGCAAGGAAACTGACAGGGAGAAAAAGAGAGGGGGGGTTATAGAATTGTGGTGGAAACTTGTGGTGCAATGAAAAAGTCTGATTTTTGAAGAGTGAATGAACAATTGAGGTGGAAAGTTAGGCATATTTTGAAGGAGTAATACAAGTGACACAAAACGTTTCACTATACTTTTCACAATAGTTTTTTATTTTTTTAGAAACAAACACACACACACACGCACACAAGGAAGAGGGAAATGAGTTCTAACACAAAGACACACTACAACTCTACTCAAAAGCCATGGTAACTTTCACAATAGTTTTTTTTTTTGAGAAACTTTCACAATAGTTGACATAACAAGTTATGACTGCAATAATATCATTTTCACGTAAGTGTAATGTTGACACCATTTTTATTACTACTAGTTATTATGTTGTGCCGCCTCAAAAGAGTGAGAAAGCTAAGACCGGATAATTTGGAATTTAGACCACATATGTTACATATTTCAAACCAGGTAACTTGTAGAGTCAATGCTACTAACTTTGCATTTACTTTAAGTGGATGGGTGTTGGAACGGTGAGAGAACTCATGGAAGGCCCTTTGGACCGTGGGGAGGAGTTCTTAACCATAAAGGATATGACTGTGGATGGGGGCTGGAATTTGGGCTCTCTTTCCTTTAATTTCCCCCCCTCCTTACTAAGGAACATTTTTTTCTACTCCCTTACGTAGATTCGCTGCGAGGGAGGATCAGAGAAGTTGGACTTCTAGCCCAAGTGGAGGTTTTGATCCAAAAAATGCTTATTTGATTGCGGTTGGAGAAGATTTCTTGGAACCTGATTTTAATGGAAAATGGCTTTGGAAGCTCAAAACCCTCCCAAAAATCCATATTTTCTTGTGGAAATGCCTTCACCACAGCCTACCCGTGAAGAGTATTCTCACCCAGAGAGGTATTGAGGGCCTGGGGGGTGTGCTTTCTGCCCCGCTGCTGAGGAGACTATTGTTCATGTCCTTAGGGACTGTCCGACTGCTGCCAGGTTTTGGAGGATGTCCGGGTGCCCCCTCCCTCTTGAGCCTTCTTTTTGTGAGGATTTGGACACTTGGCTATGGCTGAACGCCAAATCCAAACTCATGACAGTTGGTAAAGATTACCCTTGGAGCGATTTCTTCCTCTTTGGAATTTGGCAACTGTGGCTTCAACGAAATAACAAAGCTTTCAAACAGCAAGATGCAAATCCAAACCTCCTTAAATTTGTTGAGATACAGGTCAGAGAATTTATGTATTGTGTAGTTGATCCAGGCAAGGGGAGGGGTACATTTGAAAAGGAGGTTCGTTGGAGTAAACCACCAATTGGATGGCACAAATTGAACACTGATGGTTCCTTGGTGGGAGTCAATGGCCTTGCTGGTTGTGGTGGAGTAATTAGAGATAGTAATGGCTGTTGGATTGAGGGCTTTGCAATGTCCATTCAAGCTACCTCGAGTATCGCGGCTGAACTTTGGGCTTTAATGGCATGTTTGGATGTTTAAAAAAGGAGGGGGAGTAGAGTAGAGAGAGGGAGAGTAATGCAATTACCTTGTTTGGAAGTTTTTTAAAGAATGAGGGGGAGGGGTTTGGAGGAGTTTGGAGGGGTTTGGACTCCCTCTAGCCCCCCAATTTTAATTCCCCCAAATTGGAGAGATTTGGAGGGGGAGTAGAGGACATAAACTATTGACCAAGTAAATTACCTAATTTATCCTTATTATATTAACAAAATTACACAAGGGGAATGGCTAATTACTCCCTTTCTCCTTACTAATTTTAAAAACATCCAAATAAGGTGGAGGTGAATCATTCTCCTCTACTCTCCTCCCCACTACTCCCCTTCCCTCTACTCCCCTCTACTCTCCTCCCTCTCTAAACTTCCAAACAAGCCATAAGAGAAGGCCTCCACCTTTGTGTTGATGCGCAAATTCAAGCTGTTGAAATTGAACTTGATGCATCTGCAGCAATTTCCTTACTTACTAGCGATATCAGTTCTAATGGGGACCTCTCTGGTCTTATTGATGATTGCAGGGAATTGTTGCTACAGCTGCCTCAAGCGAAGCTGTCTCATGTGTTTAGAGAAGCTAATTTCTGTGCTGATGCTCTTGCGCGTATGGGATCTGCTGTTTCAGATTTTAATTCCCGTTTTGTTTCCCCCCCTCCCTGTGTTATCCCCCTTTTGCTGGCTGATTCAATGGGAATGTATCGGCTTAGACTTTGTACTGCTTCTCCTGATGTACTTGGTCCTTAGTTTTTAATAATATTCGATGTTTACCAAAAAAAAAAAAAAAAAAAAACTTTGCATTTACTTTTTTCCGTGCTTCTTTGTGTCTTTTAGTATCAAGTATAAGTCAATATCGAAAACTGCTCTAACAACTAACAAGATGTTGATTGTCAAAGAATAGGCGTCAATGTGTCGTCATTATTTTTTTTTCTTTGCTAAGATTAAGTGTCAAAACTGTTAGGTTATGTTTAACAATTGCTTTTTTTCCGCCCATTTTTTATTTTCAAGAACGGGTTTCTTTTTTTGAAATATATGTAAGATTTGATAGCTATAATGAGGCCACAAGAGAAGATAGACTAATTGAGTTAATTTTATTACCTTACAACTAATTGAGTTACAAGATTCTTAACAATTATATACATACATACACACACATATATGACAGGACTAACGAACTCACGTCCCATTAACGAAGTCAATGATACTGACGAACTTCCCTAGACGAGCAAAGACTCCTACATCACTGACAAAGACAAAATCCACCATTCAATGCAGGGCGGTTACAAAGCCAACTGTATGAACCGTTGGATCTCATTAAGGGCCATCACACAGCACCAAGCGTTACTAAAGGGAGCATTTAGACCCCTATAACTACTCCAACGGCTAGAAGCCCAAAGAATGTATATAAAGACCACATGTTGCCAAGCAAAAGGTACATACACACAGAAAACAGTTAGCATTTCTTTTTATCTTGATGTATTGCATTTTTGTCCAAAGATATCCATATACTGACTTTGGAATCGAAGGCGCTGTGTCAGGCACCACACCGGTGACCATCTTTAGAGTTGTACACACGCAAGCTGAAGGGTACTTCCATCTGACTACCTCAACTGACGAACTTACGCTTCATCAGTTTGGCGCTGTCTGTGGGAAAGTTTTTGTGATATTTTCGTGTTTACATACGAAAACATTGCTTCCAAAACCTCTATATTCAGATGGAATCTAACCCAGACTCTGCAGCCTTGGCTCAACAAGTCCAAGTCCTTGCGGTCACTGTGGAAGAACTTACTAGACAAAACAAAGAAATGAAGCTACGACTCCAACAGGAAGAGAATCAATCAAAGGGCAACTTAGAGGATGAGGAAGATAGTCATAGATGGAGCAATCCACGCAGACTCAACACTCCTGACGAGCAGAATTCAGATCTTCTACGAGAAATGAGGAAAGAGATGGACGAGTTAAGAAATGCTATCAAGGAGAAAACGAACCGGAGCGTAGACAGAATGGTCAAAGCCACGGATTCCCCGTTCACAGCAGCTGTCTTAGAATGCCCCGTACCAACGAAATTTTGCCTTCCTCAAATTGAGTCGTTTGACGGGCTCAAAGACCCTCAAGATCATCTTAACACCTTCAAGACAACACTGGGCCTCCAACAGCCCCCTGACGAGATATTATATCGTTCCTTCCCTACCACTCTAAAAGGAGCTGCAAGAGAATGGTTTACCAAGCTACCAACGTCGTCCATTGACAACTTCGACCAATTGAGCAACGCCTTCTTACGACACTTCATTGGGGGACAGCATCCCAACAGGCCAGCAGATTACTTGCTCACAATCAGGCAGGGAGAGAAGGAAACCTTGAGGTCATACGTTAAGCGTTTCACTCGGGAGACCGTAGAGGTGGACGAGGCTGATGATAAGGTACAGCTGACGACTTTCAAAGCAGGGTTGAAATCCAGAGATCTCGTGGCTTCGCTGGCTAAAAATCCCCTAAGAACGATGGCAGAAATGCTCCTTAAAGCACAAAAGTACATGAATGCTGAAGACGCGCTAGCAGCCAAAAAGGATACAGCAAGGTCAGGAGACAAAGGAAGGAAAGAGGACGAACGAAGGGGACAAAAAAAGGAGCACCCAGATCGTCGGGCCATTGACGGTAACAGAAGGAGAGACGATAAAAATTCCCGTACGGTAAGATTTACCACTTTGATTATGCCCGTTGATGAAATTTTAACGCAGATTAAGGACAAGCATTTCCTCAAATGGCCAAGGCCATTGCATTCCTCCCCCAACATTCAAGACAAGAACAAGTATTGCCGTTTCCACAAGGATCATGGTCATTACACTGAGGATTGTCGGGACCTTAAAGAGCAAATAGAAGAGCTGATAAAGAAAGGAAGACTGCAAAGATATGTGAAGAAAGGGGAATTTAACAGATTCAGGGACGATAACAGAATTCAGAAGGAGCCCTCGCCTAGAGATAAAGGTAACACCCCCCAGCCTTCCTAGGATATTATTGGGGAGATTAACACCATAGCAGGAGGACCATTCCTAGGAGGGTCATTCAAGTCCCTCAGAAAAGCATGTCAAAGGCAAGTGAACAACGTTTACATGATACCTCCGTCCAAACAACGACGAACGGACTAGGACATGTCTTTCAATGAGGCAGATGCCAGAGGGGTGAAGCAACCTCACAATGACTCTTTGGTAATAGCACTGACTATTGAAGGATTTAATACTAAAAGGGTCCTCGTAGACAACGGTAGCTCCGCAGATATCATCTACCTCCCTGCATTCCAACAGCTGAAGTTGGATCTAAAAAGACTGCACTCATTTGACTCTCCTCTCATCAGTTTTAGTGGAGACAGAGTATATCCCAAGGGGATAGTAACGTTGACGGTAACAGTAGGGACATACCCAAAGCAGTTAATCCGGCAGATAGACTTCTTAGTGGTAGATTGCCTCTCATCTTACAACGTGATTATTGGAAGGCCCTCACTCAACAAATGGAAGGCAGCCATGTCTACCTATTGCCTGAAGGTGAAGTTCCCCACGGATAACGGGGTCGGAGAGGTAAAAGGGGATCAGGTCTTAGCTAGAGAATGCTACCAGGCCGTCGTGGCTACAAAGGAAAACCACACCTAGATGATTGAAGAGAAAGGGGAAGACAAAATGGAAGCCTTGGAAATAGTGGCACTAGATGAAGAAGATGCAACCAAGACAGCGAAGATAGGGACGTCGTTAAGCCCCAAAATGAAATCAAGGCTCGTCCAGTTCTTAAAAGAAAATCATGATGTCTTCGCCTGGAATCACGAGGACATGCTAGGTATATCCTCAGAAGTCATTCAGCACCAGTTGAACGTGGATCCAGAAAGGAATCCCGTCAAGCAAAAGCGAAGAGTCTTCGCTCCAGAATGGGATCAGGCGGTCACAGACGAAGTTACCAAGTTGTTGACGGCAGGGTTCATTCGGGAAGTATACTACCCTAAGTGGCTTGCCAACATCGTCCTTGTGAAGAAAGCAAATAAGAAGTGGAGAATGTGTATGGACTTCACGGACCTGAATAAAGCATGCCCAAAGGATAGTTTCCCCCTGCCAAGAATAGACTAGCTCGTAGATTCCACCGCTGGACATAAGCTATTGACGTTCATGGACGCATTCTCAGGATACAACCAGATAAGAATGGCTGAGGAAGATCAAGAGAAGACGGCTTTCATCACCAGCCAGGGACTCTATTGTTATAAGGTAATGCCTTTTGGATTAAAGAATGCAAGAGCAACTTACCAGAGATTAGTGAAAAAAAATGTTTAGCAAACAGATCGGCAGGAATATGGAAGTGTATGTTGATGACATGCTCGTCAAGAGTAAGGAAGAGTTCGCCCACCTGGACGACTTGAAGGAGACGTTCGTCACCCTTAAACAGTACCAGATGAAGTTGAATCCCAACAAATGTGTCTTTGGCGTAGCCTCAGGAAAATTCCTGGGGTTCATGGTGTCCCAAAAGGGAATAGAAGCAAACTTAGAGAAAGTGCAGGCCATAGTCGACATGGCATCACCAAGGACCATCAAGGAAGTTCAAAAGCTCACGGGAAGAATTGCAGCTCTTAATAGGTTCGTCTCTAGAGCAACAGACAAATGCCTCCCTTTCTTCAAGACTCTGAAACAGGCATTTGAGTGGACAGACGAATGCGAAGCAGCATTTCAGGAACTAAAACGTTACCTGAGCAACCCACCCCCTCTTGAGTCCTTCAAAAGAGGGGGAAAACCTATACTTGTACCTGGCGGTATCAAACACAGCCGTGAGTGCAGCATTGATTCAAGAGGAAGACAAGAAGCAGCTCCCAGTATACTACGTTAGCCAAGCTTTCCAAGGAGCTGAGTCCAAGTATCCGAAAATTGAGAAGATCGCATTTGCATTAATAGTTGCCTCACGAAAACTGAGACAGTACTTTCAGGAAAACCCAATCCTGGTGATGACGGACCAACCTATCAAGAAGTCAATGAGCAAACCTGAAGTAGCTGGAAGAATGGTCCAGTGGGCAATTAAACTTAGCCAATTCGACATTGAATACCACCCAAGAACAGCTATTAAAGCACAAGCCTTGGTGGACTTTATTACCGAGTTCACTGCCCCGGACGAGGATAATCTCATCGACGAGGCTAAGAAATGGACGATACAGACTAATGGTTCGTCAACCTAAAAGAGGGGAGGAGTAGGGGTTGTTATAATTACCCCAGACGGAGAAATGTTAAAGTATGGAGTTCAGCTGAAATTTCCAGCCACCAATAATGAGGCTGAATATGAAGGAATCTTGACGGGATTAAGACTCGGAAAGGCGTTGGAGGCTAAGAACTTATTAGTCCAAAGCGATTCAAAACTAGTAATTGGACAGATCAAGGGAGAATACCAGGCAAAGGAAGAGAGAATGCAGAAGTACCTCAAGCTGATGAAACATCTGGCTCGGGAATTCGATGAAGTTGAGTTTACGCAGATACCCAGAAGCCAGAATATGAGGGCAGACGAAGTTTCAAAGATGGCATCGTCAGAAGAAGCAACGACCAACACGGACGTGATGATAGAAACCCAGAAAAACCCCAGCATTGAAGAAGTTCCAACTTTTGCAATTCAGAGCACAAACAGCTGGATGGCACCCATAATGTCCTTCCTCCAGAACAGGCACCTACCCTCGAATACTGACGAGGCCAGGAAGATCAAGAAGAGGGTAGCTAGATTCACTATCCTCAACGACATCCTATACAAGAGGGGCTTTTCTATGCCTTACTTGAAGTGTGTTGACGAAGAAGAGGCTAAGTACATCCTGGAAGAGATACATGAGGGAATTTGTGGGGACCATGCTGGCCCCAGATCCCTGGTAAGTAAGATCATTCGAACAGGTTATTTCTAGCCTATTATGCAGGTGGACGCAACAGAGTTCATCAAGAGGTGCAACAAGTGTTAGCGGTTCGGGAATGTCCAACGACTTCCAGCAGAGAAACTGACGACTATCACATCTTCGTGGCCATTTGCACAATGGGGAATTGACATCGTTCGTCCCATGCTTATAGGTAAAGGTCAGGTAAAATTCCTACTTGTCGCTATTGATTACTTTACGAAATGGGTTGAAGTAGAGCCATTGGCAACCATCACTGAAGCTAGAATTCAAAGTTTTGTGTGTAAGAATATAATTTGCAGATTCGGGATTCCAAGACCATCATATCTGATAACGGACGACAGTTTGACAGCCAAGGCTTCAGAAGCTTCTGTTTGGGACTAGGCATCAAGAACTAGTTCTCGTCGCCAGGACACCCACAGGCGAATGGACAGACGGAGGTGACGAATCGGACTTTACTCAAGATCATAAAAACGAAGCTAGACGACGCAAAGAGTGCTTGGCCAGAAGAGTTGCCTAATGTCTTGTGGGCATACAGAACCACAACGAGAACCCCGACGGGAGAGACCCCTTTCAGACTTACCTATGGCACATAAGTAGTGATCTCGGTCGAGATAGGGGTATCCAGCACCAGACAAGAAGTCTTTAGTGAGGAATCCAATGACGACAGTTTGCGACAAAATCTGGTCTGTTTAGACGAAGTAAGGGACATAGCCTGTAGCAGAATGGCGAAGTACCAGCAGAAGATGACTAGTTATTACAACAAAAGGGTAAAACTCAGGCGGCTTGCCGTTGGTGACCTCGTCCTACGAAGAGTAACCCTGGCGACCAAAGATCCTACTCAGGGAAAACTCAACCCCACTTGGGAAGGACCTTATAGAGTTATCCATTACTCTAGACAGGGTAGCTATCACCTGGAAACCTTGGACGGACAGAGACTCCCGAGGCTATGGAACATTGAACACTTGAAGAAATACCATCAATAGACGTAGCAGTTATATGTATTCATTATTGAAGATTAATAAAGAATGTATTCAGCTAACGTGTCTCTGTGAGTAGGTCTATCCAATAAAAAGCCAAAAGATGGCTAAGTGGCAAGATTCTGCCTTGACGGATGTAAGCTACTGACGATGACAAGATCCTTGAAAAAAAGGTGTAAGTCATAAAATGGCCAAAGATGGCTAAGTGGCAAGATTCTGCCCTGACGGATGTAAGCTACTGACGATGACAAGATCCTTGAAAAAAAGGTGTAAGTCATAAAATGGCCAAAGATGGCAAAGTGGCAAGATTCTGCCCTGACGGATGTAAGCTACTGACGATGACAAGATCCTTAAAAAAAAAAGGTGTAAGTCATAAAATGGTCAAAGATGGCAAAGTGGCAAGATTCCGCCCTGATGGATGTAAACTACCGACGATGACAAGATCCTTGAAAAAAAAGGTGCAAGTCATAAAAATCCAAAAATAACTAAGTGGCGAGATGACGCTCTGACAGATGTAATCTACTGACGGATGTAAGCATGTATATAAGTCACTGACGGGAGTTATTCCTAAAAGGACATATCCCACAAGAACAAAAAATAATATACCGGTGAAGAAAAGGGGAAATAAGAGCTTCACCAAGCTCACCACATGGGCATGCAAATCACAAGGATAGGTAAATGCAAGAAGTAAATTAGAACCAAAAGCAAACAGGCAAGTTACCGTTGTTTTTACAAACCCATAAACGCTGGGTTAATATATATTGTTCCCAAAATAGATGAAAGAAAAAGTGTCTCAAAATAAGATTTACAAAAAAGCCACGACGGGCAATAACCAAAAGACAAAAAAATAGTTCTTTTAATACAAGTAACAGGTTCAGGCGTCAGATACTGGAGGGGCGTCACCAGCAGGAGCATTATCAGCAGGGGCATTCTCTGGAGCGTCACCCGCAAGATCCATGGATTGAGCAGCTTCGTCAACAGCCATCTCTTTATCCACCTCTTCCAAGTCCAGGCTTTCCATGTCAAGACCAGTTGGATGCTTGACCAGGTATCTTCGTAGAAGCTCGAAGCCTTTGAAGTACCAGCTAAAGAGTACAGTATTTTACTCGTTAGTAGTTTGAAAAGCCTTGACTGACC
The DNA here is from genome assembly GCA_032727855.1 of Quercus ilex subsp. ballota. Lineage (NCBI taxonomy): Eukaryota > Viridiplantae > Streptophyta > Magnoliopsida > Fagales > Fagaceae > Quercus > Quercus ilex. Next base: position 76,613,358 of record CM064909.1, read on the forward strand.
TGGCTGCAATTGTCTTAAGCGATTCCTTGGCGCTTTGAAGCTGCTCATCCTTTTTCAGGTTCAACTGGCGCTCGACTCTAAGATCGTCACCTAGGGCCTTAACCTTCTCCTTCAGGGTAGTAGCTTCCTCCATTGAATCAATGAGGTTCTTCTTCAGCTTAGAATTTTTGCCCTCCATAGCTTGTACCTTTGATGCAAGAGATGCCAGTTTGGCCTCTTGAGTGAGAAACTCAGAAGCAATGTGCAAGCTTTCTCCCAAAACCTAAAAAGAAGTACCGAATCGTCAGTTAAAAAAAAAAAAAAAAAGGAAGAAAAAGGGGGGGGGGGTTGCTTATGAAAGAAGTAGGAACACTATTCCTGAACAAGCTTGTGGACGTGGCCACCAGTGACGGTGTTAAATGGAACCCTAGAGAAAACCCTCAGCTCGTCAGCCGTCACGACGCGGTGGGCCCTTTCAATGGCTAGCCTCTCATCACCCCAGATAGTGGACGAACGAGAATCCACTTTCTCCTCCTTCTCCAACAGGCGTGGCCTCTTAGAGACGGGTGTTGGGAGCTCTTCAATTGAAGTAGACGGAGAAGCGGTCCTCGTCGTCTCAGTGCCGGAGATAAGGGGAGTGATGGAGGCCGTTGGAGTAACAGAAGGACCCCTCCCGGTCACACGCACAGTTTTCTTTCCTATGCTCGACAAGGGCTCATCTTTCTTTGCCCTCATTTTCGCATACATGTCCTTATTAAATTTGGACGTCATCTTTGTCAAAAGAAGAACGTTAGTCCCGAAGAAAGACACATAAGAAAGAAAGGTGAAAGAAAAAAGAAGGTCGACACTGACAAATCTAGCACTCACTCTTTTTTCCTTCTATGTCAAGGTTACGCAAGATGAAGGCAGAAGGTTTGGGCCCGAGGCAGTAAAAGGCAAGAGTCCTGGGATCAACGAGATCGTCCTAACTCTCAATTGTTTGAGCGTATTCAATGGCCTTCTGCACCCGCTCTCTGTACCTGCTCTTGAGTTTCGGTAGTCTTTTAACTGTACAAAAAAAAAAAAAAATTCAGCAGCTATAATGGTAAGTGCAACAGAATTCAAGAGACGAAGAGAAATATTGACGCACCTAAAGTCAGGGTTTCCCACCGACGACGCAACCTTAGGAGATCACCCCAAACCTTGCCAGAGGGTGTCTCAAAATCGTCCCTAGACACAAAGAAAAATCTGGACTTCCAGTACCTGAAAGAGGACGGTAAACCCTTGACGACCCTAGTTCTTCTTTCCCAGGGCACCAATTCGTAGTACCCATGCTTTTAGACGCTTTTAGACGGTAAAGATAAACAAGCTCGTCAACCCTGAGCATGTCCCCGTCATTAGCGGCCAACCAAATCCCCATACAACTCACCAAAATCCTCCACGAGTTGGGCATAAGCTGCCCGGGAGCAATACCAAAACGGTCCAAAAGCTCCATAAGAAAAGGATGGACCGGAAACCTCAATCCACAAATGAAGGCAGATTCGTAGAAACAAACCTCCCCGGGAAAGAAGTGACAGACCCGATCTCCCTCACCAGGCAGACGAACCCTAACCCGATCTAGGAACTGGAATCTATCCTTAAATCTACCCAGTATATCGGCATCTAACCCACATTCTTCCTTAAGAGCATAAAAAGCCCTAACCTCTTGGGGATTAGAAAGGGCCATATCATCCTCCACTGGGTTACCGCTAGACGATAACCCAGTCTCGAGCTCGCTGGACCTAATTTCTGACATTTTCCTACCCTCCTTCACCAAATTATCAAACCAATCAATTGACTGACGCAGTAAAGGCAATAAATCAGCCAATACGACAGTCAAACAACTACCCTCGTAAACAAAATTCTCAAGGTATGGGAAACTTCCTAACGACCCCCCTAATCGAGCAACAAGAAATGAAATCGAGGGGCAAGTTATCCTGACCTCAGAACCACTGACCATGGGAAAACTAGAAAACACAAAAAGAAAGAAATCTAGAAACCCCAAGACAATATATATATATATATATATATATATATATATATATATATATAGAAGAAATGGAAAATCAGAAATCTGCTACAAAAGCGTATAGGCAAAACGAAGAGAAGTAGAAAGAGGAGCGTACCTCGAAGAAGAAAACTACCACCCTGCGCACCCGTCGGAAGAAGAATTACAGAAAGGAAGGATGGCGAAGAAGACACTCAGAGAAATGATTGAGAATTTTTGAGAAAAGTGAAAGGGGAAAATGAGAAGGAAAGAGATTTAAAAACCAAGGCTTTGGAAACTGAAAAATCAGCGGGAAAACCAATAGTCCCAACAAATGGTGCATTAACTTCACCAATCAAGGTATGCCGCGTGGACTGTAACCCAGAAAACGCCGCCATGACGCATGTAATACGGAACGAAAACCCAAGAGTCACTTACCTTCAGCAAACCTTTCACATTCCATGGCCGTCATTCCCTGACGACCACAGAATCGGGGGGCAACTGACAGGACTGACGAACTCACGTCCCATTAACGAAGTCAACGATACTGACGAACTTCCCTAGACGAGCAAAGACTCCTACATCACTGACGAAGACCAAATCCACCATTCAATGCAGGGCGGTTACAAAGCCAACTGTATGAACCGTTGGATCTCATTAAGGGCCGTTACACAGCCCCAAGCGTTACTAAAGGGAGCATTTAGACCCCCATAATTGCTCCAACGACTAGAAGCCCTAAGAATGTATATAAAGACCACACGTCACCAAGCAAAAGGTACATACACACAGAAAACAGTTAGCAATTCTTTTTATCTTGATATACTGCATTTTTGTCCAAAGATATCCATATACTGACTTTGGCATCGGAGGCGCTGTGGCAGGCACCACACCGGTGACCATCTTTAGAGTTGCACACACGCAGGCTGAAGGGTACTTCCATCTGACTACTTCGACTGATGAACTTACGCTTCATCAATATATATATATATATTGATGGTAAAATTAACAATTATATTTTTATGTTAACATCATATAATGCTATTAATTTCTTTATAAAATAGGGACCAAAACACTTTGCCAGCTTATGTATTCATCCTGCATATTTGTTTGCTGAATTTTTCATCTTACATATACTTTGTGTATTTTCGGGATTATTAATTTTATTATCTTACCAAAAAAAAAAAAAAAAAAATTAGATATCAAAATTGATAGGCACAAAAGACAATCAAAAAAATACCTAATATTCTCTTTTAATGAGAGAATATATAATTTCCAATACAAACACAATATTAATAAATGGCAAATGGTAGAATATTTAATTTCTTATAAAAGAACAATCAAAATAATACCTAATAATAACTATCGTAATTATCAAATTTTATATTTAGACAAAAGAAAAAATTATAGTTGTATTATCGTGCATTGCACCAATTATTGACTAGTTTTATTAACAATGCCACAACCACACTTTCCCAGCTTATTGACTTTGTGTATGTCTAGATTACTAATTATAATATCTATAGAAAATAATTTGATATTAAAATTGACAAACACAAATGCTAGCCAAAAAAGTTGCGGAATTACAAGATGTCATAATTTATGATTTTAAAGCTTATATTTGGAGGATCCGAAAGTAAAATTACTCCCAAATTTTAAGGTATGCGATTTTTGTTTTACCAACTACAATTTACATTTGCCATGATGAAACAACATCATGAAATTAAGAAGGGTTGGAAAAATTGTTGCAGTAGTAGACGTACATCTTTGCATATGTGGAAATTGATCAGGCCAATTTGGACTACCAATTTGTTTTTAAGAAAAGCCTTTGAAAGATAACGTGTAGTCATCTACCATAGAATCAAGATTTTTCATGAGACCTGTAAATTTTCAACAATAAGTACTGATTTTCTTTTCTTTCTTTTTCTGAGAAAGATAAGTACTGTTTTTCTAAAGAATGAAGTTACCTTGTCGTTTCCTTCAGCCCATTCCACCACTGGACTTGTTTACACCAAGCACCTTAATTAGGATGGACTAGCCTGCTACGCCTTAAGAAACTTTTTTGACTAAATTATTATAATTCATATAATATACCTAAATTATATTCAAAATTTTCAAATCCATAAAAAATAATTCTCAAAATACCAATATAAATCCAACTTAAAAAAAAATTGTGGCAAATTAACTTATCTATATTACCGGGTTGGTCTAGTTATATTAATTGAAACAAAAAATAAAAACTATTAACACAAATCCAACCCAACTTGAACCCAAAAGAGAAAAAAAAAAAAAAAAGAAAAAAAAAGAAAAAAAAAAAAGAAAATCAATCCACCAACCCATGAAAATCCAACAAGGGGTGTCGGGTTAGGTTGAGTTGGGTTAAGTCTATTTCATTAGGTTAGTGAGTTTGATGAACACTCTTAGCTGGTAGTGAAGTTTTCCCATTTGGGTTAGCTATTGGTGTTGTTTAAAAAATAGTCACTTCAATGTTTTGAAAATGGGCTATACCTAGTTGGTAAATTTAGAAAAGAGAAGGAAAAAAAAAGGTTTGTTGTGAAAAATCGTGATGTAAAAACAAATTTTACTTTGACACTTGTGTTTTCGGAAAAGCAATCCATGAGCTGTGATTTGAAGTATATTTTTCAAATATTTATTTATAAAAAAAAAATTATCATAAAAAATCACAACTTAACTCCAATTTTATTGCAATTTCATTAAATTCATAAATTTCCTCACAAAATTACATTTAAGGGAGATGAGAAAAAGGCAAAAATGTCAGGATGGTAGGTAGAAAAATAATTGACAAACAAAAGAGGGGGCTAAACATGGGAGAAGATTAGTGGGTTGACCAAGCTGATGTGACCTTGTATGACTCCTCTTGATTGTTACTTTTTATGTTCAAAAAATGTTGTTTCATACTCATTTTTGTAAACTCTGCATACAATGTTTAGGATTTTATGTATGATGTACATTTTTTTTCCTTTTTACTGATGTCCACATTTAAAACATATTTTTTTGGAAGACGCTCACGTTTAAAATATGAAATGAGTGATGTGTATAGATGATATACACTAATGAGAGTAAAAGAATCGATGTCTTTTTTCTATTATTATCTTCCAATTCCTGTTTTTCATGGCAGTACGTCAATAATTCATGGGGTACCCAAAAGATCATTTAATAATTATATTTAGAGATCTAGGGATACAATGATACTTTTTTCTAGCCAAAAAAAAAAAAAAAAAAAAAAAAATCAAACTTCTATGTTTAAGTGTGCGTTTGGGAAGCGTGTTTTGCGCTTCCCAAACGTGTTTGCGGTTTTATTTATTTATTTTTACTTTTCAGCTTTCCCAGATGAAAAGTTTGACTTTTCCCGTTGTTAGAAATACTGAATGTAATTGTATTATATTTCATAATGAAAGAATGTACATAGGTGCCTTTATATAGGAGGCATATGTGTGCAGTACAAGTAAATATGTGTGCTATACAAGTAACCTAACTGGGCCTAAAGCCCACAATATATTATACACGTTAACAGCCCCCCTTAAATCTCAAGGTGGATGTGAGACCAACTTGAGGTTGTCAACCAAAGTACGAAAGCGTCCCTTAGGATGTGACTTGGTGAAGATATCTGCAAGTTGATCTTTAGAGAAGATTGAGATCAGCTTGAGAGCACCATGGACAAGATGAAAACGGATAAAATGACAATCGATCTCGATGTGTTTAGTCCGTTCATGGAAGACATCATTGTGAGCAATATGAAAGAAACTCTGGTTGTCACAATAAAGAGGAGTAGCAGAGGATGTAGACACACTCTTTGAGAAGCCATCGTAGCCAAAGGAGCTCAAATGTGGTATCCGCAAGGGCACGATATTCTGCTTCAGTACTAGAGCGGGCCACATGAGTTTGTTTCTTACTTTGCCAAGAAATCAGAGAAAAACCAAGAAGAAAGCAATAACCAGTGGTGGACCTACGATTAGTGGGATCTCCTGCCCAATCAGCATCAGAAAATGCACGGAGAATAAGAGGAGATTGAGCAGAGTAGAAAAGACCATGGAAGAGAGTGCCCTTTAGGTATCAAAGAATGCGCAGAATTGCAGCATAGTGAGTCGATCGTGGTGTAGACAGATACTGGCTCACCTGGTGAACAGCATAGGAAATGTCTGAACGAGTGACAGTGAGATAAACTAAGCTGCCAACCAAGCGTCTGTAAAGAGAGGGATTAGACAATGGTTTTCCCCCTGAGGGAGTTAGATGCGCATTAAGCTCAACTGAAGTGTCAACAGTCTTGCAATCAGTGAGTCCAGCTCGAGACAAGAGTTCAGAGGCATACTTGGCTTGAGTAATATAAAGTCCATCTGTAGAATGAGTAATTTCAAGAACCAAGAAGTAGCTGAAATGTCCAAGATCTTTCATCTCAAACTGCTGACTGAGAAAAGCCTTGAGTTCGTGAATGCCATTGAGGTCATCACCAGTTATGATCATATCATCCACATATAGGAGAAGTAATATAGTGCCTTTGTCAGTGCGATGAAGAAATAAGGCAGAATCATAATGACTGGCCATGTAACCTAAGTGAGAGATGGTAGAGCTGTATTTGGCAAACCAAGCTCGTGGAGCTTGTTTAAGGCCATAAAGTGCACGTCGAAGGTGACAAACCTTGTTTAAATCAACAGAGAGACCAGGAGGAGGTTGCATATACACTTCTTCACTTAAATCCCCATTAAGGAATGCATTTTTGACATCCATCTGAAAAAGGTCCCATTTATTGGCAGCAGCAACAGCTAAGAGGGCACGAACAAATGAGATACGAGCAGCCGAAGCAAAGGTCTCTTCATAATCAATACCATACTCTTGTGTAAAACCTTTTGCAATAAGACGAGCTTTGTAGCGCTCAATGGACCCATCAGAGCGAGTCTTAATCTTGTAGATCCACTTACAACCAACCACAGATTTCCCAGGAGGAAGTGTCACCAAATCCCAAGCATGGTTTTTAGATAATGCATCAAGTTCCTCTTTCATTGCAATCTGCCATAAAGGGTCAGTGGGAGCCTCACGATAGGTGTGAGGCTCGTGTAGTGTAGCAAGGGCAGTGTAACAATGATAGTCAAGTAAATGTGTAGGAATATATTTTACCCGAGTTGAGTGACGATGTGGAATGTCTTGTGCAAGATCTTTAGGCGGAGCAAGAGCAGGAGACCCAAGCTCAGAATTGGGGTTGGGTAGCTCGTCTTCAACCTGTTCATCTTCCACCTGTTCATTAAAGGGTGAACTAGGAAAGGGATCAGTGATATCTGGTGGTTGGACAGAGAAGTCTACAGCAACAGAATCAGGAGCAACTATAGGAGGATCAGGAGCAGCTACAGAAGGAATATGTGCCTCATCTGGAAAAAGATTTAAGACTGAGGAGGAAGACAGGGAAGCACTGAAATGAGAGAGCTCGACAAAAAGGCGATGTTCCCAAAAGGCAACATTACAGGAGATACGAAGACGATGAGAGACAGGATCATAACACCTATACCCCTTTTGAGTTTCGCCATAGCCAAGAAAACAACAAAGCCTTGACCGATGCTCAAGTTTGTTATGTTCATGTGGCTGAAGAAGAACGAAACAAGTAGAACTGAAGGAGCGAAGGCGGTGATAGTCTGGAGGTGACCCAAAAAGGCGCTCATATGGAGTTTGATTTTGGATAACAGAACTCGGAATGCGATTAATAGTATGAACAACATGAAGAGCAGCTTCACCCCAAAAAGGAGCAGAAACTTTGGCAGAGAGAAGGAGAACACGAACAGTGTCAAGAATATGACGAAGTTTTCGTTCGGCTCTACCATTTTGCTGAGAGGTACCTGGACAAGTTAGTTGATGAACAGTGCCATAGGAATGTAAAATAGCTTGGAAAGCATATTGAGTATATTCAAGAGCATTATCAGATCGAAAAATTTTGATGCATCTGGAAAACTGAGTTTCAACCATTTTTGCAAAATTAGAATATACTTCCAATAATTCAAAACGATGTTTCATATTAAAAATCTAGCTATAGCGAGAGTAATCATCAACAAAGAAAACAAAATATCTAGACCCACCAATACTAGAGAAAGAGGACGGCCCCCAAACATTAGAATGAATAAGGTCAAAGATATCAGTGGATATTGATTCACTAGTATTGAAAGGCAAAGCTGGTTGTTTTCCTAACTGACATGAAACACAATCAAAGTTTTCTATAGACACTAAACCTAACAAACCTCTAAAAGCCAATTGTTGTACCCGAGACGAGGATGCATGACCAAGTCGAGCATGCCAAAGTGCAAGGGAAGGAGTGGAAGAAACTACAGCAGTTGCAGTAACAGAAACAGGAGCAACAAGTGGAAGACGAAGGTTGTCCATGGGAAACATACGCCCAATTCTAGGACTGGTCCTAAGCTCCTATCCCATCCTAGGATCCTACACAATGCACCAAGAATAATAAAAGGTAATGCGATAACCCAACTCAGCTAATTGTCTCACAGAAAATAAATTATAAGAAAAGTCAGGAACATTAAAAACTCCAGGAACTGAGAGGTTGGAGGTTGAAACTGAACCTATATTATGACCAGACATTGTGGAACCATTTGCTGTGCGAATATTAAAAAGGTGCGGTGCAGGTTTAAGGTCAGAAAATAAGGACGAGTGAGGTGTCATGTGATTGCAACAAGCAGAATCCATAAACCAAAAGGTAGGAGACATACCAGATAAAGCTGAGAGAGAAGAGGAATAAGATGAATTACCAACCATACGAATGACATTGGCGATGATATTTATAAGGTCATCTCTGGAAATGGAGAAAATGGATCCAGAAGACTTAGACTGTGCAGAGACAGGAGCCATTGGTTGGACACTCTCAGTGTTAGCAACAGTAGCAGCAAAAATTGAAACAACTGATTTGTTGCGATGATAGCAAGTTTTAATATTGTGGCCAAAACATTTGCAAAATTTGCAAAAACGTTTGATGGATTGGCAGTGACGATTGTTGCAATAAGAAGAAGACCTGCCCTTATTATTCATTTACAAGAAAAATATGCAAAAATGGACTGCAAAAATGAAATCTACGCGAAAAACTGGGTAAGGAGCACCTGGATTGCAAAAAGTCAACTCTGGGTCAAAGTCAACGGTCAACGCACGGTCAAAGTCAACAGAGGCTGACGTAAGCAAGATGACGCAAGCACTGACTGGGTGCTGATTGACGATGACGTCAGTAGGTGACGTCAGTAGGCGAGCAACTAGGGCTAACGTGGCAGATGACGTCAGCAAGTGACGCAAGCACTGACTGGGTGCTGATTGACGATGACGTTAGTAGGCGAGCAACTAGGGCTAACGTGGCAGACGACGTCAGTGGCAGCAGGGCGGCGCGTGTGGTGCGTAGCTGATGTTGTAGAGAATTTCAGGAGGCGCGTGAGGGCGCGTCTGACTTTCGATGATGCCGATTCTTCTCTGACTAAGTAGATCGGAGAAAGACGATTCTGATAGAGGCGGCGGCGACAGGATCGGTGCAATACTAGTGGCGCGTAAGGCGCGTGGAAGATTTAGCCGAATCTTTTACTGGCGCGTGGAGTGTCAGATGATGATGATTCCGGCAGATTTGTGTAGATCGGTTGAAAATCTACACGTTGATATGTCTTATGTCTTAATCGGAGGTCCGATGTGGAAGATCCGACGGAGGCAGTGATCTTGGTGGCAGTGATCGAGCTTCTGGCGGTGAAGATTCAACCTTGGGCACCTCTGACGGCAGTGGATCGGTTAGGAGAGGGCACAGAAAAGGTTTACTGACCGAAGAAGTCGAGGCAGCGGAAAATACCAACAAAGACAAGACTGCAAGACACAAGAAGTTAGAGCAGTGGCTTTGATACCATGTTAGAAATACTGAATGTAATTGTATTGTATTTCATAATGAAAGAATGTACATAGGTGCCTTTATATAGGAGGCATATGTGTGCAGTACAAGTAAATATGTGTGCTATACAAGTAACCTAACTGGGCCTAAAGCCCACAATATATTATACACGTTAACACCCGTGAACAGTGCATTGTTCACGGACCCACAAATTTCATTTTTTAACCACTTTTTCATTAAAAATGGGTCACACGGTACTATTTATACATTTAAAAATTATTTTGCTACAGTGTTTTTAGTTTTCAGCTGTATCCAAACGGACCCTAAGTATTGCGCCTTGTGACACACTTATTTATGTTGTATTTTAAATCATGAAGAGTACTATTTGGAGATCTAGCTTCATCAGTGATTCATTCAGGGTGCTTCATCAACAGATTCATGACCAACTGGGTCACTTGGGCCTGAATATTCGAGTCCGAAGAGGTCAAAAGCTTCAACAAAATAATGACCATTCCCTGCTTGGCTTGGACACAAGGGCTTCATCATGGCATGGTGGTGAAGTTGATGATTTTGTGTATGCAAATTACGAGCTTGTATGGTAGAGAAAACCAAAGCAAAGCTCAAGAAAAGAACTAGGACAATAAAACGGCAAGCTTGGAGTTCTCTAGCCATGAATGTAGTTGTATTTATCTTTGTTGATAGATATCTTGGGATGTGAAGTTAGGCTGTAATGTTTGGTATATTTATCGTGAGAGATGGTAACTCTTAGATTAGTCAGATGGTAATGGGAAAATAATGCTTTGAATGGAATCTGAGAAAATGTATGATTCAAATTTTAAACGTTTGATGGACTAATGAGTCTATGCTAGGAAGCGTGCAAGGAAACTAAAGAGGGAGAAAAAAGAGATTGGTTAAACGATTGGGGTTGAAACTTAGGGAATAACGATCAATTTTCATTTTTGAAGAGTGAACAATTGAGGTGGAATGTTAAGGCTTATCTAAGACTAAGAGTAAACTTGGGATGGGCTCTAATTAGCTCAATCGGTAAAGTCTTTTATAATAAAAGATATAAGATTTCAATTTTGCTTATATCAAAAATCGATTGGTATCTTAGCTTAATAATAAATATCAATTATCATGAATTATACCCTATAAGTTGAGAGTCTTGAGACTTTATAATATCTATAAATAAATTTTAACAAAAAAGTGTAAGTTTAGATATATAAAATTTCTCACAATCTTTTTCACAACTACTAATGTTGCAAATTATAATTAAAATAATATTGTTATTTTTAGATTAGTTCACTATTAATACCACTTTATTAGTATTTGTACTATAGAATAAGAAAAGCCAATACTGGATAATTAAAATAATTTAGATTCCCATCTTTGACCCAAAATTTTTTGGTGCATATGCTTCAAGTTTAAGAGTAGGGTTGTGTTTGGCATGGCTTAAAAAAGCCAGCTCATTTTAATATTTAACTTATTTTTGCTATTATTTATGGGTCCCACTATATTTTTTAGTACTATTCATGAGTCCCACTATATTATTTCAACTAAATTTTACCTTTATCTACAGTATTTCAACTAACTTTTCAGTTTAAGCTAAATAAGGGTCTCAAACGGACCCTTATTTAACTGAATCTGAAAACTTTTTGTTGAAAGTACTGTAGATAAAGATAAAAGTTAGTTAAAATAGTATAGTAAGATCCATGAATAGTATCAAAAAGTGTAGTGGGACCCTTAAATGGTAACAAAAATAAGCTGAATAGTAAAATAAGTTGGCAAAAATAATCTTTACTAAACGGACACTAAGCTGTTCCCAAAGAGACACCTAGATGCGAAATAAGTCAATAGCTTTGTTTAAAAAAAAAAAAACAATATCAAATCAATATCTAAAGCTACTTTAAGCATCTAACACGATTGATTTTGATTGTCAAAGAATAGTGTCACTGTTATTATTATTTTTCAAAGACAAAACTTAGGTATAGTACTTTAGGTACTATTTCTTAGGTTCTTTTTTTAAAATTCAGCTATATGACTTTCTTCTCATGGAATGGAAATGTGTTTTTAGTTAAGTAACTGCATAACTGAATTTAAAATGAGAGCTTAAGAAATAGCATCTAATTACTAGATCTAAGGTTTGCCTATTTTTCAATATGTGTCAAAACTGTAAATGACATCCTTTTGAATCTAGGATTGAGATTTGGCACCATTGTTAAGTTTTGCCCACTTTTAAGAGGTTAGATTCTAAGTTAAATTTTATACATTTAATCTTAACTCTTAAAACCTTTTAACTTTTTACCTTTAAAATTTTTATTTCTAACATCAAAATGCAATTGCACATTGCAATTGGTGGACTTCAAAGTGAAACTACAAAATTTTGCATTTTTTTGTAAATCTACTGTGAAACAAAGCAATGGAATTATACAATAAAAATATAAAATAAACCTACATTGCCAATGATCACAACCAATTTTACACCTGTTTTTACAACTTTTTATATAGTAAATTGTGACTGGTTGCCTGTGTTATTTTCATTTGGACTACTATTTTTTTCCACTGCTCACTATCAGTCATATTAAATAGTTGTGAACATAAAGTAGTTGTAGCCCTGGGGGCGGCTTTGCCTTAAGGCCAAGGGTTCAAATGAACCCCTTGACCTGGCCATAATTTTATATATATATAATTTTTAATAATTTTTTATAGCCCTTAAAATAAAATTTTGAACCTCCTAACCTTAAATTTTGTTTAAACGCAGCTGATATAAGTTTGAATATGATCATTTTAATGCTACTTTCATAATATTTTCACGATAATTTAATAATAAAGATTAAGTGAGAAGTTATAACAGGTTTTTATCAAAACCCACAACTAATATCACTTTTTCCCTACCTTTAACAACTTGCCACATAGGTTTTGTTGTGAAAATATTGTGTCAATAGCACTACTCTTAAAATATTTAATTTTATAAGAAAGAAAAAAAAAATGTTTCAAATTTTTGCTCATTCGTTAAAAAAAAAAAAAAAAAAAAACATTTTTTTCCAAGACTTTGGCTTACTTTTCCATTGACAGCAAAAAAAAGTTGTTTTTCCCAGCACTTTTCTTCTTCATAAACAAAAAAGTACACCATTGTTACAACTAACAAATTTGTATCTATATCTATGATTCTTTCCTCATTCTCTCTATCTTTCTTTTTCTCTTCTATGTTTTCTTAGGTTATGTTTGGTAACAGTTTTTGTTTTCTATTTTCAAAAACTTGTTTTTGGGAATATAAAGTGAGCGTTCAAAATGTGTGAAAAACAACCTTGAACATTTAGACCCCAAATTACAAATTATCAATTCAAGTTTATAATCAAACAATTAATGTGCGGAACATGAACATAAGCCAAACACAGAATTAATAAACAATCTAAGCCAATTATAATCACACCCACAGTAGAAAATAAAAGGCAAAGATAAAGGAAGAGAGATGCAAACACAAGGATAACACACAATGTGTTATCGAAGAGGAAACCAAAGCCCTCGGCGTAAAACCTCTCCGCCGCCCTCCAAGCGATCAATAATCCACTAGAAAATGTAGTTGGGATACATGAACAGCAATAGACCCTCTAAACCTAATCTATCCAGGTACCTAAGCCCTCCAAGCTTCCTGCTTCAATGAGGTTGCGTCGAACCCTTTTCTTTTCTAGCTTACCGAATTCCGCTATAACCCATAGCATCAACCAATAACCATTGGCCCCTTCCAAATTGCTTCCTTTAGCACCAAAAGACTTCTCACAGACGTGGGTGTGGTGAGAAAAGGATTTGGTTAAGAACCTCTCAAGGATGTATCAATGGAGAGGAAGAGAGTAGAGAAATTTGAAGAGTCTCTTAGTGAAGATTGGGGATGAGGCAATCTTGTTTTTTTCTAGGATTTCTCTCACAAAATTCTCTCTCGAAGCTCTCTACATTTCGTGGGTATAAGGGTCTATATATAGTGGTGTGTGTTTGGAATACGAAGAGTCAGTTTTTCCCAAACAGGGTGAGTTGGCGACTTGGCCTCGCGACTAGTCTAAGTCGCGAGTTCAAGTCGTGAGCTAACGGCCTGGCCAGCCTGGGACTTTTGTCCTGTAGTGTGACAGCTAGTGTGACCCTTCACCTCTCCGCATGCTTCTCACGTGTGCAGCAGTTGGCGGTTTGCAAGTCGCGAGTCAGCTGCGAGTCCTTACTTCTTTGCACATTGTTGAGCAATTCTTCACACTCTCTTCACACACTACCCTTACATGAATCCCACCTAAATACAGGGTTACTAAGTGCTAAATTACAAGCAAATTGGCACGGAATAAAGCCAACAAGATGGTTGATAAAATTCAACCTTACAATCTCCCCCTTTAGCTATTCCGTGACAAAATCCTATAACAAACTCTAGACTTAACGCATGAGTTGGGAACAGTTGGAAAACTCACTCACACCTAACTCTAGAATCTGTGTAGCTCTTGAACCATAAGAACAAGTATCTCCTGAAACATAACAACACAATAAGTTCATTGTATGCAGAAAACTTGTAATGCATATGGAGCAAACATAATGCGATCAAGCAAAATGGAATATAGCAATAGACCATGGCAAGACCCAAAACATGCAATCATTCCAAATAAGTGATCACAATGCTCATTCACACTTGGAATGAACATCCGGACATTCAAGCTAATAAACACAAAGCAAATCACTTGAATGACCGACACTCAACCAATGCACAGTACTAGAAGTATATGCATCTAGGAATAAAATCCTACAAGGGCACAAGAGTAACAGTACTTAAAAGGAAATGCATGACATTTAGTTAGAAGTACTGATTTAACAAAGCATAAAGGCTGCATAAAGCAAGGTACAAACCATAAAGCCTACAAAATGCATAGAAACAAACCCTAAAAGCTTACAAAAGCAACATGGGTACAAACATAAACAAGAACCTTAAAAACCTACAAAGGTACCAGGAACAAACCAAAAACATAAAGTAAAATATGCTGAATACTATCAAATTATGTACTGAATAACTTCTGAAAAAAATAACTATACCAGTGAACCACAAGTTTTCTAGAAGTATTAAAACCATATCAACACAGGATAAAAACTATAATAAACACATCAGACAAAACAAGAGTATATAATAGCTATAAAAACTCCCTCTTTCAGTATGAACACTCCTTTTCATTCTTATGCTTCTCTCCCCCTTACTGTGTGCTGCTCTCCCCCTTTTTGGCACAAATAGCTAAAGGCTTTCTTCCAGCTTCTATTGAATGGTATCTAGTTGTAACTCAATGGTTCCGAGACGCATTTGAGTTTGACTGTGAAAGGAGTTAAGGAGTTGTTCCAAATCAGAAATCTGATGAAGCACATTTTCAATAAAGTAACTTTGCTTGGGAGTTTGGAATCCAGGGGGAATAGATGGGGTGCCGGTTGATTGTGCAGGTGCAATTGTAGCATGAGCAGATGGAGATGCATGTGTGGATGGCTCACTCCTAGGTTTCTTGGAGGAGTGACTCTTGCTTGCTTGGAGAGTGTATATGGATATTGGTCGAGGACGAGGCACAATTTTCTCATCTGATAAAGGACTAACACCTTCACGAAGGATAATCTTCATGATTAAACTACAGAACGAAAGATTTGTTTGTGTTGCTGATCGAGCCGCTGTTTTCCCAATGATCTGAAATTTGTGAGCACAGATGTCAATTGGGACACCGAAAATGAGGTCACATAGGAATTTAGCCCTTCCAAGACTGATGAAGGCAGTGTTTGACAGTGGGTAGAGGTTGGAGAACATGATCAGCTTTAGAGTTGTCAGTTCAGGCTAAAACAATGCAATGCTTATAGATGATCTTGTGCTTCTCACTTCATGTTCATTCCCAAGAACTTGAAGGATGTCTTGTGCCTGAAGTACTTTGTCATCATATGGAGTTCGATCCACATTTTTTGGTCTGGTGATGCGAAGTACTTAAGCAATGTAGTCTGCATTCATGGAAAATTCTGCTCCTCATACCCAGCATTTCAACTCTACCCCTGTGTATCTGGCGTTAGAGAAGAATTCCTTAACCAATTCTTCAATTGGATCCTCAAAATTCCCAAAAAGGTCAGCCCAATCTCTTTCTTCAAAAATCTTAGGAATAAATGTTGTCCCTAGGGTATCAAACTTGACAATTCTTTCCACAATGGGAGAAGCCTCTTTAAAACTGTTTGTGTAGGTCTTTGAGTCAATAGGTGTCCTTAATCTCTCAATGGAAGAGTCTCTAGATGACTTAGACGATAGTCGTGTCCATTTAGCAACCGGGGTTGACGGGTCATCGGTTACAATATCTTTGCCTTTGGAGGAACAGTGAGTCATCTGAAAAAGATCAAACACACAGCAGAAAACCAAATGCAATACCATAGGGTACAAACATTAGTTTGATTAGATTCAGATATAAGAGTGTGAAATAAAAAGATTTCACTTAAACACAAAAACACGAACCAGGATAACACCAAGAAGACAACGGCAATACTGACATAGTGAGTGAAATAGGCAAACAAATATGGTGAAGAACAATAGCAACTCAGAGTCAAGTTGGCAATGTGCATCACAAAGTCACAAGTGACAAAATACCAAGAACATGATATGAACGGAGCAACACATTCATGAAACACATCACAGAGCACAGTCTCTCTATAGACAAAAACATGATAACACACATGTATAGAATACTATAAACAAAGTAAAGCCAAGACTAGAACAACAAAATTCAACACTCAAAAAACCCAAACCAAGTTCGAACCCATTAAATCTCAACAACTCAAAAACACTTCACAAAACAAGAAAAAATGCTTAAATCAAGTACAATGAAGTGAGATAGAGAAAACCCATACCTTTTTCTTGATGTTTGGTGAAGACATGATGCAAAAATGGAAGCTTTTTCAAGAGAGACACGGGGTGTTTGAGCGAGAGAAATGAAGAAGATAATGAACAGTCACAAAAAATCAAGGGAAAAATTGAAAAACAATTTTAAAAAACTGTCTTTAAAACGTAAAACACGCATTTTTCGGACTGGATTAAGTCGCCAGTCAGTCGCCAGGGTAAGCCGCGAAACACTGTGAAACCAAGATTCTCAAAAAATCTTCTAAGTGTTTTTTGCGACTGGAAGGTCTACCCGCGAGAGAGTCACGATGTGAGCCGCGAAAATCTCTGTGTACCCTTCGTGACTGGACGTTCCACCCGCGAACAAGTCGTCACACTGAGCTGCGAAAATCATAAAAACTCAAATTTTGAAAAATTTTCTAAGTATTTTTCGAGACTGAGACCTTGACTTGCCAGTGAGCCGCAAAAAATCTCGGAGTGAGCTCGCGACTGGAACATGCGACTGGGGCAACCCACGACTGAGTCACCAAAACAGGGCAACACTGTTTTTGAAATTTTTGTAAAAACAAAATACTTTCCAAAAACAAGCTAAAACACTCAAAAATCTTTTTGTGTTTGATCAACCAAGATTAGCTTGTGAAAACACATTTAAACAAGTACAATCACACAAATGAATATGGCATTCATTGAACATAAACTTGCGTGAAGTGTGTGAATATCAAGAATGAGATAGTCCTTAGTTTAATGTGAAGTTTCAATGATCAATTCAATCAAGGCATACACAACTAGCACTATATAATGTGACCCATCTCAATTATAGAAGTATGCATATATGACCTCCCACATAAACTTGAGAACATAACTTTGAAGCTTTTCATTTGGCTCCATATACATTATATCATTTGATCATTTTGAATCAACACATCTCATTGTGAGATCGATGCTTGAAATTTTTAATATTTCAATTTGATGAGTTAGCCTTTGGCTTTTTGGGCATCATACATTTTATTTTTGGTCGCTTTCCCTTTTTCCTAGTCAAATACTAGTATGTGCGACAGACTTTTGCAGCTCAATATCTCTTTTCATTTGGAGATTTACACTTGGTGAGCTCTTTGAGTAAAGCAATGAAATAAAAGTGGGAAGATATATAAGCACAAGTCTATGCATGTCTCAAAATCAACAAAACCATTCACTAATTATTCATAACAAGATTGAATATCTATTTACAACAGTCACATAGATTTCAGAATTTCTTCCACAATGATATGAGTGCATAAAAAACAAGTTCAGCTCGAAAATGCACAAAGCCGTTAGTATAAAGTTACAAGGCAAAACTTGCTTTGAGATAAGACTCAACAAGGCCGATCAAACTTTTTAGGATTTTTTACATTTTATGTGTTTTTGGATTTTTGACACAAAATTAGTAAAAGATTTAACAAAAGCAACTTAATTACCAATGTAAAAACATTTGAACCAAAGACAAACACACAAACAATATAATGACCCAAAAACTTGCAAGAAGCACACAACCAAGCATATTCACAAACATGAGAAGTATTAATGCATGGACATGTTGTAATGCTTATGCATGAGTACCCTTCGTCACCCATATGTCACGTGCGTTTGGAGTGATATCCTTGACGGATTGGGTACACGAGTCAGGACTTTCAAACCTTCTTGTGAAGCTTTCCAAGCAATTTGTGAATACACCAATCATCTTCATAACGTCCATCATTCCTGGATCACAATTTTGACTTCTTGGTTGCTCTCCACCCCAAGACCTCTCGGCACTTCTCCTTCCTCGTGATCGAGGAGCGCTTGCATTGTTCAATGCTCTTAGCTTATGGCAGTTGGGTTTGGTATGCCCTTGCAATCCACAAAAATGGCAGAAATGATTCGTTCTAGGACCCTGTTGTGATCTTGGAAGTGATCTTCCTTTAGCTCCAAATCTGGATTCTAATTGATTACGGGACTTATTCAACACCTATTGATCAGCCACATTCTTCTTCTTCTCAGCTTTAATTTTCTTAGGAGTAGACTTATCCACAGTTGTCTCTTTCGCCTTCACAAACTTCACTTCTTTGGTGACATTGTCTGATGAACTAACCCTTCCGGTATATCCCAACCCGGACTTGTCTGAGGCATGTTTTTGAGATGAAATAACATCATCTAGCTTCTTGGATGAGACCCTATTTATCTTGGCATGAGCTTGCACTACCTCTTGCTCAAGAAATCTCACTTTTGTGTAAGCTTTTGATAGCTCACCATTAAGTGTTTCAATCTCACACTTTGCCTCCTCGTAATGTACCAGTAGACTTTTGTAATCTTCCTCAGCTTTCTTCATCTTCTTCATAGCTGCCTTTGCCACCTTTGCATACTCACCTGATTTCTCAAGAAGTAAGGCGTAATTCTCTTGAAGACCAGATATGTCTTCATCTTCTTCAGCTTCTGATTCTTCAACAACCCCAATAGACTCCAAATCAGAATGCTCACCAAGCTCCTTCACAAGTGAACCCAAATCATCTGAGGATTCCACATGTGCAATGGTCATGAATGCGGAGTAATTTCCTTCTTCGTCACAGCTATCTTCAGAGTCAGAGTTTGATGAATCAGTTTCACTCAAAGTAGTAGCATAGACCTTTCCTTTTGACTTCAAATAGTTGGGACATTCCTTTTTGAAGTGTCCATATCCATTACACTCGAAGCAAGTAATTCCTTGTGAGGATTGGGAATCTTTACCATCTTTTCTTCAGAATTATTTCTTCTTCTTCCCGGAACTCTGAAATTTTCCTTTGTCACCAAATTTTCCACCGTTCTTGAGTTTTAAAAATTTCCGGAAGTTTTCTATCATTTAGCTCAAAAAAAAAAAAATTTCCGGAAGTTTTTTACAAGGAACGCCACATCTTTATCTACTGCATCCTCTTCTGAAGAGTCATGAGATACCACTCTCTTATCAATTGTTTTAAGAGCAAGAGATTTACTCTTCTTCTGAGTGGGCAGTGACAATTCATACGTTTGCAATGAACCAACCAGCTCTTGAACTTTAATGTCGTCAAGATCCTTGCTCTCTTCAATGGCCGTTACTTTGGCACGAAAACTTTCTAGCAGTGACCAAAGGATCTTCCTTACAACTTTAGAATCCTCCGTCTTTTGCCCCAAATTGAATTTGCCGACGACCACCTCGTTCAGCTTACTGTAAAAAGAGTCAAAGGACTCATCCTCACTCATCTTTAGCTCCTCAAAGCGAGTGGTCAGCATCTGGAGTTTAGTGTCCTTCACCTTCTTAGTCCCTTCATAAGTTGTCTCCAGAATTTCCCATGCTTCCTTAGAGAGACACCACAGAAAATGGCATTCAAAGCTTTGCTATTAGCATTAGCCGTCGTGAGAGCTGCCTTATCCCAAGTGGATTTGGCAGCCTCTGGTCTAGTCCAACCAACTTCAACTGCATCCCACACAGCATCATCAATAGAACACAAAAATGCTCTCATTCGAACTTTCCAAAATGCATAATTATTACCACAAAAAAATGGTGGCATAGTAAGAGATTGAGACCTGTCCATCTCAAAATGGGGTCAAGGATCGCACTAAGGTATTTAAACCACAACAAGTGCACCCGCTCTAATACCAATTGAACGTTCAAAATGTGTGAAAAACACCCTTGAACGTTTAGACCCCAAATTACAAATTATCAATTCAAGCTTATAATCAAACAATTAATATGTGGAACATGAACATAAGTCAAACACAGAATTGATAAATAATCTAAGCCAATTATAATCACATCCACAGCAGAAAATAAAAGGCAAAGATAAAGGAAGAGAGATGCAAACACAAGGACAACACGCGATGTGTTATCGAAGAGGAAACCGAAGCCCTCAGCGTAAAACCTCTCCGCCGCCCTCCAAGTAGTCAATAATCCACTAGAAAATGTAGTTGGGATATATGAACAACAATAGACCCTCCAAGCCTAATCTACCCAGGTACCTAAGCCCTCCAAGCTTCCTGCTCTAATGAGTTTGTGTTGAACCTTTTTCTTTTCTAGCTTATCGGATACTGCTATAACCCATAGCATCAACCAATAACCATTGGTCCCTTCCAAACTGCTTCCCTTAGCACCAAAAGACCTTCTCACAGACGTGGGTGTGGTGAGAAAAAGATTTGGTCAAGAACCTCTCAAGGATGTATCAATGGAGAGGAAGAGAGTAGAGGAATTTGAAGAGTCTCTTAGTGAAGATTGGGGATGAGGCAATCTTGTTTTTCTCTAGGGTTTCTCTCACAAAATTCTCTCTGGAAGCTCTCTACATTTTGTGGGTATAAGGGTCTATATATAGTGGTGTGTATTTGGAATACGAAGAGTCAGTTTTTCCCAAACAGGGTGAGTTGGCAACTTGGCCTTGCGACTGGTCTAAGTCGCGAGCTAACGGCCTGGCCAGCCTGGGACTTTTGTCCTGTAGTGCGACAGCTGGCGTGACCATTCACCTCCCAGCATGCTTCTCACGTGTGCAGCAGTTGGCGGCTTGTAATTCGCGAGTCAACCGCGAGTCCTTGCTTCTTTGCACATTGTTGAGCAATTCTTTACACTCTCTTCACATACTACCCTTACATGAATCCCACCTAAATATAGGGTTACTAAGTGCTAAATTACAAGCAAATTGGCACGGAATAAAGCCAATAAGATGGTTGATAAAATTCAACCTTACATAAAGAAAAAACAATTTTTTTGTATTTTTTGAAATCAAGAACATGTTTGGTTAATTGAAATTAAAAAGATAGTTTTTTGAAGAAAAAAATAGAAAATACTAAAATATGTTGTTACTAAGATTTGAATTCTAATGTTAACTCATTAAATAAGATAGATTCATTAAATTAAATGCGTGTTTTCATTGACTTCTGAAAATTAGAAACTGAAAACAACATTTTACATGTTTTTAGTTTCCTTCACAATTTGAGTTTTGAAAATAGTTTTTGTTTTTTGTCTATTTTGGGTTGAAAGACAAGTTTTCTAGTCTTAAAAATAGAATTTTTTTTTTGAAAACAGAAAATAAGGAGAAAAAACTGTTACCAAATATTCCCTTAGTTTTTCTCTCTATTTGATCAAATAATTTGATAAATGCTCTATATATTTCCAAATTCAAAAAATGTTTTAATGCTTGCTCTAATTTCAAGAGACTGACCACATGTATGATTAAGAAGTCATACATTTCAAAAGTTAAAACTTATATCAGTTACTATTTTTTTCTTCTTCTTAGTTTCACATTTACCGTTAGTCTGACTCCAAGAGACTGACTAGATTGACCATGTGTATTATTAGTTATTTAATTATATTCGTTTATGAATTCAATGGTTGTTTTCTTACCGATATTTATACTAAATTATATTTAGAATACTATTTTAGATTATTTTATAATGTATATAGTATGGAATTTGTACATGTAAAATAAAATTTATTTTTTTATTTGTTTCCACGATAAATTTCTAGTTTCACCACTGACCCCCTAAAAAAAAAATTCTAGAAACTCCACTGTTTAATCCTAAATTTTTTCCAATTAATAGGCCAATATCCACTACTAGTCTGGTTTTAGATAAGCCATTGAATGATGACTTCTACTTTAGAATAATGGAAGTAAGATTCTCTTACAGCTTTTGTAAATTTTCAACAATAAGTACGGAATTTTCAACAAAAGATATTAATGGCAAAGATTAAAAAATTGCACATGTTTTATTACTCTTGTTGTTTTTATTGACGGTCTAAATGAAATAATTACCAAAAAGGAAGAGGAAGCCTAGGAAGGCAAAAAGAAAATGACAGAATATCCCCTCAATACTATTGTTTGTATTTCATTTATCAATAGAACCATTTGTTTGAAATTAATGGAGAAATCTAATGTAATATACTTAATGTATTCTAGGTAAAATTTTCAAAGAAATTAAAAATGCTCCTATGATAGCAATACAACACAAAAAGGATTATATATATATATATATATATAAAATATTAGGTGATTGGTTGTTATTGGTTCTAATTTGAATCATTACTAACATTACATTTTTTTTTTCTCTCTAGTAACAACCTGTCACTTTGGATTTGTTGTGAAATGTTATGAACATAACATTTTTCATTTTTTAAAGGATTAAAGGAAGAAGTTATATATATATATATAGAGAGAGAGAGAGAGAGAGAGAGAGAGAGAGAGAGAGAGAGGATAAACTGACAATTTTATCATTTTCACAACTCTATCACAATATTCACAATAAATCTTAGGTGGTAGGTAGTTACTAGTTCTAATTTGAATTCACTACTGACATTACTTTTTTCCCTTTTAATAACAACCAATTACAACCTAATATTTAAGATTTATTGTGAAAGTATCTGAAAATGTTATGGACATGATATTTCTCTTAGCTTATTCAAAATTTTTCATTCAAACGGTGGATCACTAAAACTATTGGAAGAAACAGGCCTAAGATTAATACTTTTTATAAATTACTTTTGTTGAATTAAAATAAAAAGCAAAGTATAAAACTTTTGTTTTCTTTGTGAATAGAGAAGAAAGAGGGGACCAGTGGACCGCTAGACCAGAAAAATTAACTTGGCTACTCATTTGGGTGCTGAGGAATACTAGAGTACATCAAGGACAAATATGGACAGATCTAAAGGCTTGGAGTCTTGGTCTGAGTTTCATAAGAACGTCAAGAATTCATGGCTGCAGTTGTCCTTTCAGCTTTCTATTGTAGCTTGTAAATAAATATTTTTATTTTGTTCGTTTCTTAATAAATCCAACTACCCATAAAAAAAAAAAAATAAATAAAGCTAACTGGTTCATTTGAGAAATAATAAAAAAAAGAAAAAAAAGAAAAAAAGGCATTGCATGGAATTACGATTTATATTTATAGGCCTAGAAATGTGCCTTGATCAAAGTTTTTTTGGGCATAAAGATATGCAAAAACATTGGTGAAACATTACACTTTTCTTTATATTAAAGTAAATCTATACTTATTGAGAGTCTTGTGATGTTATACTTCAGTATTGTTTAATCTCTTTTATGAGAAGAATTATGATTCATATCACTCTTTTCTCATTGTTGTAAATTGTAATTATCAAATTTTTTTAGAAAATCTTAACTTAATTTTTTAAAGAAATAATTAAAGGAAAGGGAACGTAGATGAAAACCTTGTAAATGTAAGCCCCAAGCCCATCTCAAAACTCCCAAAATAAGTTAGACACTTATAAGCTAACATCCAACTCCTTCCTTAGCAATATGATTTCATTAGCTTACTTCCAAATGGGAAGACGGATATATCTTGAAGCCGTATGATCTAATTGAATTTGATGCGCTACATTGCTCTCTCATTCACTTTGAATTTTAGTGAAGTTGTTATTGTATGGCCCAATAGGCAATAGACTCACAATATTTTATTTGTTGTGAAGTTGTCCTTGTATGGCCCAGCAGGCTATAGGCTCACAATATTTTATTTGTTGCAAAGTACAAACATATTTGTAAAACAATTAGGACCCGTTTTGTAGCGGTGTTTAAGCATTGGTGTTTAATAATATGAAAACAACGATTTTAAATGTGTTGAGAAAACATGTGTTTAAAGTATTCATAATAAAAAAAATGTGAGGTAACCAAAAGAAAAAAAATACATGTGTTTACTGCACTCACAATTCTAACACTACAGATTCATGTTTCTTATGGCACTACGTCAAAACGCAATAAAAGCAATTCATAGGGTACCCAAAAGAAAAAACACAGCAATTAATAATTTTATTAAGAGATCTAAGGATACAATGACACTTTTGTAGCAAAAGAAGAAGGAAAAAAAAAAAAAAAAAAAATTCAAACTTCTATGTTTCAGAATTGGCCGAGTTAATAGAACCTTCCTGCAGACCATCAAACCATCTCATTGCTAAAGGCCCAAAACTGGATGGGAACACCTTGCACATCAGAGTCTCATTCTTTGACTGAACGGCCATTCTCTGATTGAAGTGGCTAACATGTTCCACAGGGTCCGTTCTGCCATTATACATGGTGAACGTTGGCTGAGTAAACTGCCAAGGCAGCTTCCTTCCTTCAATCCTACGGGTAAAAGGAGATTTGGAAATTTGGTTAAAAGCACTGCTCATAGCATCGTTGCCCAGACCTTTGCGAGATGGACTCTTATTCCTACACTTATACTGGTGATCCTCATCATACGAAAAAGACTCACTGGGAGGAGTCCTTGACTGGGCCTATAGCCGCCATCCCCATCGTCAGCAGAAGAAGGGTCAGAGCTTGAAGGAGTCTTTCTTTGTTGGTCACGATGTAACCTCCTCTGCAGACAGTCAATCTCCAATTGCATGCTTCTAATATTCTCTTCATGAGAGACATGACTCCTACTTCGAGATTGGATCCTACTGGTTTGAGTAGTATGTATACTAACTTCACGATCTCTCCTACATTCAAGGTTGAGGAAATAATCTTGGCTCTAGGAACCAACAGATTCTTCCTGGTTGGGCCATAGTTGAACGTTGACCTCATTAAAACTCAAGTATTTCCCATAGACGGCACCAATTGTAGTGGCAAGTTTTGGATCCTAAGCCCACGAGGTAACAAGATTAAGGTTCAAAGAGCCCAATACAAAAAATTTTTAGAGAGTGGGCTGAAAACTAGGTTTCGATGAGTTGGACAACGCCTATAATGGATTAAAGATTGAAATAAAACAAAGAAAAATAGGTTTTATGCGAAGAAATCCTTCCTCAGCAAAGTTCGAGGAGAGTAGCTCTTAAGTATATTCTTCTTAGACTTGATTACAATTTCAGTTCTTTGTGTTGCAGTGTTTTTTAGATTCTCAAATGAACCTCCCCCTTCTCCCTGGAGGATCTCTCACATTATATAGCCTCATTTGGCTGATCTTGGCCTTCCATTTGTTGATTATGCATGCCACTACTCAAGTGCTTGTCCCATCAGACGCCCTCCCAAGTCTTCTGTGAGTTGCGACAATCAAGACAGCACTGTTTAGGGGTTTTCTCCACATAAATGCGGGTAGGGGGTTTGGTGGGGTGCATTAAATATGGTGGCAGCTACCATCCTTCCAATCACTTCAGGGTTAACTCCCTTTCTGAAACTCTTCCTCTACAGTGTAGCCCCCCTTTGGTAATGTGCCATTGACGTGGCCATGGCTTGCCTCTCTGGCTTTACCGTTCGAGTGTATGGACTCCTTGGAACTGTATTGGCCTCCTCGGCCTTGGATATGACACATGGCATTATCACCTTATTAAATTTCTTTATCTCACAATTATTATTTTTTAATGACAAAACTTAAATATAGTATCTTAAGTTCTTATCTTAAAATTCAATCATATGACTTTTTTTTAATGGAATGAAAGTGTATTTTTAATTAAAAAACCACATGGTTGAATTTTAAGAATGAACTTAAGGAACAGTACTTATGTATTGTACCTAAATTTTGCCCATTTTTCAATGTATCAAAATTTTTAGTGAAAATGACATCGTTTTGACTTTAGGATTGAGATCTCGCACTTTGCAACACCACTTTTAAAAGGTTAGATTCCAAGTTAACCTTTTTACTTTTAATCTTAACTCTTAATTAATCTTTTAACTTTTTACCCTTAAAATTTTTGTTTCTAACATCAAAATGCAATTGCACATTGCAATTGGTGGACGTCAAAGTGAAAATACAATATTTTGCATTTTCTATAAATCTGTAGTGAAACAAAGCAATTGAATTATACAATAAAAATGTAAAATAGACCTACTTTGCCAACCACAACCAATTTTACATCTGTTTTTACAACTAATTTATGTGGTAGAATATGTCTAGCTGTTTGTGTCACTTTCAAGTGGACTACTACTTTTTTTTCACTACTCATTATCAGCCACATTAAATAATTGTGGAAATTAATAAAAAAGTAGTTGTAGCCCTAGAATTTTTCTACTTAATAGGCCAATATCCACTACTAGTCTTGTTTGAGATAAGTCATTGAATGATGACTTCTACTATAGAATAATAGAAGTAAAATTCTCTTACAGCTTTTGTAAATTTTCGACAAAAGATATTAATGGCAACCATAAAAAAATGCACGTGTTTTATTACTCCTGCTGTTTTTATTGACTGTCTAAATGAAATAACTACCAAAAAGGAAGAGGAAGCCAAGGAAGGCAAAAATTTGAAAGAGTATCCCCTCAATACTATTGTTTGTATTTCATTTATCAATAGACCCATTTGTTTGAGTTTAATTAAAAAATCTAATGTAATACACTTAATTTATTGTAGGTAAATTTTTCCCAAAAATTAAAAATGCTCATAGGATAGCAATTTTTACAAGATTTTCACAATAAATCTTATGCAGGTAGTTGTTATTAGTTCTAATTTGAACCTATCATTAAAATGACTTTTTAGCCCATTAATTAGAATGTAATAGGCTTGCTCATAGTCTGGCTAGATATGCAGTTGACATACCAGACTTTCTTGTGTGGATGGAGGATGTTCCACCACAGTTTGCAGTTGTTTTACAGGCTGATTTAGCCAATTTAATTTAAAGTATTTCGAGATTTCCCCCTCAAAAAAAAAAAAAAATAACAACCTGTCAATTTAGATTTGTTGTAAAAATGATATGTCCATAACATTTCTCATTCTTTAAAGGAAGAAGTTATATATGTGTATATATATATATATATATATGATAAACTGACAATTTTATCATTTTCACAACACTATCACAAAATTCACAACAAATTCTAGATGGTAAGTTGTTACTAGTTCTAATTTAAATTCATCATTGAAATTACTTTTTTCCTTAACAATAACAACCAATTACAATCTATCATTTTAAAATTTGTTGTGAAAGTGTTGTGGATATATAATTTTTCTTAGCTTAAACACATTGGGCGCGGGGGGGGGGGGGGGGGGTGGTTGGTGGGTGGGAGTCGGAATGAATATCTTTTATGGTTGCATGCAAATAGTTTTTGGTAAAAGTATTCCTACATTTAATTTCAGTTTCCTTAGGGAAGGCCCTATTCGTATTCAAAATTATTTATTCAAACGGTGGATCACTAAAAATATTGGAAGAAACAGGTCTAAGATTAACACTTCTTATAAATTACTTTTGTTGAATTAAAATACAAAGTAATGCATAAAACTTTTGTTTTCTTTGTGAATAACTAATTAAGAGATATTATTGAGAAGAAAGAGTGGGGCCAGTGGACCGCTAGACCAGGAAAATTAACTTGGCTATTCATTTGGGTGCTGAGGAATAGTAGAGTATATCAAGGACAAATATGGACGGATATAGGCTTGGAGTCTTGGTCTGAGTTTCATAAGAATGTCAAGAATTCATGGCTGCTGTTGTCCTTTCAGCTTTCTATTGTAGCTTGTAAATAAATCTTTTTATTTTGTTTGTTTCTTAATAAATCCAACTACCCATAGAAAAAAAAATAAAAAAAAAATAAAGCTAACTGGTTCATTTGAGAAATTAAAAAAAAAAAAAAAACAAAAAAGGCTTTGAATGGAACTACGATTTATATTTATAGGCCTAGAAATGTGCCCTGATCAAAGTTTTTTTGGGCATAAAGATATGCAAAAACATTGCTGAAACATTACACTTTTCTTTATATTAAAGTAAATCTATACTCATCAAGAGTCTTGTATTGTTATACCTCAGTACTGTTTAATCTCTTTTATGAGAAGAATTATGATTCATATTACTCTTCTCTCATTGTTGTAAATTGTAATTATCAATTTTTTTAAGAAAATCTTAACTTGATTTTTTTTTATAGAAGTAATTAAAGGAAAGGGAACGTAGATGAAAACTTTGTAAATGTAAGCCCCAAGCCCATCTCAAAACTCCCAATATAAGTTAGACGCTTATAAGCTAACATCCAGCTCCCTTCTTAGCAATTAATTTCATTAGCTTACTTCCAAATGGGAAGACGGATATATCTTGAAGCCGTATGATCTAATTGAAATTGATGCGCTACATTGGTCTCTCATTCACCTTGAATTTTAGTGAAGTTGTTATTGTATGGCCCAATAGGCAATAGACTCACAGTATTTTATTTGTTGTGAAGTTATTATTGTATGGCCCAATAGACTATAGGCTCACAATATTTTATTTGTTGCAAAGTACAAATATATTTGTACAACAATTATGACCCGTTTTGTAGCGGTATTTAAGTATTGGTGTTCAATAATATGAAAACATGGTTTTTAAATATGTTGAGAAAACACGTGCTTAAAGTATTCATGATAAAAAAAAAAAAAAAAATATAGGGTAACCAAAAGAAAAAAAATACATGTGTTTACCGTACTCACAATTCTTACACTACAGATTCATGTTTCTCATGGCACTACGTCAAAACGCAATAACAGCAATTCATAGGGTACCCAAAAGAAAAAACACGCAATTAATAATTTTATTAAGAGATCTAAGGATACAATGACACTTTATAAAAAGCAGAAAAAAAAAAAAAATTTCAAACGTCTATGTTTCAGAATTGCGCCTTGTGACACTTATTATGCTGTATTTGAAACCATGAAGAGTGCTATTTGGAGATCTAGCTCCATCGGTGTCTGTTGCATCATTAACAAATTAATGCCCTTCACCTTCACTTGGGCCGCCAGAGGGGGTACGTGGGGCTTGCTTTTGCTTGATTCCCCAGAGGTGAAGAACTTCAACAAAATAATGACCCTGTTTGGTTTGGCTTGGACTCATGGGCTTCATCATGGCATGGTTATAATTTGGAGCATGCAAAGTGCGAGCTTGTATGGTAGAGAATACCATAACAAAGCCCAAGAAAAGGACTAGGACAACAAAACGGCAAGATTGGAGTTTTCCGGCCATGAATGTAGTATATATACGTTTATCTTTTGTTAACAGAGAAAATGGGATGTGAAGTTGAGCTCTGTAAATGTGTGGTATTTATAGGGAGAGATGGTAACTCTTAGATTTGTCAGATGTTAATGGGAAAATAATGCTTTGAATGGA
Organism: Quercus ilex subsp. ballota; assembly: GCA_032727855.1. Taxonomy (NCBI): domain Eukaryota; kingdom Viridiplantae; phylum Streptophyta; class Magnoliopsida; order Fagales; family Fagaceae; genus Quercus; species Quercus ilex. Next base: position 76,643,059 of record CM064909.1, read on the forward strand.
ATTGGAGGAAATGTTCGATTAAAATTTTAAACGTTTGATGGATTAATGTGTCTATGCAAGGAAGCATGCAAGGAAACTCAAAAGGGAGAAAAAGAGAGATGGATTAAACAATCGGGGTGGAAACTTGGGCAGCAATGAACAAATTTCATTTTTGAAGAATGAACAATTGAGGTGGAATTTTAAGGCTTATCTAAAGACTAAGAGTAAGCTTAGGGTGAGCTTCAATTTGTCCAATTGGTAAAAGTCTTTTGTAATAAAAAATTCGAGGTTTCAACCCCGCTTATGCCAAAAATTTATTAGTATCTTATCCTAATGATAAAGATCAGTTATCATCTATGCCAAAAGTTAAGAATCATGAGATGTGATGATATTTATAAATAAATTTTTTTTTTTTAGGTGTAATTTTAGGGATATAAATTTTCTCACAATCTTTTTCACAACTATTAATGTGGCAAATTATGATTAAAATAATATTGTTATTTTCACATTAGTCCTCTATTAATACCACTTTATTAGTACTATAGGATGAGAAAAGCCAATATTAGATAATTTGGATTTTGGAATTTCGATTCCCATCTTTGACCCAAAAATGTTCGGTGCATATGTTTCAAGTTAAAGACCAGGTACATAGTCGGGTCAAATAGCTTTGTTTAAAAAAATGAAAGAATATCAAATCAATATCTAAAGTTGCTCTAACATAATTGATTTTGATTGTCAAAGAATAGTGTCACTGTTATTATTATTTTTTAATGACAAAACGTATGGTCTGTTTAGATTGAGAGAGAGGGAGGGGAGTAAAGTAGAGTAGAGTAAATAAGAATTGGCTCAAAATTTTTTTATTTTCAACCAACTCTACTTTACTCCCCTCCACTCCCCCTTCTTCTCTTCTCAGTCCAAACAGGTCTTTAGGTATAGTACATTAAGTTTTTCTCTTAAAATTTAGTCATTTGACTTTTTTTTTATTTTTATGGGATGAAAGTGTATTTTTAATTAAATAACCATATGACTGAATTTTAAGAAAAAACTTAAGGAACAACACCTATATACTGTATCTAAATTTTGCCAATTTTCTAATGTGTCAACATTGTTAGTAACATCATTTTGACTCTAGGATTGATATCTGGCACCTTGCAATGCCACTTTTAAAAGGTTAAATTCCAAGTTAACTTTTTTACATTTAATCTTAACTCTTAATTAACCCTTTAACTTTTTACCCTTAAAATTTGTTTCTAACATCAAAATGCAATTGCACATTGCCATTGTTGGACTTCAAAGTGAAAAAACAATATTTTGCATTTTCTATAAATCTGCAGTGAAACAAAGCAATTGAATTGGACAATAAAAACGTAAAATAGACCTACTTTGCCAATGATCAGAGGCGGAGCTACATGTGTGAGTGGGGGCCCATGTCCCCCCCAAAAATTTTAAAAATAATTTAATACTACATATAAATATTTAACATTTTAATTATTAGCCTACAAAAATAGGACTTGCCTCCTAAATATTTGAGCTAGTCCAATGATGCTCTTAAAAAAATTGTTCAATTGATCTAGTAGTTATAGAGATTTTTTTTTTTTTTTTTTCTCACATTCATTTTTTATAGTAAAATGTGTTTTTGTGTCTATTAAAGTTTTGGTTTATTCATGTCTTTGAATACTTCTTTAGTTCAATTGAAATTTTTTTCCTCACTTTGGTAGAAAATTTGTAACTTATATTAAAAATGAAAACTTTTAGAATTCACTATAAATGATACTAAATTATATGTGTATAGATGTACGTGTTTGTGCATGTTTATGAAAGTTTGTATAAGCTAATAATTTAGTATTATAAGTTGGCCTCCCAAATAAAAATTTCTAGCTACGCCCACCAATTTTACATATGTTTTTACAACTAATTTATGTGGTAGAATATGTCTAGCTGCCTGTGTTACTTTCAAGTGGACTGCTACTTTTTTTCCACTATTCACTATCAGCCACGTTAAATAGTTGTGAAAATGAATATAAAAGTAGTTGTCATCCTAGAATTCTTCCACTTAATAGGCCAATATCCACTACTAATTTGGTTTGAGATAAGCCATTGAATGATGACTTCTACTATAGAATAATAGAAGTAAAATTCTCTTACAGCTTTTTAAAATTTTCAACAAAAGATATTAATGGCAACGATAAAAAATTGCACATGTTTTATTACTCCTGCTGTTTTTATTGACTGACTAAATGAAATACCTACCAAAAAGGAAGAGAAAGCCAAGGAAGGCAAAAAAATTGACTAAGTATCCCCTCAATACTATTGTTTGTATTTCATCTGTAAATAGAGCAATTTGTATGAATTTAATTGAAAAATCTAATGTAATACACCTAGTTTATTGTAGGTAAATTTTTCCTAGAAATTAAAAATGCTCCTAGGATAGCAATTTTAACAGTAAATCCTAAGTGGTTAGTTGTTATTAGTTCTAATTTAAACTTATTACTGAAATTACTTTTTAGCCCACTAATAATAACTTGCCACTTTGGATTTATTGTAAAAATATTATGTGCATAACATTTTTCATTCTTTAAAGGAAGAAGTGATAAACTGACAATTTTATCATTTTCACAAGACTATCACAAAATTCACAACAAATCTTAGATGGTAAGTTGTTACTAGTTCTAATTTAAATCCATCACTGAAATTACTTTTTTCCCTATAAAAAACAACCAATTACAACTTATCATTTGAGATTTGTTGTAAAAGTGTTGTGAACATAGCATTTCTTTTAGCTTAAACACTTTTTTTTGGGGTGGGGGGGTGGGGGGGGGGGGGGGGGGGATGAATATCTTGTATGGTTACATGCAAATAGTTTTTGGTAGAAGTATTCCTACATTTAATTTTAGTTTCCTTAGGGAAGGCCCTATTCATATTCAAATTATTCATTCAAACGGTGTGATAGGCCACAAACTGAATGGCCCCTTGTGATTAAACAAATTAATTAATTAGCCAAGTTATTAATTAATCAATTTAACATGCAAATACGTGGAAGCACAAACAAATCACCAAATAACTAAATATGCAGCGGAAATTAAATGACACGGTGATTTGTTTACGAATGGGGAAAACCCTTGCGGCAAAAACCCCACCGGGTGATTTTCAGGTCACCATTCCCGAAACTCCACTATTATCAAATCAAGCGGTTACAAGCAAAGGAATTCCAAGTACCTTACCAACCTACAGTTGAACCCTTACCCCAATACCCAATTGGACTTGATCTGTAGTGACAGTTCTCCCTTTTGATGCACGGCTCCCAAGTACGTGACTAACCAATGAGCAGATCCCAGTATGCGACTTCAAACACCAACTTAGAAGGAGAGGTTGGCCGCAAAATTTTTCAGTTCATCCAACACGATGAAGATCAGGAAGATGCTTGGTTACAAAACCCTTTTGTGCAAATACACAGCAACTTCTTCAGAGAAGATGAACTAGGTCAAGAACTTCGTCTTTGATCACAAATTGCTTAAACAGAGTTTGCTCAATACTTGTGCAACTTGAGTCTACTTTGACGGCTCTTAAAACAATCCTTTTATATGTCTAGGGTTAGGAGAAAAGAAGGCCCAAAGACATATTTACGGATCCCAAGAAATCAGATCAGAATTATAATTTTCTTAAATCTCAACAGATAGCAGGTGTCAAGGAGCTATCGAGCAGGTGTCAAGATTTAATGAATTTGCACTTCAGCTTGTTTTTCTTGGATAGACTTGATGACTTCAACACGTGATCTTGAAACCTTGTTTCTTGAAGTATTAAAAATACCTAGAACTACCCAATTACAAGTGGAGTGCGTTTTGGTCAAAGGATTAGCCAATTTACATAAATGAGTGACATATGTTCTTAACAAGTGAAAGAAAGAAAAGAAAAGAAACATCATAACCTCACTACATCCCTCAAATATCAACACTCCCCTTAACAAAAATGTCCTATACTAACTCTCCCCCTAAGATGACTACTCTCATAACCCAAAACTACTCCCTTTTTTTGTCACGAGTGACGAAGGGTAGAGTGTCATGTAGACATCTCATCAGTAGAGCTAGCATCTCCATCATCATCTGAAGCATCATCGTCATCACCATCATCATCATCATCCTCAGAGTCAGAAGTCGTTGGAGGAGGTGGTGAATGAGTAGCCTCAGAAGCAAAACCACCCATGGTCGCCTGCCGTCGTGTAATACGACCAACACGAACATTCACCTGATACAACTCAGTGGAAAGTGTATCGAGGCGAGTATCCATGCGCTGCAGCTGTGCCATGATGTCTCCAAGAGATACATTGCCCATAGAGGAAGAAGGAGCAGATGTAGATGGAGCAGATCTGGATGGAGCTGAATGGGAGGGAGGAGTGGAATCTGTCTGTCTTGACCTAAACTGAGCCTCACTACGTTTTACGGTAGCGGCATCTATGGCACAAATGTGTGTGAAGTGGTCGGACACTGGAAAAGGGATAGAAAAATGGTGTAAGATCCTCATGATAGTGGAAGGAAAGATGAGCTTATCACGGGACGCCGAATCTAAGTGAACATCTATGATAGAAAGAATGAAATTAGAAGTGAAATCTATAGTCAGATGCTCAAGAAGAGATAACAAAAATCAAGCACGAGGCTCTGTGATGGAGTTGTAGAGAGAGAGTGGATGAAGTACAAAAATCATCACCATGTTTAAGAATCTAGGACCTTTAGCAAAAGGTCTACATGATGTATACTGATGTTCACCCCAATCAGCGGGGCGCTCACAAAAAGCAAAGATGAGCTCATCTTTGGACACAGTCCTCAGACGCTCACAAGAAGGATAGTCAGGAAACTCTATCCTAGGAATTCTAAGTACATCCACAACTAGTTGCGGTGTGACAGGGATGCGCGTACCTCGAACGCGAGTGAAAAAGAGAGGTATTGAACGATCAATCCCGTGCATGTTGGAGTAGAATTCCTGAATGAGCACGAGATGACAAGTGACCGGGACGTCACACAGTGACTCACATGACAGAGGGAAGGTCAGTGCCGGCGAAGTCCGCCAAAATGACTTGGCGTTCCAAATGAACACCTCGTCTAGAAAAGTTCTCCGAAAATGCCTTGTGGGCGTCTCCATCACGGAACCGAAGATTGAGAGGAGCAAAATTAGAAGATGAAGAAGCTCCAAAACGCAGAGGGTTCCGAGCAGGAGTGGATTTACGTTTGGGTGCCATAGACATTACTAACGTAAACAGAATGAGAAAGAGATAGAGAAGGAGATAATCAGAAAAGTCCCAAAACAGTTCACATATATAAAATATATTGAACAAAGAGTACGTATGCATGGGAAATGCATGAACATGTGACATGCAAGGGAAAAACATCATTGGCTCAGCCCAATCCAATCCTAGTAGCACACAAACATAGAACACACATCTAAATGGATGTAAATACCATTCTAATGCACATGAAATGCAATGTATGACATTTTGAACACATTTAAGTGAAAACCCAACCCAAAATTTCAAGAAAAACTCATTAATTTTGAAAAACCCCAAAAATTTTCAAAAACCCCAAAACCTAAGATTCAAAACATGAAATGCATGAATTATGAGTGAAAGAGAGGTCATACCAAGTGATTTGAAGCAAGAAAGGGCCGAAAATCACGTGGATTGAAGATTTGGAGTAAGAAAAAGGAGTTTGGGAGATGAACAGCCGCGGACAGATCGAGAGAGATCGAGAAAATGAAGTTCAGATCACGACAGAAGCTTATATAGGAGCTTCAGTAATTCTCGACAGCTAAGGTGTCGAGAGGTGTCGAGACAGTTATCGAGGTAGGTGTTGAGAAAATGAACTTCGACAGCTACAGGTGTCGAGAAGGTATAGAGGAATGATCACCAGAACCAAGAACAGAAGCTCGATTGATCGACAAGGTATCGAGAAGGTATCGAGGAGACAGGAGATTTCTCGATCGATCCATCAGGTGTCGAAGAGGTGTCGAGATTGCGATAAGAAAAAGGTTTGAGAAGCTCGACAGATAACAAGGTATCGAGGAGGTGTCGAGCCAGCAGTTAAAAGCAGTTTTTCGAAAAGTGAAAAACACAGACATGAATGCAATCTAACATACACCTCAACCAATGATCCAATCAACATATTAAACTCTCAAAATCATCTCTCAATAGAAATTTTAAGCACATGGATCCTCAGAAACACACACACACACTAAACAAGTTTAACCAATTTTATTTTTCAAAAACAAGTCAAGACAGTTTAGTGAGCATACATTAGCACATGTAAACACTTGTGATGGCCAAATCACATTGTACCTGAACATGTATCAATAGTAGCAAAGAATATTGCGTGTTGTGTGTGAAAAACATCGCAAGATTGCATATGTGTATACATGTCATGACGACCTGAGATATGAGAAAATAACTTTAACTCACACACAATCATAACTGTTTGATGGGGACTATCACCTTCAAGGTACATCCTATAACTCTCACATCTCCTAGAAAACACGCTTGCAATCATATTTAAAGCATTTAATCTTTTTGCTTTATATTTTCTTTGCATATTTTATTTTAAGCATATCATGCATGGGCATATAAAAGAGAGAAAAGAATTACCCAACATGTTAAGCATAGACATTGCACTTTTGCTATGCCGAAGCATACAGATGTTTTTGACACTGCACTTTTGCTATGCCGAAGCATACAGGTGTCTATGACATTGCAGTTTTGCTATGCCGAAGCATACAGGTGTGATACTATGATTGGCAGACAACAGTGATGATATGATTATTTATGCCTTTCTCTTAGGATTTTCTAGTCCTACCCGTCAAAAAGAGTGATATGAGTGTTAAGTTTTAAGAGATAACTTAATCTTACTCATCACAAACAAGAGCCACAAAGCTCACTTGCTTAGTTGTGCATAGAGATACTCATCTAAGCTAGAAAAGATACAAAGTTTAGAAAACTTTGTTTCAATGGCCATCCAAAGTACACAAAACACACACTGTTTTTGTATTTTTCTGATTTTTCAAATTTTTTTTTTTAATTTTATATGAAAAACAAAAATGAGCAAAACTGAAAAATAACCAAACAAAAACATGTTAAACAAAGCAAAACAATGCATAAAACTAGATGCAAATGCATGAAAGCTGTAGAGAGGGAAAATTTCTGACCTATCACAAACTGACACGTCACACTACTAAGTCCACAAAATACAGCCAATTATAAAGCACCACATACTGTTGCTAGGTTTTACTATCACTATTCAGAAGCCAACAGAAATTTGTCAAGTGTCATGCAAGAACCAATCATGCATCAGCACGTGTAAGCGATGACATAAGCAGCCTCGCACGTGTAAGCGATGACATAATCAGCCTCGCACGTGTAAGTGATGACATAAGCAGACCAATCAGACTGTGACATGTGTCACCAATCAGACTCCGCCACATGTCGCTCATCCACCCCAAAACTCCTATAAATAGAAGCCTTCCTGAGACATTTAGGAGGACATCAAGCCATCTGAAGCACAAGCAGCATCAGAGAAGGTTTAGAAGTCCAGAAGCTCTGCTGGAATCAAGCCCTGAAGCCTCCAGGAACTTCAAGAACTTCAAACTCAAAATTAAAGAACATTTGAAGCAAAATCATCCAAACTATCTGCCTAGATCCTAAAGTTTGCTGGAATCAAGCTCAAAAACCTCCAGAAACATCAACAAATCACAAATCAACGAAGCTCTACGGATTCAAGCCTCTAAAGCACCGAAGAACTTCCACCACAAACCTTTAAAGACGAAGAACGCACCAAGAACATGAAGAACATACGAAGAACGTGAAGAATAAAAGATTTCTAACAAGCTCATAGCCAAAGATTCATTGTAATTCCGTTTCAACAATCTTCGATTCATCCCTCAACCAAATTGAAGGATACTTTGTGTTCAAGTCAAAATCACATTACCACAAATCCAATCAACAAATATTTCAAGTAGATCGAATCAGAGGATCACTCTTTTGTAATCACAAAGAATTGTACCACACAATATTCAATACAAATTCACATTTGTGAAACTATTTTACTTGTTTGACTCATTTCGAACCGAGAAATTTAGTCGTCCACAAAAGCATAATTCCAAAAACAAATTAGAAATCAAGAAAGAAAGTCCAACTTTAGATAGAAAGAAATAAAGCAGAGGACAAACAAAAAAAGCAATTAAGTCTTAGGATCCTTTATCACCCACATAGCACGAGTCTTTGGCCGTAAAGATGAAAAGGCACGTGTCCTAGTATGATTACTAAAGGACATAGAGGAATTAGAATTCCCCTGAAATTGAGTCAAAAAGCTTAAAGCTTTTAATAACTCACCAAGAATAGGTACATAGCCTTTAGACAAAGGATGAGACTTATTGGACACTCGCTTATGAGGAAACAACTTGAAACAATTAGGGCGAGTGTAACCAGAATCACCAAAATGGTGACAAACATGAGTAGTTTTAGAGCTACTCGGCTTCCTAGAAGGAGGTCTAACCTTAGAGGTTGACAACTTAGGATAATTTGGCATAATATGACCAACAATATGACAATGATGACAAGTGGGGACAAATTCAGAATTTTTATTCAACCTAGGAGGAGTTTTAAACATAGGTTTAGAAACTTCAGCGTTAACATCAGAAATTTTACCTTTGTCTATCTTAGCAATATTAGCCTTCAACTCTTCATTATTCCTTTTAAATGGGGGAATATAAAATCTTTTTCTTTTGAATTAGGCTCAACAACAAGTTTGACATTAGTTAATTTTTCAACTTCAGTTTTGAATTCAATAGTTGCTCTTCCAAACTCTTAATTTTGTCCACCTGAGATGAAATTTGATTTTTAAAATTCTCATTCAAATTATTGGCTTCATCCAATTTTGCAATCAAATCATCTTTTTCAAGCTTGACCTTTTTAAATTTAACTTTTAATTTTGCAGAATATTCAAGAGATTTCATACAAAAATTATAAAGCTTGCAATAGGCATCTTAAATATCATCATCATCATTCAACATAAGATCATGCAAATCAAAACAATCAAGAGTTTCCATGACAACAGGGGTCAATGGATCAACACAGCAAAGATTAAACCTAATCAGAGTGTGCCTGCTCTGATACCACTTGATAGGCCACAAACTGAATGACTCATTGTGATTAAACCAATTAATTAATTAGCCAAGTTATTAATTAATCAATTTAACATGCAAATATGTGGAAGCACAAACAAATCACCAAATAACTAAATATGCAGCGGAAATTAAATGACACGGTGATTTGTTTACGAATGGGGAAAACCCTTGAGGCAAAAACCCCACCGGTTGATTTTCTGGTCACCACTCCCGAAACTCCACTATTATCAAATCAAGCGGTTACAAGTAAAGGAATCCCAAGTACCTTACCAACCTACAGTTGAACCCTTACCCCAATACCCAATTGGACTTGATCTGTAGTGACAGTTCTCCCTTTTGATGCACGGCTCCCAAGTACGTGACTAACCAATGCGCGGATCCCAGTACGCGACTTCAAACACCAACTTAGAAGGAGAGGTTTGCTGCAAAGTTCTTCAGTTCATCCTACACGATGAAGATCAGAAAGATGCTTGGTTACAAAATCCTTTTGTGCAAATACACAGCAACTTCTTCAGAGAAGATGAACTAGGTCAAGAACTTCGTCTTTGATCATAAATTGTTTGAACAGAGTTTGCTCAATACTTGTGCAACTTGTGTCTACTTTGACGGCTCTTAAAACAATCATTTTATATGTCTAGGGTTAGGAGAAAAGAAGGCCCAAAGACATATTCACGGATCCCAAGAAATCAGATCAGAATTCTGATTTTCTTAAATCTCGACAGATAGCAGGTGTCGAGGAACTATCAAGCAGGTGTCGAGATTTAATGAATTTGCACTTCAGCTTATTTTTCTTGGACAGACTTGATGACTTCAACACTTGATCTTGAAACCTTGTTTCTTGAAGTATTAAAAATACCTAGAACTACCCAATTACAAGTAGAGTGCGTTTTGATCAAAGGATTAGCCAATTTACATAAATAAGTGACATATGTTCTTAACAAGTGAAAACACATATGTCCTAACACGGTGGATCACTAAAAATATTGAAAGAAACAAGTCTAAGATTAACACTTTTTATAAATTACTCTTGTTGAATTAAAATAAAAAGTAATGCATAAAACTTTTGTTTTCTCTGTGAATAACTAAGAGATATTATTGAGAAGAAAGAGGGGGACCAGTGGACCGCTAGACCAGGAAAATTAACTTGGCTTTTCATTTGGGTGCTGAGGAATACTAGAGTATATCAAGGACGAATATATATGGACAGATATAAAGGCTTTGGAGTCTTGGTCTGAGTTTCATAAGAATGTCAAGAATTGGTGAAACATTACACTTTTCTTTATATTAAAGTAAATCTATACTTATCAAGAGTCTTGTATTTTTATATCTCAGCACTGTTTAGTCTCCTTTGTTAGAATAATTATGATTCATACCACTCTTTTCTTATTGTTGTAAATTGTAATTATCAAATTTTTTTAGAAAATCCTAACTTAAATTTTTTTTTTTTTAGAAGTAATTAAAGGAAAAGAAATGTAGACAAGGTTGTCAAAATCGGGATCCTATATAGGATTGTTGAAGGTAGGTGAGATCGTAAATTGTAGGATCAAATCGTGAATCGTAAGATCCTACATATTTCAGATTTAAAGCAAAAAACACATTGATAATGGCTTTGTATATTGAATTATCTCGTAAATTATAAATTCATCCATAAAAAAACTTAAATTTGCATCATATGATGTAATTTGCATGTCATACATTGCTAAGTCTATATTAACGAAACAAATATATTTAAGTTTTAACCCAATGTATCTAAAATGTTCAATACATGTTTAATTAGCAACCAAATACCAAAATATTTATCAAAACATATGGAAAATATTTTCCAAGTTCTAAGTTCTAAGTTTGAAATCCAAAATAAGTTAGCAAATGGAAACTAACTAACTACAATATGAAATCCAAAAGCAAGATGAATATTAAGATGAAGTAAACATTTAATTATTCACATTCTAAGATTCTTATAACTACTGTCCTAAATTCCTAATCATCATCATTCATTTCATCATCTATGTAGACATTACATATTTGTATATTAGAGCTGCAAAAGATATCAAGATACAATTTCACACCCAACTATTCAAATTATACCATTCAGCAACAATTAAAGACCATGCTCAAAAAAATCAATTAATCAATATACAAATACAACATAACCGATAAAATTATATATAAAAATTATTTTAGTAATATTAAAACACAAATTAGTATATTGATCAAATAAATTTAATAACATTATGGATTAAAAGGCAGCAAAACCAACATCAAATTCTTCATTTAGAAATGATGAAGCATTCCTTCATTTTGATTACAAGTGAACTAGAATTTCTAGGTTAACATAATTTTATAAAATAAAAAATAAAAAGTCATATCATCACAACATGAAAAAATAAAAACCCTCAAAACTTCATCCAAAAAAAAAAAATTTATCCCTTAAAAAAAAAAACTAAAAATTTATGTTTTTGGTAGGATCAGTAGGATCCCATACGATCCTATGATTCTATACGATCCTACGTACAATCCTACCATTTTTAGGATCCTAATGCGATCCTAAATGTTTTGGTGAGGTGGGATCGTAAAATCATGCGATCCTATGATTCAAATAGTGATTTTGACAACTATGAACGTAGATGAAAACCTTGTAAATTTAAGCCCCAAACCCATCTCAAAACTCCCAACATAAGTTAAGACACTTATAAATAGTGGTTTAATGCGTTGAGAAAGCACATGCTTAAAGTATTCATAATTAAAAAAAAAAAAGTGTGTTAACCAAAAGAAAAAAAAAAATTACATGTGTACTATTACTGTATATACTAACAATTCTAACACTACAGATTCATGTTTCTCATGCCACTACGTCAAAACCCAATAACAGCAATTCATAGGGTACCCAAAAGAAAAAACACGTAATTAATAATTTTATTAAGAGATCTAAGGATACAATGACACTTTCGTCGCAAAAAAAAGAAGGAAAAAAAAAAAAAAATTTAAACTTCTATGTTTCAGAATTGCGCCTTGTGGCACTTATTATGCTGTATTTGAAACCATGAAGAGTGCAATTTGGAGATCTAGCTCCATCGTTGTCTGTGTGCATCATTAACAAATTAATGCCCTTCCCCCCTATCACTTAGGCCGCTGGAGGAGGGGGGATGTGGGGTTTGGTTTTGCTTGATTCCCCAGAGGTGAAGAACTTTAACAAAATAATGACCCTGTTTGGCTCGGCTTGGACTCATGGGCTTCATCATGGCATGGTTATAATTTGGAGCATGCAAAGTGCGAGCTTGTATGGTAGAGAATACCATAACAAAGCCCAAGAAAAGGACCAGGACAACAAAACGGCAAGATTGGAGTTTCCCAGCCTTGAATGTAGTATATTATATGTTTATCTTTTGTTGATAGAGAAAATGGGATGTGAAGTTGGGCTGTAAATGTGTGGTATTTATAGGGAGAGATGGTTACTGTATAAATGGGGAAAAAATGATGCTTCTTTGAATAGTATTGGAGGTGTTAGAAATACTGAATAATTGTATTGTATTTCTCATATAAAAGAATGTATATGAGTGCATTTATATAGGAGGCATATGAGTGCAGTACAAGTAAGAGTGTAGTACAAGAATGTGTGCTATACAAGTAATCTAGTTTGGGCCTAAAGCCCATAACACTATAATACACGTTAACAGCCCCCCTCAAACTCAAGGTGGATGTGAGACCAACTTGAGGTTGTCAACCAAAGTACAAAGACGTGTTTTAGGATGTGACTTCGTGAAGATATCTGCAAGTTGATCTTTAAAGTAGACTGAGATCAGTTTGAGAGCACTATGGACAAGATGTTAACGAATAAAATGACAATCGATCTCGATGTGTTTAGTCCGTTCATGGAAGACATCATTGTGAGTAATATGAATGGCACTCTGGTTGTCACAATAAAGAAGAGTAGTAGAGGATGTGGACACACCTAAGTTTTTTAGAAGCCATCGTAGCCAAAGAAGCTCAGATGTGGTATCAACAAGGGCACGATATTCTGCTTCAGTACTGGAGTGGGCCACATGAGTTTGTTTCTTGCTTCGCCAAGAAATCAAAGAAGAACCAAGAAGAAAGCAATAACCAGTGGTAGACCTGCGATCAGTAGGATCTCCTGCCCAATCAGCATCAGAAAATGCACGGAGAACAAGAGGAGACTGAGCAGAGTAGAAAAGACCATGGAAGAGAGTGTCCTTTAGGTATCGAAAAATGCGCAGAACAATAGCATAGTGAGTCAATCGTGGAGCAGACAGATACTAGCTCACCTATGAACAACATAGGAAATGTCTGGACGAGTGACAATAAGATAAACTAGGTTGCCAACCAAGCGTCTGTAAAGAGAGGGATTAGACAATGGTTTCCCCCCTAACGGAGTTAGATGTGCATTAAGCTTAACTGGAGTGTCAACAGTCTTGCTATCAGTGAGTCCAGCTCGAGACAAGAGTGAATGCCACTGAGGTCATCACCTGTTATGATCATATCATCCACATACTGGAGAAGTAAAATAGTGTCTTTGTCAGTGTGACGAAGAAATAAGGCAGAATCATAACGACTGGCCATGTAACCCAAGCGAGAGATGGTAGAGCTGAATTTGGCAAACCAAGCTCGTAGAGCTTGTTTAAGGCCATAAAGTGTACGTCAAAGATGACAAACTTTGTTTGATTCAACAAAGAGACCAGGAAGAGGTTGCATATAATCTTCTTCACTTAAATCCCCATTAAGGAATACATTTTTGACATCCATCTGAAAAAGGTCCCATTTACTGACAGCAACAACAGCTAAGAGGGCACGAATAGATGAGATCCGTGCAACCAGAGCAAAGGTCTCTTCATAATCAATCCCATACTCATGTGTAAAACCTTTTGCAACAAGACGAGCTTTGTAGCGCTCAATGGAGCCATCAGAGCGAGTCTTAATCTTATAGATCCATTTACAACCAACCACAGATTTCCCAGGGGTGAGAGTCACCAAATCCCAAGTATGGTTTTTAGATAATGCATCAAGTTCCTCTTTCATTACAATTGGCCATAAAGGGTCAGTGGAAGCCTCATGATAGGTTTGAGGCTCGTGTATTGTAGCAAGGGCAGTGTAACAATGATAGTCAAGTAAATGTGTAGGAATAGATCTTACCTGAGTTGAGTGACGAGGTGGAATGTCTTGTGTAAGATCTTCAGGCAGAGTAGGAGTAGGGGACCCAAGCTCAGGGTTGGGGTTGGGTAGTTTGTCTTCAACCTGTTCATCTTCTATCTGTTCATTAAAGGATGAACTAGGAAAGGGATCAGTGATATCTGGTGGTTAGACAGAGAAGTCTACAAGAGAATTAGGAGCAACTACAGGAGGATCAGGAGTAGCTACAGAAGGAATATGTGCCTCATCTGGAAAAAGATCTAAGATAGAGGAGGAAGATAGGGAGGCACAAAAGTGAGAGAGCTCGACAAAAAGGCGATGTTCCCAAAAGACAACATTGCGGGAGATACGAAGACGATGAGAGACAAGATCATAACACCGATACCCCTTTTTAGTTTCGCCATAGCCAAGAAAACAACAAAACCTTGACCGAGACTCAAGTTTGTTATGCTCATGTGGCTGAAGAAGAACGAAACAAGCAGAACCAAAGGAGCGAAGGTGGTGATAGTCTGGAGTTGACCCAAAAAGGTGCTCATATGGAGTTTGATTTTGGATAATAGGACTCGGAATGCGATTAATAGTATGAACAGCATGAAGAGCAGCTTTACCCCAAAAAATGCAGGAACTTTGGCAGAGAGAAAGAGAGCACGAACAGTGTCAAGAATATGACGAAGTTTTCGTTCGGCTCTAACATTTTTTCTGAGAGGTACCTGGACAAGTTAGTTGATGAACAATGCCATAGGAACGCAAAACAGATTGGAAAGCATATTGAGTGTATTCAAGAGCATTATCGGATCGAAAAATTTTGATGCATCTGGAAAACTGAGTTTTAACCATTTTTGCAAAATTAGAATATACTTCCAATAATTTATAACAATGTTTCATATTAAAAACCAAGCTATGACGAGAGTAATCATCAACAAAGACACCAAAATATTGAGACCCACCAATACTAGAGACAGAGGAAGGCCCCCAAACATCAGAGTGAATAAGGTCAAAGATATCAGTGGATATTGATTCACTAGTATTGAAAGGCAAAGCTAGTTGTTTTCCTAACTGACATGAAACACAATCAAAATTTTCTGTAAACACTGAACCTAACAAACCTCTAGAGGCCAATTGTTGTACCTGAGAGGAAGATGCGTGACCAAGACGAGCATGCCAAAGTGCAAGGGAAGGAATTGAAGAAACTGTAGCAGCTGCAGTAATAGAAATAGGAGCAACAAATGGAAGATGAGGTTGTCCACGGGAAACATACGCCCAACTCTGGGACCGGTCCCAAGCTCCTGTCCCGTCCTCAGATCCTGCACAATACACCCAGAATAATCAAATATAATGTGATAACCCAATTAAGCTAATTGTTCCACAGAAAATAAATTGTAAGAAAGGTCAGGAACATTAAAGACCCTAGGAATCGAGAGGTTGGAGGTCGAAACAGAACCTATATTATGGCTAGACATAGTGGAACCATTTGTGGTGGGAATAGTAAGAGGGTGTGGTGCAGGTTTGAGTTAAGAAAATAAGGACGAGTGAGGTGTCATGTGATTGCAACAAGCGGAATCCATAAGCCATGAGGAATGAGACATACCAGATAAAGTTGAGAGAGAAGAGGAATAAGATGCATTACCAACCATACGAATGACATTGGCGATGATGTTTTTAAGGTCATCTGTGGACATGGTGAAAATACGTCCTAAAGATTTAGATTGTGCAGAGACGGGAGCCATTGGCTGGACACTCTCAGTGTTAGCAACAGTAGCAGCATAAATTGAAATAACTGATTTGTTGCGATGATAGCAAGCCTCAATATTGTGGCCAAAACGTTTGCAAAAACGTTTGCTGGATCGTCGGTGATGATTATTGCAACAAGAAGAAGACATGTCCTTATTCTTCATTTAGAAGCAAAATATGCAAAAATGGACTGCAAAAATGAAATCTACGCAAAAAAATGGGTAAGTAGCACCTGGACTGCAAAAAGTCAACTCTGTCAAAAAGTCAATGGTCAAACCTGGTCAAAGTCAACCTTCAACAGAGAGGTCAACGGATGACGTCAACAGGCTGACTGGCGATGACGTCAGCAGAAGAGAAGATGATGTCAGTAGATGATGTGGAGCTGACGTAAGCAGGTGACGTTAGCTAGGGCTGACGTGGCAGAGATGATGTTAGCAGATGACCTAGCGGCGCGTGGAGCGTGTGAGGCGTGTGGATCAACTTCGCTAAAGCTTTGGGAGGCACGTGAGGGCGCGTGCTTTGTCCGATGAAGCCAATTCTTTCTCGAAAATGCAGATCGGAGAAAGGCGATTCTGATGGTGTTGGTAGCAACAAAATCGGAGTAACCTTGGTGGCGCGTGGAGTGCGAGGAATTATTTGTCGAAACGTTGACCGGCGCGTGGCTGGTTAGATGTGGATGTTTCTCGCGACAATGTGTAGAGCGATTGAAAAGCTACACGGGGATATGTCTTATGTCCTAATTGGAGGTCAGAGGTGACAGATCCGATGATGGCAGTGGTTTTGGCAGTGGAGGAGGAGCTTCTGGTGGTGGAGATTCAACCCTGAGGACCTTTAACGGCGGGGAGCAGTCGGGAGAGGGCACTGAAAGGGTTTACTGACCACAGAAGTTGAGGCAGTGGAAAATACCGACAAAACAAGGCTACAAGACACAAGAAAATTAGAGCAGTGCCTCTGATACCATGTTAGAAATACTGAATAATTGTATTGTATTTCTCATCTAAAAGAATGTACATGAGTGTCTTTATATATGAGGCATATGAGTGCAGTACAAGTAAGAGTGTAGTACAAGAATGTGTGCTATAGAAGTAATCTAGTTTGGGCCTAAAGCCCGCAACACTATAATACATGTTAACAGGAGGAAATGTGTGATTCAAATTTCAAGCACTTGGGAATTGGGATTGTGTCTGTGTTAGCAAGCATGCAAGGAAACCCATGCAGAAAAAGAGAGATGGGTTAACCAATTAGGTTGGAAACTTGGGGAGTAATGAACATTTTTTGAGTTTTGAAGAGTGAACAATTGAGGTTGGAAGTTAAGGTCAATCTTGTACAGTGTGAAAGCCATGAACAGGTAATTTGGAATTTAGATTCCCGTCCAGATAGATTTCTTTGACCATATTTTTTTTCGGTGCATATGCTTTACATTTCTGATCATGTAATGCTTTTAATTTTGCATTTTTTTTTTGTGCTTCCTTTATATCAAGTATAGATCATGTAGGAGGTTCTAGCTAACTTAACTAATTAAGGATCTGTTGAAAATACCGCTTATTATTGAAAACTGAAAACATTGTAGTAAAATAATTTTTAAATATGTGAATAGTGCTGTGGGACCCGGTTTTACCTTAACATTTGCGTTTTCCGTACTTGCGAGTCCCGTGAACAGTGCACGGGACCCACAGAAAAAAGCCAAACGCAGACTCTTTCATTCTTCAGTGTAATCCAAACTCAACTTAAGTCTTTGATTAGTTGAATAAGAGATCTGAGATTCAATCTCCGCTTACACAAAAAACCAATTGGTGTCTTAGTCTAATGATAAAGAGCATAATCATCGTAAGCGGACGTTATAGATTAAAACTCTATAAATTTCAAAAAATAAGGATCATTATTGTTTATTTTCTTCCTTTGCTATGAATAGGTGTCAACATTTTGAGTAAATTACTGATTTCAGATTATATTTCTATGTTAACATGGAAAATACTATTAACCATGTTGGCAATTGATCAACCAATTTGACTACTAATCTTTTTTAAGATAAGCCATTGAAAGATAACATATGCCGTAGAAGTAAGATTTTCACTAGGTTTCTGTAAATATTCAACTATCTAAACAGCACATGTTTTATTACTCTTGCTGTTTTAACTTTTTATGAGCCGTCTAAAAGATTGAAATTAATTTCCTCAAAGTGTAAAAAGAAAGGGGAAGTCAAGGAGGAAAAATCTGAAAGAATATCCACCCAATAAGTGATATTCGATAAAAATTAAAATTAAAAACCCTCAGAGGCAGCAATGCACCACCTTTCTTTTTTTCTTTTTTCCTGATAAAGGAAGAAGTTATTTTTTTTTTCTTAAAAAAAAAATAGAAAATAATTTTTGGTACAGGAATTCCTATTTTTAAATTTAGTTTCTTAAGGGAAAGCCCTATTCATCATCAAATTATTCATTCAATTGATGGATCACTAAAAATATTGGAAGAAACAGGTTTAATATTAAACATATTTTTATAAATTACTATTGTTGTAGTTATAATTAAAAGTATTGCATAGGATTTTTCATTTTCATTTTTAGTTTTGGTGAATAAGTAAGAGAATTTATTGAGAAGAAGCTTGACTAGTGACTATTGCATTTGGCTGCTGAGGAATACTAGTTGTACTTTAACTATCACCTGGTCCACCACAAGTGGAAGTAGGTCTAGTCCACCAGGTCTAGATTGTTCTTTAAAAAAAAAGGATGAAGAGGAATAATGTCAAAATTGATCTACCATGGACTTCAGTGTATATGAGAATATGTAAATTATTATTCAATAGATAAAAGAGATTACGAAGTTATGTTGTTTTAATATTATGATTTATGAGAATCAAACTGTTCTACCATATATACTTGTAGACAACTTATTTCGCTTCTCAATTATGATACATATCCTTTTATTTATGGTTTATTTTTTCATCGCGTCATTCTCCAGCCCTATTTTAATAAGTCCTCTATTTCAAAATCTCATTTCATTTCTGGTTCAAATCTCATGGTTTAATTTAAACCAACTAACTATTTTATGAAGAATCAACTTTTCACTATTTTTGTCCATCTTTGAAATTTTAATGATTAAAAATTTAATTAAAAAAAAACAGAAAAATAAGTGTTGTGAGGAGTGCACTGTGCTAGTGTACTAAGCTTCCCTTCCTCATTCGAACCCTCATTGAGTTATAAACTTTTGTGTGAATATGCTGTGTTTATAACTGTGCTCTAGATGTTAATGATAGTTTGGGATGAGTTGTGGGCCGATGTAGACCAACCTCCACAATTATGTTTTAATTTAAAGAATAGTCATGTTAAATGCTCTTAGGATAATGATTAACAATCTATTTTAGGAAAGTTTTGACACCATTTTTATGAGAAATGGAAAAACTATCAAAATATTAATTATTTTTTTTTCCCCATAAAAACTTTTTTTAAATAGATTATTAACCATTACCCTAAGGTTATCCATTAGCATTTCTCTTTAAAGAACAAAGACTATCTCACTACAGGCTGTATTGAGAAATCTCATTGAAAACCGTTTGCCTTGGTAGTGTTGAGAACTAAAAAGATTTATTCCATCTTATTCATAAACTAGCTGGACAATTTCCCTTAATTTTAGAGTAGAGATTAATTAATTAATTAAGAAAGTAATTAATTTTCTTTTGCATGCTAATTAAGTGTGTTTTTAATTTGTTCATTATCTTCGATGAGCCAAGTAATTATTCTCTCTCTCTCTCTCTCTCTCTCTCTCTCTCTTATTTTATTTAATTTATAATATATTATATTATATGGTCATTTAATGAGTACCCTTAGGACAATTGAATAAATTATATTAAGAAAGTTTTGACACTACTTTCATAGGAAATATAAAAGATTGTAAAAAAAATTAATTATTTTATTATTTTCACATAAATTTTTTTCTAAAAATAGTTTAAAAACCAATGCGCTTAGAGCATCTGTTAACATTTTCCTATATTATATAAAATGTGTTGTTTTTTTTTTTTTTTTTTTTGAGAAACCAGACCTCAAGCCTGGGACTTTATTGAAAGAAACAAAAAGAAATTAATGGACATCAAAGTCTACCAAACCAACAATGTCTAAAGGTAGGCTATTCATCCATACTTGGCAACCAATGTTGGAAGAAGCCTTTTAGCTAGAGCATCCGCTACTATATTAGTAGTGCGGTTAACATGGCTAAATGTAACTGAAGAAAAACTAGGAAGTAAGTTCTGAACATCGTCAACAATATTTCCAAAGGAAGATAGTAGTGAAGTCCCCTGGGATACTGCAGAGATGATTGTGGCCGAATCTCCTTCAAATATTACGCATTGAAGCTCAAGTTCAGCTGCAAATTGGACCGCTCTGAGACAGGCAAGCGCTTCCATATCAGCAACTAATGAAGATAGCGGAATAGGCATGGACAAGGCAGCAAGGGAAACACCTCGCCAATCATGCACAATGACACCAATTCCAGCTGAGTCCGTGTGTTTGAAGATGGCTGCGTCGAAGTTCACTTTGACAACGTCTGGTTCTGGAAGTCGCCATTGATGCCGAGCAGAAGGTTGATGGGGAGGAATTTCTGGAGTTTGACTAGCAATGAAGTCTTGTAGCAATGCACCAACAACTGAACTGATATTCGCTATGGGATGAGCTGGGTGGCCAAAATGGAGTGCATTTCGTCTGTTCCATAGGCATCAGGCAATTGTTGCAAACATCTCCATTCTAAGTGTGTTGTTGATTAATAAGTGTGTATGCATAAAGTGTTTGGGGACTAGGGCAAAAATATTCGAGCTATAAAGTTAGCAATATACTGTAACTATTTAAAAAAAATGAAACTTTTTTAAAGAGAAAATGCTTAATTAGGAGTATTTGATTATTCCTAAATCACAATAATCATCCAAAAAAGATCAACTAACAAGCAATAATATATGTTTTTACTTGACCTTTCAAAATATCATTCAAAGAGACCAACTTACTCACAAGATCGAGCACTGATCCCCCCAAATGTAATAAATAAATTTAAAAAAAAAAAAGAAAAAAAGAAAAAGAAAAGAAGAGAAGCTGTTATTGTGCAACCCAACCGACTATATATAGCCTAATATATTTTATTTGTTTTGCATTCATATTACTTATATTGCCTTTCTCAAAGAACATATATATATATATATATATATTTATTTATTTATTTATTTATTTATTTATATTACTTATATTGCACATCTATTTGTCCAACACTTATGTTGGGAGGTGCACGTCACCTTGAGGTCTAGCCCATATAAGACGTGTTTAAGCATGGAAGGAATCCTATTTCCATTAGAAATAGGTGTGTGTTGCACAAGAAGTCAAAGACTCCTATTCCTAATTATATTAGGAGTGTAGGCGGTGGCAAGTGCTTTAATATAAAGCATTGTTGCATGTGGTTTCACGCAGTGAGAGATTCAGAGAGACTGAAGAGTGAAAGACAGATTTGAAGTGGACTAAAGGAAAAATATTAGTGCTTTGTGCAGCACTGAGGGAAAAAAGAAAAGATGATTTTTCTTTTGCTCAAGATACACAAGGAAGATAAATTGGGATTTTCTCTAGAATGATTATTTGGGTGCTACAATCACAGAGAATTGAAGTATTCATAGTGGAAGATCTTGCTACCGGGTTTTGTGATGAGGTTGTATTTGTTCCTAGATGTATTATTGTATTTTTCCAATTTATTGTGAACTTAGGTTTTGGGTATAACTTGAGTGTTGTAATCTCTATTTTATTATAGTGGATTGATCGGATTTGTCCCGTGGTTTTTCCCACTATACTGAGGGTTTTCCACGTAATTTCTTGGTGTTCTTGTTGGTTGATTTTTTTTTTATCGCTTCCGTAGATTTCTATTTTCTTTATTGCTTGGGTTATATTTAATTTAATTCACACATAGACAATGATTTATCCCAACAAGTGATATCAGAGCATTGGTTATTGGATGTGATTGTCATGTGTTGAATTAAATGGAAAATATGAACATGAATATGAGCACTATGATTAAAATCTCCACATTAAATTATTCGATTTGGAAGTTGATGATGGAGGATGTCCTTTATTGTAAGGATTTGCATGACCCTATTGAGGGTGATAGTGCTAAGCCAAGCGAGATGTCTGATAAAGACTGGGAGAAGTTAAATAGAAAAACCATTGGATGTATTAGACAATGCATTGATGTGAGTGTGTTTCATCATGTATCTCAAGAGACTAATGTAGAAGCTCTTTGGGAAAAATTGAAGGGTCTCTATGAAAGAAAGATAGCTCAAAATAAAGCTTTTGTTGCTAGAAAGCTTGTGAATTTGAAGCTTAAGGAAGGCAAATCCGTTGCCGAGCATTTGAGTGACTTCCAAGACTTGGTGAATCAGATGGTTACAATGAAGCTGATAATTGATGATGAGCTTCAAACTTTATTACTTCTGAGTTCCATACCTGACAGTTGGGAGACTTTGGTGGTGTCACGTAGTAACTCTGGTCCAAATGGTGTGCTACAACTTGCAATGGTCAAGGACAGCTTGTTCAATGAAGAAACAAGAAGAAAAGACATGGGCAAGGATAATGCATAAGCTCTTGTCACAGAGAACAAGGGGAGGAGTGAGACTAGAAATTCTAAGGGGCGTGGTAAATCCAGAAGTCAGTCAGAATCGAAAGGAAAATTCAAGTGTTTCTACTGTGACAAAGAAGGTCACATAAGAAGAAACTGTAAGGCTTGGAAGAATAAACAGAAAGATGAGAAAAATCAGAATAAGGTGGAGGAATAGAATACCACTGCTATCTCGACAATGAAAGATGTGGTGCTCTCTATAGGAGATGATGAATGCTGCAATGTTTCACATCCTTATGTTGAATGGGTGATTGACTCAGCCTCTTCTTGTCATGTCACTCCAAGAAATGAGCTCTTTACTTCATACAAAGCAGGAGACTTTGGAAGAGTGAAGATGGGCAATAACAGTTATGCTAACATTGTGGGAATTGGAGATGTTTAAGTTGAGACTAACACTGGATACACCTTGGCATTGAAGGGTGTGCGACATGTGCCTGATATGCGCTTGAATCTGATTTCTACTCATATTCTAGATAAAGAAGGCTATAGCAACTATTTTGGTGATGGTAAATGGAGACTCTCCAAATGATCATTGGTGCTGGCTGGAGGGAGGATTGTTGTACACTTTACAAGACACAAGTAAATGTGTGCAAAGATGTTGTTATTGCAACTCAGGAAAATTCTACGCCTAAATTTTGGCATAGGCAGCTGGCTGACATGAGTGAAAAGGGGTTGCAAATTTTGGCAAAGATGTCTCTCATTCATTTTACCAAAGGTATGTCACTTAAACCTCGTGATTATTGTTTATTTGGAAAACAACATAGAGTGTCTTTCATATTTCCTTTACTAGAAAGTCCAATGTGTTAGATCTCGTTTATTCAGATGTATGTGGTCCCATTGATGTGGAGTCCTTAGGTGGTAATAAGTATTTTGTTACTTTTATTGATGATACTTCACAAAAGATGTGGGTGTATTTTTTGAAAACTAAAGACCAAGTATTTGAGCACTTCAAGAAATTCCATGCCATGGTAGAAAGAGAAAAAGGGAAGCCTTTGAAGTATCTTTGTACTGACAATGGAGGTGAATATACGTCTAATGAGTTCAAGAGTTACTGCTTGGAGAAAGGTATTAGACATGAGAAGACAGTTCCTGGTACCCCACAACAAAATGGTGTGGCAGAGAGGATGAACCGCACTATTGTTGAGAAGGTCAGATGTATGTTGAGAATGGCTAATCTGCCTAAGTCATTCTAGTGTGAAGCTGTTCAAACTGCGTGCTACCTAATTAATCGATCTCCATCAGTTCCATTGGAGTTTGATATTCCAAAGAGAATTTGGACTGGGAAAGATGTTTCTTACTTTCACTTGAAGGCATTTGCACATGTGCCTAAGGAACAAAGATTGAAGCTTGATAACAAAGCCACTCCTTGTATATTTGTTGGATATGGAGATGCAGAATTTGGCTACAAGATATGGGATCCTGAGAAAAATAAGATGATTAGAAGTTGAGATGTGGTTTTTCATGAGAATGAAAATTTGGAAGACCTTGAGAAAACTGAAAAGACAAAGGATGTTATTGTAGGTGTTCCCGACCTTACACCTACCTCTTCTTCCTCCAATCATGCCACAAATAGAGAAGAGGTGCAAGATGAGAATCTTGGTGATGATCTAATAGCAGTTGATGATGATGAGCCAGCAAGAGTTATTGGTGATGATGCTCAAGATATTAAAGATGTTGAACAGGGGGAGCAGCCTGTTCCACCCGAGATTGAAGAACCTTAAGTGAGGAGGTCTACTAGGGAGCGTCGTCCATCAACTAGATATCCCTCTTACGAGTATATATTGCTTATTAATAAAGGGGAGCTAGAATGCTTTCAAGAAGTAGAGTCTCATAAGGACAAGTAGAGCTGGATGAAGACTATGCAAGAAGAGATGAATTCTTTGCGTAAGAATAAGAGTTAAGGGTTGGTTGAACTTCCTAAAGGTAAAAAGGCATTGAGAAATAAATGGGTGTTCAAGCTAAAGAAAGATAGTGAAAAGTTAGTGAAGTACAAAGCTCGATTGGTGGTCAAGGGTTTCAGTCAGAAACATGGGGTTGATTTTGATGAAATATTCTCTCCAGTAGTAAAGATGAGTTCCATTCTAGTATTTCTGGGATTAGTAGCTAGCTTGGATCTTTAGCTTGAGCAATTAGATGTGGAGACTACTTTTCTCCATGGTGATTTGGAGGAAGAGATCTACATGGTACATCTAGAAGGATTTGAAGTGAAAGGAAAAGAACACATGGTGTGCAGATTGAAGAAGAGTTTGTATGGCTTGAAGCAAGCTCCAAGACAGTGGTACAAGTAGTTTGACTCATTCATGGTGGGTCATGGGTACACAAAGACAAATGTAGATCATTGTATGCATGTTAAAAAGTTTCCTGATGGTAAATTTCTTATTCTTTTGTTATATATAGATGATATGTTGATAGTAGGGCAAGATGTTAGCATGATTTGTGATCTAAAGAAGGATTTGTTCAAGGCCTTTGATATGAAAGACTTAGGTCCAGCACGACAAATTCTAGGCATGGGAATTACATGTGATAGGAAAGCCAAAAAGTTATGGTTGTAACAAGAAAAATATGTTGAGCGGATACATGAAAGGTTCAATATGAAGCATGCCAAACCAGTCTATACACCTCTTGGTGGTCATTTCAAGCTAAGTAAGAAATCTTGTTCGTCATCCATGAAAGAGAAAGAGAACATGGCATCAGTTCCTTATTCCTCTGCAGTCGAGAGTTTGATGTATGCTATGGTTTGCACACGACCAAATATTGCTCATGCATTTGGTGTTGTCAGCAGGCTTATGGTTAATCCTAATAAAGATCACTAGGAAGCAGTGAAGTGGATCTTCAGATATTTGAGAGGCAGCTCTAAGTCTTGCTTGAGTTTTGGTAGCTATAAACCAGTTTTAGAGGGTTATACAGATGCAAATATGGTTGGTGACCTTGATGGTAGAAAATCTACTTCTGGGTATTTATTTACTTTTGTAAGGGAGCTGTATCATGGCAGTCAAAATTGTAGAAGTGTATTGCCTTATCTACAACTGAGGTTGAGTATATTGTAGCAAATGAAGCAAGTAAAGAAATGCTTTGGATGAAACGATTTCTCCAAGAATTGGGTTTGATACAAGACAAGTATGTAGTTCATTGTGATAGTCAAAGTGCAATAGACTTAAGCAAGAATGCTATGTTCCATTCTCGCTCGAAGCACATTGAAGTGAGATGCCATTGGATAAGACTAGTTGTCGAAAAATGATTGATGCAATTGAGAAAGATTCATACTGAGAAGAATCCAGTTGACATGTTGACTAATGTTGTGACCAAATACAAGCTTGAGCTTTGTGCCGGAACTGCTGGCATGAATTCCAACTGAAGAATTGGGATGAAGATCTCTTTGCTCAATGGGCTAGAGGGGGTGATTGTTGGGAGGTGCACGGCACCTTGAAGTCTAGCCCATATAGGACTTGCGTTTAAGCATTGAAGGAATCCTATTTCCATTAGAAATAGGTGTATGTGTTGCACAAGAAGTCAAAGACTCCTATTCCTAATTATATTAGGAGTGTAGGCAGTGGCAGGTGATATTAGTGCTTTGTGCGGTACTGAGAGAAAAAAGAAAATGTGTTTTTTTTCTTTTGCTCAAGACACACAAGGAAGATAAATTGTTGTTTTCTCTGGAATGATTATTTGGGTGCTACAATCATAGAGAATTGAAGTATTCATAGTGGAAGATCTTGCTACCGGATTTTGTGGTGTATTATTGTATTTTTCCAATTTATTGTGAACTTAGGTTTTGGGTATAACTTAAGTGTTGTAATTTCTATTTTATTATAGTGGATTGATCGGATTTGCCCCGTGGTTTTTCCCTCTACACTGGAGGATTTTCAATGTAATTTCTTGGTGTTCTTGTTAGTTGATTTTTTTATCGCTTCCGTAGATTTCTATTTTCTTATTGCTGGGGTTATATTTAATTTAATTCACACATAGACAGGGATTTGTCCCAACAACTTATACTTCCACAGCACTTTGTTTCTCAAATGCTAACACTACCAATTCATGTTTCTCATGGCACCACGTCAAAACCTGGTAACTACAATTCATAGAGTACCCAAAAGAACAAACATGCAGTTAATTATTTTATTAAGAGATCTAAGGAAACAGTGAATTACAAAATAAAAAAAAAATAAAAACATAAAGGGAAAGAAAACTACAAAATCAAACTTCTATATTAAAGTACTGCATGCGCCTTGTGACACACTTCATCGTGCTGTATTTAAACCATGAGGGGCACTATTTGGAGATCTAGTTTCATCGGAGTTAGTGTGAATCATCAAAAACTTAATGCCCTTCACCATCGCTTGGACCGGAATGCTTGCGTCCCCAGAGGTCGAGAACTTCAGCAAAATAATGATCCGTCCCTGCTAATTGGCTTGGACTCATTGGTTTCGTCATTGCATGGTGGTGATGGTGATGATTTGGCGCATGCAAAGTGCGTGCTTGTATGGTAGAGAACACCATAACAAAGCCTAAGAAAAGGACTAGGACAATAAAACGGCAAGCTTGGACTTCTCTAGCCATGAATGTATATAGTAGTACTTATCTTTGTTCATAGATAAATTAGGATGTGAAGTTGGGCTGTAAAGTTTGGTATTTATAGAAAGAGATGGTAACTCGTAAATTTGGAGGAAATGTAAAATGCAAATTTCAAACACTAGATGGATTGTTTCTTTGCAAGGAAGCGTGCAAGGAAACTCATATGGAAAAAAAGAGAGGTGTAAAACATTTGGGTTGGAAACTTGGGGTGCAATGAACACATTTGAGTTTTGAAGAGTTAATAAAAGTTGGCCTATTACCGCAACAATTTTCACAATTTTGGTCACAATTCGTCTATATGGCGAGTCATAAGTGGTGAAAAAAAAATTATAAGTTTATAATTTCATCACTTCACAAGTCACCATGCGGAGAAGTTGTGGAAATGGTGGGCGCGCCAAACTTACTCAGTGAACAATTGAGGCCGGAAGCTATATATAAGGTCAATCTTGTTGAGTGAGAAAGTCAATAACCAGTAATTTTGAATTTAAAAACTCTTCCACATGGTTTTCTTTGACCATATTTTTTTCGGTGCATATGCTTCATGTTTCAGAACAATGTAATGCGTGCTTCAAACTTTACATTTTTTTTCGAGCTTCCTAATGTCTCGGTTTATATACAGTCAGTCTAAGTCCATGTTAATTGTCAAAGAATACTTGTTATTGTTGTTTTTTTCTTCATTTTAACATGGCAAAATGCTATAAATTACTTTATTACCAAGGCACAAACACACTTACCCAGCTTACATCTTCATCCTATTTATATATTGTGTATTGTCTGGATTATTGATTTTATTAATATATATATATATATATATTAATTTGATATCAAAATTGACAGACACAATAGACAAGAAAGTTACAATGGTTTTCACCCTTATACTTGGAGGACCTCAAAGTGATAATAATACAAGATTTTGCATTTTCTGTATTGAAACAAAACCATGATATTATACAATAGCAGGGAAAAAAAGAATAAGCAAAAGAAAAAAAAAAAAACTGTTGGCAATTGATTTGCCAATTTCCACTACTAATCTGTTTTGAGATAAGCTTTTGAAAGAGAACATATATAGTAGAAGTAAGATTTTCATGAAGCGTTCTCACTTCTGTAAATATTCAACAATAAGTACGGATTTTCCAACAAATTTTCAACCATAGAAAATGTTGGCAACGATCACAACTGGGCCGGTCTATGTAATTATTTGAATATATATATATTGAGACAAGTTATTAGAATCTCTTGTATGGTTACATGTAAATAGTTTTTGATACAACTGTGCAAGTATTCCTATATTGAAATTTGGTTTCTTTAGTCTCGGCCCTTCATATTCAAATTATTCATCGACTGTCGATCACTGAATAAGTTGGAAGAAACAAATTCAGGAAAAAAATTGGAAGAAACAGGTTTATATATATATAAACACTATTTATAAATTACTATTGATAAAACTAAATTTGTCAATTGATAGGTTCGTTCAGATGGAATCCGACGTGAATGAGTCTAAGACCTGCAAAAGAATAACAATGATGTTTCTCTCCTTATAGTCACCAGTGTAGTGCCTGCCAATGAGCCTTCGATGATAAAGTTAGATGTTGAGAGAGAGCAATAATAAGAACTAAGAATGTATTTCTGTATGTATGGATGTGAATGTATGTATCTGTGTACCTGTTCGTATATGAATGTATATCAACGTACCCATGCATAGGTTCTAAGGTAGATCTCTGACTTCTCTAACCGTTAGATGCAGGAATCCATTGATAACAGCTCATACATTAAATGCATATTTATAGTGCTTTGGTTGTCCAACGACACCTGCTTTGGCCGTCCAACCTCCTTTGGTCGTCCAAAGGCTTCTCTGGCCTAAGAGAATTTCTTGATTCATCAACTGTTGTGTTAGTTATAAATTATAATAAAAAGTATTGCATAGAATTTATTTGGTGAATAAGAGATTTTATTGACAAGTAAGAGGGTGGGGGACCAGGACTAGTGGCACCTAGAGTCCTAGACTATGGTTCGCATTTGGCTGATGAGGAATACCATAGTGTATCAACTATCAAGAACAAGGAGAATATAGTTTGTAAAGTTGTTATTTACAACTATGTATTTTGTTGGTTTTTATTCCGTGCCAAATTTGATTGTAATTATTATTAATCATTTATACCATGTATCTATTGTAGGATTTGTTGTAAGGGTTGTGTGATAGAGAGAGAGTGTGAAAACTCAAGCATTTGAAGGATGAAGAATTCTTGCGGGTATGTAGCGACCTAGCATCCCGTGAAGTGAATCATGTGTCCTGCACATGCTGGAATGCGAAGAGTCAGGCCAGGTGGAGACAGCTGTCTCTTGCGAGTATCTCGCAGGTAGGTCTTACCCGCGAGGCAATCTGTTCTACCAGCCTGTATTGAATGACTCCCACTTTCTGTGCCTATCCTATATATACCCTCATTATCCACAAATGTTGAGGAATGCTTCAGAGAGAAAAACCCTAGCCAAACACATTGAGAATTAGAGATTGTCATTCCCACCTTTCTCTATACACTTGCTTGTGGTATCTCCTCAACTCTTCCCTCTCAATTTCTATACCATTGTGAGGTTGATAGCCCAAACACTTACCACACCCTTTGAGAGTGTTGTGTGACGTTTTGGTACTGCTGGGAAGCATTGGAAGAAGTCTGGAATGGCAGATGCAACATGGAGCTTGTTGCAGGATCTGGGGTGCTAGACAAGACATGGTTCCGAGAAGCCTTGTTGGAGTAGGAGTTTGGATGGCTTAGGTACATCGGGTAGATTAAGCTTGGAGGGTCTCTTGCTAACCCATGTATCCCAACTGATTGTCTAGTGGATCGATTTCCGCTTGGAGGGCGGCAGAGAGGTTTTTTGCCCAGTACTTCGGTTTCCTCTTCGAAAACACGTCTCGGTGTTTTCTGTGTTTGGATCTCTCTTCCCTACTCTTTTATATTTCATTATACTGCTATGTCGCTTAGTTTATGGATTAAAGTAGCTTATTTGTTCATCCGCTCGAACTGACACTATTCCGCACTTAGTATTAAGTTAGTGTAAAATCTATTGAGCCGTAACTTTAATTGGGGGGTCTAAATTGCTCTTTACGCAAAAACATTGGTGAAACATTACACTTTTTTTATTTATATTAAAGTAAATCTATACTTATCAAGAGTTTTGTATTGTTATACCTTAGTGGTACACTGGTATTGTTTAATCTCTTTTATGAGAAGAATTATGGTTCATATCACTTCTCTCATTATTGTAATTATCAAATTTCTTTTAAAACCCAGACTTTATTTTTTTTCTTAGAAGTAATTAAAGGAAAGGGAATGCAAATGAAGACCTTGTAAGCCTCAAGCCCATCTCAAAACTCCCAAATAAGTTAGACACTTATAAGCTAACATCTAACTCCCTCCTTAGCAATATGATTTCATTAGCTTACTTCCAAATAGGAAGAGGGATATATTATGAAGACGTATGATCTAATTAAACTTGATGCACAACATTGGTCTCTCATTCTCCTTGAATTTTAGTGAAGTTGTTATGGTATAACCCAACAGGCTATAGCTCACAATATTTTATTTGTCGTAAAATACAAACATATTTGTACAACAATTAGGGCCTGTTTTGTAGTGGTGTTTATGTATTGGTGTTCAATGATATAAAAACATTGGTTTTAAATGTGTTGAGAAAACACGTAATTAAAGAGTTCTTAATAGAAAAAACAAATGTGGAGTAACCAAAAGAAAAAAAAAAAAAAAAATGAATACATGTGTTTACCGTACTCCCAATTCTAACACTACAATTCATGTTTCTCATGGCACTACGTCAAAACCCAATAACAGCAATTCATAGGGTACCCAAAAGAGAAAACACACAATTAATAATTTTATTAAGAGATCTAAGGATACAATAATGACACTTTTTTAGCCAAAAGAAAAAAGAAAAAAAAAAAATTCAAACTTCTATGTTTCAGAATTGCGCCTTGTGACACTTATTATGCTGTATTTGAAACCACGAAGAGTGCTATTTGGAGATCTAGCTCCATCGGTGTCTGTGTGCATCATTAACAAATTAATGCCCTTCACCTTCACTTGGGCCGCCGGAGGGGGTACGTGGGGCTTGCCTTTGCTTGATTCCCCAGAGGTGAAGAACTTCAACAAAATAATGACCCTGTTTGGCTTGGCTTGGATTCATGGGCTTCATCATGGCAAGGTGATAATTTGGCGCATTCAAAGTGCGAGCTTGTATGGTAGAGAACACCATAAAAAAGCCCAAGAAAAGGACCATGACAACAAAACGGCAAGATTGGAGTTTTCCAGCCATGAATGTAGTATATTATATGTTTATCTTTTGTTGATAGAGAAAATGGGATGTGAAGTTGGGCTGTAAATGTGTGGTATTTATAGGGAGAGATGGTTACTGTATAAATGGGGGAAAAATGATGCTTTTTTGAAAAGAATTGGAGGAAATGTATTATTCAAATTTCAAGCACTTGGGAATTGGGATTGTGTCTATGTTAGGAAGCATGCAAGAAAACTCATATGGAGAAAAAGAGAGATGGATTAAAACATTAGGTTGGAAACTTGGGGAGCAATGAACATTTTTGAGTTTTGAAGAGTGAAAAATTGAGGTCCGAAGTTAAGGTCAATCTTGTAGGGTGAGAAAGCCATGAACAGGTAAATTGGAATTTAGATTCCCGTCTAGATAGATTTCTTTGACCATTTTTTTTTTTCGGTGCATATGCTTTACAGTTCTGATCATGTAATGCTTCTAATTTTGCTCTTCTTCTTTTTTTTCTTTTTTCTTTTTTTGTGCTTCTTTAATATCAAGTACAGATCATGTAGTAGGTTCTAGCTAGTTTAATTAATTAAGTCTTTGATTGGTTGAATAAAAGATCTGGAGTTCAATCTTCGCTTACACCAAAAACTAATTGGTGTCTTAGTCTGATGATAAATAGAATAATCATCGTAAGCGAACGTCATAGATTAAAACTCTATAAATTTCAAAAAATAAGGATCATTATTGTTTATTTTCTTCCTTTGCTGTGAATAGGTGTCAACTTTTTGAGTAAATTACTGATTTCAGATTATATTTCTATGTGAACATGGAAAATACTATTAACCATGTTGGCAATTGATCAACCAATTTGACTACTAATCTTTTTTAAGATAAGCCATTGAAAGATAACATATGCCAGAAGTAAGATTTTCACTAGGTTTCTGTAAATATTCAACTATCTAAACAGCACATGTTTTATTTCTCTTGCTGTTTTAACTTTTTATGGGCCGTCTAAAAGATTGAAATTAATTTCCTCAAAGTGTAAAAAGAAAGGGGAAGTCAAGGAGGAAAAAATCTGAAAGAATATCCACCCAATAAGTGATATTCGATATAAATGAAAATTAAAAACCCTCAGAGGCAGCAATGCACCGCCTTTTTTTTTTCCCTGATAAAGGAAGAAGTTAGTTTTTTTTTTTTTTTTTTTTAAATATATATATATATATATATATATATAAAGAGAAAATAGTTTTTGGTACAGGAATTCCTATTTTTAAATTTAGTTTCTTAAGGGAAAGCCCTATTCATCATCAAATTATTCATTCAATTGATGGATCACTAAAAATATTGGAAGAAACAGGTTTAATATAAAACACTATTGTTGTAGTTATAATTAAAAGCATTGCATAGGATTTTTTTTTTTTTTTTTAATTTTTATTTGGTGAATAAGTAAGAGATTTTATTGAGAAGAAACTTGACTAGTGACTATTGCATTTGGCTGCTGAGGAATACTAGTTGTACTTTAACTAACACCTGGTCCACCACAAGTAGAAGTAGGTCTAGATTGTTATTTTAAAAAAAGGATGAAGAGGAATAATGTCAAAATTGATCTACCTTGCACTTCAGTGTATATGAGAATATGTAAATTATTATTCAAGAGATAAAAGAGATTACAAATTTATTTTGTTTTAATATTATGATTTATGAGAATTGGCATGTTCTACCGTATATATACTTGTAGACAACTTATTTCGCTTCTCAATTATGATAAATATCCTTTTTATTCATGGTTTATTTTTTCATCATGTCATTCTCCAGCCCAATTTTAGTAAGTGCTCTATATTTCAAAATCTCATTTCATTTCTGGTTCAAATCTCATGGTTTTATTTAAACCAACTAAGTATTTTATGAAGAATCAAGTTTTCACTATTTTTGTCCAACTTTGAAATTTTAATGATTAAAAATTTTATAAAAGTAAAAAGAAAAAAAAAGAAAAATAGGTGTTGTTGAGAGTGCACTGTGCTACAGTGTACTAAGCTTTCCTTCCTCAGCGTCTCCTTCCTCATTCGAACCCTCATTAAGTTATAAACTTTTGTGTGAATATGCTGTGTTTATAACTGTGCTCTAGATGTTAATAATAGTTTGGGATGAGCTGTGGGCCTATGTAGACCAACCTCCACAACTATATATGTTTTAAGGGTCATGTTAACGAATGCCCTTAGAGCACTCGTTAATAATCCATTTTATGAAAGTTTTTATACTACTTTTATGGGAAATGAAAAAAGCTGTCAAAATATTAATTACTTTTTTTTTTCATTTTTCATAAAAACTTTAAATGAATAAAGAATAAAGACTATCTCACTACAGGTTGTGTTGAAAAATCTCATTGAAAACCGTTTGCCTTGGTAATGTTGGGAACTAAAAAGATTTATTCCATCTTATTCATAAACCAGCTGGACAATTTCCCTTAATTTTAGAGTAGAGATTAATTAATTAATTAAGAAAGTAATTAATTTTCTTTTGTATGCTAATTAAGTGTGTTTTTAATTTGTTCATTATCTTCAATGAGACATGTAATTACTCTCTCTCTCTCTCTCTCTCATTTTATTTATTTAATTTATAATATATTATAGGGAAATGCTAACGGATGCCCTTAGAACAACTGAATAAACGATATTAGGAAAGTTTTGACACCACTTTCATAAGAAATATTAAAAGCTGTAAAAAAAAATTAATTGTTTTATTATTTTCCCATAAAAATTTTCTAAAAATAATTCAAAAACCAATGCCCTTAGAGCATCCGTTAACATTTTCCTATATTATCTAAGGTGTGTGTTGTTGATTGAGTATGCACAAAGTATTTGGAGGTCTAGGGAAAAAATGTTTGAGTTATAAGATTAGTAACATATTGTAACTATCTAAAAAAAATATGTAATTTTTTTTAAAGAGAAAATGCTTAATTAGGAGTATTTGATTATTCCTAAATCACAATAATCATCCAAAAAGATCAACTAACAAGCAATAATATATGTTTTACTTGACCTTTCAAAATATCATTCAAAGAGACCAACTTACTCACAAGATCGAGCAGTGATCCCCCAAATGTAATAAATAAATAAATAATGAAAGGAAAAAAAAAAAAAAAAGAGAAGCTGTTATTGTGCTACCCAACCGACTATATATAGCCCACTATATTTTATTTGTTTTGCATTCATATTACTTATATTGCACATCTATTTGTTCAACACTTATACTTCCACAGCACTTTGTTTCTCAAATGCTAACACTACCGATTCATGTTTCTCATGGCACTACGTCAAAACCTGGTAACAACAATTCATAGAGTACGCAAAAGAACAAACATGCAGTTAATTATTTTATTAAGAGATCTAAGTAAACAGTGAATTACAAAATCAAAAAATAAAAATAAAAATAAAGGGAAACAGAAAACTACAAAATCAAACTTCTATTTTGAAGTACTGCATGCGTCTTGTGACACACTTCATTGTGCTGTTTTAAACCATGAGGGGTACTATTTGGAGATCTAGTTTCATCGGAGTTAGTGTGAATCATCAAAAACTTAATGCCCTTCACCATCGCTTGGACCGGAATGCTTGCGTCCCCAGAGGTCGAGAACTTCAGCAAAATAATGATCCGTCCCTGCTAATTGGCTTGGACTCATTGGTTTCGTCATTGCACGGTGGTGATGGTGATGATTTGGTGCATGCAAAGTGCGTGCTTGTATGGTAGAGAACACCATAACAAAGCCCAAGAAAAGGACTGGGACAATAAAACGGCAAGCTTGGAGTTCTCTAGCCATGAATGTATCTAGTAGTATTTATCTTTGTTCATAGATAAATGAGGATGTGAAGTTGGGCTGTAAAGTTTGGTATTTATAGAAAGAGATGGTAACTCGTAAATTTGGAGGAAATGTAAAATGCAAATATCAAACACTTGATGGATTGTGTCTTTGTAAGGAAGCGTGCAAGGAAACTCATATGGAAAAAACGAGAGGTGTGTAAAACATTTGGGTTGGAAACTTGGGGTGCAATGAACTTATGAACGCATTTGAGTTTTGAAGAGTGAATAAAAGTTAGCTTATTACTACAATAATTTTCACAATTTTGGCCACGGTTCATTTATGTTGCGAGTTGTAAGTGGCGAAAAAAGAATTGTCGATCCATATTCTACTACTCATAAGTCACCATATGGAGAAGTTGTGAAAATAGTTGGCATACGAAACTTGCTCGGTGAAAAATTGAGGCCGGAAGCTATAAGGTCAATCTTGTAGAGTGAGAAAGTCAATAACCGGTAATTTTGAATTTAGAAACTCGTCCACATGGTTTTCTTTGACCATATTTATTTCGGTGCATATGCTTCATGTTTCAGAACAATGTAAATGCTTCAAACTTTGCATTTTTTTTTCGAGCTTCCCAATGTCTCGGTTTATATACAGTCAGTCAAAGTCGATGTTAATTGTCAAAGAATACGTGCTATTGTTGTTTTTTTCTTCATTTGCTAAGAATAGGTGTCAAATTTGTCAGTAACTAACTGCTTTTTGGATTATACGTATTTTATTTTAACATGGCAAAATGCTATAAATTACTTTATTACCAAGGCGCAAACACACTTACCCAGCTTACATCTTCATCCTATTTATATTTTGTGTATTGTCTGGATTATTGATTTTATAAATAAAAAATATTAATTTGATATCAAAATTGACAGACACAATAGACAAGAAAGTTACAATGGTTTTCACCCTTATACTTTGAGGACCTCAAAGTGATAATAATACAAGATTTTGAATTTTCTGTACTGAAACAAAACCATGATATTATACAATAGCAGGGGAAAAAAGAATAAGAAAAAGGAAAAAAGAAAACTGTTGGCAATTGATTTGCCAGTTTGCACTACTAATCTGTTTTGAGATAAGCCATTGAAAAATAACATAGATAGTAGAAGTAAGAGTTTCATGAAGCGTTCTCACTTCTGTAAATATTCAACAATAAGTATGGATTTTCCAAGAAATTTTCAACCATAGAAAATGTTGGCAACGATCACAACTGGGCCGGTCTATCTAATTATTTGAATATATATATATATATATATATATTGAGACAAGTTATTTGAATATCTTGTATGGTTACATGTAAATAGTTTTTGGTACGACTGTGCAAGTATTCCTATATTGAAATTTGGTTTCTTTAGCGCCGGCTCTTCTTATTCAAATTATTCATTAGCTGTGGATCACTAAGAGAGAGTTTGGATACAACTGAAATAGTCTGCGTTTGTGTTTTTTGTGGGTCCTATTCATTGTTTACAGAACTCACAAGTACGGAATTTGCCAAAATCAACTTTAAAACTGACTCTCACAGCATTATTTACACATTTAAAATTTGTTTTGCTACAGTGTTTTCAGTTTTCAGTAATAAGCGGTATCCAAACAGACCCTAAATAAATTAGAAGAAACAGGTATACATATAAATTACTATTGATGAAACCAATTTCGTCAGTTGATAGGTTCGTTCAGACGGAATCTGATGGAAAATAACATGCGCAGCGAAAGAATTAAACGGATCTAGCTACTTCATACGCAATCGATAAAATATACTATATAAGTTTCAGAATATAAGATCAAGAGAGTGTACCTTGGTATGGTGAAATTCAAAACCAAAAATCAGGAGTACTTGGGAATACTTTTAATCTTCACTCCAATTTCACTCGATGCCCAAAAAGTGTGGTCTCTCAATCAGTTATGTGTGTATGTTCTAGAGAGAATCAAAGAGTGTGTCTCTTCCTCACATACAAACCATTTTTATTCCACATAAAATTCTGTATGTTTTTCTCTACATAACTGATTATCTAATTGGGTTAGCCTTTTGGGCCTTTCCAATTGGGCTTTAGTGTGTGGTTTGGAATGGGACCAAAAGGGAACAAATAAAACTCTAGCTCCAATGGACCTTGGGATTTTCTGTCAACTCTTGACAAGTTCAAAGTTACCATTAATTATATTTAATACCACTATAAGAATATAATTGCACTCTAAGCCTTATTAATAAATTATATCCCAAGACTTTATTGTACATGCAACCCCTTCATAAAATATTCATAGTAACACTAAGTCATGAATGTAGACCCCCACTTTGTAAATTACTACATCTTAATTCTTGAGTACCCGGTTTAATCCTTTAATGTTATTCACCATATATTTATAAAATCAAATTCATAAATATATACTTTAGTCTTACTAAAGTGGTTAGGCCTAACTCTCTGAATAACAAACTCATTAAACTTATTTCAAGAGAATATTTTATATCTCCGTTAAGAGATTATGAATTTCATCTTGAGAATATATATTCCATCAACACTAAATATGGCTGCCCAGCATACTGAGGTTTTGACCATTACTTTAGATCTCACTCTTGATATATTAAAGCAAACTACATTTCATGATCAAGTCCATTATTCTTTTAGGATTAAGAGTTCATGCAAATAGAAGTCGTTTTATTATTCAATTGACAGTCATTAGGAGAATAATAAATCTCACAACGGTCCAGTTCAATATGTCTTAACTCTTAAAACATATCAACTAGAAGTCACCACTTCTATGATCAAGACAAATCATCTTAGTTAATATGTTATAGTCTTCACAGATGAAACGCTCAATTTCATCACCGACTACGAACTAAATTATGAGTTTACAAAGAACTTGTG
This sequence comes from Quercus ilex subsp. ballota, assembly GCA_032727855.1. Lineage (NCBI taxonomy): Eukaryota > Viridiplantae > Streptophyta > Magnoliopsida > Fagales > Fagaceae > Quercus > Quercus ilex. The sequence goes on from CM064909.1 coordinate 76,681,267, forward strand.
ATTTATATCTTCTGCGACTTTTCACATAAATCACATACTATGCATCTCATGGACTATATGATAATGTCTGAATATTCATGTTGCCATTATTTCAGATGATAATAAAACAACTTTATTAATCACAATATTAAGTCATACATCATGTCATACATAAGGTCATAAATAATATCATACATAACATCATACAATAGGATTCAAGGGCACTAATCCCAACAGAATCCAACGCGAATGAGTTTGAGACCTGCAAAAGAATAACAATGGTATTTCTCTCCTTCTAATCACCGACATAGTGCCTGTCAATGAGACTCCGATGATAAAGTCAAAAGTTGAGAGAGAGAAATAATAAAAACTAAAAATGTATTTCAATATGTATGGATGTGAATGTATGTATCTGTGTACATGTCTGTAAGAATGTATATCAACGTACCTTTGTTTAGGTTCTGAGGTGGTTTATATAGGTCTCTAACTTCTTTAACCATTAGAGGCCTTCAATGGTGGTCTTGATGGCTCTTGTAACGCTTCTAGTGACTTTATAAAGTGATTGATTATCTTGCCAACAATCATGTATAACCGTGTGTCCATTAGTAAGTAGTAACGGCTCATGCATTAAATACATATTTATAGTATTTTGGTCGTCCAACAACACCAAAGGCTTCTCTGGCCTAAGGAAATTTCTTGGTTCATCAACTATTGTGTGTGTTATAGATTATAATAAAAAGTTTTGCATAGAATTTAGGCGAAACTACATTATTAGTCCCTGAAATTTATCATGTGTGCGCAATTAGTCCCTCAAGTTTGAAGTGAGCACAATTAGTCCCTTAAATTTTAAAACTGAGTTGTATTGGTCCTTTTACCAACTTCTGTTAACGGTGTTACTTACGTGGCTAAATTCACAATGACTTGGAATTTTCTTTAATGACGTGGCATATTTTTAATAAAAAAAATTACAAACTAAGTGAGGAAAAATATTAACCGGTGCCAAATTAAAAATAAAATAAAATTTCTACCTACCGTACAAACCCACAGCGAGAGAGAGAGGGAGAGAGGAAAGAAAACAAACCCCAGCCGCCGCCTGAAGTTCCATTCTCTAGCTGCCGCTGGCAATAGCCCAAGTCGTAGCTGCCGCCGACGACAGCACAAGCCCTAACAGCCGCCAACGACAGCCACTGCCCTAGCAGCCGCTGACGACAGCCACTGACCCGCCTCCCTCCTCCTTCTCTCGCACAACCACTGTTCCACCTTCGTCCTCCCATCTTAGGTATTACTCTTTTTCCTATGGTTTCTCACCTCAATTTAGGTCCATGTAAGATTTTTTTTTTCCCCTGTATTTGTATCTATGTGTTAGATTCAAAATACAAAATTATATGGTATGAGAAACAAATTTGGTTATGATGTAGGATGCGTAATTATCACCAAATTATAAAACTTCATGTGTTTGTAAATGTGGTTGTGCAACCCATTTAGGCCATTTGTAAATGTGGCTGTGCAACCCATTTAGGCCATATATGATACTTACGTGTTTGTCTGTTTCAGGTCAAACAAAATTATCACCAAGTGCATACAATTTTTTATTTTTCCTCTTTATTTTAAAATTATAAAGTGTCAGATTATTTTATGTGATTATATGTGTTGTGTAGGTCAGAAAAGTTTATTTTTGACTAAAAATATATACATATCAGTACCACATCTCAGTAATGGTGGACCCATTTGTGTCAGTAAGTCAAATAATGTCACACAAGGAGAAGGACCACATATTGTTTATTGTTTAAATGCTATATTCATGCATAGTTTTAGTTAGAATTCCATGGTTTTTGGTTTCTTAAATACTACTAAATAGGGTATGATAATCAACTACTTTAAGGAAGTGTGTGAGGTTTTGCAACTTTGTTGTTTTTTCTGTATTGTGCTGAAATGTTGAAACTTTATGTTTGATAGAATCAGTTTTATTGTGTAAATGTGTTATTTGTGTATAATTATCCAAATGTTACCAATTGTGAATGTTAACACAGGTTTTGTTTGAGTATAAATGTATTGTGCACGTGAGGCAAATTTTTACTTGTTAAATTTAATAGAAGAATATTACATGTTGGTTTTGAATGAGTAATACCTGTATAACTTGGCAAATCTAATTTGGTTTTGTCTAAGTATTACCAGTTGTGAATATTAGGACCTAGGAGGCAAATTTAGTTTGGTTCAATTTTTATCCCTTAAAGTATCCAACAAAATGGCCTGCATACATAAAAAATAAATTTACAGCTCAAATGATGATTCTTTATTTTATTATTTAATTTATATTGAAATTGTACAGTAACTTTTTAAAAATAATCCAGCCCTTTGCTATGTCTATTGTTAATGGTAAATTCCTTGCTCTTGTTGTAGGGATGGATGACTTTGATTTCACAATCACCCTTTACTATTGGGGGAAGATTAGGAATAATCCATACAGATACGAAGGAGGGGAGACAAAGATATATGAAGATAATAATTCTGATGAAATGTCACTTGTTGAGATATGGAATAAGGCCAAAATTTTTGGGTATGGTGAAAATGATGTATTTATGTATAGAGTGCCTACTATGCCATTTGCAGGTGGTTTAAAACCTTTGGAGAATGATGTTGATGTAATGAACATGGTGAAGTGTATTAAAGGTTATAATGAAGTGGAAGTGTACGTTATGTTTTTAGATGATTATGAGAATGCTATTGGTAATGAGGGAGATGGGGAAGATGGTGATAATGAGGGGGGTAATCTTGATGAGGGAGATAAAGTAGATGAAGTTGTTAATGAAGAGGATAGTGCTCATAAGGTTCATTTTGGATGCAGTGAAAGTGACGACGATGATATGTTTGCACAGTATATTAGCAGTGGTGAAATAGCCTCCAAAGTAAATGGCTTACCTGATGAGACCTTGTGTCTTAGAAAAGATAAGCAGGTGAAACTCAAAGAGGGGAGAAAGGGAAAGGCTATTGCATGTGGGGTTAGTCCTAGTAGGGTTGGTGGCAGTGGGGTTGATCCTAGTGGTGTTGGTCAGAGTGAGGTTGGTGCAAGTGGTGTTGGTCCTAGTGGGATTGATGCAAGAGGTGTTGATCCTACATGGGTTGATGCAAGTGGGGTTAATCCTAGTGCAAGTGCACTTGTTGCATTTGGAGCTGATAGGGATGAAGATAAGTGGGAGTCAGAGACCTCTGCAAGTCTGGTTAGTTCATCTGATGATGAAACTAGGCCTAGGTATCCTCAATACCATCCACCGGAATCCTTCTCTAAAGTGCACTTTGAACTTGAGATGCAGTTTGCCACCAAAAAGGACGTCATGGATGCTATCAAACTCTACTCTATTTTCAAAGGGGTTCCAGTAAAGTTTAAAAAAAATGACAAAGTAAGGGTAAGAGTAAAATGCACAGATAAATGTCCTTTTGAGTTGTATTGTGGAAAGATGAAAGATGAAGATACTTGGATAGTGAAGAAATTGAATCCTGAACATAATTGTGGGAGGCGATTTAAGAATAGATTTGCATCTTCAAATTGGCTTGGGAAGCATCTGGTGGATGATGTGAGGAGTGACCCAAATGTGAAGATGTCTGTTATCAAAGACCGAGTTGTAAATAAGTTTAAGGTTCATATTAGTAGGTATCAAGCATCTAGAGCAAAAGGTAGGGCTAAAGAATTAGTGCACGGAACTTTTACAGAACAATATGCCCAGTTGGGGGATTACTGTGAAGAATTGTTGAGAAGCAACCCTGGGTCTACCATACTAATCTCTACTAATAGACCTCAACCACACTTGCAGCCAAAATTTGAGAGATTATATGTATGTTTGGATGCTTGTAAGAGAGGCTTTTTAGCTGCTTGTAGGCCTTTCATTGGTGTTGATGGATGTCATTTGAAGGGTGAGTATCCAGGATAGATCTTGACAGCAATTGGCAAGGATGGCAATAATGATGTTTACCCAATTGCATTTGTCGTGGTTGAGGCAAAAACAAAGGACTCATGGACATGGTTCATGAAAAGGTTGCTTGATGATATTGGAAGTTTAAGGGATGAAGGGTGGACCTTCATGTCTGACCAGCAAAAGGTGAATTGAACTTTCATTTTATTTTATTCTTTAAATTTGGATGATGTACTTTGCTATAAATTCACACCAAATTAATTGTATTCTAATACATCCAATAATTTTGTATTTTATGTCTTCATTGTAAGGATTAACACAAATGTTTGATGAGCTCATGCCAGGTGTGGACCATCGATTTTGTGTTCGACATCTATATAATAACTTTAGTAAGGATTATAAAGGTAAGCTACTAAAGGACCGCATGTGGGCAGCTGCTAGGGCCACTAACGTGTCTGAGTTTCAATTTGAAATGGGGAAGATCAAGAAATTAAACATAAAGGCATGGGAATGGTTGGTAGGAAAGGAACCTAGGTTTTGGACAAGAGCAGCTTTTAGAAGGTATCCCAGGTGTGATGCACTAACCAACAATGGATGTGAAAATTTTAATTCTCAAATATTGGAGTATAGGGATAAACCAATAATTACTATGTTGGAGGAGATTAGATTGCATCTGATGGCTTATTATATTAAGAAGAAGGAGAAAATTACAAGGTATCATGGCCCTATATGTCCTAGAATCCAAAACAAGTTAGAGACTGAAAAAATTAATAGTACAAATTGGGTTCTAGTTTGGTGTGGGGATAGCAATGAATCAAAGTTTGAAGTATCAAAATTGCCTGATAAGTATGTAGTTGACATAAAGCAGCGTACATGCTCATGTGGATCATGGGACCTAACTAGGATTCCTTGTGCACATTCTATAGCTACATTGGGATATATGGGTCACACAATTGAAGATTATGTGCATAATTGCTATAGTATGGAGTCCTTAACCCAGTCTTATGGGTCATGTATATACCCTATTAGTGGTCCTAAGTTGTGGCCACAGAGTGACAGAGAAACCATACTCCCTCCTAAAAAAATAAGACAAGGGGGAAGGCCTAAAAAGAAGAGAAAGAAGGAACCTGGTGAGCTAAACAATCCATATAAAATGAAGAGGAGAATTGGTCATGTTAAATGTAGCCAATGTGGGATAGTAGGCCATAACAAGAGGAGGTGCAATCCCGCTACTCAGGCTACAAACAACTACGAGTAAGGCTTGTAATAGTTAGATTTTTTTTTTTTTTTTGCACGGAACTTTTTCCCTTGTTGATATGTGCTACTAAGTTGTGACCTAACATTTATAGGTGAGAGAGCCAAATGTAACAACACATAGTTTGGAAAATCAAGAACATGGGACATCTTCAAGCCATGTAGAACCTACTAATAGGGTAGCACCTCCACCGCAAACAAGCAAGGAAGCATATGTAAGTCAGCATAGTCAAAAAATACCTGTAAGTAATTGCAAGTACATATTTATATTTGTTAGTCTCATATGAAAAAAATCACAAATTTATTGTTAATGTACTGAAATGAAACTATAATGCATTTTCAGATTAGGAAAAGAAATGTCACAACACAAAGTCAGCCAACACCCCAATGTGAAGGAGTACATCGAAGTCAACCAGCACCTCAGGTTATTATTATTACATTTATATGTTCCAACAAAATTACCTATATGTTGTTTCTAGTAGATTGATATCCTTGTGCACCTGTTCAGGTTGGACCCAACGAAGTTACAAGAAATTATAGTTTTGGAGTGTCAGTAGAGACAATGGCTACTGCAAGTGAGACATCAAGAAGAATTACAAAATTTTATAAGAATGCACAAGGGCAAAAGCGAATGACATTTCTTGTGGTTAAATGTGCAAAAGTGAAGGTGCTTGCGGAGATAAATGTGTATTTTGAAGTGGATAGAACATTTAGATATTTTTTTGTTATTTTTTGAAATAGTTCGAGGATTACTACTATTTGGAACAATTTGAAGTATAGGTTATTTGATGTTACTATTTTGAACATGTTAATTGGTGCAATTAATATGATGTTTATTGCAACCTTGTCAGATTATGCAATTGGCTAGATCAATTGTTTAGATATATTGTTATTCCCTGAAATGGTTTAATTTGCTTTTTTGGAGGAAACCAAATAGAAAGCAGTCAACAATTGGCTTATTTGCTTTATTGGCTTGGCTTATTTGTAGGAAACCAAATAGAATGCACTAGTAGAGCAAATATATTAGAATGCTAGAAAGAATTGGCTTATTTGCTTTATTGACTATACAAGCTAGTGCTTAAAGCTGGCATTAATAGATAGTCTCGGTGGTTGAGCAAGATGAAAATCACACTAGTAAAGAAATAGATGCAAATTGCATGACTGTCATGGTAACAAGCAGGGAAAAAACTCATTATACAAATCAAAGACTAGGAGTTCAAATCTTCATAAAAAGCATGACTTGCAAATGTACAAGTAGTTATGCCCTCTCTCATGCACACACACACAGAGTCAAGAAACACCAAATTAATAAATAAAAACAAAAGAGAAGGTCGTTCAGTTATGGGGTAATTTTTTTAATATATATTCACAAAAAGTAATACAAAGTAGAATGGGAAAGTAATTTTCAGCCTTCCTTTATCCTTTTAGGCCCCATGATTATGATAATGCAGAGCAAATTAAAACCTAATACAGTATGCCCTGCCTTTTTGACGAATCTCATGGGAACCAAACACAATTGAATTTATCTTCCCAAAATTGAATCCCATCTCATTCTTATACAATAGGATAGTCTTGAAAGTTGATACATTCATTGGTAGCAAGGAAAGAAGCTAGACAATATGGCTTGGTTATGGTCCACCTTGCACCAAGGTTGATTCTAGGAAGTGGGAAGAGGAAAAAGCCACTCACAGTACAGTCCTATATACCTTCAGTATACATCCTTGCATAGACAATATAAGCACTGTCATGAACTTATATAAAACCTGTAAATAGAAACTATTTGGATCTATGTTAAAAAAAAAAAAAAATGCCATGCAATAGTATCCATCAGCCATGACAACTCAAACGGATACATGAATTTCTGTTGCTTCTAAGGATTGTAAATAATATAATGGTACATACCCCTACCAGTTTAGTTCACTATAAGATCTTTTCTTTCATATTCTATTTCTTTTGTTAGTTCTAATAGCCAATAGTCAGTTTTTGCTGATATGTAAAGTTTCAATTTCCATGTGATCCAAAAGTACCAATAAATGAATGATTAGAGTAGCTCTAGGAACCGTTTTAGCCACAGCACCAGAAAAAAGTAAATTACTTAATCTATGACATAAAAATTATAATAATACACAGACAAGTAGACAACTATAATGAATCACTAAAAGAAAATGTGTTACCTTAAACATATTTAAGTAAAATGGTCTTTAGGTTTGGAAGATGCTTAACAACAATGGCAGAACTCTCTGATTATGGCCTTAACAATTGAAGAAATCTGGAAATCAAGGAACAATGCTCTCCATCAAAATGCAGCATGGGACGTGACCACCTCCATTCAACACATACACCACAGGTTCTTTGATTTCTCCCGTGTCTCTCCTCACACCAACCCCCATCTGCCTATGCCAACTCCGCAGCATTGGTCCCCCCCCCCCCTGTGAACTGGATTAAGCTCAATATGGATGCTGCCTTATCAGAACATCATTCAACTAAATTCATTACCAAAAGCCAGCTCAAATTGCACCCAATTCAAGCAAATAGAAAATTAGAAATTGTAAAAGAACCGTATTTTATTTTTCCCACATTTTCTAAGTTAAAAGATAAGATTTTTAATCATTTGAAATCTAAGAAAATGTGTGATTTCCTACATATCTGGAAACTCAAAACATAAACCAAAGTCCCATCCATTTACTTTCATCTAGTACTTTCTAGGAAACCCAACACTAAAAAGAGCTAACTTCATTTAGCTACCTCAAAATCCCACTTTTTTTTTCCTAAAGAACCAAAGGGAATTCCAGTAGAGCATTTCATCAAACACTTTATGTGCATTCACACAATACATGTGAATGCACATAAAGACAAAAGCATATTTGAATTCAACGTAAACCCAGTTGGCTCCTTCACGACTCTTCCAAAAATAAAAAACAGCACAATCACATATTCACGCAAACTATAAATGTGTAGTGTGGAGAAAGAGCATCAGAGAAATATATATCATATCAGTATTAGATTTTGAAAAAGAGAGAATAAATACTTGAAATTGGTGCTCTACTCTGGGCTGTTCAATTGGCCAAAGCTTAAAATTGGTGCAACATGATCTTCTAAAAAAAAAAAGTAAAATGGTATTTCTAAATTCATTCTCCTCAGCTTCAAGTAAGTATATGCAAAGCTTAGTTGATGTAAATCGGTCAACTTCGTTGAACCAAAGACAAGAAAAACAATTTGACATTGGTGTATGTACCCGTACTATAAAGGAAACTTCAGGAAGGGCCAAAAGTAAATGGCTATAACATGCTTCAAATCAACAATGCTAAAGAAAACAAAAACTTCACAACTTTACCAGAAACCAAACATAATCTTTTGAATTTAGTTACAAATATCCATTCAAAATTATTTATAAATATCTATTGAACACCCACCCAACATGACAACACCCCGGCGAAGACAAAAATCAGCAATAACTGAGAGGGGTTTCAATAAGGGGAGGAGGAGCGGCAAGTCAGTGGGTCAGTGGTTGTCGTCGGCGGCTGCTAGGGCTTGTGCTGTTGCCGGTGGCAGCTACTGCTTGGGCTATTGCCGGTGGCAGCTAGGGCATGGAGTTTCAGGCAGCGACTGGGTTTGATTTCTTTCCTCTCCCTTTCTCTCTCGCTGTGGGTTTTTACAATAGGCAGAAATTTTTTTTTTTTCCTAATTTGGTACCGGTTAATATTTTTTCTCCCTTACTTTGTAATTTTTTAATTAAAAATATGCCACGTCATTAAAGAAAATGTCAAATCATTGTGAAGTTAGTCATGTAAGTAACACTGTTAACAAAAGTTAGTAAAATGATCAATACAACTCAATTTTAAAAGTTAAGAGACTAATTGTGCTCGCTTCAAACTTGAAGGACTAATTGCGCATATAGAGTAAACTTCAATAACCAATAGTGTAATTTCAATTTATTTGGCGAATAAGAGATTTTATTGACAAGTACGAGGGTGGGGGACCAGTGGACCCTAGACTATGGTTTGCTTTTGGCTGATGAGGAATACTATAGTGTATCAACTATCAAGAACGATGAGAATGTAGATGATGCATTAAATGAGCATGTAAAGGCTTGGAGTCTCGGACAGAGTTCCGTATAAATGCAAAGAATTAATTGCCGCCGTTGTCCATGCAGCTTTTTTTTTTTTTTGGGTAAACCATGCAGCTTTCATTCGTAGCTTGTAATAAATATTTCTATTTTTATTTTCTTAATAAAGCCATTTAGTCAAGATTTTTATAATTTAATTAGTATTTCATGGTGTTTCTAAGATAAATTCTAATTTTTTTTTAGAGCATATATAAATATATGCAAAAACAAATGTAAAACTTTATACTTTTCTTTTATACTAAAGTAAATCTTAATTTGTCAAGAATTTTGTATTTTAATGTTATCCTTTGGGTTCGTTAATGCGTATACTAGGGACATCCTTAGTTCCGCAGACTAGGAGAATCAAAATTCAAATTACTATTCCTCTATTATTATAACTATCAATTATCAATAATAAATAAATAAAAGCAAATCCTCGGTATATGAGTTTGTGCAAGTAATTAAATGAATTGGAATGAGTAGATGAAGACGTTATTAATGTAAGCTCCAAGATCATCTCAAAATTCCTCTATCGTTATTATTATTTTTGTTTGAGAAGATAAAGTCACATGATTTAATTGAACTTGACGTGCTTCATTGTAAATATAATATTTTGAAAAATGCCTTTTTTTTATTAATCTCAAAACAACTTTATAATGAGAAGTGCATTTCTCAAAATGCGATGAAGATTTAGGTTCATGTAGCTATCAATTAATTTATGAGCTAACCATTAGGGCTGTCTAACCCAACCAGTGGCTTGACCCACCCAGTAAATTCGATTGGACCTTGGCCGACCCATCTACTTCGACAGTCGGTGGCGGGTCTATTTCTCTAGAAACCGAAACCATCAGTTCGGTCTCAGATTTTCTCCCCAAAACTAAGAAACCTGAACCAACCAAGATAAAGCATTTCTAGCGAGATCTTGGCTAGATCCATGAAATCTCCAAAGGATTTGGTGAGATCTCATTGGATATAGCAAGATCTCACCAAATCTGGTGAGATTTCGCCAAATCCGATGAAAATATCACCAAAATATCACCGATTTTTGCTGTTAACTCACCAAATTTTGGCTGATTTTTTTAGATCTCCAACTCCAACTAAACCAATCATCATCCGTTGAAGGTCGGATCCACCAGATCCAATCAACTACTCCGGTCGATGGTGGGTTGAAATTTTGACCTCTCGATCTGGTCAGGTCAATTTCGGGTTGGGCACAAACCCGACCTGTGTATAGGCCTACTAACCATCTAGATAATATAATAAATAAATAAAAATAAGTAATGCATTATGAATAGATTACAAATATGTGATTAGCCTACAACAATTACTCCTAAATTCTTTGCATTGAGTTGAGTATTTAGTTCCACTAATTAGTAATGTTATGAACACAATATTTTCACAACTTGCTATGATTGTAAGTTGTTATTGATTTTCACCCCCAAAAAAAAAAAAAAAAAAAATACGTATATGATTCATTGTTCTTCCAATAATGCATGGATCCCATTATAAGTCTATAATGAATGGCTCCAAAATAAGCACAAAGAATGATAGGCAGTGAATGGTGCTGATCACAAATGCTACTTGTTTATTTGATCCTAAACTATATATGAAGGGTGGGTTTTTGCAGTTTAGGTGAGGTACCAAAATCTTTGTTAATAATAATTTAATAATGAAGTATCACGTTGACCAATGTGCAATAAAAATGAGAGACTTGTACAAGTGCTGATCACAAATGCTCTGATTATCAAAAAAAAAAAAAAAAAACAATTCATGGTCTTTCTGCGCCCACCGCATTTAATTAGATTTCTAGTTTTTGACCGTTAAACAGTATTTAATGACAACAACAGGTGAGAAACGTGTTACCGGTGCGACAGGTGAGCAACAACTAACACACTATATTTCAAAGAAAGAAATTAAACATGCACAGCACAACAATTCGGATATTTCTTTCTGTTTTCTTGTTTTAGTTAACTAGATCTGGATTCCTATCAAATTATTTGATACAAGAAAACAAATACTGAATGACACGACTCATGAAAATAAAAGCAAACCTAATTTACTGTAGATTCCCTCTTTGCAGAAAAAAAAAGGGTAAATGTAATCCGTAAGCTTTTAGAAATAATGAAGAAAAGGTAGAGTAATGTATTAGAAGACTATTAAATTGGTTTTTTTTTTTATAATAAAAAACTAAAACACAAAAGATCAATATACATTCACGGAAAATAGTTATTAGAATGAAAGAGTATTTTTCTCAAAAAAAAAAAAAAAAAAGCATGAAAGAGTATGACTTTCGAATCCTTCATTAAATCAACATGAAACAATTACATTAACAATAATACAAAAATAATAATTGATGTTTGCTCAAAATAAATACATAGTTCCACATCATTAATTAATGTCTGCCCTTCTCTTGCAATTACATTAAAAATAATTTTTTAAAATGCTAAAAATAAACACATTAACCCAATTTTTAGAAAAAATAATAATATGAGAGATGTTACGTCTACAACAATTTTACAACATTTTTACAATAAATCACAGGTGATTAGTTGTTATTGGTTTAAATTTGAAACTAACACTAAGATTACTTTTTTGCCCCAACAATAACAATCAGTAACAATCTGCCACTTAGGATTTGTTGTAAAAATATTGTAGACATATCATTTCTCTAATAATATAAGACCGAATCATACCAAAGCTATAACTTACCAAATCAAGCAAACATTACTAAGAACCACATTGAATCAAAACGCGAGATCATTGAACAATATTTGATAGTTTTCACGCACAAAACTTTATAAAGTTGTAGGAATGGAAGTAAATATAAATACTACCATAAAACTGCATAAAACATTCTTACATGTAATCGCATGACCCATCCCATCTTTTAAATTGCACTGTTCAAAGACAAAGAGAAACATTGACTATTTTACTAAAGAAGGAAAATTGCAAACATGGAAGTGTATACCATGGAGTAATAAGGATAACCAGTTTTATTTTGAAAACTGGGAAAAAAAAATGATAGTTATTCAAACGTTTTATTTAGAAAACTGAAAAAAGAAAAAGAAAAAGAAAAGTCAGTTATCCAAAGTAGTGATAAAGATAGGAAAATAAAGATAATTTTTGTTTATATCCAATATCCTAAAACGTGGGGTTAAAATTTTTTTTTTTTTAAATTTTAAAAACGGTGCTTAATAATTGCTTAATGATAATGGGGATATTTAAAATTGTTGGGTAGAAGTTTGGAGTTGTGTGTGACTAAAACGTGGGTGTATAGAATTTTTTTTTTTTTTTTTTTTTTTGCAATAATGACATACTATTTTTTTTAGCAGTACAGGAAACTTGTGTTTGTTTTAATTTTAATTTTTTTTATAAATGGATAAAGCAATTTGAAAACCAACAGGAGAGTGTTCCTCTTTTGTAGGCAATGTTTTAGTGGGAATTAAAAAAGCATTTTTACCAAGTTTTGCCCCTACTTATACGTAGGTTGTAGGGGTATTTTGGAACCAAAAAAAAAAAAATTTCAATCCACTTAAATAGTAGTATCGATTAAGCACCATTTTTTTTTAATGGGTGGCTGGGTAGTTTTTTAAAAAGAACATGGAATAGTATCTATACTACTATCTATACTACTATTTAAGGGGCTGCACCTGTTTAGACCGGATTTTTTTTTTGTTCCAAAATACCCCTACAACCTACGTTTAAGTGGTGGCAAAACTTGGTAAAAATGCTTCTTTAACTTCCACTAAAATATTGCCTACAAAAGAGGACCGCTCTCCTAATGATTTTCAAATTGCTTTATCTATTTATAAAAAAAAAATTAAAATTAAAACAAACACAAGTTTCATGTACTGATAAAAAAAAAAAAACTAAAAAAACCTGTATACCCACGTTTTAGTCACACACAACTCCAAACTTCTACCCAGCAATTTTAAATATCCCCATTGTCATTAAGCAATTATTAAGCACCGTTTTTTTTATAAAAATTTTTGGATATAAACAAAAATTATCCTTATTTTCCTATCTTTATCACTACTTCGGATAACTGTCCTTTTTTTTTTTTTTTTCCTTTTTCTTTTTTCAATTTTCAAAATAAAACGTTTGAATACAAAAAAAAAAAAAAAAAAAAAAAAAAAACAAACAAACAAACAAACAAAGCCGTACACAAATTTGAGACACAAACTCCATATTTCTACCCAGCAGTTTTAAATTCCCCCCTTATCATTAACCTGATTTTTTTTTTTTTTTTTTTTTTTTAAGGGAAGCATTATCATTAAGCAGTTAAGATCACGTTGCTTTTTTTTTTAATGTGTGATCACGTTGCTTTTGTTTTTTGGCTATATATATATATATATATATTTTAGAAGCCAGTTAAACATACTAGCCTCTGAGCACGCGCTCACGTGCGTGCTCAGAGGCTCTTCAATTTTTTGGGTAAGGGTTAATGTAGAGCATTTATTATAATTTGGGATTACTACATTCTCTAATCACACAAAAAAACCTAGGGGTGTGATGAAAAAATTATTTCACCACTCATAATACTCATCACACCCTTAGGTTTTTTTTTTTTTTTTTTTTGGTAATTAGAGAATGGAGTAATCCCAAATTATAATAAATGCTCTAAATTAACCCTTACCCAAAAAATAGGAGAGCCTCTGAGCACGCGCGTGAGCTCGTGCTCAGAGGCTAGTATTCCGTAATTATTATCCTTTTTTACCAATTTTGTTTTTGTAGTAATAACGTGTTATTAATTGGAAGATAATGCTATAATTTAGTATTAACCTATAGGGGGAGGAAAAAAAGATCCATTGAATAAATCTTATAAATAGTGCATATAATGAAAAATGCATAATGAAATCGTAACAATAAAACTATTTACAAAATACATGAGGCGACCTTTACAAAAGCTATTATGAAAAGTTGATAGATCAATGTAGAAAAGTGAAATATTTACATCAGATAAAATTATAAAATAAGTCACTACATCTAAAACAAGGAATATGTGAACTTATTAATATTATGCCGGCTATGGTGGAGAAGTTGGTGGAGCAATGTTATTTGTTCCACATTCTGATTGCTTTCCAGCAACATTTGCCATGAACCGATGGAACAAAATGTGTGTGTTTGTGTTATTAATAGAGACTTTAAAACGTACACAATAATGACAAGTACAATAAACATCAAGCATAAACTTGTGAAATGAAATATTTAAACTGACCTTGTGATGATATTGCATAGCTCCATGTACGTGAAATGGTCTACTTCAGCTTGGGACTTGAAGAACTATCATTTAATTACCAAAATTAAAAAAAAAAAAAAAATTATATCCAAACTATGTAATTAAGTTTTTTTTTTTTTATTTATTTAAAAAAGTAGATATTGTAATGATTTGTTCCTGCTTTATTATTGTATCATCCTTCACTCTCATTTTCTGTTTGTCTTTACTGTTTTGGATGTTGAAAATTGCATCGTCCTTAGTTTTTTTTGTTCGTTTCTTTTTTTTCTCATGGATGTTGGAAACCACATTGTCATTGATTTTAATTCTCCGTTTGTCTCTATTGGCATGAGTGTTAGAGATCACTTCATCCTTCATTTTTCCTTTTTCTTTATTCTTATGTTGGAAACCTGATTGCTCTTGACATTGATTTGTTGTTTGTCTTTGTTCTTGGAACTTCAAAACGAAGAAAAAAAATTGTTTGTATATTAAGACTATCAATTAGTTATTTTCCTATTTTAAAAAATAGCGTAACATACTTTTCCAATTCTTGTGATTCTAAAACTCGTTTCACTTCTTTCCAAAGCTCTTTCTTGTTAGCTCGAATAGTGAATCCCCAACCAGGTGAATAAATTTCCAATTTTCGAACCTAACCCATATGCAACATGACTTTTTTAATATCAATTTTGATAAAATAATAGAAAGGGATGCTGATTAAAGATATCATTAAAAAGAAACATACCTTGTTATCAATGGCCTCCATGTTTAATATTGAATGATCATCCTTCCAATTCTCCCAATAAGCAATAGGAACAGCATGCACTCCATTATTTAGCATAGTGGACTCGATCCTCACATTTGAGTTGGGCATCCTTCCTATTACCAATTAATTGTATACATAAAAAATATCAAGATTTAAAATATTAAAACGTAGACTGCACAACCATTAAAATTTGTAAATTATTAAAATAAAACATTTGAATTAAAAAAAAAAAAAAAAAAAAAAAAAAAAAAAAACCAAAGCCATACACAAATTTGAGACACAAACTCCATATTTCTACCCAGCATTTTTAAATTCCCCCTTATCATTAACCGGTTTTTTTTGTTTTTTTCTTTTTTTTTAGGGAAGCATTATCATTAAGCAGTTAAGATCACATTGCTTCTTTTTTTTTTTTTTTTATGTGTGATCACGTTGCTTTTGTTTTTTGGCTAAACATATATATATATATTTTTTTTAGAAGCCAGTTAAACATATATTTCAAGTTTCTAAGTTATCATCAAAATTAAAAACTCCTCAATTTTAGCTACAAATTTTACCATTCCACTAATTTCTCCCCACTATCAGCCATTACTTGATCGGTTATTCAATCAGACCACTACAAAAGCAGTTAACCAAAATCACAATACTTACCCCTACCTCTAGATCACATATAAAATTCTTTCTTTTCTTTTTTTTTTCTTCAATTGTGGAAGGTACCTTCAATGTTGAAGAGGGGTACTGCACCTCCAGATTACAAATAAAATTGATTTTTACGGTTGTAGAAAGCGCCTTGAAAGTGTGAAGAGGGGTACTGCATAGGAGGTATGCGTTTTTCAATGAATATAACTAATATTTGAATTTTACATAAATATTTACCCGTGATATGTATTCTTTCATTCTTTGTGATAATTTCTATTTTTCTTGATCAAGGTCACTAAAGTTTTACAGTACCTATAGAAATAGATACAGGAAAGAGAAACTCTACTTACAAAAACAAAATACTTTTTCTAATTGTTCCTGCTCAAACAAAAAAAAGCTTTTCTATCTCAATGGTATCTTAATGTACATGGCTCATTTCTTTTTTCTTTTAAATAAACAGTCTTCTAACACTTTTTTTTTAATCACCATCACTGACCATTTGTAAAATTTGATGAGGATTACGCATTTTGTAGATGGTTTGTTGAATTTGGGTAGGTTACTTTTGTTAATCCTTATTCAAGGTTACTTTTGTTAACTCTTGTTCTAATTATAATGACTTTGAAGTGTTTTTCTTTATTTTCATATTTCCTTATCATTATCTTTTTTTTCTTTTTTTCTTTTTCTTCGGTATGATATGCGTTTGTTCGTTAAAGCTTACTCATTACCTTAAAGAAATGGAATATTTATTGCTTTTCTTTAAATACAATATTGCAGTATGTAGAACTTTGTTTATTTAAAAAAAAAAACTTTGATTACAATATTACCGTAAGTAAAACTTTTTTTTTTTTTTTTATATAAATAACTGTGCAATTTGGATGAGTATTAAATTGTGTTACTCTACTATTAACCAAAAAAGATGAACATATGGAATATTTATTGCTTTTCTTTGAATACAATATTGCAATATGTAGAACTTTGATTACAATATTACCGCACGTAAAACTTTGTTTTTTATTATTATTATTAATAGCTGTGCAATTTGGATAAGTATTAAACTGTGTTACTTTACTATTAACCAAAAAAGATGAACATATTAATTATATTGCAATCTTAATCAATGAAAAAAAATAGTATTAAATTTGACAAACTATTCAATTTGGATAAGATTGAAATATAATTAATATGTTTATAGATTACGTAGAGAAAGTAGTTATATTTAATCCTTACTCTAATTTGTTTTTATTTTTTATTTTTTGTCTTTTTTTTTAGGGTGACATATCAACAATTTTTTTGAATTGAATAGTGGGCACATTGGATGAGTTTGGGTGAGACACTTTACAAAAATTATTGTATGATTCCAAACTCACATAAAGTGGTGGTAATCTATCAAGTGGTTGTTAATGACTCCTTTTTGTATATAAGAAAAACTATTTATCCTACCTATGCCTATATTTATCAATTTGTGTAATTATATGTTGGATTCAATTTATTTTAAAAAAAATATTAATTGTAGGGACTGGGTTTGAGCACTTCTACTGTTGAGTGAGTGGACTCAAGCCCAATACAATGAATTTGTAGAGAATGGGTTCAAGAACTTAGTCCTAGCAAGCGGACAACGGCCAATGCAGTGTTCGCCACCATTTGAACAAAGACGAACCAAAGTCATCCTCAAAAGTCTGTCCTCGGCCCGATCCGAAGAGCTTGATAGTCGTCCTTCTTTCATGAGAATTGTCCCCCACTTTAATCTGTTTCTTCTTCTTATATGGTCCTCTTCCCACGATACCTTTCCTGAACTTGTTAATCATCCATGTCTCCTTCTGACAACCTGTCCCATCAACCACCTTACCAAAATTTTCATTGAGTTGCAGCAACCGAGGCAGCACTGCTCAGGGGTCATTTCCCCATTAATGCTGCCGGAACATTAGTCATGCGCATTTAATGTGGAAGTGACAGTTCAATCCTGGTTTTGCTCCTCGGCCATTCTTCCACGGCTGATATGTTGTACTTGGTCTTTCTCCTTAAATGCTCGAGAAGGCTGCTTTTGGTGGGCCATTACTTCCTCCTCCCATGGCCTTGCTTGGCCGAGGACATGGTTGTCCTCGGCGAGGGCACTGAGCTTCCTCCTCCTCGGCATGGGCCTTGGGTTTGGTATAAAGTGGGCCACTGGGTTGCCAAATTCTCCGGCCACACATTAATGTACAGTTTAGATTTATTTTTCTCAATCACATCTCTTCCATATGAAATTAATTAATTATCCCTAACAATTTTTGTGCCTTTCACTACAACTTCTTTTCATTTTTTTTCAAGAAAATACATTTTAAAAATTAAATGAAATTATTGCTCGCATGAGAGACTTCCCATAATCACAATCTTATTAAATTATTTAAATTAAAACTATTTAATATTTTTTAGACATTTGAAACTTTTGTTATGGATGCGGACTTAATAGCTACATATTATGACTAAGTGGCTACCTTTTAGGATTAAAAAAAAAAAAAAAACTAGCCTCTGAGCACGCGCTCACGTGCGTGCTTAGAGGCTCTTCTTTTTTTTTGGGTAAGAGTTAATTAAAAGCATCCATTATAATTTTGGATCACTACATTTTCCAATTACAAAAAAAAACCTAGGGGTGTGATGAAAAATTATTTCAACACACATAATACTCATCACACCCTTAGAGGACTTTTTGTTATTGGAAAATGTAGTGATCCAAAATTATAATGAATGCTCTAAATTAACCCTTACCCAAAAAAAAAAAGGAGCCTCGCGCGTGCTTAGAGGCTAGTTTCAACGTAGAATTAGAAGTAGTGCTTCAACGAAGGTAGGAATTTATTTAGGAGAAAATTTACTAGTTTAACCCCATTTGATTGGTTTAGATTAATTAAATTAGGGGTATTTTTGACAGTAAAAAAAACAACAACTAACTTTCTAAATCCTATTAATATATACAGATTATTATTAAGTCAGTACCATATAAATCACAGATTTTAATTTAAGCTATAAATGTCTATTTTATCTTCCATTCCATTATATTTCTCAAATTTAAAAATAAAGAATACAATTTATACCATATAAATTTGGTGAATTGTTATTTTAGGCATTAAATTTAAATATTATCATTTTAATCATTAAACTTTGATAACTTTGCTTTTTTAGTCCTTCAAAGTTCTATCCATTGCCAAAACAATGTTAACTTTGAGTTTTTTTTTTTTTTTGACAAAACAAAATATCACAATATTTTCACAATAAATTGAGTTGTCAATTCATTAATTTATATATCAACATAAAATAAAATAAGATTATCTCAAGACCCACGATAACTCAAATATTATAGAAATGTTGTGAGATTTTGTTGTGCTTATAGACCTTCTCAAACTCTTTTCTTTTATAATGTGAAGTGGCATCGTTTTAAGAGGTTTAACTTACGGTATGTTTTTCATACCCTTTTAGTGGATTAAAAAAAAGATTGAAAATTATAATTCACCAAATATATTAGGTGTAAAATTTTATTTATTTATTTGTTATTTTGTGTTACCAAAGTTGTTTTAGAGACTAACCCAAAACAGGAACAAAAAATACCAGTAATAAATTAACAATAATGACATATTGGATAGACACCTAGCAAACCGGCATTTGCCAGTAATGGTAACTGCAATTTCCAGCGAATGTTTCGGTTACGCCTCCTTATAGCCAGAGAGAAGACAGAGACACACACAGAGCGAGAGAGAGAGAATTAGGTCTCAGTTTGCAGAAACTGAAACTCTTTCTTTCTCTTCCTCTCCGTTTCTGCAAAAACAAACAGCCCTAATTTTTGTGCGCGTATTGGAAAATGTCGCCGGCGGAGCGAGTCTCGCCGGCAGAAACCGACGAAATGAACGAGTCATTCTTCGCCAAAAGAGGCTGCTGTTCATGGATTCCGTGCGCGGGACGATCAGAGCGAGCCTCCTCCGCCGTCGCATCGTCGTGGTGGGAGCGCATACGGACGGCGGAGATGAACGACGACGACAAGTGGTGGGTCCGGAGTTGGAGAAACTTCCGGGAGTGGTCCGAGATCGTCGCCGGCCCGAAGTGGAAGACCTTCATTCGCCGGTTCAACAAGAACCGGTTCAACAGGACGAAATTCCAATACGACCCCTTGAGTTACGCGCTGAACTTCGACGAGGGTCCGGGGCAGAACGGTCATTTGGATGAGGACTACTTGGGCCGCGATTTCTCGTGCCGTTTCGCTTCCATTCCGGCCTCCGCTAAATCGTCTATGGATTTCGGAAAAGACGCGCCGGTGTTCACGTGACACGCACGTGACGATGCTTAAATTTCGTTTCAGTTTTTTTCGGTGCGCCATGTGGGATAACGTGCGCAGGGTGCGGCGCCGATTTTGGGGTGTGGTGTACGAGAAAATCGTGGCGGTTGGTTGACTTCTTTTTTATATAGTAATTGGATGGTGGTGTCGGTGACACGTGGCTGGATATGTTTTATGAAAGTTAATAATTTTTCAGTTTACCGTTCGGTGAAATTGGTAAGAACTAAGAAGGATGTGCGTTGTACTTTTGATTGTAAATGTAGGATTGTGACGATGAATTGTCCAATTGTACCTGTGTTTGGTTTTGTGTTGTTTCTTTTTTGTTTGTTACTAGAAACAAAATTACAATAGAGATTATTTGAGCCAGTTGATTTTTTGAGCCACTTTAAACAAAATTATATTATGTTGCTTCTGAATTTCTTGTTGTAAAGTATTGGGAACAGTCCCCACCTCTTCTATTCCGAGTTCCAACGAACCCTTTTGGAGTTTTGTGAAGTAGATGACACTATTTTCCCCCTTTGCTGTTTAATAAAATTGTTTATTATTATGTTAGTTGGTGTTCTGGCATTATTATGCTCTACTGGTACCAGACTACCAGTTATGTTTTGATTAACAATCATGGTAGATGAGTTCTAGGGAAGAGCAAAATTCTTCACAACTTTTTTTAAATAATTTGTTGGATCAATAAGTTGTGACTAGTATAATATCGTTTTCACATGAATTGTTCTTTATTATTACTCTTATTATAAATGAATCACACTGTTGTCACTTAAAAGTTATGAAATTTTTTATATCATTAAACTTCCTGTGCTCTGGAAGACAGATTGTGTCACAATATGGTTGTTTGAAGGGAAAAACAAATTAATATTTGCAGGATAGTATGTATGACCTTATTATGTGTCTGGCTACTTCAGTGCAAATAGTAGGGTATTAGTTTTCAAGATGAATTTTGATGGTGTCTCAAATTAGTGATCACATATCCCATTTAGGCTTTGGAAGACTTACAAGATAGACCACGAGAACTCAGATTGACATCGGTTTAAGTTAGAACTCACTAAGGTGACATATCTAGGTATCAACTATCAAGTGTTTTGGTGTTGATTTTTCTTACCTCATTATGCATAAGAGTAAATATGTATTTGTTCGTTTGAAAACAGCTTATTTTATTAATAATTTTTTGCTGAGAGTATATTAAAATATTCTTGTACTTTGAAAATTTGAGAAAAAGCGATATTTAAAAATATGTACCTAAAATCTTGGGAATGTGTACATAAAAATGTGGAGCACACCTAGACGAAGATAAGGCTAAAATATTGGGAATTTGTACCAATCAGTAGTGTTGGACTGGATGCAGCATGCTTTCGGCCTTGAATATAGCCCATGTATTCTAGATATGAAGTTAATTTCCATGAATTTTGAAATTATATTTTGTGGACTTCAACTAATCTCTTTTTTAGTCTTTTAAGTTAGAGAAAAGAAGAGCAAGAAGAAGAAGAAGAAAGAAGAAAAAAACATAATAAGGATCTTCAATATCTGTTTTTTCCCCTTCCTATCCTAATACTTGTGACATAAGAATTGAAGTTTCAGATGAAATGAAAGAACTATTTCACCTTATTCACATGATCTGATAAAAGCGAGGAACAATTTTGTTTAATGACAATAAATGATACGGTTGGATTACGATCCTTCATTCTCTTATTAGAATAATCCTCACTTGGAATTCTTAAATTCCTATATTTCTTTTTTATGAAATGAGTGAATTGCATTATATTATTTCATCAATGTTATAAATAGATTCTGAAATGGTAGATAACTTAAGATAGTGGGAAGCATAAAATAAATAAATAAATAAACAAGTGCCACTCTTTGCCAGCGGTGAAAATGGCCAAATACCACAATTTTGCAAAATTTGTAGCAAAAAAGCACTGTTTCAGAACTAATTAGTGATCTACCACTTTTCTAGTACTCAAGCTCTACAAACTCGAGTTCCAAATGATACTCGAGTACAATAAACTCGAGTTCCTAGAAGTCCTACCATCGTGGCATAGGCTAACCTGGCATTTGGATTAAAAAATCCCACTTGGTACTCGATTTTCATGGACTCGAGTACTGTGTTAGCAATACCCAAGCTCCATAAACTCGAGTATGGCTTAGGTTTGGCTGAATCTCACTCACTGTTCCACTCACTATAAATACTCACCGTTTCACTATCTCTCAATCTCCCTCACTTAGTCTTACTCTCTCAATCTTCCTCTCACTTTCTCAATCTCGCTCTTAGTCTCCCTAAGTCTCTCAATTTCCCTTTCTCTCACTCAGACTTGCTCTCTCAATCTCCCTCTCACTGTCTCAATCGCGCTCTCACTGTCTCAATTTGGCTCTCAGTCTTCCTTCAAAGTGACTCTGACCTCTCCCTTCAAAGTGTTCGTTCAAATCAAAATTTCTCTCTCTTAGCATTCCAGAGGCAACACCTTTCACCGTCGTTCTCAAATTCGCCACCGAAGAGTTCAAAGACCAGCGCTATCATCAACAATGGTACTTCTTTATCTCTCTCTCTCTCTCTCTCTCTCTCTCTCTCTCTCTCTCTCTCTCTCTCTATCTAGGGTTTGTCTTGCATGTCGTTTCTGATCTTAATTTTCATTTTTTTTTTGTTGGTATCTCGTACTCCAATTGATCAATTAGATTGTAAAAATTACACAATATGCAAAACCCACTCACTACATACTTCATTATTTCTTAATCGGGTCATCATTACATTGTTGCCTATTTCTGATTACTTTCTATTTTAAAAAACATTATTGAATTGATGCACATCTTTTACTTCAAATTTGATCATAAATATTGCCATGCAGCTAGGCTATTATATATGTAATGTTAGTGATGGCAACTTCAGGCTCCTTTTGCACACTAGGGTTGTAGATTATCATCTTAAGTTCGATGCTTCTACTTTGCAGTGTTGTAATGAACAATGTGCTTTGTTTGCTTACTCATTGAAAGCTAGATCTTCTTGAATATTGAATGGTGTTTACATTTTTGTAATGAAAATTGATTTAGCAAGTTTCTAGCTTTCTTTGGATAATGCCTTATGAGTGTGAAGTTTAACTATGAGCTCTCCGATATTGGCATCTGAAACTTGTGGCTTTCTCATTTATTTATGTAGGGGTGAAAATGTTTTATCTTGTATGCTGATGTATTCTATTTCTATTAGCTGAATATGCTGTAATCTACTTAACATTCTAAAGTTTTATTCATTTTTTTTTTAATGAAATCAGTGAAGGTTGCATTAGATATATATTATTTCCATTTTCAGTCAAATATGTTTATAATTAAAAATAAATAAATAAATAAGAAGAAAAAGAAGAAGAAGAAGAAGAAGAAAGTTTATGTAGAAGAAGAAAGTTTATGTATTTGAAGTGAATTTTCCCCTGATTGCTGTTGTCACCAAATGCATGATAACCCTTAGATGTTCAAGTAAAAGATGTGTGTTTGGATTGCATAATACCTATTAAAAGATGCATAGTACTTTCAACTTCTAATTGTGAACTGCCATACCAATTTCAAAGATCATGCTTGTAGTTTAGACACCCAACCCATTGTAATGCCATGACTTTGTTTACTTACCAGGAATAAACACATCCAAAACAAATGGCTTCACTTTACCCTAATGCAATTCTCTTTCTTTTAAATTTGCCAATAAACTATAACACAAATTACACTTTTTTCTTCATCTAGTAGTTCATTGAATCTGCTTGTAAGGTATATAACCACTCTCTCTTGAATGAAATTCAAGCTTATAAAAGAAATTTATTAAAGAAAAAGAAAGAAAAATAGGAACTCAATTATGTGAATTTTCCTCATGTGTCATGCTCCTTAAAAAGAGAATTAGAATGTTTATGCTTTGCATTTGACCTAATGGGCCAGTAGTCACTTAATGGGCCATTAATCACCTTTAATTTATACCATATGTGGACCTACATTGAGCGGGACCCTCTATAGGGACTGTCTTGACGAGGCAGGCTATGCATCGTTCAAGTTTGCTTTGGGATGCTCCTTCGACAGGCAAGGTATGCACTTGTCCAAAATCGTAGTCAATATATGTAGTAGAAAAAATTTTGGCATTTAAGTTTGAAGCGTAATTATTACGTGCTTAGTGAATGCTACTATTAATACTAAGCTGCTCTATTTGCAGGAAGTGCCAGGTGTACTGACTTCTCGTCACCGAGAGAAAGATCTGCTTGAAGGTGGGTTAGATCCATGGACTTATATCACAGATGCGGGGTTAGATGGGCTACTTCGGGTCCTAAATATAGACCTTGATCACGGTGTTGGTGGAGAGATGGCAGCCGGAGACGCACTCATTCCACTTGCCCCATGGTGAGATGACCATCATGCTACAAGACATGGAGGTTATAATGGGGGTAACTGTAGATGGCTTGCCAATGGTAGGATTTACCCATATGGACGACGCAACCTCTGCGCCAAATTGCTAGGGCATAGGCCGCCGAATAGATAAGTCGATGCTGGTAAGAACACTGCAGTGATGGAAGGGTCAAGGGTAAAAGCCAAATAGCTCGAGGAGTGGTTTAGAAACCCTCTCCCGACTGACACCACTAAGGTGCTTGTGTAGTAGTATGCTTGGTTTTACATACTAGGGATGTTGGGTGGTATGCTGTTTATGGACAAGTCTGGCAAACGACTCTCAATTATGTATCTGCAATTTTTCAATCCAATCAGCAAAGGAAAGAATTATAGTTAGGGTAGTGCAGCACTAAGTTGGCTATATAGACACCTCTGTAAGGCATCAAAGAAGACAACCAAGCAGATTGACGATGCACTGCTATTGGTGCAGTTGTAGGCATGGCCGAGGTTTCCACACATATGTCTTGTGATGAGGCATCCACACCAAACATTGCTCTCAGGTCCACTTGCTATCAGGTATGTAGGATCATAGATAGTTATTGTTTTACATTTCCGCATTAACTTTTTCGCATGGGAATTATGTAAGTAACTAATATGAAGGTTATGTCTGTGTTGTTTGCTAGATGGAAAGGGGCTAAGATAACAACTGAACATCCAATGCATGTCCTACGCGCCTATCGTGTGTCGGTTGCTTCGCTACAGCTAAATCAGGTATTCCTTACAAGTGGGAACCGCTTTGGCATGTAGTTGTTGTACTTACAATTTGCTTTAGAATGAATAAACATTTTTTATTTCAGAGTTAAATATTGTTGCTATGTATTGTTCATATTCATTACACATTTTTTCTAATTATATTGTTAATATGGTTGTTTGCATCTGTTGAATCATTGTAGATTGTTTGGGAGCGATACAGAAATTATTTGGGTTCCCTGCCACATGTTGTACGGCAGGCCAACACATATGGAGGTCTATCGTGCCGCTCATACAATTTTGGGTGGTTCAAGGCCATCACCCTGAACGTGTTCTCCGACAGTTTGGGATGAAGCAAGGCATACCGGTCGATGTCGATACTTCAACTAAACTTCACAAGATAACACTCCAAGGCAAAGGTAACTTTTGACAAGGGTTACCGTTATGGGGTGATGACTACAAACATCTCCAAGTGCTTCAATGGTGTTCTAAAGGGTGCTCACAACCTGCCCATTACGGCAGTAATGAAATACACATGGTTTACACTGAATGCTTACTTTGATGATCGTTATAATAAGAGCATAGCACAATTGAATTCGGGGGGAAAATGGTGTAAATATGCCTTGGATATCTTCATGCAAAATAAGGCGAAGGCAGAGCTTCATAGGGTGACAAGATTAAGCATGCAACAACAATCATATCAAGTAGATACACCATATAATTAAGGGAGTGCTGGACATGGGGATCACACACACGGATTTAATCTACTACAAAAAAACTTGCAGATGTCAGAAATGGAACTGTACAAGATACCATGTTCACATGTCATTGCAGTTTGTATTAGGTATCAACACGATGAAGAGCAATACATTGACCCATGCTATAGTATGAACGCACTGTTCTGCAGCTATGCTCCCGTTTTCCCTGCGTTGAAAGATAGATTATCATGGCCGGATCCTAAATAAACTTAAAGGGTCATCCTTAACCTCCGATTGATCTGAGAGAAAGGTCGCCCTGTCTCAACACGAATCAAGAATGAGATGGATGAGGGCGGGAAACGGTCGAGAACCACACCATGGAAGGAAGTGGGAAGGAAGGTGCAATGTGGGTTGTGTGACCAAGAAGGGCATAACTGAAGAGCATGCCCTAAGCGAAATGAGGTACCGACGAGTGGTGGTCTCGCGGACTAGGCGCGCTAAGTTTGAACCGTGGCATCCTTCTAAATGCAACTTGAAACAAAATGCATGATATATGCCATTAGATCAAAACGCATGTTATATGCCATTCAATTATGTATTTTTAAAACTTGAGAAAAATTGGATAAAATTTTAAGGACCAAATATGGCATTTATACTATAAGCTACTTTCCCTATAGGATGCATACAAAAAGTCATTAGCATTGCCATTTGGTTTGTCGCAAAAATTGCATACTAATTGGTTAATGTAATGTAATGTGTAATTGCCCTATGTGTAATGTAATGTTTTTCATTTTTTTTCTTCTATGAAGGGTGTTAGGTCATTTGTGGGTTGGTCATGATTTCACTTTTCCACTTTTAACCTATTGGATCTTAGAAGTTTTCTCTGATTGCATATTTTACAATTGTGAAAGAACTCTCCTTAGCATGATCATCTTCAAGTACCCTACCATGAAGGGTGTCAACTTTGACTTGGCCTCTGTTAACATGATCAGCTTTAAGTACCCTACCATTCAAGTACATTGCTAATTAAGGGTGTCAAATTTTTATGCTCACAACCAATTAGTCTGTTTACTACTTCTATTATAGTGATTTCTTTGCTTGTGAAGGTTTAATGCCTGCCTGATTCAGTAATGATGATATTAAAAACCAGTTGCCTAGAATTTGATGCAGTGGTTGATGTTCTTGCTGTTTAATCATTAACGTGTATTACTAAAATAGGTTGAAGATATTTTTTTTTTCCAATATATGCTTAACCTGTTGTCTAGAATTTGATGTTGTGGTTGATGATGTTCTTGCTGTTTAATGTGTATTACTGAAATAGCTTGAAGATTTATTTTTCAATACAAGTTGCCTAAAATAACTTGTGGGCTACATGAACACATGTGCATGGATTTACACATTTTAAATTATCCATCTTTTTAACTAGTATTTTTGGACTGCTGATCCAGCAATAGTTTAGCAGTGAGCATTCTTTTAAGTTCCGTTTCATTTTTGTGTGCGTGTGTGTGTGGATAAGGTGAACTTTTATAAATATAAATTCAAGCTTTGCTTGTGTTTTAACCAGGGATTTAGAAAGATCGAATCCTGAGAAGTGGGGTTTGCAAATGAAGAGGTTGTAATAGGAGAAAAACATTTTTTTGAAGAATATTCATCGAAGCAAGCCAGCTCATAGTCATTACATGCAGAACCAAGATCATGTTTTAGTCCCATTAATCGAACAAAAAAACAGTATTTTGAGGTGAAAATTAATAGACAACCACTTGCTTCACTTGGACCTACAGAGGCATCAAAGACAAGGAGACATTTGAGTTTCAATTAAGACTTTAGGTGAGAAATTGTGGAATATGGAACAAAAGACAGGCAATATGACTCTACTTATTGGTTGTGGTAACTATGGCATATTATGTCTGTTTACAACCAGGAGTAAGCTAAATTGTTTTACTAATGTAAATGGTGTTTGACTCTACTTATTTGTTATGGTAACTATGGCAATTTCCACTTGATGTAAATGGTGGCAACAGTGCATACTAGATATTCTTGTTTTTACTGATTTAATTTTTTGACATTTGTGCGTAGGTGGAAATCTAACTTATAAGTATCAATTTTGACCCAAAAAAATCTAATTTAAATCAAGATGATTCTATGACATAGGATTATTGACCATTTTGTTAGATTAAGCTGCCTTAAGGAA
Source organism: Quercus ilex subsp. ballota (assembly GCA_032727855.1). Classification (NCBI taxonomy): domain Eukaryota; kingdom Viridiplantae; phylum Streptophyta; class Magnoliopsida; order Fagales; family Fagaceae; genus Quercus; species Quercus ilex. The sequence continues at coordinate 76,709,422 of CM064909.1, forward strand.
TCTCCTCATAAACACATATCAGGTAGGCACAAACAGCTTAAATTGTAATGTGTTCACCATAAATCTCTCCTATAAGCAAGGGAAATCATTAAATTTAATTTAATAGTGAAAGGAAGGAAAGGAACCTAGTGGGATCCAATTAAGGATATTACCATATCAAGAACTTCTCTTGTATAAGCCTTGTCTAATATCATAACAAGATCCTTCACAATAGGGACAAAAACTTCCTCGTATTTGCAAGCTAATAGCATGGCTGTCAGCCCAACTAATTAAAGCTTCTTTCTGAGAACTGTTTGGTGCTCTAAGAACTTGTCTATAAGTGAGGAATAAGATCTTGTCCATAAGCTCAAATTTGCAATGAACTTGTTAGTACAACCAATTTCATTAGTCAATTTCAAGTACAAATTTTCGGTGTCACTCGGATGTCCCGACAACTGCCTTAATATGATTTTGCTTTGCACTCAAGAATGGGGCTTCACATACAGATTGACACTCTACTTTAATGGACTCCGGTACTGCTAACACAGTACTCGAGTTTCATGGAATCGAGTATCAATCTGAATGATTTTGCTTTACACTAAAGAATGGGCCTCACATACAAATTGATACTCGAGTTTAATGGACTCGGGTACTGCTAACACAGTACTCGAGTATCAATTTGTATGATTTTGCTTTGCACTCAAGAAATTGGGGCCTCACATACAGATTGATACTCGAGTTTAATGGACTCGGGTACCACACTAATACAGTACTCGAGTCCAAGAAACTCGAGTACCAAGTGGCATTTTTTAATACCCAAATGCCAGCTCAGCCAATGCCACGATGGAATATAAATTGGGAACTCAAGTTTGCTAAACTCGAGTACCATTTAGAACTCGAGTTTAGTGAACTTGAGTACGTAAAAAGTGGTAGATCCCCCGTTTAGTTTCGAAACAATGCTAAATTGCTACAAATTTTATGAAATGATGGTATTTGGCCATTTTCACCGTTTGCCAGCTTTATCTTGATAGATCATATCTAACCCTAACAATCATACATTCTTTTGTACTATTGTGGAGAAACAAAAGAATATTCATTTGGGATCTTGGAGCAAATCAATTCCTGCTTTGGTTTTCAATGGAGTTCTTTCTGATCACTGGTCGATTTGTTGGACTTTCTACTTAGTTTCCAATGTTATAGGGGGGCCTGAAATATTTTGAAATAGCTGGCTTCATCACCTTTAAACTTTTACAATATATAAGAATTTCACAACTTGAGCTTCAATATATAAATTAATAGTCTAACAATGGGTTTGGTGGTCTCTACTTGAGCAATAACAATGGATGCAAGTTCAGCTAATATTTCAAGAGTTCTTATTTACCTTTTGGTTGAAATGGCTTACCCAGAGAGGAGATAGTAAGGGACTCATCCCACAAACAAAAGCTCACCAATGGGCAATATTGTGCGCTAAAAGGTTTACATGGCTTATTCTTAACAAAAATGAAATCCCTACATAGAAACAATTCAGCTTGAAGTTCTCAAGATTGAGAGCTGGTAGAGAGAAGGTGTTTAGTGCATCAATAACTTACTCGGAATCACCCTCAAAAAAGACAGAGTTGAGCTTCTGATCTTTAGCCTAGGAAATTGCCAAACTAGCAGCGGCAGCTTGGCAATTATTGCTCTTTTGAGTTTATTATTTTAGTTTTTATCTTCAGATTATATTTAATTGACAAAACTTGCTACTAGAAAATTATTGCTCGATCATTTGAGTTTATTATTTTAGTTTTTAGCATGTTGGTGCATAGATATTGCTTCAAATTGGGGAGTAGGGCGGACAGTGGTTATACTAAAATTACTATGGGAAATGTTAAGGCATTGGATTAGCAGTTATTTTTAGAAATATTTTATTAGGAGAATGATAAAACAATAAATGTTGTTGACAACTTTTGGTTTAGTAAATGGTGTCAAAACTATCCTATTATGATTTAGTAACAATTGCTCTAAAGACATCCGTTAACATGACTCAATTACTATTACATGGGTTCACTACTCACACCACTTTATTTAGTACTAATTATAGCATGCTACCTTAGGGTCTGTTTGGTTGGAGGAGTGAAAAAGTAGGAGGATAGAAAATTGTGGGAGGATGGAAAAGTGGGAGGATAGAAAAGATTTTATTTCCTCTCTTTTTTGTTTGGTTGGGAGTGGAAAAGTGGAGGGATGGAAAAAATGAGTTTGATTAAATTTACTCATATACCCTTATTAAAGAATGATGCCAATTTTTTTTTTTAAATGTTCCAAAAAAAATCATATCTAGTAAAAATAAAAATAAAATATCAAGCTTAATCCCTAAAAAATCAAAAGAAAAAAAAAATTAGGGGAAAAAAAAAGAGGCAATGTTAATGCCCAAGGAAAAAAAAAAAGTGACAACTGGCAACGTTGTAGGGTTAAGGGCCCAAATGGTATATTGGGCCTTAGGTCTTGGCCGAAAGCATAGTAATCTGAGAACAAATGAATGATGCTGGATGGGTCAAGCTTAGAATCTAATGACAAAATACGAATGGGAGGGTGGTCCGAGGAGGAATGTCTCCTCAGATAGGTTAAGCATAGCTCAAATGTGTATCCTAAGGTTCAAGGTAACCTTCCAAGAAACTCCAATGATAGGGACATATATCTCGAGTGTATCAGATGGCTGGGAGCTTAGAAATATCTAAGGAAAAACTGCTACCATCACATTAAATGCTCTGCAGCTAACTTTTCGGCCGCATTAATGTGGAGAAGATCCCTGAACAGTGTTGCCTTAGCTATCCCAACTCATAGAAAACTTGAGGGGGTGTCTGATGGGACAAGCACTCAAGTAGTGGCTTAGATGACCAACAAGTGTAGGACCAAGATCGTTCAAAGAAGACTATATAACATGAGAGACCCTCCATGAAGATGGGATCGGAAAACTAAGAAGAAAAACACTATAGCAATCAGGTTTCAAACCTATAACCCAGCTTCAAAAGCAATACATAAGAACCAATCTCCTCGAACATTGCCGAGGATGTATTTCCTTGGTGTAAATTTGTTATATTCATTCCTTTGCCATCAAGAACTACTTACTTGTTGCATTAATTCGTTAAAGCCCAGTTTTCTAACACATTTTCTACAAATTTATTGTTTTAGGCTATTTAGGCCTAAGTCCATCTATTATTTGGGTTAGGAGTCCAAACCGGGTCCTTACAAACGTGATTGCCCAAAAAAAAAAAAAAAAAAAAAGGGGCAACGTTACTGGCAATTGCCCAAAAAAATAAAAAGGGCAACGTTGTTGCCTAGGGAAGAGAGAAGAAAGAAAAAAAAAATGTAACTTAAATTGAGAGTATTTGTGTAAAGTGCATCTTTCAGCACTTTTCCCTCCTCATTTTCTTCCCAAATTGAAAGGATAAAAAAAGGTGGCCCCGAAGGGAAAAATTTTCCCCCTATTTGCTATCTCTCTTGTTTTCTCTCCTCAACCAAACAATGAAAAATGTCATTTTCCACCCTATTTTCCATCCTCCCTGTTTTCACCCCAACCAAACATACCATTAGTCTTTGTGAAAAAGATTGTGAAATTTTTGTATTCTAAGGCATATTGAAAAAAAAAAAAAAGTGGATAATACCCTCTTTTCCCCACCACTAAGTTAATAAAAATCCAATCCAATTGATGCCCTAAATTATTTCAAAAAAATCATAATAAATTTAGCTGGCATTTCAAAGAAACTCAAGGGAACAACTTGATTTTATCCCCTCACCATAAATACAACATTTCCCATCTTAGAAATTGTTTTCATCTGCCTTGTTGTATTAAAACTATAATTATGTTCTTTGCTGATTAGTTTCTCTTCCATTTGCCTTATTTGTACTAAAACTATATTTGATGAAATCCTGGGTTCCTCCACATTAATTTGATTCTTTAAAGCATATGACAGCCAATTTTGGAGTTGTTTAGGTGCAACCATCTTTGGCTTCAAATTTTCAGTGGTTTTCATTGTGGATGTCAGAGTACTATTCTGATAAAGATTCATTAAAAATTTAAGCTAAAATATAGCTCATTACTGTGTTTGTGGTTTTATTTTTCTCTATGATTGCTGGAGCGTAATTAAGTTTCTGGGCAATGTTAATTAAGGTTATAAATTATATTGTTTTGATATTGGTGTTGAATTATGAACTACTTAGTAATTTCTTCAGGTTCCAATCTCTAATCATGTTTTAATGAGTAAGATTGAAATTCCAAGACATACATGTGTTTCTAAATTACATAAAATAGAAGTTGCTTATATTTGTTTAAAAGATTCAGCCACACCTAAAATTTTGGATCTTTAAGTTTTAAGTGGGATTATGTTAAAAAAAATGGATAAAAATGTTGGACCTTATGGAAATATAGCTCATATTCAGGAATTTAGTTTAATTTTTGACCTTTTTTTTTTTTTTTTTGGCTAACTAATTTGACAAATGAGAAAACTTGTATATTTATCATTCTAGGGGTATTTTGGTAATTTTGGATGTCCAATGGTATACTGGTAATTTTGAAAGTGTAGGGGGTATTTGGGTCATTTTAAGTATTTAAGGGTATTTTGGTAATTTTTAAAATCAATAGGGTATTCAACTAGTTTTAGAGGTATTTGGGTCATATTGGGTTAAATGGGCGGGTTACTAATTAAATGGGTTGGGCAGATAATGGATAATTAATTTATATATAAACAGGTCATAAATGGATAAATGGATAATTACACACCCAACCCATTTATAATCTAACCCATTTATGACCTAACCCGCCCATTTGCCACCCCTACTAACAACTTTTATTTTTTATTTTTTTTTATAAAATAAATGGCAGAATTTTTCCTAACAACTTGAGACTTTATTTTTTTCGAACTAGTCTTCGATGCAGTGGATTATATTAATAAGTTATTATGTGGCAATAATATCCCTAGACTGAAAATTATATATATATATATATATATATGCCTTAAAATTTATTTTGTTCTTATCATATTACAATTTTATATCGTAAATAATGACTATTTTATTTGTAAATATTTTTAATTATAAATATCAATTTGGATATGAGAAAAAAATGAAAATAATATCCCTAGACTAAATTATATATATATGTGTGTGTGTGTGTGTGTGTGTGTGTGTGTGTGTGTGCGCGCGCGCGCGCGTGCCTTAAAATTTATTTTGTTCTTGTCATATTACAATTTTATACCGTAAATACTAAATAGTGACTTTTTATTTGTAAATATTTTTAATTATAAATATCAATTTGGATATGAGAAAAAAAATGAAAATAATATCCCTAGACTGAATTATATATATATATATATATATTGTAAGGACCAGATTTGGACTTCAAGTCCAATAGGGGTGTAGTCGTTAGCCCAAAACAATAAATTTGTGAAGAATGTGTTAGAAAACTGGGTTTTAATGATTTAAATGATGAGCCAATAGATTTTGACTACAAAGAAAGAAATATAATAGGCATGTTTCTTCCTTCATTTTCGGATCCCCTCTTCTTCAAGGGTCTTTTACATTATATATCTCCCCTCTTGCGATCTTGGCCTTCCATTTGTCAATCATTCAAGCCACTACTTGAGTACCCGTCCCATTAGACACCCTTTTTGGCTCTCTGTGAGTTGCAATTGCCAAGGAAGCACTGTTCAGGGGTCTTCTCCACATAAATGCAGCCAAAAAAGTAGTTGCAGTGCATTTAATGCGGTGATAGCAGCTTTTCGTTAGATATTTTTAGGTTCCCTTCTTGCTTGTGTGTTCATGAGGCACGCTCCTATCACTGGAGCTTCTATGGAGGTCATTTTCGTCGTTGGGATTCATATTTGATACGTATCCACCATAGCCGAGGAGGAATTACTCCTTGGACCACTTTCCTCTCCTTTACTATTCATGAGACTCTAAACGGGAATCCCTCATGACTATTTATCCCTCCTCGGAGATGCCAGCATCCTCGGATAAGCCCAAGGCCCAATATATGATTTTGAGCCCTTATCCCTACAATAACCCTTCAAAACTCCGGTTTTTCCCTCTCATCCGAGGAGAAAAAGTGGGGTTTTGATTTTAAGAGACGAGGCCATTTATTTCTCCAGTTCTTACGTGCAAGAGCGTCGTTTTACGTGCCCCATAATTGCAACAAACGCTTTGAAGCCCGCGAGGCGCCATTAAATGCTCCAGGCGATGCCTTGTTACCCAGATCTAATGGTGAAATGCAAATCCAACAGTTGATCTTTTCCTTTGGAATTTTAAGTGGGATAACTCCCACTCATTTTCACCCCCTATATAAAGCCTTAAGGGAAATCACCTTCCTCATTTTACAAGTCTTCAAGCATCTCCAGAGATATCAAGCACTCGAACTTGCAAAGCTTTCTCAATCATTTAACTTCCTTAGTTCTTTTCCTTAAAAAATTTCCAAAGGACCTTTCTAAAGGTTCAGAGTTTAGTGCACCTGCTCCCGTAAGTAATTATATCTTAAAATTTTCCTTTTCTCCTCGGCCAGCCTTCTCTGCCTTTCTTCCTTTTTCAGAAATCTCCCCCCATGTCATCTGCGTCTACTTAGATAGGTAGATTCAAACACTTAGTAGACTATCTAGTCGGTATTGAGGGTTTTAGAGCCAAATAACAGATCCCACAAGAAATGGGCCTCCAATATTGTCCCTCGGTCCAAGTATACACAGATAGAGGGGAGGGTGAAGTTGTCATTCCAATGATCGCTTTCATAGAAGGAGGAATGACACTCCCCATGGGTAGGATAACTAGAGAATACCTACTCAACCACAGGCTGTGTCCCCATCAATGTGCTCCTAATTTGTTTAGAGTCCTAAGGAGCGTAGACGCTCTGAATGACCAGATGGGCTTAGGGCTCACATGGCACGACGTCGTACACATGTACGAGTGCCATTCTCTTGCTAGCACGGGATTTTATCTCAAGTCCCGGTCCGATGTCGTTAGGTTGATATCCTGCCTTCCTAAGTCCAACAATGGCATGAAGGACGATTATTTGGTCACCTTCGAGGAGTGGCACAACGGTCTTCCATGGCCAACTCAGGCAGGAGAGCCAGGTAGGGTACCCTAGGATTAGTTTCTTTGGGCAAGGGATTTAGCCCTTTTATTCTCGCTCACATTTAGCACTTCATCTTCTTTTGATGGAAATTTTCATTGATTTGACCACGATTTCCTTCTCGAATGTTTTTGCAGATAAAAACCACATTTGCTCCAAGGCTCAGTCTAACAAACGTCCAGGCTCTCAACTTTCTATTGAGGTCGGAGATATTTGTGAGCGAAGACGGATAGCTACGGGCTGCTTACCTAATTTTGGATTACGTGCCCCTGTCTTGTATATTCCAAGACGTAAGCCAGGCAATAAAGGTTGGAAGCTCTAGACTAGCTTGGATAGACGTCTCTAAACCGGGATTTTTGGCTCGGAGAGATCTTCCACCTGTTCAGTTGCCTCTTCAACGCGTTCCTTAACAGGCAGCTGTTTTGAGAGAGGAGTCAGCCTCTTTTCATCAATCCCTCGACGCCAAGATCAATCAGTTCAGTTTTGAAGACGTAGAAGAGGCACTAGAAAAGCCTATGGAACACTCGGACTCAAAGCACGAGTCCGACAGATTTTTCATAGTTTATCCTCCTAAGTTAATCGTTGCTCGAGTCGATTCCGGTTCAGAAGAAGAAGGAATGGATCTGAAGCGGAGACTCGGCTTAAAGGGTTTGATGGTGAACAGGAACAAGGGACAAACCTCTATGGATGTCCCCAAGACACAAATTCCTCTCAGCCTCCCTCCTCCTCCCCCAACCCCCACTAACCTCAGACTACAGGCCAACCCAAATCTGAAGAAGAGAAGGCCTGTTGAGGACTTGGAGGAGGGAGAGGTTGGTCCTCAAAAAGGGGCCAAACAACAGAAGAAGGGAAAAGACCCTAAGAACAAGAGAGCCAAGTCCATGGACAGCTGGGACAAGGCTGAAGTGCGACGAGGGTAGCGCACCTGGTCCCCTAAGCTCGAGATGGATGGTGCTTCCATTCCTTGGGACACCACAATCTGGGAGTCTCAGAGGGGACATGCCACATACCTCGCCGAGGCCTTAGAGCAACCCCTTCTCCTCCCCCGAGATATGGAGGGCCTCAAGCGTACTAGGCAACCGAACCTCTTTATGTCTTTGAAGAGGGACCTCGCAATGGTGAGCCGAACAACACCCCCTTTTCGTTAAGTACTAAGCTGCATGTTTATTCTTGTGCTTATATGTCTTTACAACCCCTTTACTATTTTTATGCAGGTCACCCAACAAATCTATGTAGCTGAGGAGTGGATCAGGAACGCCTATGACGAGGTCAAGGTTGAGGCCTACTACCGGCTCGAGGTCGAGAAGGCTTTTGGGGCCCTTAAGTAGGAAAAGGAGGAGCTATCCAAGAAGCTTAAAGAAGCTGTCCAAGCTCGCCAAAGCGCTGAGGTGGGCTGAAGACCACAGAGAGGCAAGCCGAGGATATGCGTTAGAAATTGCACATAACAGAGATAAACTTGGCCACCAAGAAACAATTTGTTTTGGATCTTAAGGCAGAGCTGCAGAAAGCCAAGGATGCAGCTCGGGTGGCCAGGGAAGCTGTTGAGGCTGCGGTGAAGGCGGCCTATGTGCGTGGAGTGAAAGAGACTGAGACCCAGCTGGCTGAGGAAGTGGTAGTGGTGTGCAGGGATTATTACACCAAGTCTTGGGGAGTAGCGATGGACCAGGCAGGAGTCCCTGTAGACTCTGAGCTGAGGAGAGCTCAGAGTGTCTTCTTCCCAAAGGATATTCAAGAGATTCCAATAGAATTTCCTCCACCTACTGCCCTTCTGTTGCCTCCTCTCGAGCAGCCTCTCATCACTCAAGACTTTTCCCTTGGTGCTGAGGTTGTGGTTGAGACACGGAAGGGCAAGGAGGTGCAACCATCAACCCAAGCCAGCCAGTTAGAAGACCACCTCATGATCTAGGATATGGTCTCCAAAGCTAAGGATGCAGAAGAAGCTAACCTCCAAGTAGCTGGCCCTAAGGGAGACTCTCACCCATCCAAGGCTTAGATGTAGGATTTGTCCTTGTTTCTGTTTTGTTGTTGTTATTGTTGTTGTTGTTGTTGTTTATATATATATATATATATATATATATATATATTCGGCCCTTGCCGTCATTTGTAACATATTTCTTCCTTTTAATCAATGAAAAGTCTTTTCTTCTCATGCAACATGTTTTTATTGTATATGCCTTCACGATTATGATTACCGCCAATAAACATGAACTATTATGACTTTTTCTATAGTAACGTCTAATAGCAGCAACTTGTCATCAGGATGAATAATTTCACTAAGTATCGGTAATAAAAAGATTTCCACATACTTGCACTGCGAATTGATTCCTCAGTAATGAAGATCGAATCCAATATATGTATGTGATTTACTTTGTAAAAAATATAAGGGGCAAACACCCTGCATTCTGCCCAGCACTTAGACAAACAAGTGAGGACCTTTAGCCTGTTCAAAACCAACAATCTGAGGAGTTTGGGTGTAATCCAGGACCAATAAGTACCCCAAGGTCAATGCTTAGCAATATGCCATCGAGTATTGATTTCTCTCAAGCATTCGGTCTGGGGGATCATATATTGAATGCTAATTTCGGCCGAGTATGCGGCCCGAGAGACCTGACATGCCTTAGGATCCGTTTAACATTTATTCAAAGATGTCACAGTGTGTTAATTTCCCCCAAGCATCTGGTCCGAGGAAAGATGTCATAACAGGGAGTACAACGTATTTATACAACAACTAAACATATTGGTAAAGGAAACTTTCATTAATAATAATACCTCTTCAAGTTGTTTACATTCCAAGGGCGTGGTATTACATTTTCATCTAAGTCCTCTAGAAAATACGCTCCTATACCAGCCACCGAGGTGATGCGATACGGTCCTTCCCAATTGGGCCCCAGCTTTCCCCACGCCGGGTTCTTTGCAGTGCCTAAGGCTTTCTCAATACCAAGTCACCAGGCACTAGTAGCCTTAGCTTTACATTGGCATCATAACTTTACTTGAGTTTGTGTTGGTAGTATGCCAACTGAACCATGACATTCTCTCTTTTTTCCTCAATAAAGTCTAAGCTCTTTTCCAATAGCTCATCGTTACTGCTCGGATTGAATGAGCTAGTCCTTAACATTAGGAAGCCAATCTCCAAAGGAATAACAGTTTCGGCGCCGTAAGTCATTGAAAAGGGGGTTTCCTCGGTGGATCTGCGAGGCGTGGTTCGGTATGTCCAGAGAACATGTGGCAGCTCTTTCACCCATTTTTCCTTTGCATCATCTAACCTCTTCTTGAGTCCATTTACTATGACGTTGTTAACAGTCTCGGCTTGTCCATTCCCTTGGAGATAAGCTGGGGTAAAGTACCTATTCTTAATTCCCATGTCACAACAGTATCTTTTGAAAGATTTGCTATCAAACTGAAGGCTGTTATTCGAGATAAGGGTACGAAGGACTCCGAACCGGGTGACAATGTTTTTCCAAACAAACTTCTTAGCATCCATGTCCTTGATATTTTCCATGGGCTCAGCTTCAACCCATTTAGTGAAGTAGTATGTGCCAACTAGCAGGTACATCTTGTTTCCTGCTGCTTTGGGGTAAGGGCCTATAATGTCTAAACCTCATTGAGCGAATGGCCAAGGCCTTGACAGGGGGTTAAGGACTCCTTCTGGTTGATGTATACTTGGTGCAAACCTTTGACATTGATCACACTTCCTCACGTATTCCTGTGCCTCTTTTTGCATATTCGGCCACCAAGAACCTTGAGTGATGGCTCTATGCGCCAAAATCTACCTCTAGTGTGGCTTCCACAAATCCCCTTATGTAACTCCTTAAGGAGCAACTCTGTTGCCTTGGGGTGTATGCATAGCAAGTATGGCCCAGAAAAAGAGTGCTTGTACAACTTCCGGTTCTCGGATAGCCAGAATCAGGGAGCCTTTCTTCGTACCATTCAGCTTCTGACTTCTCCTCGGGCAAGACTTCCTCCTTCAAGAATAGTACTATGGGGTCCATCCAGCTAGGCCCCACTCTCACTTGGTAAATATGAACCACCTCTTTGTTTACCTTTATGGGTTTGTGCAAGTCTTCCACAAGGATAACTCGAGGTAAGCTCTGCGCCGAGGAGGTTGCAAGCATGGCTAGGGAATCAGCGTGTGTGTTTCCACTTTTGGGAACGTGATGTAAGCTGAAAGATTCAAATCTTGATTGCAAATGCCTAACTTGGCTTAAGTACTCTTGCATTCGCTCGTCTCTCGCTTCCATTTCGCCCTTCACTTGGCCAACAACCAACCTGGAGTCCGAGAACATCTTTACTACTTTTCCATCCATTTTTTGAACCATGAACATCCCTTCCAGTAAAGCTTCATATTTAGCCTCATTATTCGTAGCCGAGAAGCCCAATCTTAGTGACTTCTCAATGATGATTTGTTCAGGAGAGATCAAAACTAGTCCCACTCTGGAGCCTCTTTGATTCACTGCACCATCAACATATACCTTCCAGAATAAAGGCTCTTGTAGGGAGATTGTGCCGACTGACTTTTCATCTATGAGCTGTGTTGCTACCATTTCTTCTAATAGGGGTTCAGCGAATTCGGCTACCAGGTCCGCCAGGATCTGGCCTTTGACAGAGGTACAAGGCATGTACCTGATGTCAAAAGCCCCTAGAACTATGCCCCATTTAGCAATCCTTCCAGTGTAGTTAGCACTTCAAAGTATGGATTTGAGCGGAAGCTGAGTCAGGACGACAACTGTGTGCGCTTGGAAATAATAGGGAAGCTTTCGTGTAGCATGCACCACCGCAAAAATGGCTTTCTCTAGTGGTAGGTAACGAACCTCAGCCTCATATAAAATATGACTTACAGCATGAGAAGTCACAGCGATGTAAGCAAACGAGACCTCGTCCACCTCAGGACTAGACATGATAGGTGGCCGAGAAAGATATTCTTTAAGCTGCTGGAAGGCCAAAGCACATTCCTCGGTCCACTAGAAATCCCTTCCATTTGTTCATCAAAAGGAAGAAGGGTCTGTACCTATCCGCTAACAGAGAAATAAATCGGTTCAGGGTAGCGGTCATTCTAGTAAGCTTCTGGACTTCTTTGGGGTTTCAAGGTGGTTATAAACTGTTAATGGCTTTGATTTGATCGGGATTGACCTTAATTCCCTTAAGAGTTACCATGTAGCCTAAGAACTTGCTTGATCCCACACCAAAAGAGCATTTGGTGGCATTAAGGCGCAGCTTATGTTTCCTTAGAATGTTAAAAATGTTTTTGAGATCTCCCACGTGCTCGAACACTACCTTACTCTTCACCACCATGTCATCTATATAGACCTCGATGCTTTTGCCTAGTTAGGGTTTGAACATTCTAGTCATCATCCTTTGATAGGTAGACCCTACGTTTTTAAAACCAAAAGGCATCACTTTGTAGTGGTAGTTCCCCGTAGGAGTGATAAAAGCTGTCTTTTCTTGGTCGTTCAGGGCTAGTGGTATCTAGTGGTATCCCTAAAAGATATTTAAGAAGCTCATCCGAGGATGGCCTACAGTGGCGTCTACCAGCTGGTCAATTTTAGGCAAGGGAGAAGGATCCTTCGGGCACGCTCTGTTTAGATTGGTGATGTCTACGCATACTCGCTATTTCCTAATCTTCTTTCTTACCACCACGGTATTGGCCAGCCACTCTGAGTAGAACACCTCTTTGATAGCCCCTGCTTGCTTAAGTTTCGTTACCTCGTCTCTGACAGCGTCAGCGTGCTCCTTGGATGCATGCTGAGGTGGCTGCTTTTTGGGGGTGAAGGAGAGATTAACATTTAAATGGTGACAGATGAAGCTCGGGTCCACCCCTGGGGCTTCGTAAGCATTCCAGGCGAACACATCAACGTTTCTTCTAAGAAACTCTAACAACTCTTCCTTCTCTAGGGTGGGCAGCTGAGCCCCCGACCTAAAAAAACTTCTCCGGATCGTCACTAATAACAACCTTTGCCAAATCCTCGCATTTCGCCTCCTCGGTTGGCACATCAATAGGCAACGCCGGAGTTCTCAATTGCTATAAGCCTCCTTCAACATGGGCTGAAGACTTAGCCTCGGGCTGATACCGGATGGCGGCCACCAGGCATTGTCTAGCCACAAATTGTCTCCCAATAATTTCTTCAATCCAATCCCCCGATGGGAATTTCACCTTTTGGTGCAGGGTAGAAGAGACAGCCCCTAGGGCATAAAGCCAAGACCTACCCACTATGGCTGTGTAGGGGGAGTAAGTGTCCACCACGATGAAGTCCACCTCCACTACTTTCGAGCCAGTTTGTATGGGTAGCCTGATCTGACCCCTCGGAATAACAACCTTCCCATTAAAGCTTACCAAAGGAGAATTGTAGGCCATTAGGTCATCGGGCCTCAGGTTCAGCCCCTTGTACAAGTCAGGGTACATGATCTCGACGCCACTGCCTTGATCCACCATTACCCTCTTCACGTCATAGCCCCCAATCCTGAGCGTGACCACCAGAGCATTGTCGTGGGGCTGTACGGTTCCAACCTTTTCTTCCTCTATAAAGCTCAATGTCAGTCAGGCGTTTACCTTGGCCCTCTTTGGCTCAGAATTTGAGTTCTCGGCAAATAGCCCAACAACCGTCATTACCCTGGAGGGGCAAGACCTGGTCCTCCCTAGAGCAATAAAGATGACATTTATCGTGCCCAAAGGAGGTCTCGTAGGAGCATCTCTCTGTGATTCCTAGCCAGCCTGGTTTCCCTAGCCACTGGAATGATGTAGGAGGTGCTTCAATTTCCCTTTTCAGACCAACTGGTCCAAGTGGTCCCATAAGTTCCTACAATCCTCTGTCGTATGCCCTTGGTCCTAGTGATACTGGCAATAGAGGCCTTGGTTGCACCTCATAGGGTTTCCTGCCATCTTATTCAGCCATTTGAAGAATGACTCATTTTTAATCTTCTCTAGAACCTAATGCACTAGCTCTCGGAGCACGGCATTGACTACCTGAGTACTAGCAGATCCTAACTGCCAGCGAAATCTCTACACAACTGGTTGTTACTATATCGGTCTGACTTGAAATCCCTCCTCTCTTGAGGGATAACCTTATCCTTTCCCTTTCCCCTGCTGCTGGTCTTCCTCAACCCTTTTGTACTTGTCAATTCGGTTCATAAGTTGGCGCACACTGGTGACGGGTTTTCCCATCAAGGACTTCCTTAAATCGTGCTTGGTTGGGAGGCCACTCTTGAAAGTACTGATGGCGACGTCATCAAAGTCATCATCTATCTCATTGTACATTTCCCAGTATCTGTCCGAGTACGTTTTCAAGGTCTCCCCTTCTAGTATGGACAAGGACAACAAAGAGTCTAAGGGCCAAGGAACTTTGCTACAAGTAATGAAACGAAAGCCAAAAGCTTAGGTGAGCCCCCTAAAGGAATCTATGGAACCTGCCTTCAGGCCATCGAATTATCTCATGGCCACGGGTCCAAGACTGGAGGGAAACACCTTGCACATCAAGGCCTCATCTTTAGAGTGGACAGTCATTCTCTAGTTGAAATGGCTCACATGTTCCACAAGATCTGTTTGACCATCGTATATGGTGAACGTTAGTTGATTGAATCACCAAGGAAGTTTTGTATCTTCAATCTTGCGTGTGAAGGGTGACCTAGAAATCTGGTTTAATACTCTGCTCATGGCATCATTTCCCAGGCCCCTGCGTGGCGGGCTCTTGTGCCTACATTTGTGGCGGTGCTCCTCCTTATAGGAGAAAGACTCGCTGGGTAGGGTCTTTGACCTCTATCTGTAACTGGCATCCTCTCCCTCATCAGGGGAATCGTCAGGGCTGGAAGGGGCTTACTCTCGCTATGCATGACGTAGCTTTCTCTTGAGTTGGTCCACTTCCCGTTGTAGGGCTCTAGTATTCTTCTCGTGAGAGAGGTGACCCTTTCCCCAAAACTGACTTCTACCGGTCTGGATGATATGCACACTCCCCTCTCGATCTCCTCTTTGCTCAAGGTTGATAAAAGGGTTTTCACGTTGGGATCCTATGGACTCTGCTTGTTATGGACCTGAACCTACCATGGTTGAATGCTGCACTCACTATCACCCAAGTATTCTTCCCACAAACAGCGCCAATTGTAAGGACCAGATTTGGACTTCAAGCCCAACAGGGGTTTAGCCTTTAGCCCAAAAAGCCCAAAACAATAAATTTGTAAAGAATGCGTTAGAAAACTGGGTTTTAATGAATTAAACGACGAGCCAATAGATTTTGACTACAAAGAAAGAAAGATAATAGGCATTCCCTAAAGAAAAAACGTCCTCAACCGAGTCCAAGGAGACTAGTTCTAGAATATTGCTCTTAAAACTTTGGTACAAGTTTGGTTCTTAGTTGCTATCATGTTTCTTCCTTCATTTTCCGATCCCCTTTCCTTCAAGGGTCTTTTACATTATATATCTCCCCCCTGGCGATCTTGGCCTTCCATTTGTTAGTCATTCAAGCCACTACTTGAGTGCCCGTCCCATCAAACACCATTTTTGGCTCTCTGTGAGTTGTGTTTGCCAAGGAAACACTGTTTAGGGGTCTTCTCCACATAAATGCTGCCAGAAAAGTAGCTGCAATGCATTTAATGCAATGGTAGCAGCTTTTCGTTAGATATTTTTGGGTTCCCTTCCTGCTTGTGTATTCATGAGGCACGCTCCTATCACTAGAGCTTCTATGGAGGTCACTTTCGTCGTTGGGATTCATATTTGATACGTATCCACCATAGTCGAGGAGGAATTACTCCTCGGACCGCTTTCCTCTCCTTTACTATTCATGAGACTCTAAACAGGAATCTTTCATGACTATTTATCCCTCCTCGGACATGCCAGCGTCCTCGGATAAGCCCAAGGCCCAATATATGATTTTGGGCCCTTATCCCTACACACACACACACACACACACATATATGCCTTAAAATTTATTTTCTTCTTGTCATATTACAATTTTATATTGTAAATAGTGACTATTTTATTTGTAAATATTTTTAATTATAAATATTAACTATATAATATCAATTTGGATATGAGAAAAAAAAATGAAAATTTCACAAATGTATAAGAATTTTATCAAAAATAGTTAAACAGAAAGATAGCAATGAAATTTATCTTTAAAATGTTCAAATATGTCATCTAACAATTCATGATTAAGACTCACCCCCCCCCCCCCCCCCCCAACAAAATGCGTGCATTGCTTGCATAAATTTTACTCACGATACTTTTTATAATCCATTTTACATAAAGAAATTTATCATAATCAAATTGGTTAAATCCTAATTAATATCTATTATGTCACAAGATGATTAAGTGGATTACATTTACGGATTACCTATTATTAGTTTAAAAGGCAATGTTAGGAAAAACCTAAATATAAAAATTAATTAATTAATTTTTTTTTTAAATTTCACAATGGTGAGAAGAATTATTTTTAATTATAATATAGACAATTAAATAAATACTACTTAGTTAATTTTAATTTTATTTTCTTATATATAAAAACTCACTTAAATTTATTATGAACAAAATTTAGTTACAAAATTAGTTGTAGTCTAAGGTAACCTTACTCAATATCATTATCATTACTATATATTTTGAAAATCTAACCGTTGGATTACATGTTCTTTACGCTTTTAATACACATGTCAAATTTTGTGCCAATCAAATATTATTTACTATAAGATCTATAAGATTATATTTTATGCATAATTTTAAACTACAAAATTTACGATTTAAACAAGTTATTGATTACGTAGCTATTAGTCTTTAATTTATTAGAAATTTTGCAAATATGGAGAATATAAAAAGAAAATGTAATCCAATAGTGAATTTGTCAAAATTCACTTCCAATAAAAGATATTGAGTAAGATTGTTATAACTTTGGCTACAACTAAATTTGTAGCTAAACTTTGTTTATTTATCATCTTATATCTCAAACTATATCAAGCTGGTCCTATTATAGTGAGGTCATAATTGGAGAAAGATAGAGGTACCACTCGAACTTTAGGCTCCGCGTGCATTTACAACTGCATATCTCATTGATGTGATAGGATACTTACATAATTTATGCTCTCAATATCAAAATTTTCCACCGAAAGGAACAAAGTTAATGAGAAATCTTAGCCCATGTAGGCAATCTCATTCATTCCACAAACTTGTATAGTAATTTTGACTTCCGAATAGAGATGGAGGTCCCAATTCTCACGTTATTTCCTTCTCTAGTTTTGAGTGGTCTTGATAAAGGCATGTTACCAACCATTGGAAAACTGTTCCTTTCGTTGAGCAAATTTCAACCCAACTTTTATGGCGAAAGGCCTCTTTTTGTGCTCACAAGTCACAACCATAATCATGTTGTTGTGGATATATATATATACACATTACTTCTAGGTCTGTTCTATCTTCTATCTTTCTTGTTTCTCATTATTTTCTCTCATTTTCACCTTTTAAAAGCAGGCCTTCTCATCACCAATCTTCTATTTCCTTAATTCCATCATTTATCTTTTCCTTTTAGAAAGCATGTTTGGTGACTTTGGTCACTTAGTATATTTTCAGTACTGATCTTGTGATATTGGGGCATTATCGTACAAGGTTTGTCTTCCTATTTCAGTTTGAATTTTTTTTTTTTTTTTATTTTGGAGAATTAGAGTCCTAATCATTTTGACCGACAAGAATCAGTTTTCTTTGGGTACTAATTGCATATATAGTTTCATTCTAATCTATATCCCCAAACTAACTAATTGGGAAGAGCAAAGCTTCCATTTAGTGTTTCAGTACACTAAACAAATCATGAGAGCAACACATGACTATTTTTTAATATTATCACGTCAGTGTTGCATCCAATGCTCCAATACACTAAACACATTGAATTACTATATATAATTACTTTACATATCATGTCCTACAGAAAGGGGCAAAAGGGCAAATGTATCACTCTCCACAGTTGGGCTTGGCTGGCCTTCAACTTAACCCAATCTGCCCAAATGCAAGTCCATCGCATCATCAACTTATTCAGATGCTTCTGTGCATAGGAAATAACTTGGTTGAGCACTTGGGCCAAGCATTATGGTCGATAGGTTGGACACTCGAGTTCATTGTTTGAGCCACTTGAGACAAAAAGTGCCCCATTTTATCATCTAAGGTGATATTCCCTCTCTCTCTCTTTCTCTCTGCAAAAAAAAAAAAAAAAAAAAAAAAAAAGAGAGTGAGATGGGTGGTGGTTCACTTCAGAGTACTTGGACAGCAAGAATGTGGAGCCGCTATAAAGTTGTTTAATTAATACTACTGGTTGGTAAGCTTGTGTTGGCACTTTTCTATCAGAGCCTGAATAAAAACACTTATCATTTTCTCATGACTCAGTTTTTTGGCACTTCTTTGTTGGGTTGGTAACATGGTTTCTACATATTCCACCGACCTCCCACATACAAGAATAAATATAAAGCAAAATAGAATAACATTATTTCAAAGAGCATTATTAGGAATTAAAATTACCCAAGGATGCATCAATATCCTCACTTAACAAAAGAAAAAATATCACATCTTTTATTTATCTTTTATGGTTCAACTCTCTTTTTCTGTCCTTCATTTATTTTCATATAGCAATCCAGTGTAAAGACACCTCAAAGCTGGTCTCAAAGTTGATGAAATTGAGATAAGACCAACCGATAAAACAAGAAAGTGAGTAAATACGAATTATAATTGCCAAAGCATGCATCCATGTTCAATATCTCCACTTTTTTTCCCTCTTCTTTTGTTTCTATTTTTTGGCATAACTTTCTCTTCTTTTTTTTCTCCTTCTTTTTTTTCTTTTTCTTTTTGTCCTTTCCTTCTCTCCTTTTCCAACATCATTTGTGATCTGACTGGTTGGACACCTTCTGAAAATTTCTGAACATGAATATGACTGATTATCAACATTTTTTGAAAATAAATGAGGGATTACATGTAAAGTTCAATTTCAACAAAGCCACATGGGGGGAGCATAGTATGACCCACAGGCTACAGTAGCATTGGCAGTACAGCCAATTTTTGAATAAAAGGCCTCATATGATCATATCACAAGAATGAAAGATTCTGTCACACAGCTTTCATGGATCCCACCACCACAGTCCCAACTGCCCAACCCAATAGATCACTCAATGGCTCAATACCAAAGATTATGTTCACATTATCCCAAAAAGAGTAGTTGAAATATAAAAGGAGATCAAAAAACCCAATGCCTCAAAAGGCAAGAAAGCAAAAAGCACAGGCCCCCTAGCAATAGATGTTGTACACAAAATATTGGTAATAAAACCTTGAAGCCATCTAGAGCCTTCATAGGCCGATAACCACCAATGTAGGTGGACTAAGATAACTTTTAATTAGAATCATTAAAAAGCTAAAGAATAAATTTGTTTCAAGAAAAGAAATAGTGAATCTAGGATGGAAAATTTTAAAACCTGTAAGATTTTTTTCCCCTTCAACATAGTGTCACAATATGCTATTTGAACTTTTTTTTGCTGAATAATCCATCTTTATTGAGAGAGAGAGCCATATGTTATTTGAACTTGCCCACAAAACGGTTGAGATGGAAAATGAAAGTTTTTTTATGGTAAAATTGATGATTTTTTTTCAGTACAAGAAAGAATTGTATTAAAGAAAAAGAATGCTCAAATAATAAAGCTTCTTAAAGAATTAGGAAAGTAGATTTAAGTAATCCATGAAATCCACTAAAGAGAAACATATAGTGCCTCTGTAAGTAATGTAATCCAGCTTTATAATACTATTACTCTCAGTCTATTATACATAATTGTGTTCAACAAATCTTGGTGCCCACATTTCTACAACCATGTTCCATGGATGATATAACCCTCAAATTGGCAAATGCTTTAGATTTCTAAAACTAAGAAAGGTAACAAATTTTTAGCTCTTGAGATCATTAAGATTTGCAAAGGCAAACAAGAACAATCATACCAACATTCCCATTATAAGACATGCAATCATATGTTTATACCTACAAGAAAAGCACAGCCTCATCCCATTTAGGGTAATCTACAAGATCGTATATTGTCGTTCCTTAAAATAAGCAAAAGCCCTTGAACAAGTTGTATTTTTCAGGTTCAATACAAAAGATAGTCCTACAATTATAATAGGCCACAACCATTCATCATAGTTGGTGAATTAGCATCGCAAAAAAATTTCAGTAAGAATTGCAAGAGCATAAACAAGCTATAATCAATGGATGAACTATATAGCAAGAAAACAATGATGCAAATACCTCATGCCCCTTGTGTTTTACTCATCCATGGCAATTCCATTTTAAGGGAAGGCAGTATATCCATCTGGGCATCTGAAGAACTTGAAAATTTTCCTTTCTTTGACCAGAGCCAAATCTTGGACACAGAATAGCTCTCACCTTTAGTCACACTACTAATCTTTTTTCCTTCCACATCCCCATCAACTGAGGAATTCCCATTATTTTCTCTCTCTTTTGTCAGTGTAATATCCCCGCCTTGTGGATCATGGCACAAGGCTACCCGTAGGTCTGAATTGGCAAGCACATACTGATATGAGCCCATTGAATAACATCTTCTTGCATCTAAATTACTACTACTGGTCTCTCCTCCAGCCTCCCCTGCCTCAACATTTAGCTTTCTGAATTTCCCAAGCCTCACTGGGAAAACCCCCTTGTCAACAACAATTTCTTCCATTTCCACTGTTTTTTGAGTAGAAGTTAACCGATTTTCTCCATAACCAGTACACCCATCTTCTTCTCGTAAATCATCATAATCGAAAATTGGGTTTTCAATTGAAAACCCGGGAGTATAGAGGGCCCCTCTACATAGAGGACATGTTGAATTTGATAGGAGCCAGGTGTCTATACAACTGATATGGAAAGCATGGCTACACATAGGAAGCAATCTGAGCTTGTCCTTTTCAGAAAACTCACACAGACAAACAGCACAATCAAATGGCTCTTTGAGACCCACTATTTCTTTATACTGGAAAACAGGAAGAGCATCTATAAAAGCTTGATCTAGACCAGAGTCATGTAGATGGAAGAGTTGTTGTAGCTGTCTCTGAAGAGCATCGGAGCTAGAAATTTCTGGGTATCTATTAGATTGAGTAGATGCTGAGGAAGGTGGGTGCTTTATGAGAAATCTAACAAGCAGGTGGAGTAAACCAGAAATGAAAAACAGTACAGCCAGAATTACTATAATGAAAAGAACAGCTGGACTTATCCTAGTACCATTTGATGAAGAAGGGGCAGATTCTTTATGAAAAGTACCAGTATATGGTGATGAAGGCAAAGGAGGAAGAGGAGGAGAAGGAGGGTAGCTCAAATAGCCATCTTTTTGCAAGATTTGATGCTGAACCCAAGACATCTTCATATGGGTGTGCTCCAAAAACCACTTATGCTCTTTGTAGTTTGACATACCACAGATCATATAGGTACACTCATAAACCATGTAGTAACAAAACCCCAAACTCTTTGTATTCAAACACAAACCCAACTCATTTTGACACATAAGCAAAGCTAAAATCAGAACTTACTCCTTCCATTGATGCAAAACACCATTTAAAGACAACACCTTTTGTTCCCAGATTTGAGAAGAAAAAAACAGTTGCACTACAAGTTAGTAACAATTGGTTGTGAAGTCACTTTTCTATTGTATTTTTGTATGCATGATTTTCAATGAAAGGGAAGTCACTGATTGAGCAATAATAAGAGAGCAGCTGACATATAATATATGATAAAAATTGAAACTTACCTAATTTGATTCTGAGGAGTCCACCATTTATGTATTTTCAAAAGATCTTGAAGATATATATATCATTATCACTGTTGTTCCAACAGAAAACCCTAAAGACACAGGCTTTCTAAATTCTAAGTCACTTCTATAAGCTCAAAGAAGAGGAAAGTGAAATGGGTCACCCTCTACCTGACCCAACATAAAATAAAAATACCTCTCTTTTCTCTCTTTAGTTTCTGGCGGAACTAAAGAGAACCAGAATGCAGACAGTGGCAGTAGTTTCAAAGGTATAGATGTAAAGAATGCCAAAAAGAGGCACTAAATTAAGGTCCACGTGCCATGAATAGCGCGTGAGAGTACTGCGGTCAACCATAAGCGACAAAGTGCCATTCTCAACTCCCAAGCAAGGGCTTCAAGGTGGGCCTCACTGGGCTCATTTTCAAAAGCAACGTATCTGTACCTCTTCTGGGCTGTGTGTGAACTGAGAAGTAGCTCAGTTGATTACGGTTGAGAACTTTGATTGTGTGAGGTTTAGAGCATGTTCAAGTGACGAAAATCATGTACATAAACTCAACATTATTATGAAAAATGTCTTGGAGCATTGTGAACTAGTATGACTATTGACTTATTTTGTTAAAGAAGAAACAAAATTGGACTTTTCCGAAACGTCACACCTTTAGTTTAGATTCTTTAGAACATAATAATATGTCTCTCCTATCCTTTGTAATTAGCACTTTTACATTCTCTGTTAGCATTTTTAATCAAACTGACAGAAAATTCTTTTCTTTTTTTAAATGGGTCTAGACCTATACGTTAATGACATTAATAGCTGGAAAATTTTGATGAACTATTATTGTGTTGGTGATGTATTTGTTAATTATTAGAGGGTGTTAAGGTTATCATTGTATACATATGATGTTTTTGTTATTGAAGAGTATTAATATTGACGTGTGAATTTTGACACATTTATTTCTATAAGAAAAATTTAGCTCTTCATTAATTTGATGAAAAATACTAACAAATGAATAGATTCCTCATTATGAATAAGGAGACACTGCTTTTGTTTTAAACTAAAGGGGATATCGCAATTGTTTTATACTTAGGGAGGTGCAATCTGCCCTTTTGTTAATATTTGAGGCATGGTACTCAAATCTTTGAACACTTTTATTTATTTATTTGTATTTTTATTTTTATCTGTGATTTGATAGTTATAGTTGGTTTAAGTAAATGCAATTAGTCCTCTGCTTTGCATTCTCATACTTTTCTTTTGTCAGTACAAGGTAGAAACCCCAAAAAAAAATGTGGGATAATATAAAAACTCCAATTATGTAGAAGACCAATGGGGAAAATTCTAACTAGTTTTCATCTATCTTTTGTTTTGTTTTGTTTTGTCTTGTGCAATTAGATTTTTTTTTTCTTCAAGTAAGTAGTGCAGTTTTGGATGCTTTCAAATGAAACCCTGTCACCCTTCTTAGAGTGCCTTAGACTTAGTTTAAAATATTACTTGTATTTGTGGGTTATTTGGGTGTGACTTTAAAGGATGAACATGTGAATGCTTCTTTGTCTTGAGTCTAAAGGCAATTAGGAAAAAAGTCTTTGGATGACAATTACATAGTAGTTGGATGTTTAAGAAAGATGATTAAGAAGGAAGAGGGACAGGCTGTTAGGTAAGATGAGAACTAATTTCATAGTTCACTCTCCACAAAGTGCAGATGTGTTTCTCTTCCTCATCATTTAAATTTGTTGGCATGATTTCCATTTTGATGATGATGATTTGTGATGAGTACTATTTGTCATAAAACAACCTTCCATCTTAACTAATATCTGTATGTGCATGGGTCATTATCAAGGTAGGCTGGTGAACACTAAATAAGAGTGGTGGTTTTATTACTGGTTTGATTTCTAACTTTCATCGATTACAAGGCAATATATAGGCATGTAGTGAGTGTCATGGAGAGTGTAATGATTCTACTTAAACGAACTAGAAACCATTGGCTTCCATAAGCTATAATAAGCACAACTAATGGTAGTCACATCCATGCCCTACCACTCTTTGAGCTAGATCCATTTAAAAAGAAGAAGAAATTTTAGTAAAATCTAAACCATTCATTTAGCTATAAATGGTCAGAATTTTAAGAACCCTATTAGGTTGTTCTACATATTCTATATAGAATCATTATTCATAAAATGGATATGTTTATGGCTTTTAAAAAATGTATTAAAATTTAGCATAAAAATGGAAATGAAAACTCATAAATTGGAATCTGTTGTGTGTACATCATTGATTTAAATGAAATATTGATACTAAAAGAAAGACGATATAAGTTATTTTTTCCCTTCTTTTTGCGATTTTCTAATTGAATAGAATATGTATGTATTTCAGTATATATTTGTAACATATTGTCCAATCTAACTAATTTAGTGATGATGCCAGAAATCGTTAGTAAATTGCACAGTCCTCACATGCTATAGACAACACTTGTGAAACAGAAACAAAGAAGACCTTATAAACCCTTTGAATGTCAAGTTAGAGAACTAGTTTTACAACTTTAGAGTGTCAGAGTTGGGGTAAAATTATGTGTATCTTGGTTTATGAGGGTTTCAGAGTTTTTATAGTAGTATAGGATTGACATCTGTTTCTTGGCATAGAGGGTTTTTCCTTGTAAGGAAGATCCTCATTAATATGCGTATCTTGTTGCATCCTTTCCTTGTAGGAATCCCCTTGATTAGGGTTAACTGTGGGGCACAAGATGTTTTCTTATATACTCATGCGTAGAGGCCAAGCAAGGCCATGTTAGACCCGTCAAAGGTTTACTTATCCCCTTCAGCTTCCTTCCATTAGCTTCTTATCTCGTCTATGCATTCTGGTCGTCTTATTCAGGTGTCGTTGATCTCAAGACGCAACCGTCGGCCTTGAGGTGGAACCGTCTACTTTATGATATCGTCATTTATGTTTAGGAATGCACAGGTAAGGCTGACGAGTTAATTAAGACCGTCGGCTTTGTCTTATGTGCCAGTTTATCATCCTTCTAGAATTACCCTTATCATTTAGGATATGGATAAGTGAATTAAATTATTGAGTCTATAATTTTTTGCCATACTTTAAAGAAAAATAATACAAATATCTATATTATTTATTTTCCAATTTTATTCTAATTTAAAATTATGTAAACATTTTTAATTGAAGATCATGCTACGTGTGCGTGGGTGTATGCCACATGCATGTTTAATTCCAACATATATTTCGATAATTAAGGTCTAATCATCAAAATTATAGAAAAAAAATAAGTGGTTAAAAATTCAAGAATACAATATATATATATATATATATATATATATATATATAATTTTTAATATAAAAAATAAGAGATGGAATTGAAAAGAAAAAAAATTGATCATTATTGTGTCAATTATAATAATAAAACTAGGCATAATAAGATACTATAATATTATTGATAAAAGAATTACAATTCAATCAAATTGAATCATTTTTGTTCAAGTATTTTAAGAGAACGTTTAAATTAAGATATGTATTATACCTTTAAATATGGGGGAAAAAAATCAAAAGGGTTTTTCAATGTATATTAGCTTCGTGTGTGTGTGTATATATATATAAAGCTTACTTTGTTAACTATACTCATCTCCTTTAAAGTCTAAACATTGATGTCCATTTCAAACAATCAGCTGGACCAACATGTGAAAGAGAGACATGCAAGTTTGTCTTTTTAAAGTATGTCTTTGCTATGGCCTATGGGTACACAGTACACTACACGGTTACTAAAAAAGTTTTCAAGTTTCATTGACAGATTATCTCACCTAAAGCTTTGACATATTTGGTGTCACTGGCTCAGAAAAATACACCTTGTTATAGGTGTATATTTCCTCACACTCACAGTTGGTGAAATCCACCAGCTGTGAGACCCCACACAGTTGTGAGTAGGAGGAAGTATACACCCGTAACATGATATACTTCCTCTACTGACTCACGAGCCCTAAATTTTGCTGTTAAAATTCATAATTTTTGTTACTATATAGTATGCAATTACAAATAAACAGGGATTATACATTCATACTATTACGTAAAATCTGTTAGTTACATAATTAAGTAACAAAAAAACTAAGAGCAGTAGAAGTATATAAGGTTTCTACTATTTTTAACAGGTATGAATATGATTAATTCATGGACCAGAATTACGATTTGATATGCTACATATCTTTGTGTGGATTCAAAACGTTGACTTCTCATCTTGAGTGGACATCCAATATTTGGTGAATACAATTATATATAAGTGTGTGTGTGTAGCTGTCCTTTCAAATCGAACCAAAAAGGTTCTTCATTCTAGTTTTTGTTTTAATCATTATTTGATTGACAATTATATAACCACTTCTTGTATGGGGTATCATATCAGTCATTACATTTACGCCACCAATTTTGTGTCATTTTGTTTTTTCCTTCTTTTCATATACAAGAGAGTACTTGATCAGACACCCTACCCAGATGCCCTAAAATTTTAGACCTTGCCCCCAAGGCGATTCTCTTGCAGCGCGCAATTGGCAGAAATGAATCCATGCCCTCCTTTGCATGCATGGACGTACGTGAGAAGAAGGACGGGGAAACCCATTATGAAAGTCATTCACAACATCATATTAAAACATATTTTTAACATGATTTATTATATATGTAATTTTCTCGTTCATAAGAAAATTTTATTAAGTGAATTTTATATAATTCAAGACAAGTATTTTATATATCCTTATGTCATTATGTCATTATCCTTTAAATTATATTATCATTGTATAATTATCATTTAAATTACATTAATCACACTTATATATATATATATATATATTCATAAAGACTTACTATTCCTTAAGCAGTTTAAATCAAGGTTTTTATGTTAAATAAACTAAAGATTGCACATTAGATTAGAGTATGATAATAGTTTTTAGAAAACATAAAATATAGTTCATCAAAAAAATAAATAAATAAAATGTATAGAAATCAATTATTAATTTTGAATTAATACCACTTTTATTTGTCTTAACCTTAAAAATGTAAAATATAAAAATATATAATAATAATGCTAAGTGTAAAACTTTTTTCATGTTTTTGGATGGGACAAAACTTTTCTTTTGTTTATAGATGAAAAGACAGGAAATATCCTAAAATTTTAGTCTTAAAAATCATAGTATCTTTTCTTCTAATAAAAAAGGAAAAAGAGTTTGCTTTTGGAAAAGAAAATTTGTATTTACTAAAGAGATTTACTTGTATATTTTTAGAAACATATTAATTAAATTCTCTTAAAGCTAATGAGTTTTATATGGCAAGAAAATTGAATATTAAAGGAAACAATAGACATTAATATTTTAAATGAGTGTCTGTACAATTTTAAAAAAAAAAAAAAATTGGGGGGATCAATTAAGTAAAATTTATTCATAATTTAAAATTTTGATTAATAAAATGAGAAATACTACGTCCACAACATCTTAATATTTTCATAACAAATCATAAATAGTTAACTGTTATTGGTTCTAATTTGAACTTACCACTGAAATTACTTTTTTGTCTCAATAATAATAACATATAATAATCTGCTATTTATGATTTATTATTAAAATGTTGTGAAAATATTATAGATACAAAGAGAGGGGAAAAAAAAAAAGATTTATCCAAAAGGTGTAATGTGTTAGCTAGAGCCCTCCGGAACCTGAAAACAGTCCCTGTGCAAAGCCCAATTAAATGTTGGGCCCTCGGTGAATGTGGAATATATGTTGTGTATCTAGATAGACAAATTCCGTAGCCCATATTGTCTTGTTCAGTACTCAGTAGGCTTTTCATTGTAATATATGGCTTGAGTTTAATTCGTTTTCAACATCTATCTCCTCTCCGTTTTGGTTTTGGGTCTAATAAATAAATAAATAAATATAAATATATATATATATATATATGTATGCGTGTGTTTTTTTTTTTCTATTTTATTTAAATATTATTTCTTCTTTTTTCAAAATACCCCTTTTTTTTGTTATATTTCAATTATCAAGAAAATAAAAATAAAATACTAGTTTGGAGATTGGATAATACTTTCCTAAATAAAGGGAAGCACTGTAGCATTTTTCATAAAATGGGAAACAAAAGGGAATATGATGTGAGAGTATTTTTGGACATTTCTCCTTAAATTGTGGTCTTAACCTAAAATAGGAACTTGATGCTAATGCTCAAGTTGTTTCTGAGTAATTCTTAGGTACTTCCAAAGTATGAAGAGTGATGCTCACTCCTCTTACATTTATGGTAGGATCTACTTATTAAATTTATAATGGGGTTTACCATAAATGTGAGAGGAGGGAGCATTATTTATCTATACTCAATGAGTACTTAAGAATTTTCTGTTGTTTCTGATGGTTATTTGTGTGAAATTATTTAGAATTTCATTGTCATAATAAAGAGAAATGATATGTCTACAATATTTTTACAACAAATTCTAAGTGGCAAGTTGTTACTGATTGTTATTGTTGGGGCAAAAAAGTAATTTTATTGTTAGTTTCAAATTTGAACCAATAATAACTGTAGGGGTCTTTTTTGTGTTGTGCGTTGGACTGGGCTGCCTCCTGCGGTAGTGAACCTGAATGTTTCTGAATAAGAGAGTTGAGATCGGTCCAACTACAACTCAATTTAGGCTGACTTGTGCACAAACTATGTCTCGTCTGCCAGGAGTATGCTTATGGTAGGCAGAGCTGTTTCAAATGAGTTATGGCAAGCAGATATAATAATAACAACAAAACAGAGTACTTTGACTATTTAATAGAAAATGACCAAATAATCCCTATTTATGAGACATAATTATAGTGATAACAATGACTTTTACAAAGAAAGTAAAGGAGTAAATAGTAATATGGGCTAATCAAGAATAAATATGAATCAAGTCAAGTTTGGTCTATAGAAGCAAAACCGAAGAGGGAAGAATGCCTCCTCTTAATGCAACTAATCTCCCAGGAAAAATCCTGCTGTGGGGATTAATGGCTTTGAGGGAACTGAACCTGAATGGTTAATGCCCAATGGAATCATTTTCACTTTTTTTTGGAAGAGAGCAGGGTTTTGAAGGGGAGAGAGGGAAATCGACCTATTGGTGCATGCCCACTGTATTAACTCTCTTCGTTTTCTGTTTTCTCTCTTATCTTTTTCTTTCCTTTGTTTTTACTTCCTTTCTTTTTTTTTTTATTTCATGATTCTCCCCTTTTGTTTTTTCGATCCCTTCTTCTGGGCACGGCAAGGGTCTTTTTATAGTGCTTACTGTGACCAGAATTTACTACTTTATCCCTTAACTACCTTTGTCTGGTCTGGGTGTACTTGCCGACCACCAAGGGTTAGTCTGTGTGCCACTCCTCTTTGCCAGACAAAGGCATGCACCTAACGGTTCCCCCCTCAACCTTGCTTTTTTTAGGTGGTCTGTCATCCCAGCAGGACGTACCCCCCAAAAGAGTTTGGGCAGGAGTTGCAAAATAGGTCTTTTCCTCTCTCCCCACCACCAAACCATACCCCCTTACCTCTGACCCATGACCCCACCACATCCCCTATTGGCTGGGTACAGGCTAGTGGTGCCTGGGCCTTGCGCGTGCTTCCCTTTCATGTATGTCCAAAATCTGTCTGCTGCTCATGTGTTTGCCGCGGTCTGGAGGCTTGCTTGCACAATCTGCCACCCTTCTTCGACCTTTTATGTGGGCTGTTTTATAATTCCCTGTTCCCCTACATTTCTTTCAGCCTATTTCTTGATTGCCATCATGTCTTCCCATATTACTCTGTCATTCCTGCTGTAATGACTTGATCCTGTCGGGTCTTTCTAGGCCTGCCGCTTATTCTTTCCCCAATGGCTTAGCATGGCCATGAGTTTTCTTACTTATGGGCTTTTGTGTCCCTTGTGTTTTCTTTTAGGCATCCTCGGCCCATTTGCTTGTCTTGGGCTTTCTCGGCCCTTTTCCTAACTTTGTGTTCCCATAGGCTTTTACTAACTTCATTGGGTTTCCCCGGCCCAATTACTTCATACTCATCCTTGGGGTTTGTGGGTCAGCCAACAATCCCCTACTCTCTTTGCTTACATTGCTTTAAGCCAGCCGTGCCCCATTCTTACTTTTCACATCATACACTGCCCATGGGTTCGCTATTTGCTATTTCTCTCTTTTCATGCTCTTTTGAGCCCATTTGCTTCCTCAAGGCCCATTTATTTATTTTATGGACTTGTGATCCATTATTCCTGCTGCTTGGGCTTAAATGGTTTTATTCTATGCTTTTCTTTTCTTTTTGCTACCTGTGTTGCTGGGTTGAGCTTCCTTCCTTCTATTCGGGTTTCATAAAAAATGACTCTCAACATTTAGCCCCCTGAACATATGGAGCGTTCCTGCAGTCCATATGTGAATAAAAGACCTTCTTATCCTTTCCACTTCTCTTCTTTCTTTTCCTTCGCGGGCTTTTTTAAACTATGGACCCCTTCTCATATATATATATATATATATATATATTTCTTTTCCTGCCGTGAACAGTAGTGACTTTTCGAATTTCCTAAAATGGCAGTTATTTTAAGACATAACCGCCGCTTCATTAATTTCATTCTCTTCTTGATGGCTGACCAGTCGCCACCCTTCACGCCGACATTAATGATCCAGGTATTTAAGAAGAGAGTCCCTTTACAATCCAGACATAAACTCCTTCCTTTCCAAAATATTCTATCTGTTTCCCTTCCTCCACCGTTTTCTTCTTTTCGAACACCCATACCCATTTTACTCCGATCAAGCCCTCATGCTATGGCACCGGTGAAAAGCCAAGGCTCTTCTTGCCGTAAAGGGAAAAAGGCCGTTTCCAATCCTCCTGCCGAACAAGAGATAGGCAATGAGGCCGTGTACTCCGAATCGGACCACTCCGATGAGGAAGAGGCGTGGCGTGACCCAAACAGTGAGTGTGCCTCTTTAATCGATCCTTGGTATGATGTCAGTCCTCACTTCTCCAAGATTCCCGGTGACTATGTGCCGTGGCCGCCGGGCCATGTGTGGCTCGCTCTTTGCTGGCGAAACCCCAATGTCTCTTGGGCCCCGGTGTCTTCCTCCATCTCCAATCTAGTCATTCGTCAAGGTGTTTCACTATCTGTGCCTATCCATTTCGAATTTAGGTCAGGTACTGCCTCAGGTTGGAAGGAGTGGGTCGATAGCAAGTTATTCGATACGGGTTTCATGGGTTTGCTTCAGCAAGTCGGTGTTCTGAAGGCCGTCGTCCTATCCTGAAGTCTATCCAATTTTCGAGACCTCTACAACCTTCGCCATTTGGTTCGCCGGTGGTGTGCCACCACCCACACATTCTTCTTTTCCTACGGCGAACTCACCGTTACTCTTAAGGACATGGCTAATCAATTACTTTTGTCAGTTCTCGGTGATGTTGACCCTACCACCATAGAACTTTCTCTGGAAGAAGAGGCCATTGAAGTTGAGTTGAAGAAAAGGATGACCGGAAATGCTAAGTTATCGTATTGGTTTAGTTCTTCTTCTAAGTTTTCTGTAGTTGCTCGCCGCGCGGCTTTCGTTGTCTTTTGGCTTTGCAAGTTTGTTTTTAGGTCCCACCCCCATTATGCCATAAAGCCTTTGTATTTTCGTTTGACCATTAAAATATTTGCCGGGGTAAGTCTTCCGCTGGCCTCTATGTTCTTAAGGCATTTGTATGTCCAACTGGATATCCTGCGAAGTGACGAAAGTTAAGCCGGCTCCTGCCACATAGTCACTTCCTCTGTACATAGCACCATCCTGCAACAGTTGTTATTTGAGCGTTATGCCCAGCACTTGGCAAAGTGTAGGCCTGTTCACTTTGCTAAAAAGAAGTATCAATCCTGCCCGAGGGTAATTACTGACTTCTGCGGCAGATTTGAGTCCGATTTTCCTCTGGCTTTCCGTTGGTCTGGTTTGAAGCCTATTGATTATTCTGTTGTTGAGTCTTTTGATGAAGGTGTTGGTTTCGCCTGGAGAGCTTACAGGAATTTAAGTACAGGTTATACATGTATAGATTCCGCATTGGGTTCGTTTGTTGGTACCGTTGGAACTACTACTCCTTTGGCTGGTTTTGACGAGATGGGCATCACCTATTTGGCAGCCACCAACGCCGGATGGTTGCCCTATTTGGCTTATGAAGGTGTCAGGTTTGTCCATTATCTTGCCAACCATGTAAGAAGGCAGTTTGGGCTGGATCAGGACATTCCTGATGACCTTTCTTTTCTCACGGAGTCCCCTACTTCGGTTAGACCTTTTCTGCGACATACCGCTTTTGATTTTTGGAGATAGCGTTTTAGTGCAGTTACAGTTCCTAGCTCGCTGAGGGAGGGCCTTTGCACCCCTAGTATGCATAGATACTGGCAGGCTATAATGACCTCCTTTGAGCAAGAGTTGGCAGGTAGTCCCGGTTTCTCTTTCATTCCTCCTGAGGTGCTTAGTATGGTTGTCTCGCCTAATCTTCGGTTACTTCTGCCTTCCAAGTCCGTGTTGGCATATGCCAGGAAACAGAGCTGGTCCGCCATCTTTGAATGGGATGAGGAGAAGAAGTGATGGTATTGGCATACAGGTGATTATCCTCCAGGTTGGGAAAAGAAGGTTAAAGTGATAAATGTTCCTACACCAGTCAAGAAAGATCCTGCCAAACTTAAATCTGCCAGCAAGCCCAAGTCTGCCACTCCTCAGCCACCCATAGGCACTACTGCTGCTAGCAGAACACGAGACAGTAAGAGGAAGACAACTCCCCATCCTGCGTTTGCTGCTGAGTGGAGAGTACGTCACTTTTAATGCTTTGTCCTTTAAATACACACACACACACACACACACACACACATATATATATATATATTTTACTTTTCCTGTGGTTGAATCTGACATGCTTGCTGACTTTTTTCTTCGATTTTGTCTCTTGTTCCCCTTTTCCTTTGCAGTCTAAGCATAAGGAAGAAACGTCAGCCACCCGTCCCATTGTGCTCAATGAACTTGAATTGGAGGTACATTTCCTCTTTCTTCTTCCCCCCCCCCCCCTTTTTTATTTTACATGTGTTCAGTCTGCCATACGCTTTTGATTACCTCATTCACCCAAAAAAGTTACTTTGATCTTCATACCTCCCTCTTTTTGTCTTCTAGGATGAGCCCAAGCCTCTTTCTATATATCGCCCTACTGCCGAGAAGCTTTCTGCCTCCATGGGCACACCCATGGAGGGTTTTTTTTATAGGGCTGAGTTTGCAACACCTGCCCCTTCTGTAGCTATGCATGGAGTTCTTGCTGAGGCTCCTACCTCTCCTACTAGGTCAGTACCCATAGATTTTGGTACTCATACTGGGAAGGTTAGTGAGGTCACCCCTACTCCTACTGTGACACCCTCTGTTCAAAGGGGAGCCACCCTTCCTGCTGCTACTCAGATCGAGGCTACTCCTGTTACGCCTCTTGTCATTTCCACCGGTGACCCCTTTACTACTCTGTCTCAAGCTGTGAAGGACGGTTCCTCTTTGGTAGTTATTCCTTCCTCCATTCTTGTTTCTGCCACCCATGGGCCTGATGCTGATTTGTCCTTTGAAGAGTCTGAGGACATTCTTGAGGATTCTGACAACGAGCCCGTCCTGGGGAGGAGGATTTCTAAATCCGAAGAAGAGGAGAGTGCTCCACCCGAAACTGAATTCATGGGTATGTGCTTTCTTCTCTCTTTTTTTTTTTTAGCTAAGTTCATTTTTCCCCTCCTTTTGCTAAGTTCACACTTCCCCTTTTATTTGCATGCCTATTTTTCTGTTTACAGAGACCTTTGAGGGGTTAGGAATTACAACAAACATAAGGGTGTCTGCAGCAGCTACTCCTGCCAAGCCCACAACACCCATTCTTGCCGTATTTTCTATACCAGTTTCTGCCGTATTTACAGTGTCGGTTTCCGCTGTTCCCTCTGTGCCTGTCTCTATCCTTCCCGCAGCCCCATTATCACTGGCCCTAGTGAACTTTCTTTTCCCTTATTTCTTTCTTCATTTCTTCCCTGTGGGGTTTTTTTTTTTTTACCAAGGTTTCTCATTTCATGCCTTGTGCTTTCTTGACAGGTCCACTTCTTACGGTGCCTTCTCAATTTGAAGTGGGCAGCAGTTCCGCCATCATTCCAGATCCTATAAGCGAGGCTGCAGCCTTTTTTGTACGCTTCGACCAACCTGAAGTCAATGATCTTGGACCTGTGGATTTCTGGAGCTCCGAACCTCCTTATATAGATTTCCACGGCTTCAGAATCCCTGAGGATTGTGCTTCTCACTTGGTGACGATTTATAGCAACCGTGGGGACTTCATGCAGGGATTTCGACTTGGTCGCTTTGCCAGAAAACATTTCTTGAGGATGCTAAGGAGTGTGTTGAACGATATTGAGCACAACTTTGTTGACATTGTCTCCACTGAGAGGATCCTGCAGTGGAAGGCTGCGGTGTAGGAGCTTGTGAGTGTTGGTTTTGCTGTGGAGTTTATCTTGGACCACCTTTGAGAGATTGCCCGGGCCATTTTCATGAGGAGAGTCCAGTCTACCGTTGATGCTATTGACTCACGCCTCGAGGTTCTGAGAAAGGAAGTGGCAGACCTGGAGGGCCGTCGTGAGTGCCTTCTTTCTAGCATAGGTGGGTCCACTCGTTTTGGAGATCAGCCACTCATTTTTGGACTTCATTGATGATGATGCAGTTTCTTCTTTGTTTAGTTGTTTCCTTTGCCTTATTACTCTATTTAGTACATTATATTTCCTATAACACTTATTTGGCTAGTTTGCCACAGTTTGGGTTTGTAACTTATGATGCTACACTTTGCTACTGTTTTTTGCTTTTGTTATGACATGTGATGATAATACTTTGTGCTCTTCATTGCATCCTCATGAAAGCAAGTTACAATTTTTTTTGTCTTGTGACACAGTCACTTGAAAGATGGAAAAGGTAAAAGGAAACATAAGAGTTTTTTTTTTCCTTTTCAACAAAACAAAAGAAAGGGACAATCACACGACTTTTTTCCTCAGTCATAGTAATGTTTCAACCATTTCCCATTGATGGGATCCATTAACTCTCTGCCATCCATCTGAGTTAAACGGTAGTACCCACTTGGATGTGCCTCCCTTATCACAAGGGGTCCTTCCCATTTCGGTGCAAACTTCGATGGTCCTGCCAGGCCTCTTCTAACATTGTCTGCCACTTTTAGAACAAGTTGTTCTTCCACGAACACTCTTTCTTTAGTCATCCTGTCGTAGGCCTCAGTCATTCTTTGCCTGTATCTGCGGCTGCGTTCTTGGGCCTTTTCTCTTTTTTCATCAAGTCCTTCAAGGTCTTCGCACCTTTCTACCGCAAAGACTTCTTCTTCTTTCTCTTTTTCTTGCATCTGCATGACTCTTAGGGATGGGGTCATTTTCTCTGCTGGACTCACCACTTTAGTTCTATAGACCAAGGAAAAAGGTGAAAAACCTGTAGCTGACTCAGGTGAACTTCTATAAGCCCAAAGAGCGTTTGGCAGGTGCATTGCCCATCCTCCTGTATACTCTTGGCTCATTTTACCGATAATCTTTATGAGAGTCTTGTTCGTTGCCTCTGCTTGCCCATTTCCTTGAGGGTAATAAGGTGATGACCGGTGGTGCTTGACTTGGTAGAACTCTAGCATCTTCCTCACATCACTGTTGACAAAAGGTGTGCCGTTGTCACTAATGATCCTATGGGGAACTCCAAACCTTACAATTATGTTTTTCTTGATAAAGTTTGTCACTACTCCTCATGTGGTTTTACAAAGTGGTATTGCCTCTGCCCACTTAGTAAAATATTATGTAGCCACTAGTATCCATATGTATCCACGCGATGGTGGGTTCACCAGTCCAACTGTAACTCAATTTGGGTCGGCTTATGCACAAACTATGCCTCGTTTGCCAGGAGTATGCTTATGGCAGGTAGAGCTGTTTCAGATGAGTTATGGTAGATAGATATAATAATAACAACAAAATAAAGTACTCTAACTATTTAATAGAAAATGACCAAATAATCCCTATTTATGAGACATAATCACAGTGATAACAATGACTTTTACAAAGAAAGTAAAGGAGTAAATAGTAATATGGGTTAATCAAGAATAAATATGAATCAAGTCAAGTTTGGTCTGCAGAAGCAAAACCGAAGAGGGAAGAACACCTCCTCTCAATGCAACTAATCTCCTAGGAAAAATCCTGTCGTGGGGATTAATGGCTTTGAGGGAACCGGACCTGAATGGTTAATGCCTAATGGAATCCTTTTCACTTTTTTTTGGAAGAGAGCAGGGTTTTGAAGGGGAGAGAGGGAAATCGACCTACTGGTGTATGCCCACCGTATTAACTCTCTTCGTTTTTTGTTTTCTCTCTTATCTTTTTCTTTCCTTTGTTTTTACTTCATTTTTTATTTTCGTGATTCTCCCCTTTTGTTTTTTCTATCCCTTCTTCTGGGTACGACAAGGGTCTTTTTATAGTGCTTGCCGTGACCAGATTTTACTACTTTGCCCCTTAACCACCTTTGTCTGGTCTGAGTGTACTTGCCAACCACCAAGGGTTCGTCTTTGTGCCACTCCCCTTTGCTAGACAAAGGCAGGTTGTTTTATTCATTAGTCTGCCGTGGCATCCTTTCCTGCGACGGTGTAGGTGTTTTCTCTCTCTATCCCTCATGGCATGCACCTAATGGTTTCCCCCTCAACCTTGCTTCTTTTGGGTGGTCTGTCATCCCAACAGGACGTACTCCCCAAAAGAGCTTGGGCAGGAGCAGCAAAATAGGTCTTTCCCCTCTCCCCACCACCAAACCATACCCCCTTACCTCTGACCCATGACCCCACCACGTCCCATATTGGCTTGGTACAGGCTGGTGGTGCCTGAGCCTTGCATGTGCTTCCCTTTTATGTATGTCCAAAATCTGCCTGCTGCTCATGCGTTTGCCGCGGTCTGGAGGTTTGCTTGCACAGTCTGCCCCGTCCTTCTTTGACCTTTTATGTGGACTGTTTTATAATTCCCTATTCCCCTTAGGGGCTGGGCTTTATTTAATACTGGGCTTTACATTTCTTTCAGCCTATTTCTTGATTGCCATCATGGCCTGCCGTTTATTCTTTCCCCAATGGCTTAGCATGGCCATGGGTTTTCTTACTTATGGGCTCCTGTGTCCCTTGTGTTTTCCTTTGGGCATTCTCGGCCCATTTGCTTGTCTTGGGCTTCCTCAGCCATTTTCCTAACTTTGTGTTCCCATGGACTTTTACTAACTTCATTGGGCTTTCCCGGCCCAATTACTTCATACTTATCCTTGGCGTTTGTGGGCCTGCCAACAATCCCTTACTCTCTTTGCTTACATTGCTTTGAGCCTGCAGCGACCCATTCTTATTTTTTCACATCATACACTGCCCATGGGTTTGTTATTTGCTATTTCTCTCTTTCCAGACTCTTTTGAGCCCATTTGCTTCCTCAAGGCCCATTTATTTATTTTATGAACCTGTAATCCATTATTCTTGCCGCTTGGGCTTAAATGGTTTTATTCTATGCTTGCCTTTTCTTTTTGCTGCTTGTGTTGCTGGGTTGGGCTTCCTTCCTTCTATTTGGGTTTCACAAAAAATGACCCTCAACAATAACTAACCATCTGTGATTTGTTGTAAAATTTTTGTAAACGTAGCATCTCTCCATGATAAATGTACATTATTAAATGTTGGTGTTTGATTCAAATATTATTTATGGTCTAGCATGTGGAAGACCGTGCTCTCGGTTGGTCATGAGATATTTTGCATTGGTTAAGCAAACATCTTCTCGTTAAGTTGGATATTATGAGTTGGCCAAGTAGAATAGCTGATAAAAGTTTTGACTAACTAAACCTAATGACGCAGCCTATCATGTTTAAGTTATCCATACCATTTAGCAATATTAAAGACACAAAACATTTCACAACTTTCTTTATAAAAAATTATTGAGGCGTAAGTTGCCAAGTTGTCAATGATGTACATCATTTTTCCATGAACTCACACACCACTTTTGCACCAATTATGACCTAATAACAATTCAAAGTCGTGAATTAAAATTTTTGTGTCAATAGACTTATTATTTATCAAAATGGAAAGTTTAAAATATGTTAGTACAAAGGAGAGGGATTATTGAAATCACAAATTTTGGGTTTGGTAACCCCAAAATAATCCCACTCAACAAATTGTACAAAATGGGTGGACACCCTCACCCTGTATTCAAAAGCTCTGTCTAGTCTTCTGTCTTCCCCTATTAGTCAGAAAGTTAGCACACAAAGTTTTGTTTTTATTTTATAAAATACAAAAGTCAGCACATGAATTTGCCTTTGCAATCATCAACCAAATTGTTATTATTATTAAAATGTTCAGCAAATAAATCTAATTGCAATGGGTCAAATTTGAAAATTATTGTTAAGTATACAATCTGACCTGAATCTTTCATGTAGCCCTGGTTTCATCGTAGTTGTCGCTTACACGTAAGTGTCCAATGTTGCAAAGTTTGAACCAAGGCAAAGTTCAAAGCCAAAAAAACTAAACCATATAAATAGGTCAATGCTGTAGTCTCAACTAATATCATGTGTAAAGAACCGAACTCTTATTTCACTCTTTTAGATATACTAATACAATACATGACAGAAAATTAGTCATGAAGTTTTGCTCACTCGATTGACATTATTTGACTGTTACCATTCGAAATTTCACATCTACAAATCTATTTAATTATATAAACCTTAATTTTCTTTTTGGATGTCAAGAGCCCCTTTTGATTTAAGGCTACAGCAA
The DNA here is from genome assembly GCA_032727855.1 of Quercus ilex subsp. ballota. Lineage (NCBI taxonomy): Eukaryota > Viridiplantae > Streptophyta > Magnoliopsida > Fagales > Fagaceae > Quercus > Quercus ilex. Next base: position 76,747,989 of record CM064909.1, read on the forward strand.
CAACAATAAAAAAGCCTTAGTTCCAAAATTTTGAAACTTATTATGGATCATTAACAGATTAGTTAAAGTTGGCCTTATGATTTAATAGCATTTCTTAATTCTTCCCATGTGAAAAACTTGAGTTTGAATCCTCCTTGCCCACTTGATGTAAAAAAAAAAAAAAAAAAAACTCAATCATTCTTCACATCACAGACAAATGGCAAAATGCTAGTAAATGCAATCATTGTCCGGCCAAATCTATATCCAATCCAATCATTAATGTTGGCATAGCCTAAGCAAGACAATAGTAATAATTAATATTCAGTGACAATAGTAATAATATAGCTATAAAAGAAAGAAACTTGTTCATAGAGTTTGTAGGTAAAAAATGTTGCTAATAAACCTGTGGTCCTTTTCCCACCGAAGGAAAAAACAAAAGCCAACTATTCACCTATATTCTCATCCTACCCTAAAGAAGCCGTGTCTTTTTTTTTCTTTTGGCGAAAATGCACTTTTGATCTACATTTTGTGCCTATTCTCGATTTGGTTTTTAAATTGATTTAGCTTCTAGGTCAGTCCCTAATTTTTAAAAATCGTTTTTAAAATAGTCCCTACCATCAACCCAGTGACAGAAAATGCTGAAGTGGCAAACGGAATGTACTGTTTACTAACGTGGCTAATAAAATAATAATAAAATATTTTATTTGATATTTTTTAAATGCCACGTCAACATTTTATAAATTAAAAAAAGCCAAGTCAGTTTAATTAAAAAAATAAAAATAATTTATACTTTTCATTTTCAATTTCAATTTAATTCAAACTAAATTAAAAAAAAACTTTTAAATCTAATTTATTATTATTATTATTATTATTATTATTATTGCTTTCATTATTTTTTAGGAGGTAAGAACACAAGAACTTGTTTTTCGTGTTCTTCTCGAATCCAAGAACAATCAAACCCAGAACAAGAGCACAATCAAACCCAGAACAATGCAAAATTTCATACAAAATCCCTATCCTCCACCGAAACCTCCAGAACATGAAAAAATCATCAAACCCAAACCCACATGAGAAAACCAACCTAGAAAAATCATCAAACCTCCAACCCAGAAAAATGTCAAACCAAGAAACCTCCAACCACCACAATCACCCACACCACCAACCACAACAACCACAAATCACCACCAAAAACCCACCGCCAATCAACCTAGCACCACCCATCGCCGAGAGTCAAACCCAAACTCAAACAAAACCCAAGACCCATACTAAAACTCAAAATACCCAAACAAAATCCAAATTCCAAAATCCAAAACCCAAACCATCCGTCGCCACTACCACCAACACTACCACCATCAACATCCACCACTGCCAAATCCGTACCCACAAACCCAAATAATAATATATAAAAAAAACAAAAACAAAAAATAAAACAAAACAAAACCAAATCAGATCCATTTTCTGCCACAACCACCAAACCCAAGACTTGCGGCGGCCCATGGCGAGCAAAACCACGGCCACCCATGAGCACCAATGGCCCCACGCTAGCCCACGACGATCTGAATCCCACTTGTGTCAATCTGAACCCACCCACGGCAAGCCACGACCACCGAAACGCCACTACTCAACCAGAAATCACCAATTCGGAGAGAGGGAGATCGAGATGGGGAAAAAAGAATAGAGAGATAGAGAGGGAGAAGAAGGCTGAGCTTGTGATCTTAGTGGTAGAGAGTGTAGGGTGAAGAGAGAGAGAGAGCTTGAGATTAGTGGTAGAGAGTGTAGAAGATTTTTTTTAAGCTGATGAGGTTAACCAAAAACAAAAACAAAAAGAATAAAAACGATTATGAATTTTTATTTTTTAAGAAATGATTTTAGTTTAAATTAGATTTAAGCTTTTTAAAAAAAATTTAATTTACATTTTTTTTTAAATTTTCTTAGGGCTGGCATTTTTTATTAATTTAAATGCTGACATGGCATTTAAAAAATATCAAATAAAATATTTTATTATTATTTTAGTAGCCACGTCAGCAAACAGTACATTCCGTTTGCCACTTCATCATTTTCTGTCACTGGGTTGACGGTAAGGACTATTTTAAAAACGATTTTTAAAAATCAGGGACTGACCTAGGAGCTAAATCAATTTATGGACCAAATCGAGAATAGACCCAAAATGTAGGGACTAAAAGTGCATTTTCGCCTTTTCCTTTTTCTTTTCTTTATGTTTTTATTGGTAAGTGAGACATGCAACTCCATTTAGCCAGTTTTATGAGAGGAGAAAGTGTCATTTGAGTTATTAACTCATTGGTTGCTCAACTTAAATGTTTATTGAGAACAATAGTGACTTGAGTTCTTTTCAAGTTAAATATACAATAAGTAGGAAAACTTGGTCAAAGTTAAGTAACAATGTATTGAAAAAATCCCACCTCTACATAAATTGTTATTGAAAGGATGCTTAATGTATTGTTTAGCTGATTACTTAATTTTTTGATTGCTTACAGAAGCATAAAAATATTTACTGGCCAAGTTATGGTGACTTATCATAGTCATAGACCAACCTAAGATTTCGATAAAAATGCAAATTTCGAGAAACATGTTCCATTATGCAGCATCTGCAAACTTTATTTCTTGGTTTGTTGGGATATGATCAAATAGGTTTTATAACACTGTTATTAATATATGAGAAAAAAAGCAAGCATTACTGTCAAGTTATTGATTGAAAAGTGCAAATATGTTGCATACAAAGATCTGCTACTTTTACACTCGCTACTACATTGAAATCTAGGCATGAAAAAAAAACATTAGTCTTCTGTTTGATCCAACTTTGATAAGGAAAAGTATTACCTTAGTGATGCTTCAAAAGTTATAGATCTCTCTTCTTCCTCATTTATTGTGTTGATTATGACAGAAACTTGGTTAATGCTTGGCCTTCCCTCCGGTGAGCGTTGAACACATTTTATAGCCACTTGTAGCAAGTTTACCATCCTCTCTTCACTTGCACCTTTTGAAATAAGGGACTTGTCAAAGACTTCAACAGTCCACTCCTCTTGAACAACTGAGTGAACCCAATATGATAAGTCAACTCCATTGTTCTGCACCATTTTCCCCGTAAGTAGCTCTAGAAGAATAACACCAAATCCATAAATGTCCCCATTGAAGTCTCTAGATGCACTGGTCCCAGTAACATTGGCAAGAGATGAGCCATATTGATTGCTATCCACAGCCATAAGACCAAATTCACTTATGCAAGGCTCCATGTTCTTATTCATCAAGATGTTGGAAGATTTCAAGTTACCATGAACAATTCCATATTCTTTTAGTTCCTGATGCATGAAGGCTAATGTGTCGGCAATGCTGGCTACAACACCAAGTCTGCTTGCCCAGTCAAATGCTTCTCCCATTTGGTTGTTTCCTGAAATGTAACATATAGTACCTTAGAAGCCTTCAAGATAAAAATGAAAAGAGCATTTTAAGGTATTATAAGGGTGTTACAATCAATCGCATATAAGAAAGGATTGTTCATAAAAGTTTTCCTACATAACTGCAACATATTCCATTAATCATGCGGTTTAACATAAAAGATACAATAATATTGCAATTTTTATATTTACCATGGAGAAGCATGAATAGACTTTCATTCTGCTGATATTCATAGACCAAAAGCTTCTCATATTTGGAACAATAAAAGGCAAAAGCGGGCAATATATTTCGATGCTTCACTTGGTCAATCAGTTTCATCATCTACTCAAACTCATTGTTTGAAATTTCCCAGTCCTTAATCCTTTTGACAACCAGGGTCATCCCATTCCCAAACATGACCTTATAGAGGGTCCCATGCTTTCCTCTTCCAAGCAACTCGGCTAGAGCACTGAGTAAGTCCTCAAATTTTAGCCCATTCACATTGAGTTTAAAACCAATGCACTTTCACTTGAATTACCTGTATTTTCTGACCTACTCACACTTGATTTGTACTCAGTTGATGTAGGGGCAAGCTTGCTGACACTATCATCAACTACTACTACCTTGTTTACTGCCTCAAGTCCCTTAACCCTCTCTTTTCTCTTTTTCAATTTGCACAGCTTGAAAATGATTAACACGAGAAAAGCAAAGGCCAACACAACATAGCCTGTGTACATAAGAGTCTGATCTTTTGACTTACTCTTTGAATTGTTGCCACCATTTAATGGGAGAGATGGACATTCTTTTGACAATGGTTTTCCACATAATTCAGGATTACCTGAGAAGCTGCTATTGGAGAAACGGCCTCCTACATCTGGAATTGGGCCACTGAAGTTGTTGTTGGAGACATTGAACTGATCAAGATTGGAGAAATCAAACTTGGGTATCTGCCCACTTAGCTGGTTGTCTTGAGCAAGGAACATAGTGAGACCTGAAATTTTGGACAACTCTGGCAAGTCACCAGAGAACTTATTGCGTGAAATATCAAGTCTTTTCAGATTCCCTAGCATGGCGAACGAATTGGGAAGGCTTCTAGAAAATTGGTTACCACTTAAGTATAAGTGAGTGAATTGCTTGCATTTTGCAATTTCAGCTGAGATTCCTCCACCAATATTGTTGCCATTAAGAAAAAGAGCAGCAATAGATGCAGCAAGGGCTTGTGTGCCACAAAGAGAAGTGGCATCAAGAGTTCCATTAAGATTTAAGCCAATATGAACTAGCTTTGTCACAGAAGTATTTTTTTGATCACAGGTAACACCACGCCAATGGTTCTTGCAGGGATCTAAGGATGAATTCCAACCTAAACTGACACCAAGTTGGGCATTATTGTTAGCGAGTTTTGCAAGGAAGCTTATAAGTGAGGTCTTAACCTCTTCCTCTACAGAATATGACGTGCAGGAGTAGAAAAAAGGAAATGAAGATCACCCACATGGAAACTTGATTCATTTTTGTGTTGTGATATGAAATTTGATGCAAACAGGTCTAGAGAATGGCCTTGTTGGGAAAACTTGGAGTTATTAATATGGGACAGTTTTTGAATATTTGGGATATTGTGGAAATAGGAGGAAATTCCAATGTCAAGTACTTGCTGTCTTGCTGGAATTAGTTATGGAGGATGGATCCAATTGGTTGATTCTATAATGAAAATTTCATATGTGCATTGTTTATGGTTGGCACTAAATGGTTAAAGGATGGGCCATTTGAATCGAACCACAATTGAATATATGGAGCCAGGCCAACCGGCAGCTACAAACTGTAAAAAATTGACATTTGCATTACTTTTTCAAAATGGATTGTCATTCTTGAAACATTATACTAACAATGATTTTGTCCTATGTAACTAGTTTGATGCTCTCCTAGTCAATAGACATTGTTCGTAGAGGTGACCATTTCAAAAATGCTTAGGCCTAACAACTACTAGCTTCATTAAGTTACTACGATCCAATAAGCAATGAATGATCAAGCTTGGAGAAAAGGCCATAACCATAGTTTTGTTTGATCTTATTTAACGTACAAAACCAATAGTATACATGTGTAATTTATCTCCAATTAACTATTTACACATAGAGCATATAGATTAAAACAATCATTAAGCCCTTATACCTTTCAAGTCAAAACTATCATACATAATGATAAAGAAGGTCATCACAATGACTTGACAGTTTTGGTTTTAGGGCAGATTGAGTTCAAGAAATTCAAAGCATTTGACAAAGATTAGCTCATAGTGAAACCAGCATATCCCTATCTAGTTTCATTTCTAAAAGTGAATCTTGTCCTCGGGTTTACACGCTTTTTGTCCCCCACGAATCTCAAGTAAATAATCCGTGAATTACTTATCAAACATCACATTCATCCTTGTCTTTACAAGCATTTCAGGCCCCCCTAATGGCAAGCAAATAATCCATGAATTACTTATAAAGCATGACCTTAAATATTGCAGTATAAAAGTGTATTGACCACTAAATTATTCTTTGTAAGTTGGTGTCAGGGGTTTGTAGACCCAGTTGTATGAAAAACTAATGGAACTACTTGTCTCAAAGTAAAAACCATTGGGGTGGGAACTTTCCCAAAAAAGCAAATTCACCGAGTAAAACCTTTACCTAGACTCTACAACCTGTATATAGCTTACAAAGAAAACCTTTCATGCAGCAGAATGTCTAGACTCTTCAATCATATGAATTGCCTTAACAAATGACACACCCGTGGTCATGACTAGAATCTTCAAGCAACTTGTAGAGCTTCTTGAAGGTTTGCTTCACAGTAATAATTAAGTTTATGGTGGTGTTATGGCTTTAACTTTTTCAACAACTTATTCAGATTTACTTGAAACTTTCCAATATGGTTGAATTAAGAAAACTTGGTTACACAAACCCTAGACACACAAAATGAGCGTTTCTCTCTCTTAAAATCTTTTCTAAGAATGGCTTATAATGTCTTTTAAATAATGCAATAAACGGATAGCAAGGCGAGGGAGTCATGTTGGGATAGCCAGATTCAACAAACAAAGGTTTGTTTCCTCGTGGTTGACTGCTGTGTTGAGTTGATAGATAACATTTCCCAAACCCCAATCCACCATTACTTCTTTTTTCTTGGACTTAATCCACCACTGCTTTAGGAAATTAGGAAGACTACTCGATTATACACAACTGCTCCTTAAGATAATTCTTCCATGGATAGACCATACTAAGATGTCCTTTTACATATCACAGTTCCTATTTTACATTTTTTAATCGAAATTCAAAAGTAAACACAATGCTCTTATGGTCCAGTACCATCCATCTATTTACTTTAGGCTTTAATTATGGTGGTCGGTCAAAGCCCTTATCTACACTTAACAACCTCCCCTCTTCCCCAAGTAAACCTTAGAAAGGTGAAAAAAAAGATTACATTTTTATTCCAAAAGGTTTGGGTTGTTTTCGTTTTAATCGATTACAATTCAAAATTTTTATTTTATGCTTTCATGTTTTATTCTATTTTTATATTGAACATGTCATCCATTTCTATTAATATTTTGATTTATTAAGAATTAAATAAATACCGTTCTTTAAAATATGTCAATCCGTAAGTCTAAATTTTGCTAGTAATTTACTTGTTAAGTGTTAAAGAATTACCGTCACGTTACCATATAATGCCATACACCACCAAATTATCAACATAAATAAATAATATGAGACAAAAATAAAAATTTTGAAATGGAAAAGATGAAAATGAAAACAAGTATAATATATTTGCGTATCATGGTTAGTGTCTCTAATCTAGTCTAGTATATAATTTGCTTAATTGAGAACAAAATACGTTATTATTTCGTCATTTACTTGCTTCTTCAATCACGATTTGCCCAAGCCAACCTCCTATACTTGACGACAGTGTCTTAAATCATAGTACCAACTTTACATGCACATTTCAACGACGTCGTTTGTAACATCGTCAGTTTCCTTTCCATTTGGTCTTTGACAAATGATTAAAAAGTCTTGGCGGTAATGTACTAACTGAAAGATCCCAAAAAAACAAAACATGGGAGTGCACGGTCTCTGGGAACTACTGGCCCCCGTGGGCCGCCGCGTGTCCGTCGAAACCCTCGCCGGCAAAAAGCTCGCCATCGGTACCCCCTAACCCTAACCCTAACCCTTAAACCTCTTAATTAATTAATTAATCAAAATTAATGTTTTTGAGAAATTACAGATGCGAGCATATGGATGGTACAATTCATGAAGGCGATGCGAGACGAGAAAGGCGAGATGGTACGGAACGCTCATTTGTTAGGGTTCTTTCGCCGAATTTGCAAGCTCTTGTTCCTCAGAACCAAGCCTGTTTTCGTCTTCGACGGCGCCACCCCTGCTCTCAAGCGCCGCACCGTCATCGCCCGCCGCAGGATCCGCGATAAAGCCGTCGCTAAGGTCCGAAAGACCGCCGAGAAGTTGCTCCTCAATCAGGTCAGCTTTTCATCGCCACTTACTTTGTTACTTGATTTGTTCAACTCTCATTCTGCTGAAGTCTCTTAGTTTTGATCGGATGGTTCGCGTATTTTTTGAATTTTGTTGCGAGCCTCGTTCGAGTGTATGACTTCAGATAAAATAGAATGGAGGAAAAGAATTCGCTAATTTTTGAAATTTGTTGTGAGCCTCGATTGAGTGTATGGCTTAAGATAGAATAGAGTGGAGGAAATGAATACGTGTGGCTGGCCGACCCTAACTAATCTGTTGAGGATTTATAGCTGATTTCAAAATTTTGGGATTAAGGCTTCTTGTTGTGAGCCTCGTTTGTAATTTGATGTGATAGGTTTTGGATTTAGAAAAAAAGGTGACTTTTTGCGTTTTGCGACGGACATTATGTGGAATTTGAAATGTTGCTTTTTTATTCGTGGAATTCTCTCTGTGACTGGGTTTTGTTGTGACTTGTGAGCCTCATTTGAATGTTTTTTGTTATTCTATGTATTTGGTTTTGGTTGTACAGAAGTCGGCTTAGTGTTTAGTGATGGACAATTTACGTGCTTCAGCGTTTTTGCTAGGACTCTATGGTTTTAGTAATGGAAGTAATTATGAACAATGTAGAGTATTTTAGGAGGATTTCGTTTTTCATTCTTCGTTGGATTGGTGAGATAATTCGGGATATGAGATTGGATTTAATCTTAGATTCTAATTTTTATTGCATAAGGTTTTTCAAAACTGGAAAAAAAAAAAAAAAAAGAAGTCTGTGCCTGAGAACATCATTTCTAGAAGATCATTGGATTAAACAGAGGGTATAGGTTTGAGTTTTTAATGTTGATTTCTTGGTTCTCGTTTACAGCTCAAGGCAATGAAGCTGAAAGAACTAGCAAAGGATATTGAGAAGCAGAAGCAGAAGCAGGAGAATGATCCCAAGGGTGAGACAATTTTGTCAGATCAAACCAACATGGAGGGCAGTCAGTCAGAAAGGAATGATAGTGTTTCTGGGAGTTTCAATCAGGAGAAGCTAGATGAAATGTAAGCTGCACACATGATTTATACTTATGAGGCTATCTTTCAAATATGTGGTTTTTATCATTTTTGTTGACTGTTTGAATGGATTTATTTAGGCTGGCAGCATCTATTGAAGCAGAGGAACGTAGGAGGTTTGCTAACAATGCATCGACATCCTCTGCTGCTGCTGCTCTTCCTTCTGAGGAGGAGGATGGCAGTGATGAAGAAGTGATGATACTGGTGAGTTTATGCTCTGCAGGCTCTAAATTATTATCTACTGTCATTAAAGTCTACATAGATATTGCCGATCATGGTTGTACACTATACTTGGTCAGGATGGCTTAATCAATACCCGTATTTGGGAAAGTCTGTCTTTCATCGTGTTGTGAGGTTTCTAAGTCTGAGTGCTAATAGATGCACATGTTCTCTTCTTGGCCTATGTTGTAAATATTTTGGGGGTTATTGCATACAATTTATTGTGCAGCCACCAGAGCATGGTGAAGTTGATCCAGCTGTGTTAGCGGCTTTACCTCCATCGATGCAACATGATCTTCTTGTTCAGGTTGGTGTCCTTATATACATTGTTATGGGGTTCATGGTAGGTCAAATATATTGTTTTTTCCGTTCTTATAATGTTGCCTTCCAAGAGCTTGCTCTACATTGTTTCAATATATTATTTAGAATAGTGAAAAAGGGTCCTTTTTATCAGCCCATCAGCATCTCTGTTTTAATTTGTAGCCTTTTTGTCTGATTCTATTTATTTATTTTCTTGGATGGGTTTTTTGGGGGTTATTTGGTGTAACAGCTCAAGGGAAAGAAGATGAAAAATTTGACAGTGGATGTTGAGAACCAGAGACAGATGAAGGATGATGACTCCAAGGGTAAGAAGATTTTGTCAGATGAAATTGATGTGCTTGCTTATACTCCAAACAATGATGATCTGGTATCGAGGAGTGACAATCAGGAAAAGCTAGATGAAATGTAAGCTGCCTACATGGTTGTAGTTTACAAGGGTAATATAAGGTTTTATAACACCTTTTTATGATTGTTTCTAATGAGTAAATTTAGGTTGGCAGCATCTATTGCAGCAGAGGAAAACGGGATGTTAGCTAACAATGCATCTGAATCTGGTGCTCCTTTTCCTTCTGAGGATGAGGATGGCAAAGAATATGAAGACGAAGATGAAGACGAAGAAATGATGCTGGTAAATTTCTGCCTGGTGGACATTTGGGGTTATTACCATTTGTTATTACAGTTGATGACATACTGTGTATTATGGTTATTGGGGAATGGAAATAAGATTATCACCTGCCTCTGTGGGTATGGGTTTTGAGCTTATTTTGGGGGTATTGGATATGCTTGAAATGGGTCTTATTTCTGCGTGAATCAAACATTAGTAATGGGCTGTATGGGAACAAGATACTGTCACACTATTACCATATCTGTCAGACAAACACTTGTGATTATGGTTGGTTTGTACTATTATGTCATGGTAGCTTTCTCAACACCCATAGTTAGGAAATAAAGACTCTCTTTGGAGTTTAGGTTTAGGCCTCAGTGTTAATCTTAACTTGAACTCTACCTGTGTTTATGCTTAGTATCATATATTTTGTCCACAGTTGGTCCCAATCTCAGGAAAAGGAGGATGGTTGGGGTAGGTTGATGGCTAGCATAAAATTTATTCATTCTATTGTTAATGGATCCATTACAGATAATCGTTGGGGTGTCCCATATGACTTTAGATAGAATAGAATAAAGGAAAAAAATACATGTGGTCGACCCTTGCTACTCTATTGAGGATCCATAGCCAACCCCAAAATGTTGGGACCAAGGCTTTGTTGTTTTTTTTTTTTTGTTAATATTTTCTTGCTAGACTTATTGATCTATATTATATATTGTTGGTTATTGCATTGAATTATTTTGCAGCCTGCAATGAATGGTGAAATTGATCCAACTGTTTTAGCTTCTTTGCCTCCATCAATGCAACTTGATCTTCTTGTTCAGGTAAGTGCTTCGTATATATTGGTAATTAGTTCTTCTCAGCACAGGCAGTTTGGCTTTAACCTCCTCAATATCCCTCTTTTTTTTGACATTTATTATTGATGTCCTCTATGTAGATGAGAGAAAGATTGATGGCAGAAAACAGACAAAAGTATCAGAAAGTCAAGAAGGTTGGTTCTAGAATGCCTTCATATGTATATCTGGTTCATGTTAAAGTATATGCCAGGTTGCAAATATGGCATACTCTACCACTAACTAATAGAAGTTGTCTGCTGTTAAAACCAGTCAGAACATTATTCAGATGAGAAATGCATTTTGGCTTGCAATTGATTGATTGGAATTGCTGGGATGCACTGATACTTAAGTACTGTAGTGGTGATGTGGGAAACCCTGCTTAATATTCCCCTAATCCCCCTTAAGTGCACTTAAATGGCAGTGGTCCATGTCTGAGTTTACAGCAAAGTAGTGCAAACTAAATGCAAAGAAGCAGTGTCACTAATAAGAATGCATAACTATTAATAAAATTTCCTGGTCTTGTAGGTAAGACTATGGAGTAGGAAAGAAAAAACTTGATTATTTTTGCTAATTTCTTGCTTAAATTTGAAGTGTCTTTGGCTTATCTTATGGTGAAATTGTATAAAAAGTGAATGATAAAAGTGTATGTGGAAAGAAGTAATGCTTCTAGGAGGCATAGGGTGGTTTTGGTTGAGTTCATAATGTACACCTAAGACTTCTGTGCTATGTTTGTTGATTTTGTGTTAAGCGTTCTATTTTTTGTATTGATTTTTTTGTTATTTAAAATTTTTTATGTGTAATTGATTTGGGAAAAGAATTGTTAGTTCAGGAAACATATCATGCATACTTATGTCTAATTAATTCTGTAATTATCAGTTTTTCCATTATTAGAACTCTTTATTTACACAAGGCATACTTTGGTGATACTTGGACTTTTTAGAATTCTTGAATTAAAGCAACATGTAAGGTTCCAAAGTCTTGTAGCACAGATTATTATCTCATTTGATTGTATCCTCCTCACCTCATTAGTAGGATATCAGTTGTGTAAATGTATTATATAGTGTGGTAATATGTGCTATATAAGTTATATATTAAATGTGTCCAAGGTTTGGCTATTATTTGGAGGTCTCTCTCTATAATCTCATGGGATCTGTTATCTTTATCTTATCGAAGAAATGTTTACTTGCTTATTTTTGTACTTTTATTTGAATCTTTTGGATGTCATCTTATTACTGGTGCTTTTCTTGCACATTTAGGATCCTTCAAAGTTCTCTGAGCTGCAAATTCAAGCTTATCTTAAAACTGTTTCTTTCCGTCGAGAGATAGATGAAGTGCAGAAATCTGCTGCAGGGAGGGGAGTAGGAGGTGTACAGACTTCTCGGATTGCATCTGAAGCTAACAGAGAATTTATCTTCTCGTCATCATTTACTGGTGATAAACAGTGAGTAATTATCTGTTCAATATTTTGTTTGTTAATTATGCATGATATGTAGCGTGTACCCGCTTAAAAGTTGAAACTCATTTAATTTTGTAATTTAGTGAGGTTGAGTTTTTTTATTTGGCGGGAGGGATGGTGGGGTTGGGGGAATTATTTTTCTTTCATTAGATTAATGACTTTTGTTCACCTACAACGTACTTAAATGTCTCAGAGCTCTTACGTCAGCCAAAGCACAGAGAAATGTAGATAAGAAACAAGATACACAGAGGGAGTGCCCTTCTCAAGATTCAACCAATAATGTAGCATCTACTAGTAAATCTGATACCGTGACTAGTTCATTAGAGGGGCTCGATGAATCTAGAACGGTTTCTGATGACAATATTGAGACATTTCTGGATGAGAGGGGGCGTTTTCGTGTTAGTAGAGTAAGAGCCATGGGGATCCGTATGACCCGTGATATACAAAGGAATTTGGATTTGATGAAAGAGATTGAGAATGAGAGTGCAAATGCAAAACAGATTGCAAATACTCGAACTATGCTCAATAGAAGTGAAATTAGTCTCCCAGTAAGTTTTCCTAGTGCAGGTCAGTCTTTAGAAACTTCACATGACAGAAACAGTGAATCTGTTGATTTGAATCAGAGAAATGAGGAATCCATGTTAAAAATTGATTCTTCCATAGAGATATCCTTTGAGGATGAGGCGGATAACAAATGTCTTGATTGTGATGATGATCTATTTGCTCATTTAGCAGCTGTAAATCCAGTAAGAATCACTACTGACAATATCCTGTCAAGGAAGCAACCTTCTAATTCTGATTCAGACTGTGACTGGGAGGAAGGAATCATCGAAGGGAAAGGTAACAATTTTTCTAATGATGTTAGAGGGGAAATTACACCCTCCCTTGAGGAAGGCAACGTTAATGATGAGAGTGAGGTGGAATGGGAGGAAGGAGTTTGTGACTTCCCTAAAAGCACCTCCTCTTGTCAAGCTGAATCAAGAATAGTTTCTAAAGGTTTTTTGGAAGAAGAGGCTGATATGCAGGAGGCAATAAGGAGGAGTCTTGAGTATGCAGGGGATAAGGAAGCTAGTCTTAATATGCCACAAGATGAGAACATTTCCACAGAAAATGTTCATGAAGGTATTGGACTCTCTGAACAAAAAAACAATATGGTTGAGGAGCTTCTGCTGGAGGAGAATGGAGCTAAAAAAAATGAATCATTTTGTGAAATTGTGGATGGAGTGGAGAAGCCAGATAATGTGGCTGGAATAACTGTCTTAGAAGCCATTAATTCTTCTGGGAGTCGGTCAAGCTCATCTGTGGCTTATAATTCTGATCACTCTGGAATGCTGATAAATAAGCCATGTGAACCCTATGTAGGTTCCTGTTCTGAACGATCAACGCAAGATGCAAGCAAGAAGGGGAGTTTGTACAGCAAAATTCCTTGTGCTGAATCTGTGACCCCTATGGAAAACAAGGCCCCTGTGATTGCAGAACAACTTTTGGATACATTTAGTGCAGGTGCTAGCTTATCTACTTTTCCTAACAGGGGTTCAGAGGGTAGTTCTCATATTGCTGATGCCATATCTGGTGCCAATACCAATAGCATTTGCATTGGTGATAAGATAAATGACACTGAAGCTGAACCAATACATTTTAATGATGAGGCTGACCCTGCCTTTCCTCTGAAGAAGTTATCCACAAAATACTTTACAAATGACTTTGATTTTCCGCAGAAGTTGGCTGCAGAAAAAAAATATGACAATCATGCTGAGGAAAGGGAGCAAAACAAGGAAAAAAATCCCTTTGAGGTAAATGAAAATTTGCAGTTTGAAGTCGCAGAGGCTAATTTGGAGGAGGAAATGCTAATTCTAGATCAAGAATATATGAATCTAGGGGATGAGCAGAGAAAGCTTGAGCGTAATGCAGAATCTGTCAGCAGCGAGATGTTTGCAGAATGTCAGGTGTGGCTTGAATTTTTTAGTACTTGAATAATATATATGTTCACAATTAACTGGTTAGTAGGACTGGCTTGATTTTCTATATATTTTTTTTTGTGCCTGACATATTATTCACTCATCTCTTAATAACTAATAATAGTGGGAGGGCCAAATTCACTTGTAAAAAATAAAGTTCATTGCCTACAGCTCATAAAAGGCTTTTTAAACTTTTTTGAATGCTTATTATGCGCACTCTATATTGTGTATTTATTTTTGGATGTGTTTGAATTAAAAAATGTGGATTTTGTTGCACTTGATGCATCTTTTGAACATTTAACTTCCTGGAATGAGTTGGAAGGTTATTAGGTATATTCTTTCCTTTGCTCATGCATATATTTTTTACTTGGTCAAATAATACTTTTGCATTTGGTTGGTTTTCAGGAATTTTGTTTTTACATTCTGTAAGACCTCTTTTCAGTGAGTTACGGTATTTCTTGGAAAAAGATAAATCCATTTTAATTTTGATGAATCTGCAGGAACTACTGCAGATGTTTGGATTGCCTTATATAATTGCACCAATGGAAGCAGAAGCTCAGTGCGCTTATATGGAACTTGCAAACCTTGTTGATGGTGTTGTGACTGATGACTCTGATGTGTTTTTGTTTGGGGCAAAAAGTGTTTACAAGAATATATTTGATGATCGAAAATATGTCGAGACATACTTCATGAAGGTCTGTTTTTGATGGAGCCTCATGTCAATTCTCCCTATTATAAGTCCCAAATATATATATATATTTATTTTATACTTTTTAGAGTATATAATCTTATCTTTGTTTTCAGTTTTCTTTGTCAGGCTTTGTTAGACAAGATTATTTACTTAGAACTCTGATCTTGGAAGCATTTTGTTGCCATTGTTCTTCTAGAAAAGTACTTTTGATTTCTTGATATGGAATGTTTTTGGGGAGTGGTGAGGGTTTGGTTTTGAAGAAAACCCTTCTGCTTTTATGGTCATTGCTAATTTCATTGATCTGATTCTTTTGCTGTTGGCTTTGTGAGGTGCATATTAAAATATTATTTTGTTCAACTAGAGTGGAGACTTTAATTTTAACCTTGATCCTTTATTTCTTGTTCCCTTCCTAGTGCTCTATTTAGTTACTTGGGGTCCCCTTTTCCTTTTTTATTCTTCAATTAAAAAATAAAATAAAATAAAATAAATTATGCAGTGCAGTCTTCTTATATCAATTGTTCATGCATTTTATTTGTCAGGACATTGAGAAGGAGCTTGGCCTGACAAGAGAAAAATTAATTCGGATGGTGTTGCTTCTTGGAAGTGATTATACTGAAGGTATCAGGTAATTATCTGCAGCAGACTTGCCTTCTTCTGTGATTGGGAGCTTATGCTAGTCTTTAGGTCAGGTTTTGCCACAGATATCTTTGATTTTTCCATGTTGCAGAAATTTTTTTTTTGGGTGAATTTACTTGTTATGGTATCTTGTGCTATTGCTCATTGTCATTTATGATAGTAGAAATTAAAATTGTTTATTTGTTTTTGTAAGGGTGCTGAGTTCAGTTGCTAACTTAAGACATTATTCACTGTATTTTGAATGTAGTGGGATTGGCATTGTCAATGCTATTGAGGTTGTAAATGCATTTCCTGCAGAAGATGGCCTCCATAAATTCCGGGAATGGATTGAGTCACCAGATCCCACCATCCTTAAGAAGTTTGATGCTGAAACAGGATCAAGTTTGAAAAAAAGGGGACCTAAAGTTAGTGATGGTTTGAAGTGCTCAAAAAGCAATATAAATGATGTGTCTGCATTGGACCAAAACGTTTCCCAAGCTCAAGAGCAGAAGCAGTCTGTAATTGACATGCAAGACATAAAGCAGATTTTCATGGATAAGCATGTAATTGTCAAGTTCCCTGCCTTTTATTATTTATGGAAGAATTGCAATTTCTCTATTTTATTTAATATGTTATACTCTCTTATCCCCGTTAAACAGAGAAATGTGAGCAAGAACTGGCACATTCCTTCTTCTTTTCCAAGTGAAGCAGTTATCACAGCCTACTCTTCCCCACAAGTGGACAAGTCAACTGAGCCTTTCACATGGGGAAAGCCAGATCATTTTGTTCTTCGCAAGTGAGCTATTTCTTGACTTTTAACTTCTAGGTTTTTTGAATTCCAGCTTTTATGTTTATTATTCTCCATATTTAGATACAGGGAAAAAATGTGAGAACTTTTCTATAATTTTAGAGATTTACAGCTAGGTTCACTCTGTACTTCTTTCTGTTTCATGAATTGAAGGTGGTCTGTTTACTGTATTCCTGCTAAAGTTATCTACTAGAGTCTTAGTTTAAATGAGAAGTTGTTTTTTATCATATTAGTTCATGTAATTTTTTGATATTGTAGACATGCTCTAACATATTCTTGGTGAACATGGGGGTAATTTCTTGTGTTGGACTGTGTTTTTTATTGGAGTATGTTCAGTTTGTAGATTGCATGTTTGGACTGATATCTTTATAGATAACTTTATGAAAGCTCATGCCCACTGCTTCCAGTATGTGGTTTCTGGATACATCTGACTATATCATGGCATAGATTATTCTTTGTGTGTTTGACATGTTTTTGAAATGCATGATGATTATCAAATCATTATTTTTATTGTTGTTTTTTTTGCATACAGATTGTGTTGGGAAAAGTTTGGTTGGGGTAGCCAGAAGGTGGATGAGTTGATAGTACCTGTTCTGAAGGAGTACGCTAAACATGAGGTTAGGGCCTCAAGCACTCTCTCTCCCCACCCTCTCCTCTCTTGCTCTCTGTGTCTCTCTCACATGTTCACGCAGGCAGTCTTATCTAGCATCACCTAATACTAAATTAAAATTATTTGATGCATATAATCTCAGGGAACTTCATTTTGTTTGCTGTGTCATATTCTCAGTTATGGATTCATTTATCTGTCTCTTAATTTGAAGAATGATGCTGATAATGTTTGTTGCTTGTTTGGTGAAGACTCAATTGCGGTTGGAAGCATTTTACACTTTTAATGAACGATTTGCAAAAATTCGTAGCAAGAGAATTAAGAAAGCTGTTAAAGGAATCACTGGAAACCAAACCTCAGAGTTGATGGATGATCCCTTGCATGAGGTTTCTAAAAGTAGAAAGAAAAGAAGAGTAAGCCCTGCTGAACCTGGGGATAAAAACTTTGAAAAGCCTTCAAAGAAAATAAGGGGGAGAGATGTTCAGAATCAGAGTAAATATACGGAAAAATCTACACCCAAGCAGTCAAGGAAAAGGAGGAATGTTGGGGAGTCTGTTCCGTCTATAGAGGAGAATCTAGAAACAACTATGGAGGAAGAAGGCAGGGGGAATCAGAACAGAGGGTTGCGTGGGAAAGGAAGAGGCAGAGGAAGAGGGAGAGGCAGGGGAGTAGGACGAGGAAGGGGTAAAAGGAGTTCTGGTTTGGAATCTTGTGAAAGTAGCGAGGATGACAGTAGTGATGATCAAGAAGTTCTTGTGGACAGGATAGAAGGGCCAGGAGAAGTGAGAAGAGTAAGTTACAATCTTTTTAATGCTCCATTAATAATTATGCGGAAATTTCACTATCAAGGAGTTAGTGCCACCATGCCTTCTTTCAAATATACATTGTGCTTTACCATTCAGTTTGTATTGTGACCTCAGAAATGTATGCAATTGAAGAGAATAATTTGTTGCGGTATTTTCTTTCTTCCTTTGGCCAACTCTAACAATTATCTTTCTGCATATTGTCCTGCTTGTATCTTTCAGTCAAGGCGATTTCAGAAGCCTGTGAATTACAGTGTGAATGACTTAGAAGTTGATGATGCGGACAAGTCATTAGACCGAAGTGATAAAGGATACTCTGATGAAGAGGCAGTAGAACTAGATCTATCTTCGGCCCAGGGTGTATGTGGAGATGCTGCTGCTGCTCATGATGAAAAGAAACAGCATGATTCAGGAGCTCCTGCTCTTGAGGAGCACTTGCATAGAGACAATGTAGAAACGGGTGGCGGATTTTGCTCTGAGGAGCACTTGCATAGAGACAATGTGGAAACGGGTGGCGGATTTTGCTCTGACAAATTTGAAATTGGTCGACCAGATGTGAGCCCACATGGCGATTCTTTTGAGGCTGAGTTTTCCAAAGACTACCTCGAAATAGGAGGTGGATTTTGCTTGGATGAAGATGAGACGCAGAATGACCAAGATGGAGCTCATGACCCAACTATGGCTACTGCCTCAGGAAATGCTGAGCTATCCCACTGCTCTGGTTTAATGGATGAAGCAGATCATGATTGTGGTTCAGTTCAATTTAACTTGGGCCCCAAAGGTGCCTTAAATGAAGCCCAAGATAGTGAGAAGACAGATGCATATGATACCGAGTCCAAACTGGACCATCTAAATGCCTCAAGTAATGATAATAATTCCAAGGAGCATGTGTCTCTGCAGGATAATACTAAAAATGATACTGGGACCACCTCTGTACGAGGTCTAAGTGCTATGCCTTTTTTGAAAAGAAAGCAAAGGAAGAGCTAAAACCAGTAGATTCAGGGTGTTTTTAGATAAGTTTATTCTCCTTTTTGTTTTTATTTATTTATTTTGGTGTATATCACTCTCTATTCCCTCTTTTCATTTATAAGAGCTTATCAGAAATGCAGTTATAGTGAGGTCCACCAAGATTGTATTTTTGAGCTTCAAGAGGGGAATTAAAGCTTAAATTTGTATAGAATTGTATATCATTGACCATTTTGAAGAAAACAGATCAATTTAAATATGAAATGATATGAGAATTTTGAATATTTTACATCTGGATCTGATTTGTCACGTGTGTCCAATAAGGTTGGGTAGAGTGTCATTTGATGTGAAGTTTTGCATTGTCAATGAAATTACAGTTGTGTAGTACAATTTGTCAAGTTGAAGAGGAGAAAATCTCATCTAAATCTTTGTTAATCCTTCTATTTATTAGTTTATTACTGTTCCCACTAATTTTAAACCCATAATCTGCTTCTTCGAGTAATAAACAAGCATTATTTTAAATATGGATGATAATGAGAATCATTACATAATTGATGCCTTTTTCCATTCGGACAAAGATATATAGATTGCCTGGGGTCTGTCTCTCACCGAAGAGAAATACTTTTGGTGAAAGCATTTGAGAGAGAGAGAGAGAGCGAGAGAGAGAGATGGATGTAAATTATTACAAGGATGGAGTACTGCCCTTTGCAGCACTGGTTATGGTAGAGGTTTGCAACGTGGGCATGGTGACACTAAGCAAAGCAGCTATGACAAGTGGGATGAGCAACTTTTCTTTTGTTGTTTACTACAATGCTCTTGGCACCTTCATCCTTTTCCTGTATTACATCTTCCACCGCTGCAGGTTCCTTTTCTTCTCTTAATTCTTTGAGTTTCCCATCAAACACTAAATTTCTCATGTGAATTATGCCCACCAAAAACTGCTTTTTTCTTGTTTATTTGCAGAAGCAGGGGACCTCCTCTCACTTTCTCCCTCCTCTTAAAGTTCTTCCTCCTTGGACTCCTTGGGTAGAACATTCTATTTAAAGCTTACTTTTTTGGATTACTTTTAGGGATTTGGGTAATTTTATAGACTAAGTGACAATTATTTTGAACAGCATATTATCACCAAAAAAAAAACAAAAAACAAAAAACTTTATATTGCAGGATTTGTTTGGAGCAGATTTGTGCTATTGCAGGTATCAAATACAGCTCTCCAACTCTTGCAATGGCTATGGGCAACCTTATTCCAGGTTTTACATTCTTGCTTGCAGTCATTTTCAGGTAAGAAAATAGGATAAGACAATAATGGTATTTAAAATTATGGAAGTAGGGGGATTTTTAATTTAATTTATTTTGGGTGAGCAGCAATGTCTGCCGTAGTTGTTTGTTCTGTTGGACTATTTAGTATCTTATGTTTCACTGAATATGAAGGTTGGTATGAAGTTGACTTATATTAGCACAACCATGTTATACATTTCTATTTGTCGTAAGGTTCCAAGAAAATGTTTTGTACTTACATAATCATTGGGCTCATTGTATATGTTTGCTGGGCATCATGATCCATGTGATTTATAGATTAAACATAATGTTGTTTTTTTCTCTCTCTTTTTCATAATTGTTTTATACATTTAGTATATCATAGAATTGACAATGATCCCCAAATATATGATGTCAGTTGTATTAATATATATATATATATATATTTTTTTTTTTGACAATAGGATTTGAACTTTGGCTTTATTGGTTAGTTTTGGGTTTCTGGCTACCATGGTTATTTGCTGTTGTCTGTGTATATTTTATAATTTTTCCCTTCGCCTTTAATCTATCATGTATTACTAATTTCTAGGATGGAAGAACTAGCTCTGAGAAGTACAAGCAGTCAGGCTAAAATTATAGGCACCATAGTATCAATATCAGGAGCATTCATAGTGACTTTCTATAAGGGGCCACCAGTTTTTGAGGCTTCATCCTCTTTTAAGACCTCTCTTCAGCAAAATCTCGCACAAATGTCAAACTGGGTTCTTGGAGGCCTTCTCCTTACAATCACTTGTCTGTCTTCTGCAACATGGAACATTTTTCAGGTAATATTAATGTACCTCCAAATTTAACAGCTTACCATCACAAATTTTCAGGTTTTTGTTTTTGGACTATGACGGACCATCTTGCAGTTCTTCATTGTAGTTGAAAAGTAAGATGGGAAGATTAGTTAAAAAAGTACTGATCTTAATTGCTATTCCAGGCAGCAATTGTTAAGGAGTACCCAGAAAAAATGACCCTAGTCTTTTTCTCCTGCTTCTTTGGGACCATCCAATGTGCAGTTATCTCTCTAATTGCAGAAAGAAATGTAAGTTCTTGGGCACTGCAACCCAGGATTCGAGTGATTGCTGTTATCTATGGGGTATGACAAATCCTTTCCAGCTATATGTTTTAGTACTTTGTAACAAGTTTGCCCTTTTTTTTTCTTTCTATTTTCTACTATGATTCATATGAAAGCATAAGAAATTCTACAAATTGGGTTTTGGAAACATCTCATTTTTTATTGAACAATGATTGACTTCAATTCAGGCAATTAGTGGGAGTGTCATCCGCAACAGTGTTTTAGCTTGGTGTTTGCAAAAGAAGGGGCCTGTTTATGTGGCCCTGTTCAAGCCACTAGGCACTGCCATTGCGGTTGTCATGGCGATCATATTCCTTGGTGAAATTCCTCATCTTGGCAGGTAAATTTTAATCTAGTTCATTCATCTTCAAATATAAAGATATTAAACCTTCTTGACCTCTTGTCATCCCAATCATATTCCTGCTAATGACAATATTTCTTTTTGACTCAGTGATGTTCATGTTCTTAAATTATATTAACTGAGCATTAATAATGTGCAACTTCGTCATCTTTGCAGTTTGATTGGATCTATTGTAATTGCTTTTGGATTTTATACTGTGTTGTGGGGGCAAGCCAAGGAGAAAGTAATTGTTGGTGACAGCGTTCATTGCTTGGAATCATCCACCCAAAAGACCCCACTCTTGCAAAACACATAATGCAAAGATACAAGAAAGTTTTATAAGAATATCCATACACGTTCACTTAATGCAAGCACAAATGTTAAATATCCAACCAACCAGTACGGTACGACCAACAGTGAGTACTTTTTGCTTTTGGCCTACGGCGTTGCACTACTTCCACCATCCATGGAATGACAATCGACAGCGAGAAGATAAAGGCTAATGCCGCATAACTAAAATATTATTGCCAATTATTGTACAATTTAGGCATGGTACATGAGAGGAAGCATGGGATCAGAAACCTCATGGGGTATATTTTTCCTAAAAGGATTAAATATCTATGATATGTTCTGATATTGAAAGTTAATAAACCGAAAAAGTCGTGGCTTATTCGCCAATGCAGCTTCTTCGTGTATGGTTACAACTTTCAATGTTATAGTTTATCCTTTGGCGTTTTTTCTTTTCCTTTTTTTACCCCTGCATATTGGTCAAATATCATAAATTACATGCATATTGTGCTAGATTGAAACTATAACTTTGAAAATGACATTTTCCTAATTTTGGATTAGAATTAAACTTATTCCTACATGCCAATAAATCTGGTGAAGGTTGAGAAGGCTTGTAAGTTGTAACTGAATACAAATGAACCATCATGAACCACCAATTCTGTTGACTATTTCCACCAATCCAGCACTAAGTAATGTTTAGGCTTAGGTAGCAGTCCATGTACTACAGTATCATGGCTTGAGAATTAAGCATGATTGAAATTGAGTTTGTTGGCCTCGCTCAGAAATAATTACACATCGCTCAAATTGAAAGGTTTTTATTTCAAAAAAAGAAATTCAGAATACACTGAAAAATCAAAGGTGAATATAACATCTACAACACAAGTACATGAGGCTGGACACCATCTTTTCCAACAGCTACAACCTGAGAAATCATATGAACTAGCTACTCACTATATACACCCAAACTCTATATAGCAAACTCCAAAATCTACAAAATTCATTAAAAAAAAAACCTACAGAATTCTTATCAGTCTCTACTGTCATTTATAAACACATTGCTTTTACATTTTCATTTGCAGATTTGCATTTCCAAGGGTGGATAATCTCTAAATGATCCCATTGTCCAGAGTTTGATGAGAAAAAAGCAATATTTTGCAAAAGCAGAAATATCAAAATTCTTAGTGGTTTCAGTTTTATTGATTTACCACCAGGTGTAAACAAAACAAACTGAACTTGATGATTCTAGCCAACCAGTCAATATGTGTCACCATCTGACCTTTTCCACAAGCAAAAGCAATGATGGCATTATTGAGAGATATTAATATGAATGAATGGTTTTAATATATATATATATATATATATATATAGTCCCAAGATTCTGGGATGGGTTAGGAATTCTCAATAGACTAATCAATTTTGATCATATATATTTCTATTCTATTAATATATATATATATATATTTCTCTATTTATTGATAGATCCTTTTTCTTCTAGCAAAACTAATAATGCTGCATAGATATAATAGAAATCAGTGAAAGGTGGTCTTAAACATCCTGTTCAAAGAAGCAAGTTTGAAAGGGTCGAGTTACTATGCCTTACCACTCTTGTTCTTCTTCCCTTGGCCTTCATGATCTTTCACCGGTCTGTCTCTTAATTTTATTCTCAATACTGTACACAAAGTTTTTGATAAACCAATGAAAAATAGTTTCTCTTTAAAAAAAAGTTCTTACTGATTTTTTATATTATATATTTAGAACTACAGATCTTCC
This sequence comes from Quercus ilex subsp. ballota, assembly GCA_032727855.1. Classification (NCBI taxonomy): domain Eukaryota; kingdom Viridiplantae; phylum Streptophyta; class Magnoliopsida; order Fagales; family Fagaceae; genus Quercus; species Quercus ilex. Next base: position 76,771,554 of record CM064909.1, read on the forward strand.
AACATTCAAGTTGTCTGTCCTCTGTTGAATTCTCCTCCTAAGAGTACTTGGGAAAGAAAATTATAGACAAGAAGCTATTCTTTTTTTAGTTTTCATTTGTAGGAAATGACAATGGGCTAAAACAAAAGATGATTATTTTTCTAATATTGATTGATTATGTGTGGGAAGGCAGGTCTGTAGCTCAGGTGTGTGGCTATAAAGGCAAAAAATACAGTTCAACACTCTTGCTTCGGCCATCAGCAACCTCACACTGGCTTTCACTTTCATACTCGCTCTAATTATCAGGTTTCTTTCATTCTTTCTTATTGTTCATTAGACTTTTATTTTTGTTTCTGTTCAAGTACTTACATAATTTTTTTCTTTTTGAATGAATTAACTTATTATATTTGATTGCTTGTATTTAATGCAAGTGCACCATTATTTATGTCTCTCATTTCTAGCCATGTACTTGGTGGACAAGAATTGTTAAATCACTGGTTATTTCAATGATTCTTATGGACAACATTTTCTACTTATGAAAGTCATTAGGAGTAGAATATTATTTGTTTGCTTATCTAGGCTATTTTACATTCCTATGTAAAGTTTCTTTTGTTGCAAGAAATTCATTTGATCGGTAGATTATAAATATGCAATCCATAGAATGGTCTTTAGGCAATGAAATCCCCACTACATTCTTATAATATGGCCGATGTGGGGGTCTTTTATAAAAATAATTCATAAGGAATCATTATTTTCATTGTCTTATTTGGTGTATTACTTACTAGTCTTTACTCTATATTCGTTTATTATGTTTTGGACCCAAAGTGAAGAGATTTAAACTTCTTAACTTCAACCCTCCTCATAGATTGATGCTTACATGACAGTCGTGTTACCAAAAGAGTGCCTATAAACTCTTTATTTTAACACACAATCAAAGACCAAAACGAGAATGTCTTGTTTTGAATGTTGTTTAATTATGTCTTTACTGTATCAAACTGTATTATCCATATAGTCCATTCATATCTTTAACCACTGAATTTGTTAAATACATTTCATAATAGCTGCTGTTATCAGAATTTTCTTTTCCTTCTCCTTTTAATATTATAAGGGTGCTTCAAAAAGGATGGAAAATCATGGGCACTGTAGTATCAATATTGGTGCAATGGCAGTAGTTTCTCTATGAAGGCCCTGCAATCATATAGATCACATCTCAATCACCATTCCTTTCAGTTCATTTTTCTCTAAGCTCATCACTATTGAATTGGGTCATAGGTAGGGTGAAGTTAGAAATTTTGGTTTGGGAGAGTCAAGTTGTGATGCTAATATATTAGTTAAGACAAACCTCTACACACACACACATATATAAATTAATTTACTAAGAGAATTTATCATCTTCTAAATTTTAAAGAGTATATGAAAGTCATGTATTTCTTCTATTAGATATATACAAAAATTTATCATTTTCTACATAGCTTAATTTGTTAAACCTCTTAAATTATATTATTTTAATATGATTTCTCTTTCTTTTAAGAGCACCATTGAAATGACTCAAAATTTAGGGGGGCCAACTTCAATTTTTACATGCTACATTTTTTTAAATGTAAATAATATACATACTATAAATTAATTTTTTAAAATTTTGGGGGGGCCTTGGCCCCCCCACTCTTGTGTGTGGCTCCGCCACAGTCATAGGTGGCCTTCTACTTGCTGTTGAGTACCTTCCACTTGTTCATAGCATTTTACAGACTCAAGTTATGAGAATATAGCCATCAGAGGTAATTGTTGTGTTCGTATACAACTTTTGTGCTACAGTTGTATCTGAACCAGCATCTTTAATGCTAGACATGAACTTAAGTGGTGGGAGACCAAGGGCTGATATAGCATTAATTGCCATTGTATCCTCGGTATGAAACTAATGGACTACCATGACAAAGTTGGCTATTGGTAACTTCTGACCAGAGGAATTCTCTCTGATCAGGGATTTGCTTCAGCCCTTAGCAACATTGTCTACACTTGAATCCTGCACTTGAAGGGACCTCTGCATATCAATCTTCAGGCCACTGTCAATTGCCACAACAGCTGCTATAGGTGTCATATTCCTTGGTGATGCCCTCTATCTTGGGAGGTATAGTATTCTCTCCCTCACACATGGACATTAATTTTCCCACCTTTGGGAGTTGAATATTAAAATAAATTCAAAAAGCAGATGCTATTTTCCATGACTGGATTATATTTGGTTCTTAATAGTTCACTAGTCATTTTTTTTCCTTCCTAACGTTGCAGTGTTGTTGGAGCAATAATAATATCAATTGTGTTTTATGCAGTTCTATGGGGAAAGGCAATAATATTTTGCACGTCATACAAACATTTCAGTTCAAAAAATAAGTTGTGTGCAGTGTGTGCATTAACAATTACCCTTTTGAGATGTATATATTTCTCTCTCAAGCCATTATCAATAGCCACTGCAGTTGCTAAGGGTGTCATTTAACTTGGTGATGCTCTTTATCTTAGGAATATATAATTCTCTCTCTTTCTCACGAAAATGCACAAATATAGAGACACAGATTCCCTTTTCCTCCAGACTAGAACATTTATCAGAGTACTATTTCAAGAAGAAAAAATCAGCTACTACATGTGTTAATTGCCTTGTATATATTTTTCACAATTCATTGTCCTTTTCTCCCTAATGTTGCAGCGTCATTGGAGCAATGATATTTTCAATTTGATTTTTAATCTGTCACATGGGCAAAAGCTAAAGAAGAATTGAGAGAAGCCTATTGTTATGGTAGCATATTTGGGATCTTCATCTGATGATAAGACCCCTTTGTTGGAGAGCTATATATTCGAAGGTATGGGATCCAAACCATTCTCATGTGATTTAAACCAGGACAGTTTGAACTATATATATATATATATATATATATATCATCTCAGCAAGGCAGCAGCTTTTGTACAAACTTATACATTATGCACGGGTCCTTCGGAAGAAACACAACAACAATAAACACTATAGGACAACAACAATATTAAATAAAGAAATGTATATTACTAACAGAGGAACCATGCTAGTACCAATAAATGGCCACTGGAATGACCAAGATTCAAACCCCCATCAAATTTGAACTACTAATATTAGTTATTGGATGAAAGAATTTATCAAAACTATGCAAATTACCTCATTATGGTACAGTGAAAAGTCATCGTGGTCCTGATAGAATTGAAGGAAATAATGAAGAAGCAGCAACAATATGCACTTCTTGGTTTTCAACTCCAACTCTCATGTTTGGTAAAGATGGATTGGAGAAGAAATAATCTAGGTCAGATTCAACATTCACAGCACCCTCTAAGACCTTAACCACCATAGACATGGAAGGCCTCCTTGTGAAATCATTTTGCAAACACCATGCTGCAACTCTCATCGTATTCACAACTTCACCTCCATGTAATTGCATATCTTCACTGCACTTATCAACCAAATCCAGCAACCGATCCTCCACAATATTTTTCCTGAAAAGATCAAGTAGATGCATTGCTTCCTCTGGTTGAGAGCGATCTATATTTTTCCTTCCACACAAAATCTCCAAAAGCACTATTCCAAAACTATAGACATCTACCTTTTCTGTAATCACTGAACTCAACCATTCTGGAGCCATATAGCCAGGAGTCCCTCTCATGTTTGTCACAACTTGGCTTTGATCATGGTCAACTAGTTTAGACAGCCCAAAATCAGAAACTTTTGCATTAAAATTCTCATTTAAGAGAATGTTATGTGGTTTTATATCTAAGTGAACTATCTTCTGTCTGCAATCTTCATGTAAATAAGTTAGTCCCCTTGCAATTTCAAGGACAATCTTCTTTCTATGCTGCCAATCAAGCAACATCTTAGAATTTTTGTGAAATATCCACCTATCTAAAGACCCATTAGACATGTACTCATAAACAAGAAGCCTATGATATTTCTCAGCACAAAATCCAATTAATCTAACCAAATTGATATGATGGATGCTGCCAATTGTTTCAACCTCTGCCAGAAACGTTTTCTTGATTTGACTAAAACCATCAAGACGCTTCACTGCAACTTTTGTGCCATCAGGTAGAGTCCCTTCGAAAACTGTGCCAAATCCTCCCTCACCGAGCTTCTTATTGAAATTTTCTGTTATTGCTTGCAAATCATCATAAGAGTATCTTGTGGGCATCCCTGGAATATGATCCAAATAATACTCCTCAGCTTCATCTCCATTTTCCTTTTTCCAAAACAGTAAAGTAAAGATTCCAATTAAAAGAAACATAATAAGCAAAGATCCGAGGCTAGATCCCACTATTATTTGTTTCTTCTTTTTATGGTTTGTTTGTTGTCGAGGAGGTTCTGAACTTGAGACATTTTGGACCTTAATGTAAACTTTAAGGTCAGTATTATCTTGATCAATGGCCATTAATGAAAAAATTTGGGGTAGTAAATAGCAATTCCCTACTCGTTTGCTCGAATTATAAAAAGCGGCTTTGCACGAACAATTTTTTAAGCAAGCCTGTTTACAGCTATCTAAACTTATAAGTTGGTAATCTGGATGTATATTTGGGGGGTCGTGATTAAAGAGAAAGTATGTGATGTTATGGAGCTCTAAAAGAATGTGAGTTTTGGAAGCTGCACAAGACAAGGGAGTAATCAGGGAGCAGCCATGGTCAGGTTGCGTTTCTTCGATGGGCTGAAAATAGCTTGTTGCTTTTATAGGTCTAGGACAACTACACTGGCCGTTTGTACAAATACCATAATTTCCGCAAACTGTAGGGAAAGCACAGGAATCAGTAAATCTAGTGAAAAAATCTTGTACTTCTCGCCAAAACAAATTATACACTTTCAAGTGTCCATTGTCAGCCCCTAATCTCATATACCGATTTGGGGAGAATTCTGTTGTAGGAAAAAGCCAAGATAGCGAAAGAAATTTTCCACCATCGCTGAAGAGAGTAAAGGTGTCGTTCGAAAAAAGAATATTACTGGTATTCTCACTAGCATAAGTAAAATAGCGTTGGGGAGGATTAGAATTGATATAAGCAAATAACCCTTGCCTGGCGACAGAGAACGAAAACAATCCTCCTTGACTAGTGAGTTGCTGCCCCGCCACCAATTTTTGGCCGACAACCAGTGTGTCGGTTGGGTGATCAAAAGACTGCCAAACTGTTGCACTCTTGTCATCCAAGAGCTTGAGGTTGCACATGTCGGTTAAGTTTAGGCCAGCCATAGATTTGCTGCTGATGTTTGTGGACCACACTGTAGTTCCATTAGCATCTTTTAACACCAAACCTTTTTCTGAAGTAAGCTGCAAAGTCACATTAATGCTAACAGGATTCTCTGGGTTAGCAGACCATACTACTTTTGGACCTTCAGATTTCGAAATATTGATTGGGTCAGGGTCATAGTAGTCGTCGTAAGAAAGAGAGAAAATGGCAAAGAGATGACTGTTGCACGTTTGATTACAGATGAAGCCACAACCACAAGCAAAAGTGAAACCATCATCGGAGAAATTACTTAAAAGTATGATTCTCGCAAATGATCCATCATCGAATTTCACAGAATCAGGAGCAGAAAGACTGTTGGTCCATGAAGTAGAAGCGTCTGCAGCAAGATAATTGCCAGGCAGGGCTGTGACTAGGAATAGGATTGGACAAGAAGGTGTTAGAAAAAGAACAAGGTAAAGAAGAACAGCACAGGAAGCCCAGCTGCTCATACCCATTGTCTGTAAAACACAATCTAGAATCAAGTGGACAAGGAAAGAGAGATTTATTATTCTTTAGTATATCTAAAGAATTCCTTCAGTTCAGCTCCGCCTGAAACCTGTAACTGATAAACTTATGGAGGACCGGTTGACTCCAACGTCTTTAGCGAGTGGGCGAGAATAGTTTATGTAATTTCATGGATCCTTCCCTGGTTGACCTACTAGTCCAGAAGCAGCAGGTGCTTTACAGGAAGGATCCTAATTAACTTATAAAGCAGTACGCCTGATATTAATATAACGCCACCCTTTTATAAAAATAATTTATAATGAATCATTATTTTCATTGTCTTACTTGGATAGTTTGCGTAGTTTGCTTGAGTCCTCAAAAAGTAATATGCTGTAGAGGTCACAAGCTACAACCACACCACTGAGAGCATTCTTGAAGTTGTTTTATTTATTTATTTATAGAAAATGAAAATACTACTATTAATCATCAGAGTTGACAAGCCAGAAGGCCCAGAAGCATCCAGGCGGTTTTTAGATACAAAACAACTTTAAATGGTGGAACAGAATATACTAGAAAATCTACAATCTAGTTGCATCCACATTTGACCAAGGCATTGGCACAACGATATGAGATTCAATCAATCTTGAAGTTGCTTTTGTTAATGTTGTATTGTCTATTGTGCCCCTTCAACGATATGAGATTCTCCTCCATGAATTGAATTAGACTTTTATGTGATTCAAAAATAATCCTAAACCTTATGGAAAAAATTTGAGGACAGCTCGGTAAAAATATATTTCTGACACTACTTAAAATACCTACAAAATAAAAAAACTCTCCTACTAATTTTTGGACTGGACTTTTATGTGGTTCAGAAATACTCTTAAACCTTACCATTAATAACGAAAAAACTTGAGGACAACATGGCAAAAATATATCTCCAACTCTACTTAAAATGCCTGCAAAATAAAACACTCTCCTACTAATCCATGGTTTCAAAACAAATTTATCCAAAACTAGCCTCTAAGCATGTGCGTTTGCACGTGCTTAGAGGTTCTTATATTTTTTTTGTAAAAGTTAATAATTTACATCTACTATGATTTGGAAATATATATTTTTATTTTTCAAAAAAATAAAAATAATAAACTTTAAAGAAAAGCAGAAATTGTAATTTAGTTTTTGAACGTATGTTTGAAAGTGGTGTAGTGATATAGAGAAAAGTTTGGGTAGGAAAAGTAAGGTGAAAGTGAAGGGAAAGAAGGCTAAATTTTTTATAGTTTTCTTAGTTTTTTATTTTTTAAATTAGGGGTGTTTTACTTTTACTTTTATTTGGATGAAAAAGGAATAAAAAAGACTAAATTTTAGGAATTCTCTTTTTGAATTCAAAATAAAATTTGTTATTTAACATTTATGGCCCTATTTCTAAAAAAAGTAACCCTTCATTAATAAATGTATTTTTGAATCACATAAAAGTACAGTAAAAGAGGAGAATCCTCTTATAGATAGTATAGATTTAGAAGGGAAAAAAAAAAAAAAGGAAATTATGACACTAGACCAAAAAAAAAGCCTCACACATGCAAAGCGCATGTGATGAGGCTTGTATTATATTAACTATTAAGTTAGAGACTCCTTTAATTTATTAGTATTACTAGTCTTTCCCCCTTAATTTATTTTTATTTTTTCTATTATTATTTTTTTTTTTTTAGATACAGTTTCAATCTACTCTTTCATCTTTATTCATTTATTGTGTTTTGGAACTAGAGCATTTACATTAACTCATGCAAATTTTTTTTGTCTATTTTAATATAAGAACCTTCTTTTTCTATTTTATATACTCATTTTATAAAACACCTCATATCATATTATCTATTTTATACAAAAATTTCATTAACTTTTTTTAAAATTATTTTAATTGTTTCTCTTTCATAACATACAACAACCACAATCCACTCTCTTCTTTCATTCTCCGGATATATAAATAAATAAAATAAATAAATAAACTAAATGCAAAATAAATAGTGTTAGTGAAAATTTACACGATTACATAAAAATTTTACAAATTTACACATCTTTAATTTGAGTGATGTGAATGATTTTAAGACTTAAATATGTAAAAATAAGAAATTTTTTTATTTTGCATTTTCTGATGCAAATGTTTTTAGTTATTTTGCATTAACTTTTGCACTCTTGTCATCCAATAGCATTAGCTATTGCAGTTGCTTTTGGATTTTTATACGCATCCATATTAATAGAGGCAAACTTTTAGCTTTTTCGATATCACCAAAAATTACTTTATATATTTTAAAAGTATTCTTTCAACACACCCAACAGCCATTGATTGCCACCATGTACAACAAAAACCACCACACAATCCGATCAATGACACAAACCCACGGCCAAAATCCGATCAACCACCATATTCAAAATCCAAAAAACCCACACCCAAAATCAGTCACCCCACCAAACCCACGGCCAAACTCACAAAAACCACAACCACAGAGAAGAAAGAACGGTGAAGAAGAAAAAAAGAAACGTAAGCAATAAAAAAAAAAAGAATAAATGAAAAGAGGTGAAGATAGGAGGAGCAGCCAGACAAACAGAACAGAGAAAGAAAGAAAAAGGAAAAAGTGGGAGAAGAAAGAGAGGGAAAAGTAAGGGAGAGAAATAATAAACTTTTATTTTTATTTTTTATTTTTTTAACCTTTGTTCTACAGTGTACAGTAGAAGATGGATGTGCACTGAACGGTGAAGAAGAAAAAAAGAAAGGGAGAAAGAGAGGTGAAGCAATAAAGAAGAAAAAAAAAATATATATATATATAAAAGAATATTCTTATCAAGAATGCTAATATTTTAGCATTTACTATTTTAAAATTATACTTTATCAATTTTAATATACTACTTTACAATTCACCTAACATCAAAACTTCTATTATTTTACAACTTCATTTAAATATATATTTTTTATTTTTTCTTTATATTTTTTTATTTTTTTATGGTTTCAAATAACTACCATTAAACAAATATTAAAAAAAAAAAAAATTTTACAATCTTGTTACAGTAGACTGTTAGACATATCTAGCAATCTACTGTAGCTGGATTGTAAAATAAATAAAATTTAAGAGTATTGATGAAGTATAATTTTTAATATTTATAATATTTTGTATGATAAAGTTTAGCATTTATAGTATTGGTCCTTTTTGATAAGAATGCTATCAGAAAGGAGGTGAAGATAGGAGGAGACAGTCAGACAGACAAAACAGAGAAAGAAAGAAAAAAGAAAAAGGAGGAGAAGAAAGAGAGAGGAAAAAGTAAGAGAGAGAAATAATAAATTTTTTATTTTTATTTTTTTAATCTTTAAGATACAGTACACAGTTAAAAAGAAATGGAGAAAAAGAGGTGAAGCAATAAAAAAGAAAGAAAAAAGAATTAAAAAAAAGAGGTGGAGATAGGAGGAGACAGTCAAACAGACAGAACAGATAAAGAAAGAAAAAAGAAAAGGTTGGGGAAGAAAGATGGAGGGAAAAGTAAGAGAGAGAAATAATAAACTTTTTATTTTTATTTTTTAACCTTTGAGCTACGTGCACCGTCAAAGATGGCTGTGCACTGAACGTTGAAGAAGAAAAAAAAAAAAGAAAGGAAGAAAGAGAGGTGAAGCAATAAAGAAGAAAGAAGAAAGAATAAAAGAAAAGAGGTAAAGATGGGAGGAGACAGTCAAACAGACAGAACAGATAAAGAAAGAAAAAAGAAAAAGTTGGAGAAGAGAGAGCGAGAGAGAAATAATAAACTTTTTATTTTTATTTTTTTATCCTTTGAGCTGTATTATATAGTCAAAATAGCTGTGCACGGGAAGTGAGAAATAATAATAGTATAACACCCCAAAAGACCCCACTCTTGCATAGAAGAAAGTGACATTATTTTATTTTTATTTTTTTGAAAGTAAGTAAGTGACATTATTTTCTTGAAGCTATAACTTTAAAAATGACATTTTCCTAATTTTGGATTAGAATTGAACTTATTTCCACCAATCCGTATAGGTAATGTTTAAACTTGTAGCAGTCCATGTACTGCAGTATCATGGTTTAAGAAATATGCATGACCCATGATCAGAAATAGTGACACCCGACTCGAATTGAAAGATTTATATTAAATAAATAAATAAATAATTATAATAAAAAAAACGTTATACACTGGAAAACCAAAGATGAATGTGGCTGGACCCTGTCTATTCCAAACAGTGCAAGTGTACAACCCAAAAAATTATATGAACTGGCTACTCGCTATATAAACTAGAAGTACAGACGGACCCAAAAAAAAGAAGAAGTACAGACGGACCCATGTTTGGACTTGGGGCGCTAATGGCCCCCCGGCCGACCCAATGGAAAAAAAAAAAAGACTATGTATATTCTGCTTGAAATTTGAATTTGGACCAAACAAAAATTAAACTAGGCCCCCCACCACAAGATCTTGCTCCTTAAAACCAAAAATAGCCCAAATGGGTTGGGTCCTGTGAAGAGTAAAAGTTTCATCTTTTTCTTCGTTGGGTTATTTTGGGGATTATGCTTTGGGTTTTGTTTAGATGGGTTGGTTTTGTTTATATATATATATATATATCAAAGAGAGATAAAAGAGCATTGTTACGATATTATACAAATAATAATTAATCTTAGCAAGAATGTTACTAATAAATTAGTATTTTAGTTTAGCATCTTTTTGTTTGTCTACTTGTGATTTGTTCTCACATGATTTTTTTATTATTTTAACTTTAGATTTTTTAATTTCGTGTTTTACTTAGCAATAATAATTAGTATTACTACAACATTTAGTAAAGTTCACAAGATAAATTTTGAGATTTAGAAGAATTTCGAGTTTCTTTTTTTTATATATAGATAATTGCATTCCAATGTATTGAAAATAGTTATTTTGTCTCTTTTCATTTCTTGATAGTTTGTTAATAATAAATGGATTCTTTTTATCATACATCAGCCCTCCTCACCAGAAGTTCTGGCTTCACCCCTAGCAAACCCCAAAATCTACAAATTATCTCATTACTTTTACAATTTCATCTTTAGACATGCATTTTCAATGGTGCATAACCCCCCATTGTCCAAAGTTCCATGAGGAAAAAGTAATACTTTATAGAAAAAATCTAGTACCATAAAAATTTTCACAACTTCTTACCACAATTATAATGTAGTAGAGTAGATTTGATAAAGAAAAAATGGTGGGTTCATTTGTAAGTGATAGTTAACCACTCACGGTCTGTTAAATCAGATTTGTGACAAAAAAATTGTAGAATAATTTGAGGTCCTAAAATTACACTATTTTACAAAAACAAAAATATCAAATTCTAAGTAAATTTTTTTAATCAAACAAACCGACTCCAACCAACCAGTCAAAATGTGTCACATGTGACCTTTTACCACAAGCAAAAGCGATAAAGGAAATATACATATCAAGAAAAAAAATAACACTCGGTAAAAATTGACTAATCTGTCAAGAATCTTAGTCCACCCCAACCAAATCTTAGGACTAAGAGCATCCACATTGGTAGTGCCAAAAATTTAGCTATTTGACACTACAAAAATCTACTTTATTTATTTTATCTTTTCACTTTACAAAACACTCAACATCAGTGATTTTATTTTAGCTTTCAACACAATAAAATAATATAAACAATATAATAAAATAATATATCCACTACAATAAACAACATCACAACCACTACCATCGCAACCGCCACCACCACCACAACCATCACTGCCACCGCCACCCGAGTGTCCTTCTAGGATTGTAATTGCAATTTTTAATTGAATGGTTGTGGAAATGGTCATGTCTTTATATTTATTATTTTTTTCTATATTAAAGGTAATTAGTTGTAAATTTAAGGCAATTAGTTTTTTTTTTTTTTTTTTTTTTTTTTTTTTTTTTTTTTTTTTTTCAGTATTAAAGGCAATTACTTATTCTCGTCTTTTTCTTCTTCTCTAGCTCATTTTCCTTTCATTTGTTTCCTCATTGCAACTTCCAAGTTTGCAGTTCGCATTTTTTTTTTTTAAATTTCTTCCAATTTACGCATGCAAAAATAAAGACAGGTGAGTCCATTAGCAAACATTCACAACCCAACCACATAGCTAATACAAATTACAGAAAAGATCAATTTTCAAAACTCAAAATCCATCATATTTCTCAAAAACCAATTGAATTCAACACACAAAAACCTCAAATTAGCAACAAAAAAAAAAAAAAAAAAAAATCCAACTCTCCATTCACAACCCAAAATCCAATCAAAACTCTCAAAATTTTCCCCAAATATTAAAGGCGAGATGGGTCAGCGGAAGGGGTGGCCAGCAAGAACGGCAGCTAGGCATGCTAGAACAGTTGCTAGGCATGCGAGATCAGCGGCTGGACAGGCGAGATCAGCAAGATCGGTGAGGTTTGATGGAAGCAACGAAGAGCAAATGGCTGTGGAGAGGGAGGAGAGAGGTGCAACAATAGAAATGGGAAAGGAGGATAAAGAAAAAAAGAAAAGAAAAGAAAAATTAAAATATTCTGAATAAAGTGTGAACACAACATAAAATATATATTTTGTTTTACTTTTGAGCTACAGTGCACAGTTATTTTTAGCTGTGCACTGTAGTTGAGAAGCCAAAAATTTTGGCTTTGGCTCCACCAATTGAGCCCCAATTTTATAATTAGCGGTGCTGAAAATAGCTATATAGGTTTTTAGCACAACCAACGTGGATGCTCTAAGGTGTGGTTGTTGACTTGTTTTATATTTATTTATTCATAAAGAGATCCTTTTGCCTCCATAAATTATAAGAGCATTCTCATCAAGTGTGCCAAATGCCAAATATTTGGCATTTGGCACACCAAACACCAAAAAACCCGTCCCACGAGATGTTCTAAATGCTATAATATTTGGCACACATGAACAGTACCGTTCTATTTTTGGAATAGTACCATTTCATCTTTGGAACGGTACAGACGAAAATGCTAAAAAAAAAAAAATATTCATTTCTCTCTCTTCCTTTTTTTCTTCTTCTTTCTTCTCCAGAATCTTCACCTCTCCCTTTTTTTTCTCTTTTTTTTTTTCTTTTTTTTCTTTTTTCAGTCACTTTCTCTGCGCCTCTCTGTCTCTGTCTCTCTCCTTTTTTTTTTCTTTTTTTTCTTTTTCTTGTCACTCTCTCTCTCCTTTCTTCTCTGCCTAGACCGTTGCCATTGAGATCGGCTGTCACTGTGGAGTTCGGCCTCACCAATGAGGTCGACTGGTGGAGATTGCATGTAAGTTTGAGGTTTTTTTTTTCTCAATTGTGTATTCGATGTGATTGTGGGTGGTGGTGGAGTTGGGTTGATTCCATGTGATTTGGGTTGTATAAATGGTGTTGATTTATCTCTTCATTTTTTTTTTTTGGGAGCTCTTTGTGTTGATTTTGGGGATTTTCTTTAAGTAGTATTTGGTGGTGGTGGCGGCTGGTGGATTGTTGTTGGTGGTGGCGGGTTGTACCAATGGCTGTAGGTGGTGGTGGCGGACTGTGCTTGTGTATGGTGGTGGGTTTGGGCTTTTTTTTTTTTTTTTTTTTTGGGTTGTGGATTCCATGTGATTGTGGGTGGTGGTGGAGTTGGGTCGATTCCATGTGATTTGGGTTGTGTAAATGGAGTTGATCCATCTCTTCATTTTTCTTTTTCTTTTTCAGAGTTTTGTGTTGATTTTGGGGATTTTTTTTTTTTGAAGTAATATTGGGTGGTGGTGGCGGGTTGTACCTGTGGGTGGTGGTGGTGGGTTTGTTACAGTTCTGTGCTTGTGTTTGTGTACGATAATGGGTTTTTATTTTGTATTTTATTTTGTTTTTTTAATATTTTTATATATTATTTTAATGTATAAAATTGAAAAATAGAAGATGTAATGAATGGTGAATTGTGAATTGTAAAATGGTGTGTTAAAATAATAAAGTAGGTTTTTTGATGTGTCAAAATGGCATTTTATAAAACACCTGACGGGAATGCTCTAAGCCAACTAGTGATCCTACATAGGCATAATAGCAATCATTGAGAGAGAGAGAGAGAGAGAGAGAGAGAGAGAGAGAGAGAGAGAGAGAGAGAGAGAGAGAGAGAGATGGCAGAGAACTGTTGTTACAAGGGTGTTCTGCCATTTTCAAATATGGTTGTAGTAGAGTGCATAAAGGGTAATCTGTCTCTAATTGATGTGTCCAATTTGTCTGGGGACTAGCATATTGCCAAAGGGTAATCTATCTCTAATTACTTCTTGCCTTCATTTTACAACTTTGTTTCACATTCCAATTATAATAATGCATTCTTGTATTATAATTACATTTTGATCCAATTCTATTTGTAGAATACTATATAATAACTTAGGACAAAATTGCTTTTTGCCCCTTTTTGAAAAAAATTCAGCATTTTGCCCTCTTTCTCAAACTAATTAGGGAAATGCCCCTCTTTTGAAAATCGAGTTTCTGAAAATCGATTTAGGCCCTATAGCGGCGTTTTTAAGGACCCTATAGTGACGTTTTAAGGACCTATAGTGACGTTTTGTAACTCGATTTTCATAAAGTCGAGTTATAGGTAAAAAAAAAGAAAAAAAATTGCATATAACTCGACTTTATGAAAATCGAGTTACAAAACGTCACTATAGGGTCCTTAAAAACGCCGCTATAGGGCCTAAATCGATTTTCAGAAACTCAATTTTCAAAAGAGGGGCATTTCCCTAATTAGTTTGAGAAAGAGGGCAAAATGCTGGATTTTTTTTTCAGAAAGGGGCAAAAAGCAATTTTCTCCTAATAACTTAACTTTGGATTTTCATTCAAATGCACTCTCTCATTTTCTCAGATACAAAATTAATGAGCTTAACTCACAGAGATTATCAGGCTTTGGATTTTATATCCGGAATTTTTTTAGCTTGGGTTAGTTTTGACTGTGGTTTTTGAGATATGATTGGGTTGTTGACAGGCTGGCCTAACGCCGATTTTTTATTTTTTATTTAGGGTGGAAAGAAGGTTTTGGATTTTCATTAAATTGCGAGGGTGCCATTGGTTATTGTGATTAAAGGATGAGAGAGAGAGAGAGAGAGCAATAGGTTTTAAAGGAATGTTCTTTTTTTCTTTTTTTTTTTAAGAAAAAAAAAAAAGGAATGTATTTCACTTTAACTGAAGCTGAAGGAGCAAAAGTAAGTATTAAGAAATCCAAGAATCTGAATGCTAAGGAGTATGTTTTAGCAGCAAAATTTTTAACCAAGCGAGCTCTAAACGTAGAAGCCATTGGCAGAACGTTTAAACCCTTGTGGAGGTCAAGGGGCGAATTTACGATCAAAGAGGCTGAGGATCATTTCCTACTATTCGTCTTCGAGCAAGAGAATGATGCTGAAAGAGTTCTGGCCTCAGAACCGTGGGTGTTTGACAAACATCTAGTCCTTTTCAAGCGGTTTGATTTCTCTATCCATACAAGAAACATGAGGTTTACTACTACAAAGTTTTGGGTCCAATAACATGGACTGCCAATGAGCATGATGGATCCTGAAACGGCGATTGAGATTGGTGAAACACTAGGTCCGGGGTCGGTGGCAGAAAATACTAAGGAGATGGTGGGAGGGACATTCCTCCACGTTAGAGTTGAAGTTGATGTCTCTAATCCTCTCTGCAGAGGTAGGAAAGTAGCCATCAATGAAGAGTCAGAAATTTGGGTCTCGTTCAAG
The DNA here is from genome assembly GCA_032727855.1 of Quercus ilex subsp. ballota. NCBI lineage: Eukaryota > Viridiplantae > Streptophyta > Magnoliopsida > Fagales > Fagaceae > Quercus > Quercus ilex. Next base: position 76,786,951 of record CM064909.1, read on the forward strand.
TATGAAAAACTTCCAAACTTTTGCTACTGGTGTGGTATGGTCTCTCACGCAGATAAGGAGTGTGATGTCTGGCTCAGCAGTAAAGGGAAGCTTTGACAAGATCAACAGGGGTATGGGAATTGGCTTCGAGCACTACCTTTCAACCCGAGAAGAACTACGGTAACCACTGTGGCTGGAATGGGTGATGGATTGGGACGCCCTTCATCCAAGACCAGTGCCTCGGTAGCTCAGTCACAGTAGCACAAGGTGGTGGACAAACCAACCACCCCCCACAGCGGTAGGACAAATGTGGTCAGAGGTAGTGCATTTAATCCGAATAATCAAGGCTCAGAGGAGGAGTTACAGTCATACAAGTGCACAGAAGTTAATGCAATAATTGAGGAGAGTAATACCAAATTAAATTCTCTAATTTCCCAAACAGATCACACCGAGTTGGACATGCAATTTAATGACATTGATTCGGTTTGCCACAAAAAAGGAAATGGAGGAAACGTGCACGTTATTAGCAGCGAATCTTTAATAACCCCACGCTGCATGGAATTGAATGGAGAAAAAGCAGGAGAATTTAATGAGAGTAATAACTCTAACACTGATTGTGGCCAACTTAGTGACCCTCATGCACCACATAAATGGAAAAGAATTGAACGTGAGCCTTACGTGCATAGCCAACCCTCAAATTTGCAGAATTCCTCAGAGAAGAAAAGAACACGTAGGGATGAAGAAGCAGACCTGCCTGAGTTACAAAACAAAAAAGTCCATGTTTCGAAGGCAGAAGTCCAGGAAATTTCAATGGTGGAGGCTGCAGGGCAGCCCCGCCAAGAACAATGAGTCTAATAGTGTGGAACTGTCGTGAGCTTGGGAACCTACATACAGGGAAAAAGCTTGAAAGGATGGTTCAAGCAAAACATCCCTCCGCCATGTTTTTAGCCGAAACATAGGCGGATAAAGCAAGGCTAAAAGAAGTGCAACGTGATTTGAATTTTGATAATTTATTTTTTGTTGAAAGAAATAATAGAGGTGGAGGATTGACATTGTATTGTAGTAATTCAATAAATTTAATTTTTGAATCTTATTCTAAAAATCATATTGATGCTATTATTAACAAGGGTGCAGGGGATGCTTAGAGATTCATAGGTTTTTATGGTGAGCCAGTGACGCATAAGCGCCATGAATCATGGGATATGCTTCGTCAACTCAACAACAGATTCAAGCTGCCTTGGCTCTGTTCAGGAGACTTCAATGAGATAGTGAAAAGTTCTGAAAAGCTAGGAGGGAGTTGCAGAAGTCATGCCCAAATGCAACTATTCCATGATGTTATTGATGAATGTGGATTTATTGACCTAGGCTTCATTGTGTCACAATTCACTTGGCAGAAGCACTTTGCAGATGGGCATTCCATTTGGGAACGATTAGGTCGAGGCCTTGCAAATAATGATTGATTTATGAAGTTTGCAGGAACAAAAATCCACCACCTTACAACTAATTCTTCGGACCATTGCCCATTATGGATTGTTCCGGAGGATCTAGAAATCCCAAGCATTACAAAACCATTCAGATTTGAAGAAATGTGGTTATCTGATAGAGGATGTACAAATGTTGTTGAAGTAGTATGGACATCTCATGAAGAGGCCGATCCTAGCACAAAGGTGATCAAAAAGATAAAAAAAAAAAAAAAATATGTGTGGAAAGGAGTTACAAGACTGGAACCGAAAGCATTTTGGGAATGTGAAAAGGGAGCTTGAGAAAAAAAGAAAATTATTGAGGGAGGCTGAGGCAGAAGCGAGAAGAACAGGAGTAAATTTTTGGGTTCGAGAGCTTAAAAAAGAAATAGATGAGCTAGTAGACAAAGAATACAGGATGTGGTTTCAACGTTCTAAGGTTTTATGGGTAGCCAATGGAGACAAGAATTCTAAGTACTTCCACTGCCGTGCCACCCAAAGGAAGAGAAAGAATTCAATCCTTAAGATCCGCAAAGCTGCTGGGGAATGGAGTTCAGATATGAGCCAAGTAACAGACACATTAACTTCATATTTCCAGGAGCTTTATACCTCGGCAAATCTGCCACCATGTGAGGCAGCCACAGACTCAATCAACCAAGTGATCAGTGAAGAGATGAATGAACAACTATCTCGAGAATTTCAAGCTTGGGAAGTGCAATAAGCTATAAAGCAGATGGCCCCACTAAAGGCTCCAGGCCTTGATGGTATGCCTCCCCTATTTTTTTAGCATTATTGGAATTTAATTGGAGATGATGTTATAGATTCAGTTCTTACTTTCCTTAATTCTGCTTCTTTACCCAAGCATCTAAATCATACTTTTATTACTCTCATCCCAAAGAAAAAAAACCCCGAATTTGCAGCTGATTTTAGGCCTATTAGTCTTTGTAATGTTTTATATAAGATTTTTTCGAAAGTCTTAGCTAATAGGCTTAAATGCATTTTACCAAAAATTATCACTAAAAACCAAAGTGCCTTCACCAAAAGCCGCCTCATTTCAGATAATATTTTGGTAGCATTTGAATCCCTACATAGCATGCAAAAACACACAGGAAAAGATGGTTTTATGGCAATCAAACTTGACATGAGCAAGGCCTATGATAGGGTGGAATGGCCTTAACTTGCAGCTGTCATGAAAAAATTGGGGTTCAATGATAGATAGATTAAACTACTCATGTTATGTGTTACAACAGTATCCTACTCCATTCTTGTAAATGGGGAACCCAAAGGTTTAATCCATCCATCAAGGGGCATCAGACAAGGAGATCCTATATCTCCATTCTTGTTCCTGCTTTGCACGGAAGGCTTTCATGGCCTAATTAGTCAAGCAGCAGCTCCGGGTGATATTCGAGGCTATTCTTTATCTAGAAATAGTCTTCGCCTAACCCACCTCTTTTTTGCAGATGATAGCCTCCTGTTTTGCAGGTCCACAGTTCAAGAATGCCAAAAATCCTAGACATTCTTGACACTTATGGCAGGTGCTCAGGTCAACAGATTAATAGAAATAAAACACCATCTTCTTCAGCAAATCCACTGATGAGGGTATAAGGGACCGCATAAAGCATGCCTTAGGAGTAGAGGAAATAAGACAATATGAGAAGTACCTTGGCCTTCCTTCACTTGTTGGAAAAAATAAGAAGGCTAGCTTTAATTACATCAAAGAAAGGGTATGGAGGAAAATGCAAGGATGGAAAGAGAAGCTCTTATCACAAGTAGGAAGGGAAATTCTAATCAAGGCTGTGGTTCAAGCGATCCCAAGTTATACCATGAGTTGCTTCAAACTCCCATTAGGTTTATGCTCCGAAATTGAAAGTCTTATAAGGAAGTTTTGGTGGGGTCAGAAAGGAGACAGGAGGAAGATTCATTGGGTTAAGTGGGAAACTCTATGCCTTCCAAAATCCGAAGGGGGTATGGGTTTCAAAGACTTGGCCCTCTTCAATGATGCACTATTAGCCAAACAAGCATGGAGACTTTTGCACAATCAGAATTCCCTATTTTATCGGATCTTCAAATCAAAGTTCTTTCCGGATTGCTCGTTTATGGAGGCTTCAGATTCTCATTCAGGTTCCTATGCTTGGCAAAGTATCCTAAAAGGGCGTGAAGTTTTGTTGAAAGGTGCTAAATGGAGAGTAGGAAGTGGGGAGTCCATTAATGTGTGGCTGGATGCTTGGCTGCCATCATTGGATCACCCACGGATTCAATCTCTAATTGTTGAAGGCTTTGAGGATATTAAAGTCCAAGATCTCATTGATCCGGTGACACACAGTTGGGATGATTGTCTAATTCGTGGACTGTTCAACACACAGGAGGTATGTTTGATAAAGAGTATTCCACTATGGTCTATCCCTGTGGCGGACAAACTTACATGGCCTTTTAATGCATCGGGTTCATATACGGTTAAGTTAGGATACAAGTTCTTAGCAAGGGAAGAGCTTATCAATCAGTCTCCTAGGCACTCGGATCGCAACAGCGAGTTGTGGAAACTGATCTGGGGTCTTAATGTCCCAAACAAAGTCAAAAACTTTGTATGAAGATCAGGTAAGGATGCTATTCCAGTGAAGGCAAACTTGAAGATGAGGAAAATCTTAAATGAAAGCACATGTGACCACTGTGGGCAAGAGGAAGAATCGGTCTTACATGTCGTATGTGAGTGCTCAAAGCTTAACCCAATTTGGGATGCCATACCAGAGTTCACTTTCCGCCAAGTTTGCTCATTTGCAGATATAAAAGAGTTGCTCCTCTATGTCTCAAACGTATGTGATAAGGTGGAATTAATGGAGGTCATTATGTGGAACATTTGGTTTCGCAGAAATCAATTGAGAGTGAGCAACAAAGATCACCCAATATCGCAGATGATTCCAGCTTCCCAACAAGCCTTACTAGACTATCAACGGTCAAGAAACGTGCAACGAACTCATAGGGTCAACCCACCACCAACCCGAGTTGCATGGACCCCTCCACCTGATGGCTGTGTAAAAATCAATTTCGATGGAGCAACATTCAATGACATAAACAAGGCAGGCCTGGGAGTAGTTATTCAAGACAGCTTTGGTCAGGTGTTGGCTTCACTGTCAGAGCAGATTCAACTTCCTTTCTCTTCGGATCTGGTGGAAGAAATGGCAGCGGCGAGAGCTCTTACCTTTGCTGCAGAACTCAGCTTTTCAAGGTTCAACTTAGAAGGAGATTCAGAACTCATAATAAAAGCTTTACAGAGCAAGGAAGACTCCTTGGCTCCCTTTGGTCACATTCTGGAGGCAGCCAAAATCACAACAGATGTCAACCGTGTTTCATTTACCCACATTCGTAGACTTGGCAATGCTGTTGCTCATAACCTTGCAAAACATGCACGACATGTTGCAGGTTTACAAGTGTGGATGGAGGATGTTCCTCCACACCTTTATTCTGTAATGTTATCAGACCATGTTTGATTTAGTTCAATGAAATTCAAGTCTTGATTCTAAAAAAAAAAACTATTTTTTCTTATTTTAATATTATAAGAAGGGTAATTCTACCGTACCCCCCCTCTTTTTAGGGGGGTATGGTACTCACTAGTGCGCAACCTGCTATACCAGGTTACCAAATCTTCACATTTGACGGTTCTATTTTCACATTATGTAGTTCCAATATCACATGTGACAGTTATTTTGTCACATTTGGTTGTTCCCTTATTGTTCCTCACATTTGACAGTTCCATTTTGACATTGTATAGTTCCAACATCACATGTGATAGTTATTTTGTCACATTTGGTTGTTCCTTTATTGTTTCTCACATTTGACGGTTCTATCCTGAGCAGTTCCAACATCACATGTGACAGTTCTTTTGTCACATTTGGTGGTTCCCTTATTGTTTCTCACATTTGATGATTCCATCCTCACATTGTGTAGTTCCAACGTCATATATGACAGTTATTTTGTCACATTTGGTGGTTCCTTTATTTTTCCTCACATTTGATGGTTCTATTCTCAAATTGTGCAATTCTAATATCATATTTGACAGCACTTTTGTCACATTTGGTGGTTCCCTTATTTTTTTTTTCTCACATTTGACGGTTCTATTTTTACATTATGCAGTTCCAACATCACATGTGACGGTTCTTTTGTGACATTTGGTTGTTCCCTTATTTTTTCAAAAATTTGACAGTTACATCCTCACATTGTATCATTTTCAACATCACATTTGACAGTACTTTTGTCACATTTGAGGGTTCTCTTATTTTTTTTTCTCACATTTAACGGTTTCAGCCTCACATTGTGCAGTACCAACATTACATGTAACTGTACTTTTGTCACATTCGGTGGTTCCTTTATTTTTTTTCTCACATTTGATGGTTCTCTCCTCACATTGTGCAGTTCCAATATCACATGTAACTGTTCTTTTGTCACATTTGGTGGTTCCCTTATTTTTTCTCACAAATGATGATTCCATTATCACATTCAACAATACCAATATAACATTTGATAGTACTATTGTCACATTTAGTGGTTCCCTTTTTTTTCCTCACATTTGATGGTTTTATTCTCACGTTGTGCAGTACCAACATCACATGTGACTGTACTCTTATTACACTTGGTGGTTCCTTTATTTTTTCTCACATTCAATGGTTTCATTGTCACGTTCAGTAGTATCAACATAACATTTGACAATACTTTTGTTACATTTGGTGGTTCTCTTTTTTTCTTACATTTGACGATTTCATCATCATATTGTGCAGTACCAACATCACATATGACAGTACTTTTTGTCATATTTGGTGGTTCTTTTTTTTTTTTCTCATCTTTGACGGTTTCATCCTCACATTGCGCAATACAAACATCACATATAACTATACTCTTGGCACATTCGGTGGTTCTTTTGTTTTTTGTTTTTTGTTTTTTTTTTTTCTCTCACATTTGATAGTTCCATTATTACATTAGGCAGTATTAACATCACATGTGATTATATTTTTGTCATATTTTGGTGGTTCCCTTGTTACATTGGGTAGTACCAACATAGTTGTCAATATCGTACGATACATATTGTATCGTGTACAAAAAGTTTCGTATCGTAAGGGCATATCGTAAGTGCTCATGAATCGTCCAATACATAGGTATGTATCTTATAAATCATATCGTATCAGTGAATCGTACGTATCATATGATACATAGACATGTGGGTTTAAAATGGACTTTTTTGGTTAAAATTTGTGATTTTATTTGATTTAAACAAGTTGTTAGACTTTGTTAACACAAAATTATTGGGAAACTTAATTGGGTCTAATGAAATAGCAAGTCCATGAGTTTTTTTCCTCCCTTCTCTTTCTCCTACAAAATTATTTTTTTATTTTGTTATCATTATTTTGAGTTTAAAAAGCTAGAATGCCAAGAAAAAATATAAAGAAAAAATTATTAGAATAAAAAAACCAAAAAAATAGTCAATTTTGATAATAATAAAGAAAATGTCTATGAAAAAATAATTTTGCAAGATGCTGAACATGATGATAACATTGACTTAGATGGAGTTGATTAGCCAAGATGATGAAAAGATATTATTATTTTGGTTCATATATCATGTATTACTTCTGATTTTAATCAATTTGAATGTGCATATTATAAACATAAGTTAATTTGATTTATTTAGTTAGTTTTGTTAAATTTTATTACATAAGTAATGATTAAATTGGTCATTAGTTGAATATATTTTGAATTAATAATGAATATACCTTTTATACATGTATATCTATAATTATTTTATAATTTTATTAGGTGTTTGTGTATCTTACGATACACAATTTGATACGATACACGATACAAAAAAAAAAAAAAAAAATCGATTCACGATACAATTCATGATTTGACAACTATGAGTACCAACATTAAAACCAATTTTACTTTTGTCACATTTAGTGGTTCTCTTATTTTTTTTAGTCACATTTGACGGTTCTAATATCACATTAAACAGTACCAACATCACATTTGACCGTACTTTTGTCACAATCAGTAGTTCACTTTTTTTTTTACTCCCATTTTATGATTCTATCGTCACATTACATAGTACTAATATCATATATGATTGTACTTTTATCATATTTGGTGATATTCTAAATTTTTTTCTCACATTTGATAGTTACATGGTCATATTGAGTAGTACCAACATCACATATGCTCAAAATTTTGTCATATTCGGTGATTCCATTATTTTTTATTCACATTTGACAGTTCTATGATCACATTAGGGAGTATCAACATCACATATAACCGAACCTGTCACATTCGGTAATTTTCTTCTTCTTCTTTTTCTCACATTTGACAATTTCATTATTCCATTAAGTAATACCAACATCACATATGACTGAACTTTTGTCACATTTGGCAGTTCCGTTATTTATTTATTTTTTTTTCACATTTTGACGGTTCCATTGTCAAATTAGGCAGTACCAATATCACAACTGACTACACTTTTGTTACAATTAGTGGTTCCCTTTTTCTTTTTTCTTTTCTTTTTTTTTTGTCACAAAAAGTCTAATACAAAAATAGACTATGCTTGTTGGCATATGAAATCTCTTGGCAACTGCATGTGTAGAAGAGACGACATTATAATTTTTTTTTTTTGGAGAGAGTTTCAACCTATGGCGTCTGCTCCTGATGCTCTTTATCATCAGATCAAGGCACCAATCAGTTTTTGGTGTAGGCGGGGATTGAACCCCAAATTTCTTATTCAACCATCAGAGACTTTACCAGTTGAGCTAGTTAGAACCCATGATAATCCTAGTTTAAAAAAAATAAGTATTCAGGTTGTTTTGTTTTTGGCTCTACCCATTCGGTTTTTTATGATGTACTAGCTCTTGATCAAGTAAAGTTTTTGGTTTCTTGTATGTAGTGTTTGGTTCCTTTGTTGTTAATAAAATTTTTTGATTAAAAAAAAAAAGAACAAACGGCTTTCCAAACCATCTAATGTATTAGCTACTAGAAGACTGGAATTATTAGATCTAATTTTGGACTTTATAAAATTAAACACAAAGTATAGATACAAATTGACTAACAAAACAAGCCAAAAAGACCCCAAGACACACTGGGAATTCTAACTAAAATAGTACATGACTGAGTTAGCAAACCACCCAAGTAAGACACCCGACTATAACAAACCAAACTTTATTGATGTACAGGTTCATTGTCATGTGGGAAGTGTCTTCTAGTAACATCTACCAATCCTCCATATCACATCTCAAATGCTCTATAACATCTGAAATTGAATCCCTTGTGATTCATATAGGAACAACAACGTACACTGTTTATAGGTGAAGATGTTTTCTTTTTTAAACAAGGATTGCATCACGCTGTTTACTAATTACTGAACAATCTTTTATGTGTATTCATCTTCATTTGAAATTAGGTAGCCTGAGTTTTGTAAATTTTGACACAAGGGTTGTCATTAATAATCGGGGATTTGAATTGTACATACTACTAAGTCATGAAATAGGGTGTTTTCAGCTCAATTTTTTGGTTTCTTGTTTTTAATTAAAAGAAGAAATGAAATATGGATGGTAAGAATCTATTTTTAAAGAGCTACCAAGCAGGACCAAAAAATGGAAGTTGCATTCTTCTGCCTTGAAAATGAAAGCTGTGATAAAACTTTTAATCAGAGATACCAAGAATTGCCTAACCGAATTTGAAAGTATTCATACCACTTAACAATACTATAAAATTTTCACCTTTTTTTTCTTTTACCAAATTATAGAAATGTTAGCTCCAAATCCTCCATTACTATAAAAACAAGTATTTAGATGAACTAAACAAACAAAACAAGAAGGCAGTAGACGAACTCAACAAACAAAAGAATAGTAACCCAACAGCTATAATACGTGATCTATTATATAACAATTTTTGTAGTTTGGCACCAATAAAAATTTCAATCTTTCACTTCAGAGAGAAAAAAAACTATGTACATCACCCACCAACTATTAATTGACTTATGAAGAACAACTCTACTCATTCTTCACTCAGACAAAACAACAAACACATAACATGTGTAATAGGAAAATCATTGAATATACAGCCAAACCCCAGTTTCGTCTCTTTAAATAGAACAATGAGGTATTTCATATACTGAGTAACATTTCAGACAAGTAGGAGAACAACAATTGATATGTATACTGTTCAAGGCCTCTAAAACAAGAAAAATTATCATTTGTAGACAGAATTTATGGCCCCCAAATTCTGGGTAAAATCCCACAGAGAGGATTTGAAATGATGTTCTTAAATTATGGCTTCAGTAATTTAAACTTAAGGATTTAAAATCAATGACATCCAAACACCAAAACCATATACATGGGAGTTTAGGGTTCCAAAATCATTCAAATCCAAGAAAAAAAAAACCACAAATGAAAAGAAAGAAGAAAACGAAGTTTAAAATTTCAAATGAAAAATGTGATATTTATTGTTTTTATTTTTTTGATGAAAACGTGATATTTATTGTTGAAAATGAAAGAAGAAAGAGATTACAACCACCCTGCCGATAGAATATCCATCGCCTTCTACTCATGTAGCGTGAGGCAGAGAGAATGGAAGATCTTTTCTTTTTCTTTTTATACGCTAACTTCTTATACTGGTATCCGGTAACTCACTAAACTTATTTAAACGGTCAAGATTAAAACCATTAGAATCTATGGCTTGGATTTGATTAGGTACCGTACCCACAAAAAAATCATGGGGTACGGTAGAATGACCCCTGGTGCAATGGCAGTGGTTCAAGGCCCTGCAATCATATATATAGACCACGTCTCAATCACCATCCCTTTCAGTTCATTTTTCTCTAAGCTCGTCACTATTGAATTGGGTCTTAGGTGGCCTTCTACATGCTGTTGAGTACCTTCTACTTGTTCATAGCATTTTACAGACTCTAGTTAAGAGAATATAACCATCACAGCTAATTGTGGTGTTCGTATGCAACTTGAAGGGACCTCTGCATATCAATCTTCAGGCCACTGTCAATTGCCACAACAGCTGCTATAGGTGTCATATTCGTTGGTGATGCTCTCTATATTGGGAGGTATAGTATTCTCTCCCTCACACACGGACATTAATTTTCCTACCTTTGGGAGTTGAATATTTAAATACATTCAAAGAAGCAGTTGCTATTTTCTATGACTGGATTTTATTTGGTTCTTAATAGTTCACTTTTGTCTTTTTTTTTCTTCCTAATGTTGCAGTGTTGTTGGAGCAATAATAATATCAATTGTGTTTTATGCAGTTCTATGGGAAAAGGCAATAATATTTTGCACGTCATACACACATTTCAGTTCAAAAAATAAATTGGGTATAGTAAGTGCATTAACCATTACCCATTTGAGAGGAATATAGTTCTCTCTCAAGCCATTGTCAATAGCCACTGCAGCTGCTAAGGTTGTCATATTCCTTGGTGATGCTCTTTATCTTGGAAGTATATAATTCTTTCTTTCTCACGAAAATGCACATATATAGAGACAACTACAATATTAAATAAAAAAAAATGCATATTACTAACAGAGGAGCCATGCTAGTACCAATAAATGGCCACAGGATTGACCAAGATTCAAACCCCCATCAAATTCGAACTACTAATATTAGTTATTGGATGATAGAGTTTATTAAAACTATGAAAATTACCTCATTAATCAAGCAATAAAGATAGTACAATGAAAAGTCACCGTGGTCCTGATAGAACTGAAGGCAATAATGGAGTAACAGCAACAATATGTACTTCTTGGTTTTCAACTCCCCCTCTCATGCTTGGTAAAGATGGATTTGAGAAGAAATAATCTAGGTCAGATTCAATATTCACAGCACCCTCTAAGACCTTAACCACCATGGACATGGAAGGTTTCCTTGTGAAATCATTTTGCAAACACCATGTTGCAACCCTCATCATATTCACAACTTCAGCTCCATTTAATTGCATATCTTCATTGTACTTATCAACCAAATCTAGCAACCGATCCTCCTCAATATTTTTCCTAAAAAGATCAAGTAGATGCATTTCTTCCTCTGGCTGAGAGCGATCTATATTTCTCCTTCCACACAAAATCTCCAAGAGCACTACTCCAAAGCTATATACATCTACTTTTTCTGTAATAACTGAACTCAACCATTCTGGAGAGATATAACCAGGAGTCCCTCTCATGGTTGTCACAACTTGGCTTTGGTCATGGTCAACTAGTTTAGACAACCCAAAATTAGAGATTTTGCATTAAAATTCTCGTCTAAGAGAATGTTATGTGGTTTTATATCCAAGTGAACTATCTTCTGCCTGCAATCCTCATGCAAATAAGTTAGTCCCCTTGAAATTTCAAGGACGATCTTCTTTCTATGTTGCCAATCAAGCAACATCTCAAGATTTTTGTGAAATACCCATCTATATAGAGACCCATTAGACATGTACTCATAAACAAGAAGCCTATGATATTTCTCAGCACAAAATCCAATTAGTCTCACCAAGTTGATATGATGGATGCTGCCAATTGTCTTAACCTCTGCCAAAAACGATTTCTTGATTTGATTGAAACCATCAAGACGCTTCACTGCAACTTTTGTGCCGTCAAGTAGAGTTCCTTCGAAAACTGTGCCAAATCCTCCCCCACCGAGCTCCTTACTGAAATTTTCTGTTATTGCTTGCAAATCATCATAAGCATATCTTGTGGGAAACCCTGGTACATGATCCAAATAATACTCCTCAGTTTCATCTGTACTTTTCTTCTTCCAAAATAGTAAAGCAAAGATTCCAATTAAAAGAAACATAACAAGCAAAGATCCGAGGCTAGATCCCACTATTATTTGCTTGTCCTTTTTATGGTTTTTTTTGTTGTCTAGGAAGATCTGAACTTGAGACATTTTGGATATTTTGGACCTTAATGTATACTTTAAGGTGAGTATTACCTTGATCAATGGACATCAGTGAAAAAATTTGGGAGAGTAAATAGCAATCCCCTAAACTTTTGCTCGAATTATAAAAAGCAGCTTTGCATGAACAATTTTTTAAGCAAGCCTGTTTACAACTATCTAAATTTACATGTTGGAGGTCGGGATTTATACTTGGGGGGTCTTGAGTAAAGGGAAAGTATGTGATGTTGTGGAGCTCCAAAAGAATGTGATTTTTGGAAGCATCACAAGACAAGGGAGTAATCAGGGAGCAGCCATGGTCAGGTTCGACGGGCTGAAAATATCTTGTTGCATATGTAGGTCTAGGACAACTACACTGGCCGTCCGTACAAATACCATAATTGCCGCAAACTATAGGGAAACCACAGGATGTAATAATAGTTTTGAAAACATCATATACCTCCCCCCAATGTATATCAAACACTTTCAAGTGTCCATTGTCAGCCCCTAGTCTCATATACCGACTTGAGAAGTTTGTTGATGGAATAACCAAACTTGAACTTACATCGCTGAATATATATAATCTATCCTTCAGGAATTGAACATAACGGATATTATTTACTGCTAAAGTAAAATAGCGTTGGGGGGAATAGAATTGATATAAGCAAAAAACCCTTGTCTGGTGACATGGAGCGAAAACAATCCTCCTAGACAAGTGAGTTGCTGCCCTGCCACCAGCAGGGACGGACCCACGTTGGGCAGAGGGGGGCCATTGCCCCCCCCCCCCCCCCCCCCCCAAAATTAAAAAAAAAAAAAAAACTAGTATAAAAAAATTAAGATTTGCCCTTTTATATATATATATATATATATATATTTGTCTCTCTTATAAAATATTTAGATATTAACCTACAAGAAAATAAATAAAATCCATGCCCCTTTAACTACAAAAAACAAAATAAAAAAATAAATATAGACTAAACAAGAATTGTACACAAAATAAGAAATAATTATTTTGTATGTTATACTTTGTTGATATGCTTTATAATATAAAATGTTTAAAAAATACTTATTTTGTATGTAATATTTTGTTAAATATAAAATAGATAATAGTTTTTATTTTCATAATTTTTGTTTTTTTTTGTTTTAAGTTTTGAGCCCCACGTACATAAATCCTGGTTTCGTCCCTGGCCACCAGTTTTGCCCAACAAACAGCGTGTTAACTGGGTGATCATAAGACTGCCAAATTGTTGCACTCTTGTCATCCAAGAGCTGGAGGTTGCACATGTCGGTTAAGTTTAGGCGAGTCACAGATTTGCTGCCGATGTTTGTTGACCACACTGTAATTCCATTAGCATCTTTTAACACCAAACCTTTTTTTGAAGTAAGCTGCAAAGTCGTTGCATTAATACTTGGGTTAGCAGACCATAATACTTTTGGACTATCAGATTTCGAAATTTTGCAAGATTTGTAAGAAAGAGAGAAAATGGCAAAGAGTTGAGTGTTGCACGACGTTTGATTACAGTAGAAGGCACAACCACAAGCACCGTAAACTTCATCGGAGGATCCACTTACAAGTATGATTCTCGCAAATGATCCATCGTCGAATTTGACAGAATCAGGAGCGGAAAGACTGTTGGTCCATGAAGTAGAAGCGTTTGGAGTCAGATAACTGGGAGCTGGCAAGGCTGTGACTAGGGCTGGACAAGAAGGTGTTAGAAAAAGAACAAGGTAAAGAAGAACAACCCAGCTTATACACATTGTCTGTAAAGTAAAACAGAGTCTTAGAATCAAGAAAGGTCTAGTGGAAAGAGAGATTTTATTATTCTTTAGTATAACTATAGAATTCCTTCAGTTACGCTTAAAACCTGTATTTGAAGGACTGGACCGTACGTCGAGAATAGTTTACGTAATTTCCTGGACCCTTCCCTGGTTGCCTCGCTTTAACGTCTTGACGAGAAATATTTGATGAGATTAGGAAGAAAGTGTTTTCTTTGATCTTGCAATGAGACTTTTCCACAGAAGAATTGGTGGAGGAAAGAAAAGGAAAAGAGAATATATTTGATGAAATTTGGAAGAAACGGGTGGATGAGAAAAAAGACGGAAAAAAAATTGGAATGAAAAGAAGACAAAAAAGAGGGAAGAGGGTTTGGTGGGATTTTTTTTTTAATTACAATCATACTAGTCCACAACAAATTAAAAATAAAATATATCACAATAGCTGTAGTGTAGACGGCAAAAGAAAATTAAATTTATTAATAAAATATTAAATTGGACTGACCACAGTTACAAACAAAGACTCATGAAAATATTATGATATTTTATTACATAGTCTACCCCATAATTTCACAATAATTTTATAATATTTAGCAAATTATTATTAGTCCTTATTTGAAATTACCACTAATATCACTTTTCTTTCTTTTTTTTTCTTTTTTTTTTTATCTATCATTAACAACTTGTTACATAATTTTTTTGGGTCATTTTTGAAGATTTTAGGGTACTTTGGTCATTTTTACTTTAGTCGCATTTTGGTAATTTTGATAATTGGGTGGGTTGGGGTTTACCAATAATAATTGGATTGAATTGGATTTGAGTTAGAAGCAATTAGTTAAATGAGTTTTATATACTTAACCCAATTATGCTCACCCCAAACCCATCCATTTGACATCCCTACTCATCTTTAACTTGATTGATGTGAGTGATTTTGAGTCATAGATGTGTAAAATTGAGGATTTTTTTTTTTCTTTTTTGCATTTTCTAATGCAAATGCTCCTAGTGACAAGACTTAGGTGCCGTTTGGATTGTGCGTTTGCGCGTCTACGTTTCCTCTTTCTGCGTTTTGCATTTTTTTTTTTTTGTTCAGCTGCAACATTTGACTAAGTCAGCAGTGAATAGTGGTGGGTTCCAGTTAGCTCAACTGGTAAAGTCTCTGATGGTTGTATAAGAGATCTGGGGTTCAATCCCCACCTATACCAAAAACTGATTGGTGTCTTGGTTTGATAATAAAGAGCAATTATCAGAAGCAGACGCCATAGGTTGAAACTCTCAAAAAAAAAAAGTCAGCAGTGAACAGTGCACTCGTGCACTGTTCACAGACCCACAAATACCACTTTTTAGCAACTTTTTTTATTAAAAATGGGTTCCACAGCACTATTCACACATTTAAAAATTATTTTGCTACAGTATTTTCAGTTTTCAGCTATATCCAAACGGACCCTTAATCATCTTAACCCCAACCATTCCTCATAGATTGATGCTTACATCACAACTATGTTACAAAAAGATGTGATAACAAACCTGATTAATGTTACTTAAACAACAAACTAATTTCATTATATTAGAATATATTACTTACACTATTACGCATATTTAGTGTGATTTTTTTCATTAGGTAATTGATGGAAAATGCTGATATGGCTAACGGCCAAAATAAAATATAATTTTCTTGTCACATAAATTGATCCCTAGACTGCCACATTGGCAAAACTAAAAAATTAAAAAAAGTAGAAAATTATAAGTGAACCTCACAGGCAATCACGTGAGGCTCAATTTGGGATCAAAATCCCTATCAGTATCACAATTTCATCCTCAGCCTATAGGTAAAAAATCTCTCTCTCTCTTGAAAATAGGTTTCATCTACTTCAGCCTTCAAATTGTGGCAAGACCGACCTGAATGTTCTATAAGCATTTTCCCCTAGGAAATTAAAGCAAACCTGGGAGTAAGGTTGAACTACTTTAGGTTGAAAAATCAAAGGAAGACTTGTACTTAGACTTTGAAAAGTATAGTTTCTCACGTTATAGTTAGACTATTAAACTTAGTCTAGTCCATTTATTCGTTGCATGAATCCAATAAGATAGGTTGACATTAGTCTTTTTCTTTATAATAAATCATTATTTTCATTCTCTTACTTGGAGTTGGTGGTATTATTAGTCTTTTCATTTTTCTTCTTCTTTTTTAAAGATACTTTCAACCTAGTCTTTAATCTTTATTCATTTATTGTGTTTTGGACCTTAGAGTATTCACATTAGCTTATGCAAAAATTTCTGTCTATTTTAATATAATAACATACTTTTTCTATTTTATATATTAACTTTTCAAATCATCTCACATCAGATTATCTATTTTATACTACAATTTTATTAAAATATTAATTTTTCTTGATTTTTTAATTGTTTCTCTTTCATCACATACAACAACTATCATTCATTCTCTTCTTTTATCATCGGGATATGTAAAGAAAAAAAACACTAAATGCAAAATGAATAATGTTAGTTTAAATTTATATGATTATTAAAGCAATTTTCCAAATTTACACATCTTTAGCTTGACTGTTCTGAGTGATTTTGAGTCTTAGATGTGTAAAATTGAGAAATTTTTTTATCTTGCATTTTAGTGCAAATGCTCTCGGTGACAAGATTTAATCATCTTAACCCCAACCATTCCTCATAGTTTGATGCTTACATCAAAACTATGTTACAAAAAGACGTGATGGCAAATCTGATTGATGTTATTTAAACAACAAAACTACTCTCATCATATTGGAATACATTACTTATATCACTATGCACATTTGACGTGATGGTCAATCCACAAGTATAAGTTCTTGTAAGGTGAAAGTGTAAAGGTCAGAGTTTAAGTCTCTAAGAATGAACTTTACACACAGATTAGACTAGAGTAGGATTTCTATTTCAAATAAAGAAAAAAAAAATGCATTACTTATAACAAATTATGGTTTTACATCTCTTTATTATTGTAATTGTTATTAATTTTTTGAGTTATGTTTACTAATTACGGTTCGGGGTAAATTACTTATTTGGTCCTCAATTTTTATGTTATATGTCAATTTAGTCCCTAATTTTTTAAATATGTCAATTTGGTTCTTAACCTTTTGATATTATATCAAAATGATTTCTACCATTAGGTGATTAATGGAAAATGCTGACATGGCTAACAGACAGAATAAAATATAATTTTCTTGTCACATAAATTAACACTTGGGTGAGTTTGGCATTAGCTTTTAGCTTTTATGTGCAACTTTTTAAAACCTCACATTTTCTCCTTTTTTTCTCACTTTTTAAAAAAATTTCAAAATATAAGTATACTTTAGCACACTTTTAACAAAAATTTTCAGCAAAAAGATAAATGAGTTATTTCCAAATGAACAGCTAGATTGCCACATCAGCACGCTCTCTCTCTCTCTAAAAAATAGGTTTCATCTTCAGCCTTCAAATTGTGGGAAGACCGACCTGAACGTTCTATAAGCATTTTCCCCTAGGAAATTAAAGCAAACCTGGGAGCACAGTTGAACTACTTTCGGTAGAAAAATCAAAGGAAGACTTGTACTTAGACTTTGAAAAGTAGTTTCTCATGCAATAGCTAGGCTGCATCCTCTTTAATAAGGGGCCACCAGTTTTTAAGGCTTCATCCACTTTTAAGTCCTCCCTTCAGCAACCTCTAGCAATAATAATGTGCAACTCTGTACTATTTGCAGTTTGATTGGATCTATTTTAATTGCTTTTGGATTTTGTACTGTGATCACCCAAAAGACACCACTCTTGCAAAACACATAAAGCAAAGATACAAGAAAGTTTAATAAGAATATCCATACACATTCACTTAAGCAAGTACAAATGTTAAATACCCAAGCAAAAAGTTTTCAAGCTCAAATTGAAATTTTATTGTCACCTACAGCCTACAAGACAACAACAACAACAATATTAGATAAAGAAACGCATATTAGTATCAGCGGAGCCACACACTAATACGGTATACCAATAAATGGCCACAGGAATGACCAAGATTCAATCCCCCATAAAATTCAAACTACTAATATTAGTTATTGGGTGACAGAATTTATTAAAACAATACAAATTACCTCATTAGTCAAGCAATAAAGATGGTATAGTAAAAAGTCACCGTGGTCCTGATAGAACTGAAGGCAATAATGGAGTAACATCAAGAATATGCCCGTCTTGGTTTTCAACATTAGCCCTCATGTTTGGTGAATATGGATTCGAGAAGAAATAATCTAGGCTAGATTCAACATTCACAACACCTTCTAAGACCTTAACCACCATGGACATGGAAGGCCTCCTTGTGAAATCATTTTGCAAACACCATGCTGCAACCCTCATCATATTCACAACTTTTCAGCTCCATGTAATTGCATATCTTCACTGTACTTATCAACCAAATCTAGCAATTGATCTTCCTCAATACTTTTCCTGAAAAGATCAAGTAGATGCATTTATTCTTCTGGCAGAGAGCGATCCAAATTTCTTCTTCCACAAAATCTCCAAGAGCACTACTCCAAGGCTATATACATCTACTTTTTTCTGTAATCACTGAACTGAATCATTTTGGAGCCATATAGCCAGGAGTCGCTCTTATAGTTGTCACAACTTGGCTTTGGTCATGGTCAACTAGTTTAGACAACCCAAAATCGGAGACTTTTGCATTAAAATTCTCATCTAAAAGGATGTTATGTAGTTTTATATCTAAGTGAACTATCTTCTGCCTGCAATCCTCATACAAATAAGTTAGTTCTCTTGCAATTTCAAGGAAGATCTTCTTTCTATGTTGCCAATCAAGCAACATCTCAGAATTTTGGTGAAATACCCATCTATCTAAAGACCTATAAGAATGTACTCATAAACAAGAAGCCTATGACATTTCTCAGCACAAAATCCAATCAGTCTCACCAAATTGATATGATGGACATTACCAATTGTCTCAACCTCTGACAAAAATGATTTTTTGATATGACTAAAATCATCAAGACGCTTTACTTCAACTTTTGTTCCGTTAGGTAGAGTCCCTTCGAAAACTGTGCCAAATCCTCTTCCACTGAGCTCCTTATTGAAATTTTCTGTTATTGTTTGCAAATCATTATAAGCATATCTTGTGGGCAGCACTGGTACATAATCCAAATAATACTACTCAGCTTCATCTGCATTTTTCTTTTTCCAAAATAGTAAAGCACAGATTCCAATTAAAAGAAACATAAAAAGCAAAGATCTGAGAGGCTAGATCCCACTATAATTTGCTTATTCTTCTTATGGTTTTTTTGTTGTCTAGGAGGATCTGAACTTGAGACATTTTGGACATTTGGGACCTTAATGTATACTTTAAGGTTAGCATTATCTTGATTAATAGCCATCAGTGAAAACATTTGGGAGAGTAAATAGCAATTCCCTAAACTTTTGCTTGAATTATAAAAAGCAGCTTTGCATGAACAATCTTTTAAGCAAGCCTGTTTACAACTATCTAAATTTATATGTTGGTGATCTGGATTTATACCTGGGGGGTCTTGAGTAAAGGGAAAGTTTGTGACGTTCTGGAGCTCTAAAAGAATGAGAGTTTTGGAAGCTTCACAAGACAAGGGAGTAATCCGTGAGCAGCCATGCTTAAAATACTTAGGCTTGCTTTCTTCGATGGGCTGAAAATAGCTTGTTGCATTTATAGGTCTAGGACAACTACACTGGCCGTCCGTACAAATACCATAATTGCCGCAAACTCTAGGGAAACCACAGGATGTAATATAAGTTTTGAAAACATCATATACCTCCCCCCAATATATCAAACACTTTCAAGTGTCCATTGTCAGCCCCTAGTCTCATATACCGATTTGAGAATTTTGTTGATGGAATAACCAAACTTGAATTTACATCGCTGAACATATATAATCTATCCTTTAGGAATTGAACATAACGGATATTATTTACTGTTAAAGTAAAATAGCGTTGGGGGGGAATAGAATTGATATAAAGCAAAAAACCCTTGCCTGGTGGCATGGAGCGAAAACAATCCCCCTAGACTATTGAGTTGCTGCCCTGCCACCAATTTTTGCCCAATAAACAGCGTGTTAACTGGGTGAGCATAAGACTGCCAAATTGTTGCACTCTTGTCATCCAAGAGCTGGAGGTTGCACATTTCGGTTAAGTTTAGGCCTGTCACAGATTTGGTTGATTCTTTAGTACTATTAACTTAAGAATTGCTGCCGTCTGAAAACTGTAAATGATAAACTTCTGGTTGACTTCAATAACTTGACGAGAAAAGTTAATGTAATTTCATGGATCCTAATTTAGAGCAGAGCAGAGGCCTTCGTTCAACTTAACTGCACGCCGGGCATTAATAGAACGTCACCGTTTCAGTTAAGCGAAGCACTCGTAGCTGGACTGGAGTGCAATTCAATTCCAGTGGATTTTAGATGTTTTCCTTTTTTTTTCTTTTTCTTTTTTCTTTTTTTAATTTTTTAGGATTTTTTTTATAAGAATTTTTTAGGAAGGTTTAGATGTTATCTTGGAACAAGTTTGGTTAATATTTTATTAAAAAGGAACTTTCTTTTCATAAACCCCCAAAAAAAAAAAAAAAAAATTTATATATGTATAACGTAAAAGAAGAAGCAGAAATAGAACTGAGAGGATGATTAAAAAAATCAGTGCTACAAACACACCAAATTTTGCATCATGCTGAGTAATTAACTTATTATGTGAGCAACATTATTTTTATATGAGACAATCACAGCCAATATTGTTATTACGTTAGAAATAAAAAATAATTGTATTGCAATTCTGGAGAATAAGACATGAGATGCCTTTTTTTTTTTTTGGTGGATAATCTGCAATAATATTAAGAAAAACAAAGAGAATACAAGGAGGACAATTTTTCTTATGGACTGACTCAATGACATTTGGAAAATATTATTGAAAAAGAAAGATATCCTAGATTGAACAATGTATCCAGCGGCTCATGAGCTGCTGAATTGTAGCATCTGCGGACCCAACAGAAAAGAACAGAAGGAAAAGACGTAGACAAAAGATACATGTTATTTTATTTTATTTTATTTTTTTTGAGATGAAGACAAATGTTATTAATATACGAGGTATGTGAGTAAAGGACAAGTAGTGTACAAGTGTGATTTGTACAAATATGTGTGCAGTATAAAAACCTAAAGTGGGCTTAAAGCCAATGAATCTATATATATTAACATATTATACACTAATCACAACTTAACTATTAATATATATATATATATATATATTAACATAATATACACCAATCACAACTTAACGTAATAGTTCAATGTGAAATTGGATTCATAAAAGAAAAAGTGGAATTGGGTGTTTTCATAGACTAAAAATTTTGCTATTCAAACAAACAAAATCTGCAATCCTATTTTCTCATCTGATCTTCTCCCCCACTCCAGCCCGAGTCCCCTCACTCTCTCTGCCTGCCGTGTGGCTGACGACTCTCACCATTGCAGTTGTCATGGCAATCATTTTCTTTGGAAAAATACCTCATCTTGCCAAGTAGAAGTAGATTTTAAGAGAAATGCTAGGTCCACAACATTTTCACAACAAATTATAAGTACTAAGTTGTTCAAATTAAAACTAACAACAACTTACCACCTATGTTTTGTTATGAAAGTATTGCGAAAATGTTGTGGATGTAGCACTTTTCAAATTTTAATATAGTTCATTCTTCTTCAAATATAAATATATTAAAACCTTAGGCACTGCCATTGTAGTTGTCATGCCAATAATGTTCATGTTCTTAAAATATGTTAACTGAACAATAATCATGCTGAACTTTTTCCTCTATGCATTTTTACTGGAGCTATTGTAATTGCTTTTGGATTTTATACAGTAACATGGGGGCAAGCCAAGGACAAAGTCATGGCTGCTGACAACGTTCATAGCTTGGAATCATCCACCCAAAAGTCCCCACTCTTGCAAAACACATGGTGCAAAAGATACAAGAAAAATTTATAATAATATCCATACATTTTTTTTTTTTTTTTGTTTAGATAATAATATTCATACATATACATTTATAGGGTCTGTTTAGATACCACTTATTGATGAAAACTAAAAACACTGTAACAAATAATTTTTAAATGTGTGAATAGTGATGTGAGACTCAATTTTAAATTTTTTTTTACTAAAAAAAGCATTTGTGGGTCTCGTAAACAGCATATAGAACCCATTATTTTTCAGCAAAACGTAAGAATGCACGTTTTCCGTACGTTCCAAACTCACACTTAATCCGAGAACTGCTAAAATATTAAAAGCCCACTACTAAGAGCATTCGCATCAGCATATGGATAATCATGTATAATACAAAAACTTCTTCATTTTACACATTTTGGCCAAAAATCCTCCCACATCAGATTGTGTAAAACTGTGTAAATTCTTCTAAAAATTTCCATGAGCTACAGTAACCGTGTATATATACACGGTTACTGTAGCTCATGTATAGATTATTTTAATATTTCTAATTTCGCTCCTTTTTTTCTCTCTCTTCTCCATCTGCACAACCAACCCCTCGTCATCTTCTTCCTCCGATACACACTCCCACAGACAAAATCAAAAATCAACCACCACAAAATCAACAACAAAATAGCCCACAGACACCACAAAACCAAACACACCCACACACCCACACACCAATGGAGACAGAGAGAGTGGATCGGCGCTTGTGGCGGATCGGCGTGCTTGGATCGGAGCGCTTGGATCGGCGTTCTTCTCGTTGTGCTTGGATCGGAGCGCTTGGATCGGCGCTTGTGGGAGCTTGGATCGGAGCGGTGGTTCAGAGCTTTGGATCGGAGCGTGTGGGAGCTTGGATCGGAGCGTGGATCGGAGTGGTGGTGCGGAGCTGTGGATCGGAGCTCGTGGGAGCTTGGATCGGAGTGGTGGTTCGGAGCTTTGGATCGGAGCGTGTGGGAGCTTGGATCGGAGCGTGGATCGGAGTGGTGGTGCGGAGCTGTGGATCGGAGTGGTGGTTCGGAGCTTTGGATCGGAGCTCGTGGGAGCTGTGGATCGGAGCTGCGGAGCGGTATGGACCGAGAGGTAGAGCTGATTCAGAAATGGGTATTGAGATGGGTTATGGGTAGGGAGATGGGCTGAGAGAGAGAGAGAGAGAGAGAGAGAGAGAGAGAGAGAGAGAGAGAGAGAGAGAGCAAAATTAGAAAAAATGGGTTGAGAAAAAAATGAGCTGAGAGAGAAAGAGAGCGCGCCTGTATAATAAGGTTAGTTGAGGAAATAATAAAAAATGGAGAAAATTGATTATTAATATAAAAGTGGTGGTAAAATAGATGAATTGATGTGGGTGATTTGTAAAAGTGAATGTGTAAAATAGAAAAAGTAGGTTTTTAGTGTAAAAATGGGCGTGTAAAATACACGGACTGATGCGAATGCTCTAAGGTACCATCAACAATGGTAATTTTTGCTTTTGGCACGTGGCGTCACACTACTCCCACCATCTTTGGAATGACAAGATTAAAAAGACTAATGCTGCATACCTTAAACAACAAATTGTAGGACAACAAAATTTTTTTTTTTTGCCATAATTGCCTGTGTAATAGGCTCTGAATAGTGGAGAAAAAAATATGGATTCATATGAAAGTTACAAATAGTCAATCATAATATGCCACATAGGATAATTATGACAAAAATCATGAATTTTTATGTGATGATAGAATTACGCTACCTAAAATATTGTACAATTTAGGCATAGTACATGAGAGAAAGCACCTAAAATATTGTACAATTTAAGCATGATACATGAGAGAAAGCACATGATCATAGGATTAGGCTTAAATATCTTTGATATGTTATAATATTGATTTTTTTTTTTTTTGGCATGATGTAATATAATTTTAATCTATGGCATCCACTCCCTCATAATTGTTCTTTATCATCGAGCTAAGACACCAATTAATTTTTTGTATAAGCGGGTCTAAACTCCAAATATTTAATTTAATAATAAAAACTTTATTAATAATAAAAACTTTAAATTCTACTCTAACCTAATTTAAATGTATATGTGTGTGAAACTTCCTTCTGGAAGCTTGAACCCCGACCCTTGCACCCTACACCCCACAAGCACTTATACTTATGGGGAGTGATCATCACCCTAAGGTGTGATGGTATTCAATTAGAACCTACTTCTAATATTGAAGGTTAATAAACCGAAATAATTACAATTTTTAAGATTATAGTTTATCCTTAGGCGTTTTGCCTAGTAATAAAATTCCTTCCCTTGAGTCGTGATTCATCTCTTTTCTTTTCTCTTTTCTTTTTTCTTTTCGTCCATATTGGTCAAATTTCATAAACTAGGGCATATTGTGCCAGTTTGAAGCTATAACTTTGAAAATGACATTTTCCTAATTATGGATTAGAATTTAGAATTTAGCTTATTCCTACATGCCAATCAATCTGTTTACCAATTACAAAAACAAAACCAAAGCCAAAATTTATTCCCACATGCCAATCAATCATTCTCAAGTGACTTAAACCAGGACAGTTTGAACTAGATAGAAGATATATAAAATTATGAATAACATCTCAGCAGGACTGCAATATCTGCACAAACTTACTAAAACAATACTATATATTATGCATGAGTCTTTATGTAGATATGCAACAATACGACAAGTAGTCTACAACTTGCATTGAAATTTTAGTGTCACCCACAGGACAACAACAATATTAAACAAAGAAACGCATGTTAGTATCAGCGGAGCCATACACTAGTGCCAATAAATGGCCACAAGAATGAGAAAGATTCAAACCTCCAAGAAATTCGCACTACTAATACTAGTTATTGGATGATAGAATTTATTAAGACTATGCAAAAATTACCTCATTAAATAAGCAATAAAGATGAGATAGTGAAAAGTCACCGTGGTCCTGATAAAATTGAAGGCGATAATGGAGTAGCAGCAACGATATGTACTTTTTGGTTTCCAACTCCACCTCTCATGTTTGGTAAAGATGGACTTGGGAAAAAATAATCTAGGACAGATTTAACATTCACATCACCCTCTTAAGACCTTAACTACCATGGACATGGAAGGCCTCCTTGTAAAATCATTTTGCAAACACTATGCTGCAACCCTCATTATATTTACAACTTCAACTATGCTGCAACCCTCATTATATTTACAACTTCAACTCCATGTAATTGCATATCTTCACTGTACTTATCAACCAAATCCAGCAACCGATCCTTCTCAATATTCTTTTTGAAAAGATCAAGTAGATGCATTGCTTCTTCTGGCTGAAAGTGATACAAATTTCTCCTCCCACACAAAATCTCCAAGAGCACTACATTGAAGCTATCGACATCTACTTTTTCTATAATCACTGAACTCAACCATTCTGGAGCCATATAACCAGGAGTCCCTCTCATGGTTGTCACAACTTGGCTCTTGTCATGGTCAACTAGTTTAGACAACCCAAAATCAGAGACTTTGGCATTAAAATTCTCATCTAAGAGGATGTTATGCGGTTTTATATCTAAGTAAACTATCTTCTGCCTGTATTCCTCATGTAAATAAGTTAGTCCCCTTGCAATGTCAAGAACGATCTTCTTTCTATGTTGCCAATCAAGCAACACCTTAGGATTTTTGTGAAATACCCATCTATCTAAAGACCCATTAGACACGTATGCATAAACAAGAAGCCTATGATATTTCTTAGCACAAAATCCAATTAGACTCACCAAATTGATATGATGGATGCTGCCAATTGTCTCTACCTCTGCCAAGAACGATTTCTTGATTTTACTAAAACCATCAAGACGTTTCACTGCAACTTTTGTGCCATCGGGTAGAGTGCCTTCAAAAACAGTGCCAAATCCTCCCCCACCGAGCTCCTTATTGAAATTTTTTGTTATTGCTTGCAAATCATCATAAGCATATCTTGTGGGCATCCTTGGTACATGATCCAAATAATATTATCCTCAGCTTCATCTGCATTTTCCTTCTTCCAAAATAGTAAAGCAAAGATTCCAATTAGAAGAAACATAACAAGCAAAGATCCGAGGCTAGATCCCACTATTATTTGCTTCATTTTTTGGCTTGTTTGTTGTCTAGGAGGATTTGGACTTGAGACCTTTTGGACCTCAATGTATACTTTAAAGTCAATATAATCTTGATCGATGGCCATCAATGAAAAAATTTGGGATAGTAAATAGCAATTCCCTAAACTTTTGCAAGAATTATAAAACGCAGCTTTGCATGAACAATTTTTTAAGCAAGCCTGTTTACAACTATCTAAATTCATATGTTGGTGATCTGGATTTATACTTGGGGGGTCTTGAGTAAAGGGAAAGTAAATGATGTTCTGGAGCTCTAAAAGAATGTGATTTTTGGAAGCTTCACAAGACAAGGGAGTAATCAAGGAGCAGCCACGGTCAGATTGCCTTTCTTCGATGGGCTGAAAATAGCTTATCGCATTTATTGGTATAGGTCTAGGACAACTACACTGGCCGTTTGTACAAATACTATTAAAAGTGCAAGTAATATCTCACAACAGAGGTGCACAAAGGTGGCTAGTAGTGCAGCAACTACTGATGTGAGATGCACCAGCCAAGCCATAAGGGTAGCAGGCAGTGCAGCAGTTGCTGATGACAAGTGTGTTGATCAAGCCACAAAGGCAGTAGCTGCTGATAAGGAGTGCACTACTCAGAGCACAAGGATTACATCAAATGGCTTGATGAGCACAGAAGTGTTAGAAATGCTTGAAGCCATGCCAGACCACGAGTTCTTCATCCAATAGTATTGAAGAAGTTAGTTCCGTATATCCAGGAGTCTTTTGCTCTTGGATTGCCACCTGTACAAATCCTGGAAGGTCCAAATAACAGATTTTGGCGCCAATTATAGGGCGGTTACATTTTTCTGTGTATATAAAACAGAGACAGTTATGTATTATTCATTCATTCCATTTCTTGTAATTTTCTTCCTCATCAATGAAATTCTCTCAATTCTATTTAGATTTTCTAGACTTTTACACCATAATTGCTGCAAACCATATAGGGTAACTACATGAAACAAAACCAGTAAATCCAGTGAAAACGTCACGTACCTCCTACCAATATTTATCATACACTTTCAAGTGTCCATTGTCAGGCCCAAATCTCATATAGTGATTTGGAAAGTTTGTTAGTGTAATATTGGATCGAGAGAGTGTCCTTGGATCGCTGACAATAGATAAGCTTTCGTTCAATAATTGAATAGAAGCAAGATTAGACCTTGGAAGAGTAAAATAGCGTAGGGGAGGGTCAGAGTTGATATAAGAAAATAACCATTGCCTGGTGACGTAGAGCGAAAATAATCCTCCTTGACTAGTGAGTTGCTGCCCTGGCACCAATGTTTGCCCAACAACCAGCGTGTCGGTTGGGTGATCAAAAGACTGCCAAACTGTTGCACTCTTGTCATCCAAGGACCAAGAGCATGAGGTTGCACGTATCGGTTAAGTTTAGGGCAGCCACAGATTTGCTGCTGATGTTTAATTTGTGGACCACACTGTAGTTCCATTAGCATCTTTTAACACCAAACCTTTTTCTGAAGTAAGCTGCAAAGTCGCATTAATGCTAACAGGATTCTCTGGGTTAGCAGACCATACTACTTTTGGGCCTTCAGATTTCGAAATATTGACAGAGTCGGAAGTAAGAGAGAAAATGGCAAAGAGATGACTGTTGCAGGTTTGATTACAGAAGAAGCCACGACCACAAGCACCGTAATAATCATCAGAGAATTTACTTAAAAGTATGATTCTCGCAAATGATCCATCATCGAATTTGACAGAATCAGGAGTGGAAAGACTGTTTGTCCATGAAGTAGAAGCGTTTGGAGTCAGATTATTGCCAGGCAGGGCTGTGACTAGGATTGGACAACAAGGTGTGAGAAAAAGAACAAAAAGGTAAAGAAGAACAGCCCAGCTTGTACACATTGTCTAGAATCAAGAGAGGCCAAGTGGAGAAGGAAAGGGGGTTTGGTTGATTCCTTAGTACTATTACTTAAGAATTGTTTCAGCCTGAAAACTGTAAGTGATAAACTTCTGGTTGACTGGCTGACTTTAGCTACTTGACGAGAGAAGTTAAAAAGTAATTTAGAGCAGAGCAGAGGCCTTCGTTCAACTTAATTAAAGCTGCACCCCTGACATTAATAGAATGTCACCGTTTCAGTTAAGCGAAGCACTCGTATCTGGAATTAATGCAATTCAATTCCAGTGGATTTTAGATGTTTTCCTTTTTCCTTTTTATTTATTTATTTTTTTTTAATTTTGTAAGAAATTTTTAGGGGTACCTATGGTACACTGAATGTAGATTACAACAAGAATGATAATCTTTATTACTGGGAATAAAATGTGTTGAAATAAAATAATTAAACATTTTCATTAGTTTGGCTGTGAGATGTAACCTCTATATATATTACTAAAGGCTGAAGCGTAGTGTTTAATGTTGCTGCTCTCACGTTGTGTCACATCAGCTGCCACGTTATTCTTTTTTTTCTTTTCTTTTTTAAAATATAATTTTCCTACAATTTTAAAATAGTTTTTACAATTTTCAGCCTTATAAATGCAGCCCATTACTTATTTATTTACTTCCACTATCACCTTATAATAAATCCAGCCGATTACTTATTTATTTACTTTCATTATTACCTTATAATAAATCTGTATAATTAATCCAACCCACTTCTTATTTATTTAGTTCCACTATCAAGCCCAACCCAAAACTTTTTCAGTTTAGCTTTAGGATTTTATGTGAGCATTTTCAGCTTAAAGGGGGGGAAAAAAAAAACATTGAAGCATTTCAAGCTATAGGTTTTTTTTTTTTTTTTTTTTTTTTTTTTTTTTCAATTTTCCTATAATTTTTTTTAATATTTACACTTCTGCAACCTTTCTCTCTCCCTTACTATTTCATCTCTCCACTACTTCTTCAATTTATCTCCCTCCCTTACCTTTTCATCTCCCCACTACCCTCTACATTAATATCATTCTTCCTCTTTCCCTTCATCTTTCTTTATTTTTGTCTCTTCTTATTCACATCCTCTTACTATAAATTCGTCATTATCTCTTCTATTCTATGCATAGTTTTCCCTCACAAAAAAAAAAAAAAAAAAAAAAAAAGGTTCCCTCTCTCTAAATTTTTTGGTGGATTTTTTTTATTTTTCTTGCATCTCTACTTTAGGTTGATAATTTTTTATATTCTTTAAAACTTTATTTTGGGTTAATGTGATTTAGTTTTGTTTTTTAAATTGTAATTTAGTTTTGTTTTTTAAATTGTTGTTGTTGTTTATTTATTTATTTTTATTCTAAAAGCTGAAGCGTAGCGTTTAATGCTGCTGCTGCTCTCATGTTGCGCCACATCAGCTGCCACGTCATTCTTTTTTTTCTTTTCTTTTTTAAAATATAGTTTTCCTACAATTTTAAAATGGTTTTTACAATTTTCAGCCCTATAAATGCAACCCACTACTTATTTATTTACTTCCACTATCACCCTATAATAAATCTAGCTCACTACTTATTTATTTACTTTCATTATCACCCTATAATAAATCTGTATAATTAATCCAGCCCACCTCTTATTTATTTAGTTCCACTATCAAGCCCAACCCAAACCCTTTTCAGTTTAATTTTAGGATTTTGTGTGAACATTTTCAGATTAAAAAAAAAAAAAAAAAACCAACAACGTTGAAGCATTTCAAGCTTTAGGGTTTTTTTTTTTTTTTTTTTTTCAATTTTCCTATAATTGTTTTTAATATTTACACTTCTCCAACCTTTCTCTCTCCCTTACTATTTTATCTCTCCACTACTTCTTCAATCTTTCTCTCTCTCTTACATTTTCATCTCCCCACTACCCTCTACATTAATATCATTCTTCCTCTTTCCCTTCATCTTCCTTTATTTTTGTCTCTTCTTATTCACACCCTTTTACTATAAATTCGTCACTGTCTCTTCTATTCTATGCATAGTTTTCCCTCACAAAAAAAAAAAAAAAGGTTCCCTCTCTCTCTCTCTCTCTCTAAATTTTTTGGTGGATTTTTTTATTTTTCTTGCATCTCTACTTTAGGTTGATAATTTTTTATATTCTTTAAAACTTTATTTTGAGTTAATGCGATTTAGTTTTGTTTTTTAAATTGTGATTTAGTTTTGTTTTTTAAATTGTTGTTGTTGTTTTTTTTATTTTTTATTCTCTTTGATTGTTAAATGTTATCCTATTGCATTCTAAAGAATTAAACATAGCATATAAAAATATAATATTATTCTATTACATAGCATGATTTAGATAATTTGGTATTTATTCTGTTACATAGTATGATTTTTTATAGTGCTCAATTTAGATGTTAAACTATGAGACTTTACTAATTTTTATTTATTTTCTAATCCTTTGTGGTGGATAAAGTACTCTTAATAGTTGTATTAGAAGTACTTTATAATGCCATTTATTTAAAGAAAAGTAAAGGTTAACCAAACGAAAATAATCAGATAGGTGACAAATTTTAACTTTTGCAATTTTATTTTAATTATTATTATTTTATAACAATGCATGTATAGAAATTTAATTCTTAGATTTTGCTAATAATTGTTTATTTGATAATATGTTTTGGGCGGCCGAAATTATAATTTTTACAAAGAAAATAACCTTAATAGATTATCAAAAACAAAATTTTACCCTAATATTGGTTCAATTAATCATTGTTAAGTTTTATTAATTTTTTTTAGTTTACGTTATTTTGGTGTTTTGGATTGTTCCTATATTACATTTATGATTGTTTCTATAATAAATAAAAATATAATTATGAAATACATTACTCATTATTAGATTAGTTTAAATTGTAAATTTTTTTTTTTAATAAAACCATTATAAAAATAAAAGGCTTTTTAAACTTTTTTGAATGCTTATTATGCGCACTCTATATTGTGTATTTATTTTTGGATGTGGTTGAATTAAAAAATGTGGATTTTGTTGCACTTGATGCATCTTTTGAACATTTAACTTCCTGGAATGAGTTGGAAGGTTATTAGGTATATTCTTTCCTTTGCTCATGCATATATTTTTTACTTGGTCAAATAATACTTTTGCATTTGGTTGGTTTTGAGGAATTTTGTTTTTACATTCTGTAAGACCTCTTTTCAGTGAGTTACGGTATTTCTTGGAAAAAGATAAATCCATTTTAATTTTGATGAATCTGCAGGAACTACTGCAGATGTTTGGATTGCCTTATATAATTGCACCAATGGAAGCAGAAGCTCAGTGCGCTTATATGGAACTTGCAAACCTTGTTGATGGTGTTGTGACTGATGACTCTGATGTGTTTTTGTTTGGGGCAAAAAGTGTTTACAAGAATATATTTGATGATCGAAAATATGTCGAGACATACTTCATGAAGGTCTGTTTTTGATGGAGCCTCATGTCAATTCTCCCTATTATAAGTCCCAAATATATATATATATATATATGTATATATTTATTTTATACTTTTTAGAGTATATAATCTTATCTTTGTTTTCAGTTTTCTTTGTCAGGCTTTGTTAGACAAGATTATTTACTTAGAACTCTGATCTTGGAAGCATTTTGTTGCCAGTGTTCTTCTAGAAAAGTACTTTTGATTTCTTGATATGGAATTTTTTGGGGAGTGGTGAGGGTTTGGTTTTGAAGAAAACCCTTCTGCTTTTATGGTCATTGCTAATTTCATTGATCTGATTCTTTTGCTGTTGGCTTTGTGAGGTGCATATTAAAATATTATTTTGTTCAACTAGAGTGGAGACTTTAATTTTAACCTTGATCCTTTATTTCTTGTTCCCTTCCTAGTGCTCTATTTAGTTACTTGGGGTCCCCTTTTCCCTTTTTATTCTTCAATTAAAAAAATAAAATAAAATAAAATAAATTATGCAGTGCAGTCTTCTTATATCAATTGTTCATGCATTTATTTGTCAGGACATTGAGAAGGAGCTTGGCCTGACAAGAGAAAAATTAATTCGGATGGCGTTGCTTCTTGGAAGTGATTATACTGAAGGTGTCAGGTAATTATCTGCAGCAGACTTGCCTTCTTCTGTGGTTGGGAGCTTATGCTAGTCTTTAGGTCAGGTTTTGCCACAGATATCTTTGATTTTTCCATGTTGCAGAAATTTTTTTATGGGTGAATTTACTTGTTATGGTATCTTGTGCTATTGCTCATTGTCATTTATGATAGTAGAAATTAAAATTGTTTATTTGTTTTTGTAAGGGTGCTGAGTTCAGTTGCTAACTTAAGACATTATTCACTGTATTTTGAATGTAGTGGGATTGGCATTGTCAATGCTATTGAGGTTGTAAATGCATTTCCTGCAGAAGATGGCCTCCATAAATTCCGGGAATGGATTGAGTCACCAGATCCCACCATCCTTAAGAAGTTTGATGCTGAAACAGGATCAAGTTTGAAAAAAAGGGGACCAAAAGTTAGTGATGGTTTGAATTGCTCAAAAAGCAATATAAATGATGTGTCTGCATTGGAACAAACATTTCCCAAGCTCAAGAGCAGAAGCAGTCTGTAATTGACATGCAAGACATAAAGCAGATTTTCATGGATAAGCATGTAATTGTCAAGTTCCCTGCCTTTTATTATTTATGGAAGAATTGCAATTTCTCTATTTTTTTTAGTATGTTATACTCTCTTATCCCCGTTAAACAGAGAAATGTGAGCAAGAACTGGCACATTCCTTCTTCTTTTCCAAGTGAAGCAGTTATCACAGCCTACTCTTCCCCACAAGTGGACAAGTCAACTGAGCCTTTCACATGGGGAAAGCCAGATCATTTTGTTCTTCGCAAGTGAGCTATTTCTTGACTTTTAACTTCTAGGTTTTTTGAATTCCAGCTTTTATGTTTATTATTCTCCATATTTAGATACAGGGAAAAAATGTGAGAACTTGTCTATAATTTTAGAGATTTACAGCTAGGTTCACTCTGTACTTCTTTATGTTTCATGAATTGAAGGTGGTCTGTTTACTGTATTCCTGCTAAAGTTATCTACTAGAGTCTTAGTTTAAATGAGAAGTTTTTTTTATCATATTAGTTCATGTAATTTTTTGATATTGTAGACATGCTCTAACATATTCTTGGTGAACATGGGGGTAATTTCTTGTGTTGGACTGTGTTTTTTATTGGAGTATATTCAGTTTGTAGATTGCATGTTTGGACTGATATCTTTATAGATAACTTTATGAAAGCTCATGCCCACTGCTTCCAGTATGTGGTTTCTGGATCATGGCATAGATTATTCTTTGTGTGTTTGACATGTTTTTGAAATGCATGATGATTATCAAATCATTATTTTTATTGTTGTTTTTGTTTTTTTTGTTTTTTTTTTTTTGCATACAGATTGTGTTGGGAAAAGTTTGGTTGGGGTAGCCAGAAGGTGGATGAGTTGATAGTACCTGTTCTGAAGGAGTACGCTAAACATGAGGTTAGGGCCTCAAGCACTCTCTCTCCCCACCCTCTCCTCTCTTGCTCTCTGTGTCTCTCTCACATGTTCACGCAGGCAGTCTTATCTAGCATCACCTAATACTAAATTAAAATTATTTGATGCATATAATCTCAGGGAACTTCATTTTGTTTGCTGTGTCATATTCTCAGTTATGGATTCATTTATCTGTCTCTTAATTTGAAGAATGATGCTGATAATGTTTGTTGCTTGTTTGGTGAAGACTCAATTGCGGTTGGAAGCATTTTACACTTTTAATGAACGATTTGCAAAAATTCGTAGCAAGAGAATTAAGAAAGCTGTTAAAGGAATCACTGGAAACCAAACCTCAGAGTTGATGGATGATCCCTTGCATGAGGTTTCTAAAAGTAGAAAGAAAAGAAGAGTAAGCCCTGCTGAACCTGGGGATAAAAACTTTGAAAAGCCTTCAAAGAAAATAAGGGGGAGAGATGTTCAGAATCAGAGTAAATATACGGAAAAATCTAGACCCAAGCAGTCAAGGAAAAGGAGGAATGTTGGGGAGTCTGTTCCGTCTATAGAGGAGAATCTAGAAACAACTGTGGAGGAAGAAGGCAGGGGGAATCAGAACAGAGGGTTGTGTGGGAAAGGAAGAGGCAGAGGAAGAGGGAGAGGCAGGGGAGTAGGACGAGGAAGGGGTAAAAGAAGTTCTGGTTTGGAATCTTGTGAAAGTAGCGAGGATGACAGTAGTGATGAACAAGAAGTTCTTGTGGACAGGATAGAAGGGCCAGGAGAAGTGAGAATGGTAAGTTACAATCTTTTTAATGCTCCATTAATAATTATGCGGAAATTTCACTATCAAGGAGTTAGTGCCACCATGCCTTCTTTCAAATATACATTGTGCTTTACCGTTCAATTTGTATTGTGACCTCAGAAATGTATGCAATTGAAGAGAATAATTTGTTGCGTTATTTTCTTTCTTCCTTTGGCCAACTCTAACAATTATCTTTCTGCATATTGTCCTGCTTGTATCTTTCAGTCAAGGCGATTTCAGAAGCCTGTGGATTACAGTGTGAATGACTTAGAAGCTGATGATGCGGACAAGTCATTAGACCGAAGTGATAAAGGATACTCTGATGAAGAGGCAGTAGAACTAGATCTATCTTCGGCCCAGGGTGTATGTGGAGATGCTGCTGCCGCTCATGATGAAAAGAAACAGCATGATTCAGGAGCTCCTGCTCTTGAGGAGCACTTGCATAGAGACAATGTGGAAACGGGTGGCAGATTTTGCTCTGACAAATTTGAAATTGGTCGACCAGATGTGAGCCCACATGGCGATTCTTTTGAGGCTGAGTTTTCCAAAGACTACCTCGAAATAGGAGGTGGATTTTGCTTGGATGAAGATGAGACGCAGAATGACCAAGATGGAGCTCATGACCCAACTATGGCTACTGCCTCAGGAAATGCTGAGCTATCCCACTGCTCTGGTTTAATGGATGAAGCAGATCTTGATTGTGGTTCAGTTCAATTTAACTTGGGCCCCAAAGGTGCCTTAAATGAAGCCCAAGATAGTGAGAAGATAGATGCATATGATACCGAGTCCAAACTGGACCATCTAAATGCCTCAAGTAATGATAATAATTCCAAGGAGCATGTGTCTCTGCAGGATAATACTAAAAATGATACTGGGACCACCTCTGTTGGAGGTCTAAGTGCTATGCCTTTTTTGAAAAGAAAGCGAAGGAAGAGCTAAAACCAGTAGATTCAGGGTGTTTTTAGATCAGTTTATTCTCCTTTTGTTTTTATTTATTTATTTTGGTGTATATCACTCTCTATTCCCTCTTTTCATTTATAAGAGCTTATCAGAAATGCAGTTATAGTGAGGTCCACCAAGACTCTATTTTTGAGCTTCAAGAGGGGAATTAAAGCTTATATTTGTACAGAATTGTATATCATTGACAATTTTGAAGAAAACAGATCAATTTAAATAGGGTAAAATATCATTTTCGTCCTTAAACTATCACAAAAGTTCATTTTTCGTTCCTAAACTTTTAAAAGTTCTAAAAGTTCGTTTTTCGTTCTTAAACTTTCAAAAGTTCTATTTTCGTCCCTAAACTTTCAAAAGTTCTGACGGAGTGTTGACGTGGTTTGACAGAGTGCTGATGTGGGAGGGATGAAAATTAATACGTTTGGAAAAGTTTAAGGACGAAAATAAAACTTTTGAAAGTTTAGGGACGAAAAACAAACTTTTGTAATAGTTTAGGACGAAAATGATATTTTATCCATTTAAATATAAAATGATATGAGAATGTTGAATATATTACATCTGGATCTGATTTGTCACGTGGGTCCAATAACGTTAGGTAGTGTGTGTCATTTGATGTGACGTAAGTTTTGGGTTGTCAATGAAATTACAGTTGTGTGGTACAATTTGTAAAGTTGAAGAGGAGAAAATCTCGTCAAAATCTTTGTTAATCCTTCTATTTATTAGTTTATTACTGTTCCCACTAATTTTAAACCTATAATCTGCTTCTTCGGGTAATAAACAAGCATTATTTTAAATATGGATGATAATGAGAATCATTACATAATTGATGCCTTTTTCCATTCGGACAAAGATATATTGATTGCCTGGGGTCTGTCTCTCACCGAAGAGAAATACTTTTGGTGAAAGCATTTGCGAGAGAGAGAGAGAGAGAGAGAGAGAGAGAGAGAGATGGATGTAAATTATTACAAGGATGGAGTACTGCCCTTTGCAGCACTGGTTATGGTAGAGGTTTGCAACGTGGGCATGGTGACACTAAGCAAAGCAGCTATGACAAGTGGGATGAGCAATTTTTCTTTTGTTGTTTACTACAATGCTCTTGGCACCTTCATCCTTTTCCTGTATTACATCTTCCACCGCTACAGGTTCCTTTTCTTCTCTTAATTCTTTGAGTTTCCCATCAAACACTAAATTTCTCATGTGAATTATGCCCACCAAAAACTGCTTTTTTCTTGCTTATTTGCAGAAGCAGGGGACCTCCTCTCACTTTCTCCCTCCTCTTAAAGTTCTTCCTCCTTGGACTCCTTGGGTAGCACATTCTATTTAAAGCTTACTTTTTTGGATTACTTTTAGGGATTTGGATAATTTGATAGACTTAAGTGACAATTATTTTGAACAGCATATTATCACCAAAAAAAAAAACTTTATATTGCAGGATTTGTTTGGAGCAGATTTGTGCTATTGCAGGTATCAAATACAGCACTCCAACTCTTGCAATGGCTATGGGCAACCTTATTCCAGGTTTTACATTCTTGCTTGCAGTCATTTTCAGGTAAGAAAATAGGATAAGACAATAATGGTATTTAAAATTATGGAAGTAGGGGGATTTTTAATTTAATTTATTTTGGGTGGGTAGCAATGTCTGCCGTAGTTGTTTGTTCTGTTGGACCATTTAGTATCTTATGTTTCACTGAATATGAAGGTTGGTATGAAGTTGACTTATATTAGCACAACCATGTTATACATTTCTATTTGTCGTAAGGTTCCAAGAAAATGTTTTGTACTTACATAATCATTGCGCTCATTTTATATGTTTGCTGGGCATCATGATCCATGTGATTTATAGATTAAACATAATGTTGTTTTTTTCTCTCTCTTTTTCATAATTGTTTTATACATTTAGTATATCATAGAATTGACAATGATCCCCAAATATATGATGTCAGTTGTATTAATATAATTTCTTAATAATTTTTTTTTTTTTTTCTGACAATAGGATTTGAACTTTGGCTTTATTGGTTAGTTTTGGGTTTCTGGCTACCATGGTTATTTGCTGTTGTCTCTGTATATTTTATAATTTTTCCCTTCGCCTTTAATCTATCATGTATTACTAATTTCTAGGATGGAAGAACTAGCTCTGAGAAGTACAAGCAGTCAGGCTAAAATTATAGGCACCATAGTATCAATATCAGGAGCATTCATAGTGACTTTCTATAAGGGGCCACCAGTTTTTGAGGCTTCATCCTCTTTTAAGACCTCTCTTCAGCAAAATCTCGCACAAATGTCAAACTGGGTTCTTGGAGGCCTTCTCCTTACAATCACTTGTCTGTCTTCTGCAACATGGAACATTTTTCAGGTAATATTAATGTACCTCCAAATTTAACAGCTTACCATCACAAATTTTCAGGTTTTTGTTTTTGGACTATGACGGACCATCTTGCAGTTCTTCATTGTAGTTGAAAAGTAAGATGGGAAGATTAGTTAAAAAAGTGCTGATCTTAATTGCTATTCCAGGCAGCAATTGTTAAGGAGTACCCACAAAAAATGACCCTAGTCTTTTTCTCCTGCTTCTTTGGGACCATCCAATGTGCAGTTATCTCTCTAATTGCAGAGAGAAATGTAAGTTCTTGGGCACTGCAACCCAGGATTCGAGTGATTGCTGTTATCTATGGGGTATGACAAATCCTTTCCAGCTATATGTTTTAGTACTTTGTACCAAGTTTGCCCATTTTTTTTTCTTTCTATTTTCTATTATGATTCATATGAAAGCATAAGAAATTCTACAAATTGGGTTTTGGAAACATCTCACTTTTTATTGAACGATGATTGACTTCAATTCAGGCAGTTAGTGGGAGTGTCATCCGCAGCAGTGTTTTAGCTTGGTGTTTGCAAAAGAAGGGGCCTGTTTATGTGGCCCTGTTCAAGCCACTAGGCACTGCCATTGCGGTTGTCATGGCAATCATATTCCTTGGTGAAATTCCTCATCTTGGCAGGTAAATTTTAATCTAGTTCATTCATCTTCAAATATAAAGATATTAAACCTTCTTGACCTCTTGTCATCCCAATCATATTCCTGCTAATGACAATATTTCTTTTTGACTCAGTGATGTTCATGTTCTTAAATTATATCAACTGAGCATTAATAATGTGCAACTTTGTCATCTTTGCAGTTTGATTGGATCTATTGTAATTGCTTTTGGATTTTATACTGTGTTGTGGGGGCAAGCCAAGGAGAAAGTAATTGTTGGTGACAGCGTTCATTGCTTGCAATCATCCACCCAGAAGACCCCACTCTTGCAGAACACATAATGCAAAGATACAAGAAAGTTTTATAAGAATATCCATACACATTCACTTAATGCAAGCACAAATGTTAAATATCCAACCAACCAGTACGGTACGACCAACAGTGAGTACTTTTTGCTTTGGGCCTAAGGCGTTGCACTACTTCCATCATGCGTGGAATGACAATCGACAGGGAGAAGATAAAGGCTAACGCCGCATAACTAAAATATCATTGCCAATTATTTTAAAATTTAGGCATGGTACATGAGAGGAAGCATGGGATCAGAAACCTCATAGGGTAAATTTTTCCTAAAGGGATTAAATATCTATGATATGTTCTGATATTGAAAGTTAATAAACCGAAATCATCGTGGCTTATTCGCCAATGCAGCTTCTTTGTGTATAGTTACAACTTTCAATGTTATAGTTTATCCTTTGGCGTTTTTTTCTTTTCCTTTTTTTACCCCCTGCATATTGGTCAAATATGATAAATTATATGCATATTGTGCTAGATTGAAACTATAACTTTGAAAATGACATTATCCTAATTTCTGATTAGAATTAAACTTATTCCTACATACCAATCAATCTGGTGAAGGTTGAAAAGGCTTGTAAGATGTAACTAAATACAAGTGAACCATCATGAACCACCAGTTCTGTACTATTTCCACCAATCCAGCACTAAGTAATGTTTAGGCTTAGGTAGCAGTCCATGTACTACAGTATCATGGCTTGAGAATTAAGCATGATTGAAATTGAGTTTGTTGGCCTCGCTCAGAAATAATTACACATGGCTCAAATTGAAAGGTTTTTATTTCAAAAAAAGAAATTCAGAATACACTGAAAAATCAAAGGTGAATTTAACATCAACACAAGTACATGAGGCTGGAAACTATCTTTTCCAACAGCTACAAAGTGAGAAATCAGATGAACTAGCTACTCACTATATACACCCGAACTCTATATAGCAAACCCCAAAATCTACAAAATTCATTAAAAAAAAGACCTACAGAATTTTTATTAGTCTCTACTATCATATATAAACACATTGCTTTTACATTTTCATTTGCCGATCTGCATTTCCAAGGTTGGATAATCTCTAAATGATCCCACTGTCCAAAGTTTAATGAGAAACAAGCAACATTTTACAAAAGCAGAAATATCAAAATTCTTAGTGGTTTCAGTTTTATTGATTTACCACCAGGGGAAAACAAAACAAACTGAACTTGATGATTCCAGCCAACCAGTCAATATGTGTCACTATCTAACCACAGGCAAAAGTAATGATGGCATTACTGAGAGATATTAATATGAATGAATGGTTTTAATATATATACTATATAGTCCCAAGATTCTGGGATGGGTTAGGAATTCTCAATGGACTAATCAATTTTGATCATATATATTTCTATTCTATTTATATATATATATATATATATATATATATATTTCTCTATTCGTTGATAGATCCTTTTTCCTCTATAGACCAAGAAGCAAAACCAATAATGCAGCATAGATATAATAGAAATAAGAGAGAGAGAGAGAGAGAGAGATGGCATAGAACAGTTGTTACAAGGATGTTCTACCATTTTCAGCCATGGTTGCAGTCTAAGAAGCACGGGTGCGTTTCGGGACTCGGGTGCAGGTGTGGGTACGAGTGCGGAACTCGGCAATTTTTGAAAAAGTAGGGTGCGGGTGCGATGGGACTCGGCAATTAAAAAATTATTAAAAATATTTTTATTTATATTTTCTATATATTTTTACTATTAAAATCTTCTTAAAAAACACATTGCTATGCTTTGATTCACAAAACAAAGAAAGAAGAAGGCAATAAACACATTACTATGCCTCTAAGGTTAGAATTTCAAATTTTCCGGCGAGTTTCAAGGCCGATATCGGCCTGTTTTGGCTGTTTTCGGCCTGTTTCGGCCGTATCGGCTGTATTGGTCGCCGACCGATACGACCCGATATGGCCGATACGGCCCAATTCTGGCCGATACGGATCGATTCTGGCCGAATCGAAGCCGATTCGACGCGAATCGAGCAGCGTCGGCGCGAATCGAGCCGAGTTGGCGTGAATCCGAGAAAAAAAAAAAAATCGTCGGACTCGGGTGCAGCACCCTCCCAGCCGCGTCCATGCTTTCCAGGTTGCAGTAGAGTGAACAAAGGTGGTCTTAAACATCTTGTTCAAAGAAGCAAGTTTGAAAGGGTCGAGTTACTATGCCTTATCCACTCTTGTTCTTCTTCCCTTGGCCTTCATGATCTTTCACCGGTTTGTCTCTTAATTTGATTCTCTATACTGTACACAAAGTTTTTGATAAACCAATGAAAAATGCTTGCTCTTAAAAAAAAATTTCTTACTGATTTTTTATATTATATATTTAGAACTACAGATCTTCCAACATTCAAGTTGTCTGTCCTCTGTAGAATTCTCCTCCTGAGAGTACTTGGGAAAGAAAATTATACACAAGAAGCTATTCTTTTTTTAGTTTTCATTTGTAGGAAATGAAAATGGGCTAAAACAAACGATGATTATTTTTCTAATATTGATTGATTATGTGTGGGAAGGCAGGCTGTAGCTCAGGTGTGTGGCTATAAAGTCAAAAAATACAGTTCACCACTCTTGCTTCAGCCATCAGCAACCTCACACTGGCTTTCACTTTCATACTCGCTCTAATTATCAGGTTTCTTTCATCCTTTCTTACTGTTCATTATACTTTTATTTTTGTTTCTGTTTAAGTCTTTACATAATTTTTTTCTTTTTGAATGAATTAACTTATTATATTTGATACCTTGTATTTAATGCAAGTGCACCATTATTTATGTCTCTTTTTTCTAGCCATGTACTTGGTGGACAAGAATTGTTAATGGCTGTATGGTCATAGAGTTCAAAAATTGTTATTTAAAAAGATACTCCCTCCGTTCCAATTTTTTTGTCATGTTTGAAAAGTCAAACTTTTTAAGGGAACATCATTTATTGTCTTGTCTACCTTTTAAAAATGTATAAATTTCCAAAACTACCCTTAAAAAAATTTATTAAAAAATTGAATTAGTAAATTAATAGGGGTATAATAGGAACATTAGTAAATTAATGACTTTTATTTTTAGAAACAGGACAATATTTTGGGACATCTCAAAATGGAATAGAGGACAAAAAAAATGGGACGGAGGGAGTATGAAAATTGTGATTTAAAAAGTGTTGTTGAAAAACGTGTTTTAGTTTTTATAAATAAAAAAAATGTGTTTGGTATTATGGTTTAAATAACATATTTCAGTATTCGAAAAAAATAAATATGTGTTTGGTATGTGTGTGTTTGATTTTAAAAAAAGCTGACACCTTATACAAAATTTTTTTTTTATTTGATGAGGGCAGAGAGTCTGATTTGAGGAAGAGATATGTCACATCAGGTGGTTCCCACAGTGTTTGAAAAACGTTATTTGTTGTTTAAAAAGCGGTCACAAGTGATTTCAAAAAGCCTCATTTAAAAACCACATTTTCAACAACAATTTTCAAGCAACACTGAACGCAGATATGTTGCCAAACGCGTGTTTTTATTTTTGAACACCAATGTTCAGTGTTTAAACACTGAACACTAGTGTTTAAACTCATTGACCAAATGGCCCCTAAATCACTGGTTATTTCAATGATACTTATGGACAACACCTTTTACTTATGAAAGTCATTAGGATAAAATCATGGGCACTGTAGTATCAATATTGGTGCAATGGCAGTGGTTCTCTATGAAGGCCCTGCAATCATATAGATCACGTCTCAATCACCATCCCTTTCAGTTCATTTTTCTATAAGCTCATCACTATTGAATTGGGTCATAGGTGGCCTTCTACTTACTGTTGAGTACCTTCTACTTGTTCATTGCATTTTACAGATTCAAGTTATGAGAATATTGCCATAAGAGCTAATTGTGATGTTCGCATGCAACTTGTTTGCGACAGTTATATCTGAACCAGTATCTTTAATGCTAGACATGAACTTAAGTGGTTGGTGACTAAGGGCTGATATAGCATTAATGGCCATTGTATCCTCGGTATGAAACTAATGGACTACCGTGACAAAGAAGGCTATTGGTAACTTCTGACCAGAGGAATTCTCTCTGATCAGGGATTTGCTTCAGCCTTCAGCAACATTTTCTACACTTGAATCCTGCACTTGAAGGGACCTCTGCATGTCAATCTTCAGGCCACTGTCAATTGCCACAACAGCTGCTATAGGTGTCATATTCATTGGTGATGCTCTCTATCTTGGGAGGTACAGTATTCTCTCCCTCACAAACGGACGTTAATTTTCCCACCTTTGTGAGTTGAATATTAAAATAAATTCAAAGAAGCAGATGCTATTTTCCATGACTGGATTATGTTTGGTTCTTAATAGTTCACTTGTCATTTTTTTTTCCTTCCTAACGTTGCCTTGTTGTTGGAGATATAATAATGTCAATTGTGGTTTATGCAGTTCTATGGGGAAAGGCAATAATATTTTGCACATCATACACAAATTTCAGTTCAAAAAATAAATTGTACAATGTGTGCATTAACAATTACCCTTTTGAGATGTATTCCTTGGTGATGCTCTTTATCTTAGGAGTATATAATTCTCTCACTTTCTCACAAAAATGCACAAATATAGAGACACAGATTCCCTTTTCCTCCAGAGTAGAACAATTATCAGAGTACTATATCAAGAAGAAAAAATCAGCTACCACGTGTTAATTGCCTTGCATATATTTTTCACAATTCATTGTCCTTCTTTTCTTCCTAATGTTGCAGCGTTATTGGAGCAATGATATTTTCAATTTGATTTTAATCAGTCACATGGGCAAAAGCCAAAGAAGAATTGAGAGAAGCCTATTGCTGTGGTAGCTTGGGATCTTTGGGATCCTCATCTGATGATAAGACCCCTTTGTTGGAGAGCTATATATTTGGAGGTATGAGATCCAAACCATTCTCATGTGATTTAAACCAGGACAGTTTGAACTAGATAGAGGAATATATATATATATATATATATATATATTTTGGTTAAAAAACGATGCATCAAAAAACTAAAACACTACATCAAGTTCAGGAAACAGCCTGTTAAAATACACTCCAGTACAGTCATCCTCAAAAGCAGAAAGAACCTCCGCAGGCGGACCATTAAACATAAGAAAATGTAACTCCTGTTCGGTCCCCATTCTAGCGAGCATATCAGCACACCTGTTAGCTTGCCGGTAGCAGTGATTAAACTGGATTTGCTGAAATGTTGCCGCCAGCTGCCTGCAATCATCCAAGATAGGAGATATTACATGGTTTTCATAATCTGGGTTTTTAAACACATCCACAACTGCTTTTGCATCTAGCTCAACAATAAGGCAAGGTATGTTTATATTACAGCAAAGCATAACTGCATAAGTCCATCCCTAAGCCCCCACAGCTCTGCAACAAAGCAGTTTGTTGATATATATATATATATATATATATATATATATCATCTCAGCAAGGCAGCAGCTTATGTACAAACTTATACATTATGCACGGGTCCTTTGGAAGAAACACAACAATACGACAAATAATCTACAACTCAAACTGAAATTTCAGTGTCACCTATAGAATAAACACTATAGGACAACAACAATATTAAATAAAGAAATGTATATTACTAACAGAGGAGCCATGCTAGTACCAATAAATGGCCACTGGAATGACCAAGATTCAAACCCCCCATCAAATTCGAACTACTAATATTAGTTATTGGATGAAAGAATTTATCAAAACTATGCAAATTACCTCATTATGGTACAGTGAAAAGTTATTGAGGTCCTGATAGAATTGAAGGAAAGAATGAAGAAGCAGCAACAATGTGCACTTCCTGGTTTTCAACTCTAGCTCTCATGTTTGGTAAAGATGGATTGGAGAAGAAATAATCTAGGTCAGATTCAACATTCACAACACCCTCTTAAGACTTTAACCACCATAGACATGGAAGGCCCTCTTTGTGAAATCATTTTGCAAACACCATGCTGCAACTCTCATCGTATTCACAACTTCACCTCCATGTAATTGCATATCTTCACTGCACTTATCAACCAAATCCAGCAACCGATCCTCCACAATATTTTTCTTGAAAAGATCAAGTAGATGCATTGCTTCCTCTGGCTGAGAGCAATCTAAATTTCTCCTTCCACACAAAAT
Organism: Quercus ilex subsp. ballota; assembly: GCA_032727855.1. NCBI lineage: Eukaryota > Viridiplantae > Streptophyta > Magnoliopsida > Fagales > Fagaceae > Quercus > Quercus ilex. The sequence continues at coordinate 76,831,725 of CM064909.1, forward strand.
CTCCAAGAGTACTACTCCAAAGTTATAGACATCTACCTTTTCTGTAATCATTGAACTCAACCATTCTGGAGTCATATAGCCAGGAGTCCCTCTCATGTTTGTCACAACTTGACTTTGGTCATGGTCAACTAGTTTAGACAACCCAAAATCAGAGACTTTTGCATTAAAATTCTCATCTAAGAGGATGTTATGTGGTTTTATATCCAAGTGAACTATCTTTTGCCCGCACTCTTCATGCAAATAAGATAGTCCCCTTGCAATTTCAATGATGATCTTCTTTCTAAGTTTCCAATCAAGCGACATCTCAAGATTTTTGTGAAATACCCATCTATCTAAAGACCCATTAGACATGTACTCATAAACAAGAAGCCTATGATATTTCTCAGTACAAAATCCAATTAGTCTTACCAAATTAATATGATGGATGCTGCCAATTGTTTCAGCTTCGCCGGCCTCGAGACACGCAGACCTCGAGATCAGACTGAGCCTAGGCCGGATCTTTTACTTCTTTCTTTTTCTTTCCTTTTTTTCTCTTTTGTTTCTTTTCTTCTTCAAGGTGGGTTTTTGCTCTTAGTTTCTTCTCTCTTTTCTTTTTTTCTTTTCTTTATTTCTTTGTTCTTCACTCTGGTTTCTTCTCTTAGCTGCTTCTTTTTTTGTTTTTTTTTTCTTCTTCAAGTGGTGATGGTAGAGATGGCTGAGTTTGGGTCTTTGATATAAGGATTTGGGTTTGGGTTTTTTGTTGTGGTTGTGGTGGTTTGAGGCTTGGATTTTTTGGTGAAGGTTGTGGTTTTGGTAGAGGACTGTTGGTGGGTTTTGATTTTTGATTCATTCGGATTTTTTGGTGGAGGTTGTGGTTGTGTTGAGGGCTGTTGGTGGTGGTGGTTGTGGTTGTGGATTTCTGGGTTTGCCGTTGGTGGTGGTGGAGTTAGGTTTCGGTGAAGCTGGATTTGAAGAGCCAAAAAGAAAAGGGACACGGGTAGCAACCGTATTCTTCTGTGCAGTGTCAGTGAGTGGGTCCATCATTTTGGCAAAAAGTGAAGTTAAAAACTGAGATACATGACTGAGTTTTGTGACCAAACAAAAGTGTTGGATTTTTTGAGTGATAGTGGAGTTTGAGTTATGAGTTATGGGTTTTGAATTTGAGTTATGAAAACTAAGTACTGAGTTATAAAAACTGAGACACCTCTAAACCAAACGGGCCCTGAGTTTGTTGCAATGTGTTACTTGAGTTTAGTACAATGGAGTACCATGTAAAAAATACAGCAATCACATTGCTACAATTGTTGACTTATCTATTTTTTTTTTTCACATTGGCTTTTCAGTTTTGTTTCTTATTCTTCCAAGTGTGGGTTTCTCATTTTTCTTTCTTTTGTCAAGGTCACATGGGATGGAAGGGCACAATTGTTGACATATCTAAATTTTTTTTTTTTTTTTCCTCATTGTTTGTTACAGGCAAATAGTTTTCTCATTGGCTTTCAGTTTTGTTTCTTATTCTTCCAGATGTGGGTTTCTCTTTTTTCTTTCTTTAGTCAGGGTCACGTGGGATGGGAGGCCACAATTGTTGAATTATCTTTTTTTTTTTTTTTTTTTTTCCTTAATGTTTAAACACAAGCAAATAGTTTTATCACAAAGAACTTGAGTTTTATAAACTCGAGTTCTAACTTTTTTCCTCCACTTTTATGAATTTTATGTCAAACTCAAGTTTGTGAAACTTAAATTTTAAAAAAGTGATACATTGCTAGATATTTCTCAAATAATGGTAAAATACTAATAATTTCAAAAAATAGTGATATTTGGCTATTTTTGCCTGGCTGTGGACCCTATCTTTTCCAAACAGTACAAGTGTACAACCCAAAAAATTTATATGAACTAGCTACTCGCTATGTAGTATAAACTAGAAGTACAGACGGACCCATGTTTGGGCTTGGGGCGCTTATGGCCCCCCCGAGCCAATGAAAAAAAAAAAAAAAAAAAAAAAAGTCTAAGTATACTCTGCTTGAAATTGGAATTTGGACCAAACAAAAATTAAACTAGGCCCCCACCACAAGAGCTTGCCCCTTAAAAAGTTAAAACCAAAAATAGCCCAAATGGGTTGGGTCCCGTGAAGAGTAAGTTTCATCTTTTTCTCCGTTGGGTTGTTTTGGGGATTATGCTTTGGGTTTTGTTTAGATGGGTTGGTTTTGTTTTATATATATAGGGTGTTATTAACATATACCCTTAAAATATACATTAAAGGTCTATTTAAATATAATTTATTGTTATTGAAAATTAATTGTTGCTGAAAATATTGTAGCAAAATAAATTTTAAATGTGTAAATAGTACTGTGTGACCTATTTTTAATATTTTTTAATGCATGAACAGTGCTGCTACAGCGTGTGAACAGTGATAATTGTCTTCTGTATAGTGATTTTACTCTTTATGCGTGTGGACGACTAAATTTCTCGGTTCGAAATAAGTCAAACAAGTAAAATAGTTTCACAAGTGTGAATTTGTATTGATGATTGTGTGGTACAATTCTCTGTGATTACAAAAGAGTGATCATCTGATTCGATCTCCTTGAAAGATTTGTTGATTGGAGTTGTGGTAATGTGATTTTGATTTGAACACCAAATATACTTCAATTTGGCTGAAGAATGGATCGAAGATCTTTGAAACGGAATTACAATGAATCTCTGGCTATGAGCTTGTTAGAAATTCTTTGTTCTTCGTGTTCTTGGTGCGTTCTTCGTCTTTGAAGATTTGTGGTGGAAGTTCTTCGGGGCTTTAGAGGCTTGAATCCGTAGAGCTTCACTGATTTGTGGTTTGTAAGGTTTCTGGAGGCTTTTGAGCTTGATTCCAGTGAACTTTGAGATCTAGGCAGGTAGTTTTGATGATTCTACTTCGAATGTTCTTCGTATTTGAAGGTTTATGTTGGAAGTTCTTCGGTGCTTTAGAGGCTTGAATCCGTAGAACTTTACTGATTTGTGATTTGTTGATGTTTCTGGAGGCTTTTGAGCTTGATTCTAGCAAACTTTAGGATCTAAGCAGATCGTTTGGATGATTCTGCTTCGAATGTTCTTCGTATTTGAAGGTTGAAGTTCTTGAAGTTGCTGGAGGCTTCAAGGCTTGATACCAGCAGAGCTTCTGGACTTCTGAATCTTCTCTGATGCTGCTTGTGCTTCAGATGGCTTGATGTCCTCCTAAATGTCTTAGGAAGGCTTCTATTTATAGGAGTTTTGGGGTGGATGAGCGACACGTGGCGGAGTCTGATTGGTGACACATGTCACAGTCTGATTGGTCCGCTTATGTCATCGCTTACACGTGCGAGGTTGCTTGGGTCATCGCTTACACGTGCGAGGTTGCTTGGGTCATCGTTTACACGTGCGAGGCTGCTTGTGTCATCGCTTGCACGAGCCGATGCATGATTGGTTCTTGCATGACACTTGGCAAATTTCTGTTGGCTTCTGAATGGCAACAGTAAAACCTAGCAGCAGTATGTGGCGCTTTGTAATTGGCTGTATTTTGTGGTCTTGGTAGTGTGACGTGTCAGCTTGTGATAGGTCGGGAATTTTCCCTCTCTACAAATGCCCCCTCGAGACTCGTTCACGCACACGGTTTCAGAGTGTGGTGTGAGAATGAGTTTCGAAAACAGATTTTTTTTTTTTTTTTTTTTTTTTTTTTTTTTTTTTTTTTTTTACACTTGGTTCTTCAAATGAAGCAATTGAAGGTGGTGGAGCTTTCAGCAGGATGAAATAATTTCCGAAGAGTAGACCCACCCATATGAAAGGCTTTGATGAGACCGAAAAGAAGTCTGCGAGTATTTGAATGTACTTGCGTGACTGAGCCTTCTCAGGAGAGGTTAAGTTGAAGTAACTTCAGAAGAGTACTTTTGGATCATTGGCGGCGATCACATGGTGTAGAAGATGGGGAAGACGCGAGGATGGTGGCTGGGTATAACATGCAGAGCCATGGGGCCAGCCTCGTGTTTTTGAGAACTTCTGGTGAAGTTATATAGGAAGAGTATACTTCAGATTAAGGCTAGGCCATGTGGGAAAGTGGTTAAGTGCGCATGTGTCATCGTTTCACTCAGGTTAAGTTGAAGTAATTTCAGAAACTTATGGATTCTGGGGATGATGGTGTTGGTGGTGAAGAAGACGGGGATGAAGCAAAGCAAATGGGTGAAACACACACCACTACGGTGCTAGCACTGTATGTTGCATGGGGTCTGACAGTGAGTAATCGAATGTGCGTGTGTAATGGGACCAAACCGACAGACATTATGTTGAAGTAATTTCAGAAGAGTACCTTCTAAAATACTTCAACCTAGATTTATGTTGGAGTAATTTCAGAAAATGTGTTTTGAGGTACCAGCAATGATGACCTTTGAGTCCCATAGTGGTGGGGACATGGAATAAGGCTCTGGTGACCATTTACCAGCCCCAAAGGCTGAACTCTGATAAGCTGGTGCCTTGAAGGTTGCCTCAAATGTTGGATGGAAGACAATTTGTAGGATACCCCAACACTTTTTTCCATCTTCACTTACTGCTACTTGTTGGAAAAGCACAGAAAAATGAAAGATGGAGCTAACTTGTGATTCTGGTCTTAGAAACCAGCCAAGTTGCTGTTTGTTCCGAACCACTGCTTCTGCTGGAAGACCAAGCAATTGGAGAGAGACTACAGGAGACCTGAGGTTAGGAACAGGAGTCTCTGCTGGACTTAGACTTCCTGGCCAACTAAATCCACGGAAGCATGGAAGGTCGATACAGGCCTTGTTATGAGTAATTTTATGAATAAAGGTGGTCGTTAAGTGGAGAAACAAAATTTGTTTGGATCTCAAAACTACAATGATGTTGTGAAGAGGGTTTCTACCGAACCATAAGAGGGTTGATTTCAAACTGACTATGAAGCAATATTGGTTGCTAAATGTTGAGAATGATGAAGTCATAGTGAGAAATGGCTGTGAGAAGGAGGACTTAAAAATTTGAAAGAAGCAAATCTTCATTTCATGACTCAGTGTTTTTTTTTTTTCTTGATGAGTTCTTGTTGAATCCGGCCCTTCTATTTATAATGGAGAGATGAAGAATGGTAGATGGATAGTTGAGAATGGTGGATGTGAATTTTTGGTGAGACCGATGGATGAGAATGGTAGGTGAGAGAGACCGATAGGGAACGAGAATGGTAGGTGAGAGAGATGAAGAATGGTAGGTGGGAATGTTTGGCACCGAAAGGGGAATTGTGGGTTGGACGGGTGACTCGATGTAATTTCAAGCTCAAGACACACTTGTGAGAGTTCATTTGTACTTTAGAAGGAAAGCCTTGATGAAGTCTGGGGAATAACCCTGAGGGGATCCAAACTAAATGGATGAATCTCAAATTTTGATATTGAGAACTTTAGTTTTGGATATTGTCAGCACTTCGGAGATGTGAGCTAGATTGATGATTTTCAAGCCACGAAAAACTATGCAAGACAAGTCTGGTTCGAAAATCTTGACTTTGGGTTGATTTCAACATAAAAGACAACTATCTTGGAATTGGGTTATTTGTGCAATTTTTGAGTTTCAAATGATGGAACGGACTCCAAATTTGGAATGTACACGAAAAATTGAGTAAGATAGGTCCATCTTAAAAATTTTGACTTTTGGTCAACATTTACGCAAAAGTCAACTTTTTTGGAAATTGGACGTTTGCACAATTTCCGAGTTTCGAATGAAGAAACGGATCCCAAAATCGGAATGTACTCGAAAAACTGAGTGGGACAGGCTCTTTTTGAAAATTTTGACTTTTTGGTCAAAGTCAAAGGTCAAACTTGGTCAAACCTTTTTCTCTCTCTCTCTCTCTCTCTCTTTTTTTTTTTTTTTTTTTTTTTTTTTTTTTTTTTTTTTTTGCAGGCGGTTCGGATCGGGTCATATTTCCGGGTCGGTCCGGGTCAAACGGGTCAGACCGGGGTTCTGGATTATGACGTCAGAGGAGCGCGTGTCAGCGCGTGTATATCAGCCAGCGCGTGTTAGCGCGTGAGGACTGAGGGAGGCGCGTGTAAGCGCGTGAAATTGACGATGTTGATCACCGTACCTTCTGGCGGTGCGTGGAGGCGCGTGCCATACTCTTTAGGCCTGAAATTTTCAGGTTTTGCCGAGAAAAGGCCGCTGGATCTAGTGGTATGATTTGTTTTCTGAATTGGTGAGCAGATTTTAAGGAGGAGGCAACGATATTCGAAGATTGTTGCGGCACGTAGGAGCGCATGCTTGCTCCGGTGAGATCGAGCTTTCCTGGGTTTTGTAGATCTTTGTTTGTTGAAGATCCCTGTGGTTCAGTTTTGTGAAATTCTGAACTGATTTGCACAAATTTGTCAAAGAAGGCTACGGGTCATTGTTGAACTTATGTGGCTTTTCAACAGCTCTGGCAAAGCGGCAACTGTGTTTAGACTTGAAAGTCGTGAGGTGGGTGATGAGCCACCATTTTCTCACTCTCTTCATTAAATGTCTTGTTTTATTCTCAAAATTTGGTGCAGACTTCTTTGATTTTGAGTGCATTTGAGGCTGTAAAGTCTGACTTTTAAACTTAAGATGTTTTCACATTTTTTTTGAAACGTGAAAACAATTTTTTTGTTTTCCACTAGCCGGTTGGTAGAACCATTTGATGATTTGCTGACTTTCTTCATTTTTCTTGCTTGCTATCTCAGAAGTTTTCTATATAAAGGCATGTTATTGCCTTCCTTTATCACTGAGGCACATGCTGAACATTCACCTTTCTTCTCCTGCTTTCAATTTTTTTTTTTTTTTTTTTTCACATGCTATGAAACCTTTTCCTGACAAATTTTTTTGTTGCTTGTTTTTGTTTTGCAGCACGGTTTTCTTTGGCAATTAAGCCGCACCAACACTTGTCTTTTCAATGCAGCAATCTCAAGAGTCTTTGCAACGTAGCCACATCAAGAGTCTTTACCATGAAGATATGCTAGCATTTGTCCTTGTAATGAAGTCATGCCAACATTCATCTTTGCCATGAAGCAATATTTGCACTTACATATGTCATGAAGTCGCACCACCATTTGCACTGAAGCCGTGTCAACATTCATCTTTGCTATGCAGCCACGTCAACACTTCAGTTGTATCGAAGTCGTGCCGAGATTCGTCTTTGCCATGAAGCCACGTCAACACTTTATTCGCATCGAAGCCGTGCCAACGCTCATCTTTGTCATGAAGCCACGACAACACTCCACACTAGCACTTGCACTTGCATTGAAGTTGCACCAATATTGACCTTTAAAATAAAGCTACAACAGCATTAATTTTCAGAGGCAACATAGCTCAGACATCGAGGTGCATAGCACTGTAGCTAGACATCAGGATCTCAAAGATGCCAACAAGACGTTGAAGATGCAAGGAAAGGCCAATAAAACCTTGAAGTTTCGAAAAGAATGCCACCAAGACTTTGACATTGTATGAACATGCCCTTAGAGGAGAGATGACACAACACCAACTTTAGATGCTGGAGGAAGGTGACGTTGTCCAAATTTCAAAGACATGATGTGAAACGGCACCACTCAGAAGTGAGATGATGTGGTTCAAATTTTGGAGTTGTGAAGTGACACAACCTAGAAGAGAGACGATGTAGCTTAGACTTGCAAGGTACAAGAAGATGCCCCCAGGAGACAAGTGATGCCAAACATACTTTAAAGACATGGGAAGATGCCCACAGAAGAGGGGCAATGCCATGAAGACTTCATTCTTTGCAAAAGTGGTTGAAGATTTTATTTTACTCCACAATCAAGAACTAACTTATGTTTATCATTAGTTCAAGGAAAGCCGAGTAACACCAATTCTTTGCAGCTGTCATTTTCTACCACAATGATCTTTGAGCACCATGTAGTGAGCAATTGATTGATCCTATGCAACGCCTGCCAATTAAAGGGATCTCAAAAGTATATTGACGACTTTTGAAAAATTCCTTAAGCTAGACTGGCAATTTTTCTTTCTTTTCATGTGACTGAACTTAGTAAATGATACCAAGTTGCCTACGTACCCCAGAGAGGGATCAAGTCATTACGTAGTTCAAAAGTTTTTTTTTTTTTTTTTTGGATCATTTTTTTTTTTTGTGATCTTTTTGTTTTTGTTTTTTGTTTTGCAAAAAAAGAGGGCTCAGTGTGTAATAGTGGGTATCACCACTAATCGAACCCGAGACCTCTCAAGGGCGACTTGGGCATCCAACCACTACGCCACTCTAGCAATTGGTGACATAGAATGGGATTAGTTTCTCCTTATTGGTACGCTTTCAAAGGTAATGGGAAGACATCATGTACCCTTGCAGCGCTGTAGTGGGTAGTTTAAGCTCTTGCCGAGGAGCAATCCTTGATTTTCAAGCATAGAAGCGTTTAAGGAACTTCCCATTGATGGGGCCGATCCTTGCATCATCATTGTTGATCAACTTGTATGCTTGGTTGGTGTTTGCCTCCTGCTTGAGAGTTGGAAGTACATCACAAGCAACGATGACATGGTTTGACCCGACAACTTCATTGAAGTCTAGATCAATCTTGTTTTCTTTAGCAAGCTTCATGATTTGTTCTTTGAAGACGAAGCATTTTTGGATTGGGTGGCCAATGATCCGATGATATTTGCAGTAGTTAGGGTCATCAACTTTCCCCATGTCTTCTGGCCGCTTACATTCTGGCAATTCAATCAATTTCAATTGCAGTAGTTGTTTTAAGATGTTTGGCACATCTTCATCGGGGAACGGATATGCTTTTTGCTCACGTTCCTTGAAAGTCAGATGACGCACCTCGTTCTTTTGCCATCCTTCAAGTTGTTTTTCATTTGCATTTGCATTTGCTCCTTTTCTTGGAAGCTTGACTTCGGCAGTGTTAACAACCATTGGGTCTTTGAGGCTGACTTTTGAATTCCTATCATTCCTCCTCACTTCCCTTATGCTTTCTTCAGGTGTGGGAGGTTTTGTATTTCTCCGGCTAGCAATGCTCAGCTCCATGTCGTGCGCACGAGTTGCTAACTCTTCAAATGTTCGAGGCTTTATCCCTTGAAGGATGTAAAGAAGTCCCCAATGCATGCCTTGGATGCACATCTGTACAGCGGAAATTTCTGAAAGTCTATCCTTGCAATCTAGACTCAAAGAGCGCCACCGATTGATATAATCAACGACGGGCTCATCCTTCCATTGTTTAGTATTGGTAAGCTCCATCATGCCTACCGTGTGCCGTGTGCTGTAGAATCGGTTGAGAAACTCCCTTTCAAGTTGTTCCCAACTATCGATTGACTCAGGTTCTAAGTCTGTATACCAATCAAAGGCATTCCCCTTCAATGAACGGACAAACTGCTTTACAAAAAGGCCTCCTTGAGTCCCTGCATTCTCACAAGTTTCTACAAAGTGAGCAATGTGTTGCTTAGGGTTTCCTTTGCCATCAAATTGCAAGAACTTGGGGGGCTGATACCCATTTGGCATCCTCATGTTATCGATGCGCTTTGTATAGGGTTTCGAATATGTGAGAGAATTTGTAGAAGAACCTCCATATTGTGCTCGAATAGTGTTCGTTATCATGTCTTGCAATTGTTGGACAGATATCGAGGCTATTGAGGTGGAATGTCCGTGTTGAGAAGTGCCTTCACCTCCTTTTCCTTTATCGACCTTAGCGTTTTCTCCTTTTAAGGTAAAGCCAGGTGGGTGCTCAGGACCAAGACTTGATTCACCCGAATCTTGTACCTCTAGCTTGTTTATTAGGGTTGCAATTTTGACATCCTTTTCTTCAAGTGCTTTTGTGAGAAGGACGACCCTTTGTTCCATTTTAGCCATCTTTTCTTCCATGGTAGAGGTGTTAGTCATCATGACTGACACAACTTCCCAAGATGATGGAGAAGAAAGTGATTTGAAGTGAGCACGTGAAATCTCATCTTTTTGGTTCCCTTTGATGGGAGAGAAATCGTGCGACCAACTTCTTGTGAAGGAAGAAGGGGATTTGCCCCCATACTTAAGGTGTTCCAAGGTGGAGATGTCCTTGTTGATGACCTTGTTTCTTGTAAGAGGGTCTAAGAAGATGATTGTCTGGACCTTGGCTTCCTTGGTTGATTGAGATTGAAGTTGATTATTTGCTTTGGGTTGGCTACAATTGATTACACCAATGTAGTTGTTGGTGATAGCCGTACCAAGTTTAGTTGAAGTAGCTATTGTTGAAGCTTGAATGTTCTTGCAAGTGGCCATTGGAGCCGGTAGCAAGATGATGTAGATTTCTTTCTTTGAAGGAGAATGAGATGAGAGGCAGAGATGTCCCACCGGGCGTGCCAGAATATGTGGACGACTAAATTTCTCGGTTCGAAATAAGTCAAACAAGTAAAATAGTTTCACAAGTGTGAATTTGTATTGATGATTGTGTGGTACAATTCTCTGTGATTACAAAAGAGTGATCCTCTGATTCGATCTCCTTGAAAGATTTGTTGATTGGAGTTGTGGTAATGTGATTTTGATTTGAACACCAAATATACTTCAATTTGGCTGAAGAATAGATCGAAGATCTTTGAAACGGAATTACAATGAATCTCTGGCTATGAGTTTGTTAGAAATTCTTTGTTCTTCGTGTTCTTCGGATGTTCTTCGTGTTCTTGGTGCGTTCTTCGTCTTTGAAGATTTGTGGTGGAAGTTCTTCGGGGCTTTAGAGGCTTGAATCCGTAGAGCTTCACTGATTTATGGTTTGTAAGGTTTCTGGAGGCTTTTGAGCTTGATTCCAGTGAACTTTGAGATCTAGGCAGGTAGTTTTGATGATTCTGCTTCGAATGTTCTTCGTATTTGAAGGTTTATGTTGGAAGTTCTTCGGTGCTTTAGAGGCTTGAATCCGTAGAACTTTACTGATTTGTGATTTGTTGATGTTTCTGGAGGTTTTTAAGCTTGATTCCAGCAAACTTTAGGATCTAAACAGATCGTTTGGATGATTCTGCTTCGAATGTTCTTCGTATTTGAAGGTTGAAGTTCTTGAAGTTGCTGGAGGCTTCAAGGCTTGATTCCAGCAAAGCTTCTGGACTTCTGAATCTTCTCTGATGCTGCTTGTGCTTCAGATGGCTTGATGTCCTCCTAAATGTCTTAGGAAGGCTTCTATTTATAGGAGTTTTGGGGTGGATGAGCGACACGTGGCGGAGTCTGATTGGTGACACATGTCACAGTCTGATTGGTCCGCTTATGTCATCGCTTACACGTGCGAGGTTGCTTGGGTCATCGCTTACACGTGCGAGGCTGCTTGTGTCATCGCTTGCACGAGCCGATGCATGATTGGTTCTTGCATGACACTTGGCAAATTTCTGTTGGCTTCTGAATGGCAACAGTAAAACCTAGCAGCAGTATGTGGCGCTTTGTAATTGGCTGTATTTTGTGGTCTTGGTAGTGTGACGTGTCAACTTGTGATAGGTCGGGAATTTTCCCTCTCTACAATGCGTTGAAAAAAAAAAGTTCCAAAACGTGAAATAGAAAACGCAGCCACAACTTTCAGTGTTATCCTAACACATACTAAGAAACCATTTAAGAAAACTTTTTATGAAAAAAAAAAGTTATTAACTTTTTTATAATTTTTTCAAATCTCCATAAAATAACTTCCAAAAATTGAAGATTAATGTATGCCCCATATATATATATCAAAGAGAGATAAAAGAGCATTTTTACGATTTTATACAAATAATTAATCTTAGCAAGAATGTTACTAATAAATCAGTATTTTAGTTTAGCATCTTTATGTTTGTCTACTTGTGATTTGGTCTCACATGATTTTTTATTTATTTATTTTAACTTTAGATTTTTTATTTTCGTGTTTTACTTAGCAATAATAATTAGTATTACTACAACATTTAGTAAAGTTCACAAGATAAATTTTGAGATTTAGAAGAATTTTAAGTTTATATATATATATATATATATATAGATAATTGCATTCCAATGTATTAAAAATAGTTATCTTGTCTCTTTTCATTTCTTGATAGTTTGTTAATAATAAATGGATTCTTTGTTTCATACATCAGCCCTCCTCACTAGAAGTTCCGGCTTAACCCTTAGCAAACCCCAAAATCCACAAAATTATCTCATTGCTTTTACAATTTCATCTCTAGATATGTATTTTCAATGGTGTGTAACCCTCCACTGTCCAAAGTTCCATGAGGAAAAAGTAATACTTTATAGAAAAAATCTAATACCAAAATTTTTTTCACAATTTCTTACCACAACTATAATGTAGTAAAGTAGATTTGATGAAGAAAAAATGATAGGTCTATTCGTAAGTGATGATTAACCACTCACGGTTTGTCAAATCAGAGTTGTAATCAAAAAATTGTAGAATAATTTGTGATCCTAAAATTACTCTATTTTACAAAAATAAAAACATCAAATTCTAAGTAAATTTTATTAATGAAACAAACCGACTCCAACCAACCAGTCAAAATGTGTCACATGTGACCTTTTACCACAAGCAAAAGCGATAAAGGAAATATACATATCAAGAAAAAAAATAATACTCGGTAAAAATTGACTAATCTGTCAACAATCTTAGAACTAAGGTGTGGTTGTTGACTTGTATTATACTATATATTTATTTATTCATAAAGAGATCCTTTTGCTTCCATAGACTATAAGCCAACTAGTGATCCTACATAGGCATAATAGCAATCGTTGAGAGAGAGAGAGAGAGAGAGAGAGAGAGATGGCAGAGAACTGTTGTTACAAGGGTGTTCTGCCATTTTCAGCTATGGTTGCAGTAGAGTGCACCAAGGGTAATCCATCTCTAATTGATGTGTCCAATTTGTCTGGGGGCTAGCATATTGCCAAAGGGTAATCTACCTCTAACCACTTCTTGCCTTCATTTTACAACTTTGTTTCACATTCCAATTATAATAATGCATTCTTGTATTATAATTACATTTTGATCCGATTCTATTTGTAGAATACCATATAATAGCTTAATTTTAGATTTTCATTGAAATGCACTCTCTCATTTTCTCAGATACAAAATTAAAGAGCTTAACTCACCAAAATAACCAAAATACCCTTGAAACCTTAAAAACGATTAAAATACCCTCGAAACCTAAAAATTAGCCAAAATAACCCCGAAGCCTAAAAATTGATCAAAATAACCTAGAAACCTAAAAATGACCAAAATAACCCTGGAACCAAAAACTGACCAAAATAACCCTGAAGTCTAAAAATTGACAAAAATAACCCCGAAACCTAAAAATGACCAAAATACCCCCTAACCTAAAAAGTGACCAAAATACCCCTTAAACCTAAAAAATGACCAAAATACCCTCAAACCTCTAAAGTGACGAAAATACCCCTAAACCTTTGAAATGACCCAAATAAACCCAAAATCGCTAAAATGGCCACAAACAACGTGAAACCTCTAAAATTTCCAAAAATACCCTGAAACGTCTAAAACGACCAAAATACCTCTAAACCTATAAAACGACCAAAATACCCCTCAAAATATCTAAAATGACCAACATACAACTAATCCTATAAGATGAACAAAATACACTCGAAGCCTCTAAAATTACCAAAATTGGGGTTTGGGGTATCTTAGTCATTTTTTTAGGTTTATGGGTATTTTGGTCATTTTTTATGTTTAGGGAGTATTTTGGTCATTTTTTAGTTTTACAGGGGATTTTGATAATTTTTTAGGTTTAGGGTGTATTTTTATCGACTTACAGATTTAAGGGGCTTTTTTGTCATTTTATAGGTTTCGGGGAATTTTGGTCATTTTTTAGGTTTTGAGGATATTTTAGTCATTTTAAGGTTTATGGGTTATTTTGGTTGTATTTAGGTTTCAGGGGTATTTTGGTCATTTTTTAGGTTTCAGGGGGTATTTCAGTTAATTTTTAGGTTTCGAAGGTATATTGATTATTTTTTAGGTTTAGGGGTTATTTTGGTCATTTTTAGGTTTCTAGATTATTTTGGTCAATTTTTAGACTTCGTGGTTATTTTGGCCATTTTTTAAGTTTCGGGAGTATTTTGGTCATTTTTAGTTTTCAAGGTTATTTTGGTCAATTTTTAGGCTTCAAGGTTATTTTGGCCATTTTTTAGGTTTCAAAGGTATTTTAGTAATTTTTTTAGGTTTTGGAGGTATTTTGGACATTTTTTGGGTTTAGGGGGTATTTTGGTCATTTTTAGGTTTAGGGGCTATTTTGGTCATTTTTAGGTTTCTAGGTTATTTTGGTCAATTTTTAGACTTCGTGGTTATTTTGGCCATTTTTTAAGTTTCGGGAGTATTTTGGTCATTTTTAGTTTTTAGGGTTATTTTGGTCAATTTTTAGGCTTTGAGGTTATTTTGGCCATTTTTAAGGTTTCAGAGGTATTTTAGTAATTTTTTAGGTTTTGGAGGTATTTTGGACATTTGTTGGGTTTATGGGGTATTTTGGTCATTTTTAGGTTTTGGGGGTATTTTGGTCATTTTTTGGGTTTCAGGGGTATTTTGGTCATTTTATGGGTTTTGGGGGTATTTTGATCATTTTTAGGTTTCAGAGGTATTTTGGTCATTTTTTGGGTTCCAGGGATATTTTGGTAATTTTTAGATTTCGAGGTATTTTCATCATTTTTTAGTTTTGGGGATATTTTGGTAATTTTATGGGTTTTGGGGGTATTTTGGTAATTTTTAGGTTTCAAGAGTATTTTGGTCATTTTTTGGGTTCTAGGGGTATTTTGGTCATTTTGTAGGTTTTGAGATTATTTTTGTAATTTTTAGGTTTCGAGGGTATTTTGGTCATTTTTTAGGTTCTAGGGGTCTTTTGGTCATTTTCTGGGTTTCAGGGGTATTTTGGTCATTTTTTAGGTTTTGGAGGGTATTTTGGTAATTTTAAGGTTTTGGGGATATTTTGGTCATTTTTTAGGTTCTAGGAGGTATTTTGGTAATTTTTGGCTTTCAGGGGTATTTTGGTCATTTTTTGGGTTTTGGGGGTATTTTGGTCATTTTTTGGGTTTCAGAAGTATTTTGGTCATTTTTTTGGGTTTTGGGGGTATTTTGGTAATTTTCAAGTTTTGGGGGCATTTTGGTCATTTTCAAAGATTTTAGAGTACTTTGGCCATTTTCACTTTAGTGGCATTTTGGTAATTTTGATAATTGGGTAATTGGGTGGGTTGGGGTTTACCCATAATAATTGGGTTGAGTTGGATTTGGGTTATAAGGAATTAGTTAAATGGGTTTTAAATGAGTAAATGGGTTTTATATACCCAACCCAATTATGCCCACCCCAAACCCACCCAAACCCGCCCATTTGCCACCCTTATGTTCATCACAGCTAATTGTGGTGTTCGTATGCAACTTGTGTGCTACAGTTGTATCTGAACCAGTATCTTTAATGCTAGACGTGAACTTAAGTGGTTGGAGACTAAGGGCATAGCATTAATGGCCATTGTATCCTTGGTATGAAACTAATTAATGGACTACCATGACAAAGAAGGCTGTTGGTAACTTCTGATCAGGGATTTGCTTCAGCCTTCATCAACATTTTCTACACTTGAAGGGACCTCTGCATATCAATCTTCAGGCCACTGTCAATTGCCACAACAGCTGCTATAAGTGTCATATTTCTTGGTGATGCTCTCTATATTGGGAGGTATAGTATTCTCTCCCTCACACACGGACATTACTTTTCCCACCTTTTGGAGTTGATATTAAAATACATTCAAAGAAGCAGATGCTATTTTCCATGACTGGATTTTATTTGGTTCTTAATAGTTCACTTGTCTCTTTTTTCTTCCTAATGTTGTAGTGTTGTTGGAGCAATAATAATATCAATTGTGTTTTATGCAGTTCTATGGGGAAAGGCAATAATAATTTGCACGTCATACACACATTTCAGTTCAAAAAATAAACTGGGTATAGTGTGTGCATTAACCATTACCCATTTGAGAGGAATATAGTTCTCTCTCAAGCCATTGTCAATAGCCACTGCAGCTGCTAAGGTTGTCATATTCCTTGATGATGCTCTTTATCTTGGAAGTATATAATTCTCTCTCACGAAAATGCACATATATAGAGACAACAACAATATTAATATAAAAATGTATATTACTAACAAAGGAGCCATGCTAGTACAAATAAATGGCCACAGGAATGACCAAGATTCAAACCCCCATCAAATTCGAGCTACTAATATTAGTTATTGGATGATAGAATTTATTAAAATTATGAAAATTACCTCATTAATCAAGCGATAAAGATGGTACAATGAAAAGTCATCGTGGTCCTGATAGAACTGAAGGCAATATTGGAGTAGCAGCAACAATATGTACTTCTTGGTTTTCAACTCCACCTCTCATGTTTGGTAAAGATGGATTGGAGAAGAAATAATCTAGGTTAGATTCAATATTCATAGCACCCTCTAAGACCTTAACCACCATGGACATAGAAGGTCTCCTTGTGAAATCATTTTGCAAACACCATGCTGCAACCCTCATCATATTCACAACTTCAACTCCATGTAATTGCATATCTTCACTGTACTTATCAACCAAATTAAGCAACCGATCCTCCTCAAGATTTTTCCTGAAAAGATTAAGTAGATGCATTTCTTCTTCTGGCTGAGAGTGATCCAAATTTCTCCTTCCACACAAAATCTCCAAGAGCACTACTCCAAAACTATATACATCTACTTTTTCTGTAATTACTGAACTCAACCATTCTGGAGCCATATAACCAGGAGTCCCTCTCATGGTTGTCACAACTTGACTTTGGTCATGGTTAACTAGTTTAGACAACCCAAAATCAGAGACTTTTGCATTAAAATTCTCGTCTAAGAGGATGTTATGTGGTTTTATATCCAAGTGAACTATCTTCTGCCTGCAATCCTCATGCAAATAAGTTAGTCCCCTTGCAATTTCAAGGATGATCTTCTTTCTATGCTGCCAATCAAGCAACATCTCAGGATTTTTGTGAAATATCCATCTATCTAGAGACCCATTAGACATGTACTCATAAACAAGAAGTCTATGATTTTTCTCAGCACAAAATCCAATTAGTCTCACCAAATTGATATGATGGATGTTGCCAATTGTCTCAACCTCTGCCAAAAAAGATTTCTTGATTTGACTGAAACCATCAAGACGCTTTACTGCAACTTTTGTGCCATCAGGAAGAGTTCCTTCGAAAACTGTGCCAAATCCTCCCCCACCGAGCTCCTTATTGAAATTTTCTGTTATTGCTTGCAAATCATAATAAGAATATCTTGTGGGCAACCCTGGTACATGATCTAAATAATACTCTTCAGTTTCATCTGCATTTTTCTTCTTCCAAAATAGGAACGCAAAGATTCCAATTAAAAGAAACATAACAAGCAAAGATCCGAGGCTAGATCCCACTATTATTTGCTTGTCCTTTTTATGGTTTTTTTGTTGTCTAGGAAGATCTGAACTTGAGACATTTTGGACCTTAATGTATACTTTAAGGTGAGTATTATCTTGATCAATGGACATCAGTGAAAAAATTTGGGAGAGTAAATAGCAATTCCCTAAACTTTTACTCGAATTATAAAAAGCAGCTTTGCATGAACAATTTTTTAAGCAAGCCTGTTTACAACTATCTAAATTTACATGTTGGAGGTCGGGATTTATACTTGGGGGGTCTTGAGTAAAGGGAAAGTAGGTGATGTTGTGGAGCTCCAAAAGAATGTGATTTTTGGAAGCATCACAAGACAAGGGAGTAATCAGGGAGCAGCCACGGTCAGGTTCGACGGGCTGAAAATATCTTGTTGCATATGTAGGTCTAGGACAACTACACTGGCCGTCCGTACAAATACCATAATTGCCGCAAACTATAGGGAAACCACAGGATGTAATATTAGTTTTGAAAACATCATATACCTCCCCCCAATGTATATCAAACACTTTCAAGTGTCCATTGTCAGCCCCTAGTCTCATATACCGATTTGAGAAGTTTGATGGAAAAACCAAACTTGAACTTAAATCGCTGAATATATATAATCTATCCTTCAGGAATTGAACATAACGGATATTATTTACTGCTAAAGTATAATAGCGTTGGGGGGGAATAGAATTGATATAAGCAAAAAAACCTTGCCTGGTGACATGGAGCGAAAACAATCCCCCCAGACTAGTGAGTTGCTGCCCTGCCACCAATTTTTGCCCAACAAACAGCGTGTTAACTGGGTGATCATAAGACTGCCAAATTGTTGCACTCTTGTCATCCAGGAGCTGGAGGTTGCACATGTCGGTTAAGTTTAGGCCAGTCACAGATTTGCTGCCGATGTTTGTTGACCACACTGTAATTCCATTAGCATCTTTTAACACCAAACCTTTTTTTGAAGTAAGCTGCAAAGTCGTTGCATTAATACTTGGGTTAGCAGACCATAATACTTTTGGACTATCAGATTTCGAAATTTTGCCAGATTTGTAAGAAATAGAGAAAATGGCAAAGAGTTGAGTGTTGCACGACGTTTGATTACAGTAGAAGGCACAACCACAAGCACCGTAAACTTCATCGGAGGATCCACTTACAAGTATGATTCTCGCAAATGATCCATCGTCGAATTTGACAGAATCAGGAGCGGAAAGACTGTTGGTCCATGAAGTAGAAGCGTTTGGATTCAGATAACTGGGAGCTGGCAAGGCTGTGACTAGGGCTGGACAAGAAGGTGTTAGAAAAAGAACAAGGTAAAGAAGAACAACCCAGCTTATACACATTGTCTGTAAAGTAAAACAGAGTCTTAGAATCAAGAAAGGTCTAGTGGAAAGAGAGATTTTATTATTCTTTAGTATAACTATAGAATTCCTTCAGTTCCGCTTAAAACCTGTATTTGAAGGACTGGAACGTACGTCGAGAATAGTTTACGTAATTTCCTGGACCCTTCCCTGGTTGCCTCGCTTTAACGTCTTGACGAGAAAATATTTGATGAGATTAGGAAGAAAGTATTTTCTTTGATCTTGCAATGAGACTTTTCCACAGAAGAATTGGTGGAGGAAAGAAAAGGAAAAGAGAAGATATTTGATGAAATTTGGAAGAAACGGGTGGATGAGAAAAAAGACGGAAAAAAAATTGGAATGAAAAGAAGACAAAAAAGAGGGAAGAGGGTTTGGTGGGATTTTATTTTTAATTACAATCATACTAGTCCACAACAAATTAAAAATAAAATATATCACAATAGCTGTAGTGTAGACGTCAAAAGAAAATTAAATTTATTAATAAAATATTAAATTGGACTGACCACAGTTACAAACAAAGACTCATGAAAATATTATGATATTTTATTACATAGTCTACCCCATAATTTCACAATAATTTTATAATATTTAGCAAATTATTATTAGTCCTTATTTGAAATTACCACTAACATCACTTTTTTTTTTTTTTTTTTTATCTATAGTTAACAACTTGTTACATAATTTTTTTGGGTCATTTTTTAAGATTTTAGGGTACTTTGGTCATTTTTACTTTAGTCGTATTTTGGTAATTTTGATAATTGGGTGGGTTGGGGTTTACAATAATAATTAGATTGAATTGGATTTGAGTTAGAAGCAATTAGTTAAATGAGTTTTATATACTTAACCCAATTATGCTTACCCCAAAGCCATCCATTTGACACCCCTACTCATCTTTAACTTGATTGATATGAGTGATTTTGAGTCATAGATGTGTAAAATTGAGGATTTTTTTTTCTTTTTTGCATTTTCTAATGCAAATGCTCCTAGTGACAAGACTTAGGTGCCGTTTGGATTGTGCGTTTGCGCGTCTACGTTTCCTCTTTCTGTGTTTTGCCTTTTTTTTTTTTTTTTTTTTTGTTCAGCCGCAACATTTGACTAAGTCAGCAGTGAACAGTGGTAGGTTCCAGTTAGCTCAACTGGTAAAGTATCTGATAGTTGTATAAGAGATCTGGGATTCAATCCCCACCTATACCAAAAACTGATTGGTGTCTTGGTCTGATAATAAAGAGCAATTATCAGGAGCAGACGCCATAGGTTGAAACTCTAAAAAAAAAAAAAAATCAGCAGTGAACAGTGCACTCGTGTACTGTTCACAGACCCACAAATATCATTTTTTAGTAACTTTTTCATTAAAAATGGGTTCTACAGCATTATTCACACATTTAAAAATTATTTTGTTACAGTGTTTTCAGTTTTCAGCTATATCCAAACGGACCCTTAATCATCTTAACCCCAACCATTCCTCATAGATTGATGCTTACATCATGACAACTATGTTACAAAAAGATGTGATAACAAACCTGATTAATGTTACTTAAACAACAAACTAATTTCATTATATTAGAATATATTACTTACACTATTACGCACCTTTAGTGTGATTTCTTTCATTAGGTAATTGATGAAAAATGCTGATATGGTTAACGGTCAAAATAAAATATAATTTTCTTGTCACATAAATTGATCCCTAGACTGCCACATCAGCAAAACTAAAAAATTAAAAAAAGTAGAAAATTATAAGTGAACCTCACAGGCAATCACGTGAGGCTCAATTTGGGATCAAAATCCCTTTAAGTAGCACAATTTCATCCTCAGCCTATAGGTAAAAAATCTCTCTCTCTCTTGAAAATAGGTTTCATCTTCAGCCTTCAAATTGTGGCAAGACCGACCTGAATGTTCTATAAGCATTTTCCCCTAGGAAATTAAAGCAAACCTGGGAGTAAGGTTGAACTACTTTAGGTTGAAAAATCAAAGGAAGACTTGTACTTAGACTTTGAAAAGCATAGTTTCTCACGTTATAGTTAGACTATTAAACTTAGTCTAGTCCATTTATTTATATTCGTTGCATGAATCCAATAAGATAGGTTGACATTAGTCTTTTTCTTTATAATAAATCATTATTTTCATTCTCTTACTTGGAGTTGGTGGTATTATTAGTCTTTTTTTTCTTCTTCTTTTTTAAAGATACTTTCAACCTAGTCTTTAATCTTTGTTCATTTATTGTGTTTTGGACCTTAGAGTATTCACATTAGCTTATGCAAAAATTTCTGTCTATTTTAATATAATAACATACTTTTTCTATTTTATATATTAACTTTTCAAATCATCTCACATCAGATTATCTATTTTATACTACAATTTTATTAAAATATTAATTTTTCTTGATTTTTTAATTGTTTCTCTTTCATCACATACAACAACTATCATTCATTCTCTTTTTTTATCATCGGGATATGTAAAGAAAAAAAAAAAACTAAATGCAAAATGAATAATGTTAGTGTAAATTTATATGATTATTAAAGCAATTTTCCAAATTTACACATCTTTAGCTTGACTGATCTGAGTGATTTTGAGTCTTAGATGTGTAAAATTGAGAAATTTTTTTTTATCTTGCATTTTAGTGCAAATGCTCTCGGTGACAAGATTTAATCATCTTAACCCCAACCGTTCCTCATAGTTTGATGCTTACATCAAAACTATGTTACAAAAAGACGTGATAGCAAATCTGATTGATGTTATTTAAACCACAAAACTACTCTCATCATATTAGAACACATTACTTATATCACTATGCACATTTGACGTGATGGTCAATCTACAAGTATAAGTTCTTGTAAGGTGAAAGTGTAAAGGTCAGAATTTAAGTCTCTAAGAATGAACTTTATACACAGATTAGACTAGAGTAGGATTTCTATTTCAAATAAAGGAAAAAAAATGCATTACTTATAACAAATTATGGTTTTACATCTCTTTATTATTGTAATTGTTATTAATTTTTTGAGTTATGTTTACTAATTACGGTTCGGGGTAAATTACTTATTTGGTCCTCAATTTTTATGTTATATGTCAATTTAGTCCCTAATTTTTTAAATATGTCAATTTGGTTCTTAACCTTTTGATATTATATCAAAATGATTTCTACCATTAGGTGATTAATGGAAAATGCTGACATGGCTAACAGACAAAATAAAATATAATTTTCTTGTCACATAAATTAACGCTTGGGTGAGTTTGGCATTAGCTTTTAGCTTTTATGTGCAACTTTTTAAAACCTCACATTTTTTCCTTTTTTCTCACTTTTTAAAAAAATTTTAAAATATAAGTATACTTTAGCACACTTTCAACAAAAATTTTCAGCAAAAAAATAAATGAGTTATTTCCAAATGAGCAGCTAGATTGCCACATCAGCACACGCTCTCTCTCGCTAAAAAATAGGTTTCATCTTCAGCCTTCAAATTGTGGGAAGACCGACCTGAACGTTCTATAAGCATTTTCCCCTAGGAAATTAAAGCAAACCTGGGAGCACAGTTGAACTACTTTCGGTAGAAAAATCAGAGGAAAACTTGTACTTAGACTTTGAAAAGTAGTTTCTCATGCAATAGCTAGGCTGCATCCTCTTTAATAAGGGGCCACCAGTTTTTAAGGCTTCATCCACTTTTAAGTCCTCTCTTCAGCAGCCTCTAGCAATAATAATGTGCAACTCTGTACTATTTGCAGTTTGATTGGATCTATTTTAATTGCTTTTGGATTTTGTACTGTGATCACCCAAAAGACACCACTCTTGCAAAACACATAAAGCAAAGATACAAGAAAGTTTAATAAGAATATCCATACACGTTCACTTAAGCAAGTACAAATGTTAAATACCCAAGCACAAAGTTTTCAAGCTCAAATTGAAATTTTATTGTCACCTACAGCCTACAAGACAACAACAACAACAATATTAGATAAAGAAACGCATATTAGTATCAGCGGAGCCACACACTAATACAGTATACCAATAAATGGCCACAGGAATGACCAAGATTCAATCCCCCATAAAATTCAAACTACTAATATTAGTTATTGGGTGATAGAATTTATTAAAACAATACAAATTACCTCATTATTCAAGCAATAAAGATGGTATAGTAAAAAGTCACCGTGGTCCTGATAGAACTGAAGGCAATAATGGAGTAACATCAAGAATATGCCCGTCTTGGTTTTCAACATTAGCCCTCATGTTTGGTGAATATGGATTCGAGAAGAAATAATCTAGGCTAGATTCAACATTCACAACACCTTCTAAGACCTTAACCACCATGGACATGGAAGGCCTCCTTGTGAAATCATTTTGCAAACACCATGCTGCAACCCTCATCATATTCACAACTTTTCAGCTCCATGTAATTGCATATCTTCACTGTACTTATCAACCAAATCTAGCAATTGATATTCCTCAATATTTTTCTTGAAAAGATCAAGTAGATGCATTTATTCTTCTGGCAGAGAGCGATCCAAATTTCTTCTTCCACAAAATCTCCAAGAGCACTACTCCAAGGCTATATACATCTACTTTTTTCTGTAATCACTGAACTGAACCATTTTGGAGTCATATAGCCAGGAGTCGCTCTTATAGTTGTCACAACTTGGCTTTGGTCATAGTCAACTAGTTTAGACAACCCAAAATCGGAGACTTTTGCATTAAAATTCTCATCTAAGAGGATGTTATGTAGTTTTATATCTAAGTGAACTATCTTCTGCCTGCAATCCTCATACAAATAAGTTAGTTCCCTTGCAATTTCAAGGAAGATCTTCTTTCTATGTTGCCAATCAAGCAACATCTCAGGATTTTGGTGAAATACCCATCTATCTAAAGACCTATAAGAATATACTCATAAACAAGAAGCCTATGACATTTCTCAGCACAAAATCCAATCAGTCTCACCAAATTGATATGATGGACATTACCAATTGTCTCAACCTCTGATAAAAATGATTTTTTGATATGACTAAAATCATCAAGACGCTTTACTTCAACTTTTGTTCCGTTAGGTAGAGTCCCTTCGAAAACTGTGCCAAATCCTCTTCCACTGAGCTCCTTATTGAAATTTTCTGTTATTGCTTGCAAATCATTATAAGCATATCTTGTGGGCAGCACTGGTACATAATCCAAATAATACTACTCAGCTTCATCTGCATTTTTCTTTTTCCAAAATAGTAAAGCACAGATTCCAATTAAAAGAAACATAAAAAGCAAAGATCTGAGAGGCTAGATCCCACTATAATTTGCTTATTCTTCTTATGGTTTTTTTGTTGTCTAGGAGGATCTGAACTTGAGACATTTTGGACATTTTGGACCTTAATGTATACTTTAAGGTTAGCATTATCTTGATTAATAGCCATCAGTGAAAACATTTGGGAGAGTAAATAGCAATTCCCTAAACTTTTGCTTGAATTATAAAAAGCAGCTTTGCATGAACAATCTTTTAAGCAAGCCTGTTTACAACTATCTAAATTTATATGTTGGTGATCTGGATTTATACCTGGGGGGTCTTGAGTAAAGGGAAAGTTTGTGACGTTCTGGAGCTCTAAAAGAATGAGAGTTTTATAAAGATTTGGATGAAAATCTATTTTCATTGATTGATTCTGTAACTGTACAGTTTGTATATATATACCAACTTAACAACCACAAACACGTGTGAACACAGGGAAACAATTATAACTAACTCTAACTAACTCTCTCACGTGTCTGACTTAGAACTAACAAACTAATCAATTAATAAGCAAGAAAAACTACATGCCGTTTAAGTGTAATCAAGCAGACCAAGTAATCCATGTCGTTTAGATGAATAATTACAAGTCTTCATTTTCTTCAACTCTGAGAAGTAATCTGGACTTCTACTTGAATTTGTTCTGCTGCATTGAGCACCAATCTGTGCTGCATCACCTAATGCACCATCACTTAATGCACCAGCTGTTGCAGCTGTTGCTGCTGCATTGAGTGGCATGCCATGCTGCACACCAAGTAATCCATGTCGTTTAGATGAATAATTACAAGTCTTCATTTTCTTGAACTCTGAGAAGTAATCTGGACTTCTACTTGAATTTGTTCTGCTGCATTGAGCGCCAATCTGTGCTACATCACCTAATGCACCATCACCTAATGCACCAGCTATTGCTGCTGCATTGAGTGGCATGCCATGCTGCACTGGTGTGGCAGCATCACCTGATGCACTGGTTGCTGCACTGAGTGGCATTAGTGTAGCAACTGGTGTAACAGCTAGTGATGCATCCTGTTGCACTGGTGTAGCAGCTGGGGATGCATCCTCATCCATTTGCTTTTCATACTCCCCCTCAAGATGGACTGAGGAAGAATAAAGGTTAAGCAGTCCCATCTTGGATGTTAACACAGTGAATTGTTTATGGCCTAATGCCTTAGTCAATAAGTCTGCCAATTGACAATGTGTTCTCACATGATTCAACTTAATCACTTTAGCCAACACCTTATCTCTTACAATGTGACAATCAATCTCTATATGCTTGGTTCTTTCATGAAAAACCGGATTGGAACCTATGTGCAAAGCTGATTGGCTGTCACAAAACAACATGGCCTCTTTATCATGTCTAATCTGCAAATCCCTTAACAAATAAAGTATCCATACAATTTCACATGTTGCCACAGCCATGGCCCGGTATTCTGCCTCAGCTGAAGATCTTGACACAGTAGCTTGTTTCTTGGATTTCCAAGAAATCAAAGAATCTCCAAGAAAGATGCAGTAACCTGTAACAGACCTTCGTGTATCTGAACATGATGCCCAATCTGCATCACTGAAACCTTTGACATGAAGTTCTGACTGTGCAGAAAAGAATATTCCTCTTCCTGGTTCATTCTTAAGGTAGTGAAGTACCTTAAGTGCAGCAGCATAATGAGGCTTTCTAGGTGTTGCCATGAACTGACTGAGCTTGTGAACAGCAAAGGTAATGTCAGGCCTAGTGATGGTTAAGTATAGCAGCCACCCTATCAACCTCCTGTATTGACTAGGATCATGTAACACATCACCCTCATGTTTACTAAGTTTCACAGTAGGATCCATAGGAACCTTGGCTGGTCTGCATCCTAATAGGCCAACATCTTCCAAAATCTCTAGAGCATATTTCCTTTGACATAAGGAAATGCCCTTGGCTGTCCTTGCTACCTCCAAACCAAAAAAATACTTCAAGTTCCCTAAATCCTTCAACTTAAACTTCTGGTCTAGCAAAACTTTAAACTCCTCAACTCCCTTTTTATCATTACTTGCAATTAAAACATCATCAACATAAACCAGCAACACAATAAAAGAATCTCCTTGCTGCCTAGTGAATAAGGAGTAGTCAGCCTTGGATTGAACAAAACCAAGATCAACTAAGGCAGTTGAAAACTTAGAAAACCACATTCTAGAGGCTTGTTTGAGACCATATAGTGATTTATTTAGTTTACAAACCAATTGAGGTTGCTGCTCCCCCTTGCTGTGAGCATGCTTAGACTGCTGAAATAGAGGCTGCCCCTTGCTGTGAAAACCTGGGGGAAGTGACATAAAAACTTCCTCATGCAAATCTCCATGGAGAAATGCATTGTTAACATCAAGTTGGCTAAGAAACCAACCCTTTACAGCAAGCACAGCTTTGACAGACACCATTTTGGCAACTGGTGAGAAAGTGTCAATGTAGTCCAACCCCTCCTTTTGGGTGAAGCCTTTGGCAACCAACCTAGCCTTATATCTCTCAACTGAACCATCTGATTTGTACTTCACTCGATAAACCCACTTACAACCAATGGGTTTCTTACCAGAAGGCAAGGAAGTAATGGTCCATGTTTGATTAGCTTCTAAAGCTAAAATCTCAGCATCCATGGCTGCCTGCCATTTGGGGTTACCAACAGCTTGGTGGTAAAAAGCAGGTTCAATGATGGAAGAAATGGCATAGCAAAAGGATTTATAAGGCTGGGACAGGTTAGTGTAAGATAGACAAGAGTGAAGGGGATGAGAAGTACCTGAAACATGATTGGAGGAGCATGGAATGGCAGTTGATTTGACTTGATTGCAATGATAAGCCTTAAGGTAAGAAGGTGATTTAGAAGGTCTGGCAGACCTTCTAAGGACAGCAGGTAAAACAGATGCATCAGGAACAGTATTTGCTTCAAGAAACTCAGATGCAGCAGGGATATCAGTTGCATCAGGAAACTCATGAACTTCTTCATCAAAATCTTGATGGATTTGGACAATAGTGTCATCCGAAATGGTAGAGGAAGATGAAGGAATAGAGAGAGGAACAGCAATAGAGTCAGAGGAAGAAGGTGAATGGAAAATAGGTAGAGGAATAAGAGGGACAGATTGAGAAGATGCATCTGAAGCAAAAGGAAAACTGGACTCATGAAACACAACATCTCTAGACAGAAAAGTAGTGTGAGATTCAACATCAAACATTTTATAGCCTTTGACATTGAAAGGATATCCTAGAAAAACACACTTTCTAGCTCTAGGTGTGAATTTGTGTTTATGAGGAGTGAGGTTGGCAGCATAACATAAGCAGCCAAAGACTCTAAGATGGGAATAGGAGGGAGGTTTGTGAAACAAGAGTTCAAAAGGGGTTTTATGATTTAGAAAAGGGGATGGAAGTCTATTTATAAGATAGACTGCAGTGAGGACACAATCACCCCAGAAAGAGAGAGGAACATTGGATTGAATTTGTAAAGCTCTGGCAGTGGCAAGGATGTGTTGATGCTTTCTGTCCACAACTGAATTTTGTTGTGGAGTGTAAGCACAACTCAATTGATGAACAATTCCTTTGGAGTTGTAAAAATCATTAAAACTTAATTCTAAAGCATTATCAGATCTAATGGATTTAATCTTGGTTCCAAATTGGGTGAGAACCATGTTATAGAAAGAGACAATGAGAGGTCTAACTTCAGATTTTGCTTTGAGCAAGAAAACCCAAGTTGCTCTAGAAGCATCATCAACAATGGTAAGGAAATACTTATGACCATTAGAGGTTAAAATAGAAAAGGGACCCCATACATCCATATGAACAAGATCAAAAGAGCAATCACACTTATTATTATTGAAAGGGAAAGGAATTCTTTTCTGTTTTTCCAAAGGACAAACAGTACAAAGCTTATTACAACAATTCTTAAGAAAAGGTAAAGTGCTACTCAAAGAATGAACCTTGACATCAGAGGGGTGCCCAAGTCTTGAATGCCAAAGAGAAAACACATTTGTGAAGAGAGAAGAAGAGCAAACAGCAGAGAAGGACTTGAAATTCTGCTTGGAAAGGAAATGAGAAAGTGATGTGGTGGCTTGGGAGAGGCTTGAATCTTGCAACAAGTACAAACCATCATGCATTTTACCCATTCCAATCGTGCTCCAACATGTAAGGTCCTGCAGAAAACAAAATTGAGACAAGAAAACCAAGCATATAGGTTGGGACTTTGTTAAGGCACTGACTGACAGAAGGTTAAAAGTAAATGATGGTACACAAAGAACATTGCTAAGGGTTATATGGGAGGAAAGCTGAATGGTACCAATATGTGTAACAAGAGCTGCTTCCCCATTAGGTAGTTCAACCATGGTATGTGAAATTTCAGTATAAGAAGTCATCAAATGAATGGAACATACTATGTGATCACTTGCACCAGTATCAATGACCCATGTATGAAGATTATAAGCTCTTCTATTTACAATTTTGGTAGAGAAAATAGAATGCTTGAAGTTGATGGAAGTACCTGCAACAACATTTGATGGATAGGTCACAGAATTGGCAACATGAGGTTCTTGACTTTTAGGAAACTGTTGAGTAGAACATGAACCAATTAAGGTCAGAAGTTGCTGGTATTGGTCATGAGTGAAGGCTGGAGCTTGAGATACTGACATAGATGGAACAAAATCAGTGACTCCAGTAGAGGTGTTGCCTTGAAGTAGTTCAAGATTCGTTGAAACTTGATGTGCAGTGGCATTTTTGTTGTTCTTGAACTTGAATCCTGGTGGGAAGCTGTGCAACTTATAACATTTATCCACAGTATGGCCTAGCTTTCCACAGTGAGTGCATAAGGGCCTGTCTTTGCCTTTGAAGTTAGTTCCTGAGTTCTTGGCTGCTAAGGCAGTGGATTCAACTCTAACAACATTATGCACAGACCTCTGCATTTCTTCTTGGATGAACAAAGAATGAGCCTTATTGACAGAAGGCAAGGGATCCATTAATAAGATCTGAGTTCTTACTTGAGAGAAGGCATCATTCACTCCCATAAGAAATTTCATGGTGGATTCCTTGGTTTGAAGATTCTTCAACCTTTGATTAATTCCACACATGCAATGACCACAAGTACACTGGGGAAATGGACTCAAATTCTGCAATTGATCCCACAAAATTTTGAGCTGAGTGAAATATTCAGTGAGTGATTGCTCTCCTTGATGAATCTCAGCAATTTGTTTCTGGATATTGAAGATCTTGGTTCCGTTTCCTTGACTGAAGGTGTCTCGAAGGTCAGTCCAAATTTCCAAAGCAGTATCTCTGTAGATAATGCTTCCTTGGAGCTTTGGTGATACAGAGTTGATAAGCCAGGTTCCAACTACGCTATCAGCACGAATCCATGCTTGAGCAGCCTCTGGAGAATTCACCAATGGTGAAGAGATAGTTAAAGATCCATCTATAAATCCTAGCTTGTTCTTGCCAATCAAAGATTTTCTCACTGATCTCGCCCAAGCAGGATAATTTTCACCTCCAATCAATGGCTGAGAAGTGAGTAATGCTCCTGGATTTTCCCCAGGGTGCAAGAACAGAGGATTGCTAAGATTATACAAATCTTGTGAAGAAGACGAAGCTTCTGTAGTGGAATTATTTACTGTTGCTGTTTCTGCCATTAAAAAGCTTGAAAAGCTTGTAGAACACAGTAATGGTGAATCAAAGAAGATAACGATGCTATCAATGTTCTCTGATATGAAGAACAAAAACAGAGAGCAAAAGAAAATCTTCGAAGAAGATGATAGTGATGAATGAGAAAAACAGAGAGTTCCCAAAAAAATGATCTGAGAAACCCTAAGAAAATTGGAAACGCTTAAGAAATCGCTCTGATACCATATAAAGATTTGGATGAAAATCGATTTTCATTGATTGATTCTGTAACTGTACAGTTTGTATATATATACCAACTTAACAACCACAAACACGTGTGAACACAGGGAAACAATCATAACTAACTCTAACTAACTCTCTCACGTGTCTGACTTAGAACTAACAAACTAATCAATTAATAAGCAAGAAAAACTACATGCCGTTTAAGTGTAATCAAGCAGACCAAGTAATCCATGTCATTTAGATGAATAATTACAAGTCTTCATTTTCTTCAACTCTGAGAAGTAATCTGGACTTCTATTTGAATTTGTTCTGCTGCATTGAGCGCCAATCTGTGCTGCATCACCTAATGCACCATCACCTAATGCACCAGCTGTTGCAGCTGTTGCTGCTGCATTGAGTGGCATGCCATGCTGCACTGGTGTGGCAGCATCACCTGATGCACTGGTTGCTGCACTGAGTGGCATTGGTGTAGCAACTGGTGTAACAGCTAGTGATGCATCCTGTTGCACTGGTGTAGCAGCTGGGGATGCATCCTCATCCACTTGCTTTTCATAAGTTTTGGAAGCTTCACAAGACAAGGGAGTAATCCGGGAGCAGCCATGCTTAAAATACTTAGGCTTGCTTTCTTCGATGGGCTGAAAATAGCTTGTTGCATTTATAGGTCTAGGACAACTACACTGGCCGTCCGTACAAATACCATAATTGCCGCAAACTCTAGGGAAACCACAGGATGTAATATAAGTTTTGAAAACATCATATAACTCCCCCCAATGTATATCAAACACTTTCAAGTGTCCATTGTCAGCCCCTACTCTCATATACCGATTTGAGAAGTTTGTTGATGGAATAACCAAACTTGAATTTACATCGCTGAACATATATAATCTATCCTTTAGGAATTGAACATAACGGATATTATTTACTGTTAAAGTAAAATAGCGTTTGGGGGGGGGTGGGGGTGTGTGGGAATAGAATTGATATAAAGCAAAAAACCCTTTGCTGGTGACATGGAGCGAAAACAATCCCCCTGGACTAGTGAGTTGCTGCCCTGCCACCAAGTTTTGCCCAATAGACAGCGTGTTAACTGGGTGAGCATAAGACTGCCAAATTGTTGCACTCTTGTCATCCAAGAGCTGGAGGTTGCACCTTTCGGTTAAGTTTAGGCCTGTCACAGATTTGGTTGATTCTTTAGTACTATTAACTTAAGAATTGCTGTCGTCTGAAAACTGTAAATGATAAACTTCTGGTTGACTTTAATAACTTGACGAGAAAAGTTAATGTAATTTCATGGATCCTAATTTAGAGCAGAGCAGAGGCCTTCGTTCAACTTAAGCTGCACGCCTGACATTAATAGAACGTCACCGTTTCAGTTAAGCGAAGCACTCGTAGCTGGACTGGAGTGCAATTCAATTCCAGTGGATTTTAGATGTTTTACTTTTTTTTCTTTTTCTTTTTTTTAAAAAATTTTTTTTAGGATTTTGTTTTAATAAGAATTTTTTAGGAGGGTTTAGATGTTATCTTGGAACAAGTTTGGTCAATATTTTATTAAAAATGAACTTTCTTTTCATAAACCCAAAAAAAAAAAAAAATTTATATATTTATAACGTAAAAGAAGAAGGAGAAATAGAACTGAGAGGATGATTAAAAAAATCAGTGCTACAAACACACCTAATTTTGCACCATGCTGAGTAATTAACTTATTACGTGAGCAACATTATTTTTATATGAGACAATCACAGCCAATATTTTTATTACGTTAGATATAAAAAATAATTGTATTGCAATTCTTGAGAATAAGACATGAGATGCCTTTTTTTTTTTTTGGTGCATAATCTGCAATAATATTAAGAAAAACAAAGGGAATACAAGGAGGACAATTTTTCTTATGGACTGACTCAATGACATTTGGAAAATATTATTGAAAAAGAAAGACATCCTAGATTGAACAATGTGTCCAGCGGCTCATGAGCTGCTGAATTGTAGCATCTGCGGACCCAACAGAAAAGAACAGAAGGAAAAGACGTAGACAAAAGACACATGTTATTTTATTTTTTTGAGATGAAGACAAATGTTATTAATATACGAGGTATGTGAGTAAGGGACAAGTAGTGTACAAGTGTGATTTGTACAAATATGTGTGCAGTATAAAAACCTAAAGTGGGCTTAAAGCCAATGAATCTATATATATTAACATATTATACACTAATCACAACTTAACTATTAATATATATATATATATATATATATATTAACATAATATACACCAATCACAACTTAACGTAATAGTTCAATGTGAAATTGGATTCATAAAAGAAAAAGTGGAATTGGGTGTTTTCATAGGCTAAAAATTTTGCTATTCAAACAAAACAAAATCTGCAATCCTATTTTCTCATCTGATCTTCTCCCCCACTCCAGCCCGAGTCCCCTCACTCTCTCTGCCTGCCGTGTGGCTGACGACTCTCACCATTGCAGTTGTCATGGCAATCATTTTCTTTGGTAAAATACCTCATCTTGCCAAGTAGATTTAAGAGAAATGCTAGGTCCATAACATTTTCACAACAAATTATAAGTACTAAGTTGTTCAAATTAAAACTAATAACAACTTACCACCTATGTTTTGTTATGAAAGTATTGTGAAAATGTTGTGGATGTAGCACTTTTCAAATTTTAATATAGTTCATTCTTCTTCAAATATAAAGATATTAAAACCTTAGGCACTGCCATTGTAGTTGTCATGCCAATAATGTTCATGTTCTTAAAATAAGTTAACTGAACAATAATCATGCTGAACTTTTTCCTCTATGCATTTTTACTGGAGCTATTGTAATTGCTTTTGGATTTTGTACAGTAACATGGGGGCAAGCCAAGGACAAAGTCATGGCTGCTGACAACGTTCATAGCTCGGAATCATCCACCCAAAAGTCCCCACTCTTGCAAAACACATGGTGCAAAAGGTACAAGAAAAATTTATAATAATATC
Source organism: Quercus ilex subsp. ballota (assembly GCA_032727855.1). NCBI lineage: Eukaryota > Viridiplantae > Streptophyta > Magnoliopsida > Fagales > Fagaceae > Quercus > Quercus ilex. The sequence continues at coordinate 76,864,454 of CM064909.1, forward strand.
CATACATTTTTTTTTTTTGTTTAGATAATAATATTCATACATATACATTTATAGGGTCTGTTTAGATACCACTTATTGATGAAAACTAAAAACACTATAACAAATAATTTTTAAATGTGTGAATAGTGATGTGAGACTCAGTTTTAAATTTTTTTTTTTTTAACTAAAAAAAGCATTTGTGAGTCTCGTAAACAGCATATAGAACCCATTATTTTTCATCAAAACGTAAGAATGCACATTTTCTGTACGTTCCAAACGCACACTTAATCCGAGAACTGCTAAAATATTAAAAGCCCACTACTAAGGTACCATCAACAATGGTAATTTTTGCTTTTGGCACGTGGCGTCACACTACTCCCACCATCTTTGGAATGACAAGATTAAAAAGGCTAATGCTGCATACCTTAAACAACAAATTGTAGGACAACATAAATTTTTTTTTTTTGCCACAATTGTCTGTGTAATAGGCTCTGAATAGTGGAGAAAAAAATATGGATTCATATGAAACAGATAGTCAATTATAATATGCCACATAGGATAATTATGACAAAAATCATGAATTTTTATGTGATGATAGAATTACTCTACCTAAAATATTGTACAATTTAGGCATAGTACATGAGAGAAAGCACCTAAAATATTGTACAATTTAAGCATGATACATGAGAGAAAGCACATGATCATAGGATTAGGCTTAAATATCTATGATATGTTATAATATTGATTTTTTTTTTTTTTTTTGGCATGATGTAATATAATTTTAATCTATGGCATCCACTCCCTCATAATTGTTCTTTATCATCGAGCTAAGACACCAATTAATTTTTTGTATAAACGGGTCTAAACTCCAAATATTTAATTTAATAATAAAAACTTTATTAATAATAAAAACTTTAAATTCTACTCTAACCTAATTTAAGTGTATATGTGTGTGAAACTCCCTCCTGGAGGTTTGAACCCCGACTCTTGCGCCCTACACCCCACAAGCACTTATACTTATGGGGAGTGATCATCACTCTAAGGTGTGATGGTATTCAATTAGAACCTACTTCTAATATTGAAGGTTAATAAACCGAAATAATTACAATTTTTAAGATTATAGTTTATCCTTAGGCGTTTTGCCTAGTAATAAAATTCCTTCCCTTGAGTCGTGATTCATCTCTTTTCTTTTCTTTTCTCTTTTTTCTTTTCGTCCATATTGGTCAAATTTCATAAACTAGGGCATATTGTGCCAGTTTGAAGCTATAACTTTGAAAATGACATTTTCCTAATTATGGATTAGAATTTAGAATTTAGCTTATTTCTACATGCCAATCAATCTGTTTACCAATTACAAAAACAAAACCAAAGCCAAAATTTATTCCCACATGCCAATCAATCATTCTCAAGTGACTTAAACCAGGACAGTTTGAACTAGATAGAAGATATATAAAATTATGAATAACATCTCAGCAGGACTGCAATATCTGCACAAACTTACTAAAACAATACTATATATTATGCATGAGTCTTTATGTAGATATGCAACAATACGACAAATAGTCTACAACTTGCATTGAAATTTTATTGTCACCCACAGTACAACAATATTAAACAAAGAAACGCATGTTAGTATCAGCGGAGCCATACACTAGTGCCAATAAATGGCCACAAGAATGAGAAAGATTCAAACCTCCAAGAAATTCGCACTACTAATACTAGTTATTGGATGATAGAATTTATTAAGACTATGCAAAAATTACCTCATTAAATAAGCAATAAAGATGAGATAGTGAAAAGTCACCGTGGTCCTGATAAAATTGAAGGCGATAATGGAGTAGCAGCAACGATATGTACTTTTTGGTTTCCAACTCCACCTCTCATGTTTGGTAAAGATGGACTTGAGAAAAAATAATCTAGGACAGATTTAACATTCACAGCACCCTCTAAGACCTTAACTACCATGGACATGGAAGGCCTCCTTGTAAAATCATTTTGCAAACACTATGCTGCAACCCTCATTATATTTACAACTTCAACTCCATGTAATTGCATATCTTCACTGTACTTATCAACCAAATCCAGCAACCGATCCTTCTCAATATTCTTTCTGAAAAGATCAAGTAGATGCATTGCTTCTTCTGGCTGAAAGTGATACAAATTTCTCCTCCCACACAAAATCTCCAAGAGCACTACATTGAAGTTATAGACATCTACTTTTTCTATAATCACTGAACTCAACCATTCTGGAGCCATATAACCAGGAGTCTCTCTCATAGTTGTCACAACTTGGCTCTTGTCATGGTCAACTAGTTTAGACAACCCAAAATCAGAGACTTTGGCATTAAAATTCTCATCTAAGAGGATGTTATGCGGTTTTATATCTAAGTAAACTATCTTCTGCCTGTATTCCTCATGTAAATAAGTTAGTCCCCTTGCAATGTCAAGAATGATCTTCTTTCTATGTTGCCAATCAAGCAACACCTTAGGATTTTTGTGAAATACCCATCTATCTAAAGACCCATTAGGCACGTATGTATAAACAAGAAGCCTATGATATTTCTTAGCACAAAATCCAATTAGACTCACCAAATTGATATGATGGATGCTGCCAATTGTCTCTACCTCTGCCAAGAACGATTTCTTGATTTTACTAAAACCATCAAGACGTTTCACTGTAGCTTTTGTGCCATCGGGTAGAGTGCCTTCAAAAACGGTGCCAAATCCTCCCCCACCGAGCTCCTTATTGAAATTTTTTGTTATTGCTTGCAAATCATCAAAAGCATATCTTGTGGGCATCCCTGGTACATGATCCAAATAATATTATCCTCAACTTCATCTGCATTTTCCTTCTTCCAAAATAGTAAAGCAAAGATTCCAATTAAAAGAAACATAACAAGCAAAGATCCGAGGCTAGATCCCACTATTATTTGCTTCATTTTTTGGCTTGTTTGTTGTCTAGGAGGATTTGGACTTGAGACCTTTTGGACCTCAATGTATACTTTAAAGTCAATATAATCTTGATCGACGGCCATCAGTGAAAAAATTTGGGATAGTAAATAGCAATTCCCTAAACTTTTGCAAGAATTATAAAACGCAGCTTTGCATGAACAATTTTTTAAGCAAGCCTGTTTACAACTATCTAAATTCATATGTTGGTGATCTGGATTTATACTTGGGGGGTCTTGAGTAAAGGGAAAGTAAATGATGTTTGGAGCTCTAAAAGAATGTGATTTTTGGAAGCTTCACAAGACAAGGGAGTAATCAAGGAGCAGCCACGGTCAGATTGCCTTTCTTCGATGGGCTGAAAATAGCTTATCGCATTTATTGGTATAGGTCTAGGACAACTACACTGGCCGTTTGTACAAATACTATTAAAAGTGCAAGTAATATCTCACAACAGAGGTGCACAAAGGTGGCTAGTAGTGCAGCAACTACTGATGTGAGATGCACCAGCCAAGCCACAAGGGTAGCAGGCAATGCAGCAGTTGCTGATGACAAGTGTGTTGATCAAGCCACGAAGGCAGTAGCTGCTGATAAGGAGTGCACTACTCAGAGCACAAGGATTACATCAAATGGCTTGATGAGCACAGAAGTGTTAGAAATGCTTGAAGCCATGTCAGACCACGAGTTCTTCATCCAATAGTATTGAAAAAGTTAGTTCCGTATATCCAGGAGTCTTTTGCTCTTGGATTGCCACCTATACAAATTCTGGAAGGTCCAAATAACAAATTTTGGCACCAATTGTAGGGCGGTTACATTTTTCTGTGTATATAAAACAGAGTACAGTTATGTATTATTCATTCATTCCATTTCTTGTAATTTTCTTCCTCATCAATGAAATTCTCTCAATTCTATTTAGATTTTCTAGTCTTTTACACCATAATTGCTGCAAACCATATAGGGTAACTACATGAAACAAAACCAGTAAATCCAGTGAAAACGTCACGTACCTCCTACCAATATTTATCATACACTTTCAAGTGTCCATTGTCAGGCCCAAATCTCATATAGTGATTTGGAAAGTTTGTTAGTGTAATATTGGATCGATAGAGTGTCCTTGGATCGCTGACAATAGATAAGCTTTCGTTCAATAATTGAATAGAAGCAAGATTAGACCTTGGAAGAGTAAAATAGCGTAGGGGAGGGTCAGAATCGATATAAGAAAATAACCATTGCCTGGTGAAGTAGAGCGAAAACAATCCTCCTTGACGAGTGAGTTGCTGCCCTGGCACCAATGTTTGCCCAACAACCAGCGTGTTGGTTGGGTGATCAAAAGACTGCCAAACTGTTGCACTCTTGTCATCCAAGGACCAAGAGCATGAGGTTGCACGTATCGGTTAAGTTTAGGGCAGCCACAGATTTGCTGCTGATGTTTAATTTGTGGACCACACTGTAGTTCCATTAGCATCTTTTAACACCAAACCTTTTTCTGAAGTAAGCTGCAAAGTCGCATTAATGCTAACAGGATTCTCTGGGTTAGCAGACCATACTACTTTTGGGCCTTCAGATTTCGAAATATTGACAGAGTCGGAAGTAAGAGAGAAAATGGCAAAGAGATGACTGTTGCAGGTTTGATTACAGAAGAAGTCACGACCACAAGCACCGCAATAATCATCGGAGAATTTACTTAAAAGTATGATTCTCGCAAATGATCCATCATCGAATTTGACAGAATCAGGAGCGGAAAGACTGTTTGTCCATGAAGTAGAAGCGTTTGGAGTCAGATTATTGCCAGGCAGGGCTGTGACACAACAAGGTGTGAGAAAAAGAATAAAAAGGTAAAGAAGAACAGCCCAGCTTGTACACATTGTCTAGAATCAAGAAAGGCCAAGTGGAGAAGGAAAGGGGGTTTGGTTGATTCTTTAGTACTATTACTTAAGAATTGTTTCAGCCTGAAAACTGTAAGGGATAAACTTCTGGTTGACTGGCTGACTTTACCTACTTGACGAGAGAAGTTAAAAAGTAATTTAGAGCAGAGCACAGGCCTTCGTTCAACTTAATTAAAGCTGCACCCCTGACATTAATAGAATGTCACCGTTTCAGTTAAGCGAAGCACTCGTATCTGGAATTAATGCAATTCAATTCCAGTGGATTTTAGATGTTTTCATTTTTCCTATTTATTTTTTTATTTTTTTATTTTGTAAGAAATTTTTAGGGGTACCTATAGTATACTGAATGTGGATTACAACAAGAATGATAATCTTTATTACTGGGAATAAAATGTATTAGAATAAAATAACTAAACATTTTCATTAGTTTGGCTGTGAGATGTAACATCTATATATCTATATAATAACTAATAGCCGAAGTGTTTAACTTTTTGTTGACCGCGTCTCATTGCGCCACATGGCTATATAAATTAATGCCATGTCTACCATTTAAAACATTATCAGTTGTGTCTTTTCGGATCTTAACTTACGGTTTAGTTCAGTTTTGTTTCAAAACACCTTTTAAGTTTTAACTATAAATAACACAAAAAACTCTCAAACAGATTCTATTCTACAAAAAAAAAAAAAAAAAAAAAAAAAAAAAAAAAAAAAAAAAAAGAACCGCCGCATCAAAAAAAAAAAAAACACAAAACCTCGAAACGCCGAGACAGAGATAGCAATTTGATTTTGAGGGTCCTTCACCATTCTCTTTGATTTTCGGGTTGTGGCCTACTTCCTCTCAAAAAGTAATCTCCTCCGCCCATAAACACCGTCGTTGATGGGTTCCTACTCTTTCTCTGATAAAAAAACTTCCTCCACCCATAAACAACACCTCTGATGGGTTCCCATTCTTTCTCTGATTTTTTTTTTTTTTTTTCAAAAACAAATCTAAAAGGTAAATTAGATTTGTTATACATTTTCAAAGATTCTGATGTGAGGAAGTTTTTTTTTATAGAAATTAGGGCTTAGAAAATAGGATTCTGATGTGACTTATTAAATGTTTTCGTTTATATATATATATATATATATATATATATTTTAGTTCGTCTCTTTGGATTTAAATCATTCAATTTCTTTGTAGAGATGAAGTGGAATTTTTCACAATGTAGAGACTCTAATTTCATCACAGCAAAGGTATTAATTTCTTTTTCTAATATTCTCTTCAACTATGGTTTGTTTTCTTCTTTTCATTTTGGGTTTTCTGTTTTCTTTTTTCCCTCTGCGAGAAGAAACCCAACAAGGGTTGTGGAGAAAAAACAGAGTAACCCAGCAAAATTACTACGGTAACCTTTCACTAATTTGATAGAAATATTGTTTTTCCATTGTCTGTTTTGATTTATACAACTTTAGTCAATTTGTTTGTTCTACCTGTTTGTTGTGTTATTTGTTGCATTACAGGACCCACGGCCACACGCATAAAACTTTGCTCTTCAATTGCGACCTTTCTCTCTCACTCTAGTCTCTATCCCCAACGACCCATAAAATCCAACTGCCCATTTGCAAGAATCATAAGATTAATCAATAGTCGCAATTTCAACCATTGATCTTCTCTGTTTGCCAATGTGTTGGGTTTGTTATTGTTCTTCGAGGTACGCTCGCTTTTCTCTAAACTTATGTTCTTTATCTGTTCTTTGAATTTATGTTATTTATTGCGTTTCATTTTTTCCTTCTTTTTTATTATTTTATTATTTTTTTTACCTTTTGAATTTTTCTCCCTAACCCTTCTCGGGTGAATTTCCTATAAATCTCTACCTATTTTAAGTTTTTAACGATCTCCTTTTTCAGAAGTCAGAGGCATGTATTATCTCCCCTTCGAATATTTGAGTTGAAGAAATGCCAGATTTAAAGGAGATTTTGCTTTTGCGTGTCAATTCCCAATTATTAAGACTATGAATTCTGGAGCAAAGCAAATGAGGATGGCTTCAATTAATGATATACGTCTTAACACAACTGCAGGTATTGTTTTATCAAATTTTGTTGTTTCTCTTTCTCCTAATCTCCCATTAAGTTATGCATTAAAATATGAACTTTGATAGTTTTAGTGACATGTAATGCATCATCAAAATTGATTAAGAAATTTAATTGATTTTAAAAAATTATGTGTCCTGTTTTATTCGGGTCCAATTTCTTTGTCATATTTGTTCCCTTTAAGAACAAAGAAGGGTTTGGGGAAATGTTTATAGATTTTATTGATCAGAACCTATATGCTCCTCATATTGATACTAATTAATTCATCTAAGAAGACGTACTTTGTACCTTACAGATGTCAATTGAATTAATATTTATGGTTTTATGCCTATGCCAGTTAGGAATGGCTTTTCCAATTAGGGCATTCTTGTGCTTCATTTCGAAACAATTGAGGTAATATATTAACTTTAATCCTTTTTGTTAAATCAATTGTTGTGTTGTAATGCTTGAACAAATTTTTTGACACATGGAAGTTATGGTTATTTATGTTTTCTACGTTGCTGTTTCAGCTTTGCTTGAAGCTTCAAGAAAAGTTAATTTTAAAGATTTCTTAAGACAGGGCTTGCATCTGGAAGGTATAATTTTATCTTTTCCTCCTTGTGGGATCTAAACATATTTATTTTTATAGGTTCTGTTTACATGGTTATGGCATAGGTTCTTATTCTTTAAGGTAGAAAACAAATATTTTTAGTAATCAACAAAGTGGCATAAGATAAGGAGGTGACATTTTTTATTTATATGAAAAAAAAAATATAGAGAAATTGTTGTAGCAAGAGTCTTAATGACAACTTAAGTTTGTTTATTAAAAAGAGTATTTTTTTTTTTCTTTCAAGAAACAGATTGAACTTTGGTAAGATACATTAAATTCATAGAAACCGTTGTTTGCCTTGCCTTTATATTTTTGTATGATGTTCTGTCAGTTTTGTTTATGAAGTTCGTCTACAAAACTTTCTACAAGTGAATCAATAGAGAGATTGAAAAATTAATTTGAAACTTAAGCAAACATATGACCTAAAATTTATTTTTTGTTCAACTTATCTATCATTCCCATATTTGATAAAATAGAGAATTAGGAGCCTCATTAAAAATCTGAGAGGATTATCAAATAGTCATAATACAACTGTAGGATAGTTTATGTACCTTAAATTTGGTTCTCTACAATCCATTTGTTTCTTTAATTGGGTTTTGATCTTTAAGTAGAAGTTGAGTCTGATATTGATGTCTGATATGTATTCTTGTATGATTAATTCTCTTTACTTTTAGATGAGTTGCATGAGGTTGATTAATAATCTTTCTCTAAATGTATGTCTTAAATAATTATATATTCGATCAAAGTGTATTCTCAAGTGGTATTGTGAGTAGTACCTTTTGCTTCCAATATGTTTTCCGTGTTTTCTTTATTTCAAAATTTTCTTTCTTTTTTGGTTTTCAGGAAACAAAGGTCTCTTCTCACAAAAGCATGCAAGAGGAAGTCCTCCCTGCACAGTAGTTTGACGTGGGTAGAACAAAGCAATCAAATTTCTCATTTTGGTGTACTATTTTAAGAGATTAGAGCTTTTTTATAGGGATTTGAACTTCTATAATTACTCACGTATTTTTTAACACTCTTAAAAATAAATAAATAACATTATTTTAGAACTTAGTTTTAGTAGTTTTCTCGTGCATCGCACGGGTTAGCGACTAATATTACTAAAAGCTGAAGCGTAGCGTTTAATGTTGCTGCTCTCACATTGCGCCACATCAGCTGTCACGTCATTCTTTTTTTTCTTTTCTTTTTTAAAATATAATTTTCCTACAATTTTAAAATAGTTTTTACAATTTTCAGCCTTATAAATGCAGCCCACTATTTATTTATTTACTTCCACTATCACCTTATAATAAATCCAACCCATTACTTATTTATTTACTTTCATTATCAGCTTATAATAAATCTTTATAATTAATTCAACCCACCTCTTATTTATTTAGTTCCACTATCAAGCCCAACCCAAAACTTTTTCAGTTTAGCTTTATGATTTTATGTGAGCCTTTTCAGCTTAAAGGAAAAAAAAAAAAAAAAAAAGTTGAAGCATTTCGAGCTATAGGTTTTTTTTTTTTTTTTTTCTATAATTGTTTTTAATATTTACACTTCTGCAACCTTTCTCTCTCCCTTACTATTTCATCTCCCCACTACCTCTTCAATCTTTCTCCCTCCCTTACCTTTTCATCTCCCCACTACCCTCCACATTAATATAATTTTTCCTCTTTCCCTTCATCTTTCTTTATTTTTGTCTCTTCTTATTTACACCCTCTTACTATAAATTCGTCATTATCTCTTCTATTCTTTGCATAGTTTTTCCTCACACAAAAAAAAAAAAAAAAAAAAAAAAAAAGGTTCCCTCTCTCTCTCTCTAAATTTTTTGGTGGATTTTTTTTATTTTTCTTGCATCTCTACTTTAGGTTAATAATTTTTTATATTCTTTAAAACTTTATTTTGGGTTAATACGATTTAGTTTTGTTTGTTAAATTGTGATTTAGTTTTGTTTTTTAAATTGTTGTTGTTTTTTATTTATTTATTTTTTATTCTAAAAGCTGAAGCATAGCGTTTAATGCTGCTGTTCTCACGTTGCGCCACATCAGCTGCCACGTCATTCTTTTTTTTCTTTTCTTTTTTAAAATATAGTTTTCCTACGATTTTAAAATGGTTTTTACAATTTTCAGCCCTATAAATTCAGCCCACTACTTATTTATTTACTTCCACTATCACTTTATAACAAATGCAGCTCACTACTTATTTATTTACTTTCATTATCACCTTATAATAAATCTGTATAATTAATCCAGCCCACTTATTATTTATTTAGTTTCACTATCAAGCCCAACCCAAAGCCTTTTCAGTTTAATTTTAGGATTTTGTGTGAGCCTTTTTAGATTTAAAAAAAAAAAAAAAAAACCAACAACGTTGAAGCATTTCAAGCTTTAGGGTTTTTTTTATTTTTCAATTTTCCTATAATTGTTTTTAATATTTACACTTCTCCAACCTTTCTCTCTCCCTTACTATTTCATCTCTCCACTACTTCTTCAATCTTTCTCCCTCCCTTACCTTTTCATCTCACCACTACCCTCTACATTAATATCATTCTTCCTCTTTCCCTTCATCTTCTTTTATTTTTGTCTCTTCTTATTCACACCCTTTTACTATAAATTCGTCACTATCTCTTTTATTTTATGCATAGTTTTCCCTCACAAAAAAAAAAAAAAAAAAAAAAAAAAGGTTCCCTCTCTCTCTCTCTCTCTCTCTCTAAATTTTTTGGTGGATTTTTTTATTTTTCTTGCATCTCTATTTTAGGTTGATAATTTTTTATATTCTTTAAAACTTTATTTTGAGTTAATGCGATTTAGTTTTGTTTTTTAAATTGTGATTTAGTTTTGTTTTTTAAATTGTTGTTGTTTTTTTTTTTTTTTTTATTCTCTTTGATTGTTAAATGTTATCCTATTGCGTTCTAAAGAATTAAACATAGCATATAAAAATATAATATTATTCTATTACATAGCATGATTTGGATAATTTGGTATTTATTCTGTTACATAGTATGATTTTTTATAGTGCTCAATTTAGATGTTAAACTATGAGACTTTACTAATTTTTGTTTATTTTCTAATCCTTTGTGGTGGATAAAGTACTCTTAATAGTTGTATTAGAAGTACTTTATAATGCCATTTATTTAAAGAAAAGTAAAGGTTAGCCAAACAAAAATAATCAGATAGGTGACAAATTTTAACTTTTGCAATTTTATTTTAATTATTATTATTTTATAACAATGCATGTATAGAAATTTAATTCTTAGATTTTGCTAATAATTGTTTATTTGATAATATGTTTTGGGCAGCCGAAATTATAATTTCTACAAAGAAAATAACCTTAATAGATTATCAAAAAAAAAAATTTACCCTAATATTGGTTCAATTAATCATTGTTAAGTTTTATTAATTTTTTTTAGTTTACGTTTTTTTGGTGTCTTGGATTGTTCCTATATTACATTTATGATTGTTCCTATAATAAATAAAAATATAATTATGAAATACATTACTCATTATTAGATTAGTTTAAATTGTAAATTTTTTTTTTAATAAAACCATCATAAAAATAATTATCACGCGCAACATGCGGGTTCGCGGCTAGTTAGAATAAAACTTATGATCTATTTTAGGAAATATCTCATTTATACAATTATATTTCCTAGAAAATAATATAATTTAAATTTTAGAGAGATAGGTTATTTTTTTATGATTTTTTATTTCCATAATTGTTAGGTGGATATTGAAAGTTTATTTATTTGGAAATATATTAATGTTAGAAATTATTACATCTACTAAGGAATAACTATTACAATTTTTTTAGAGATGAATAATTATTCATCATTTTAAAGAAGGCGAAAAACTCATTTTCGTCCCTACATTTCATGCGATTCCCAATTTCCCTAACTTTTTTTTCCACCGCTTTTACTACCTATCTTGGAAAACGCATCTCGTTTTAGTCCTTACCGTTACATCAGAGACGGAAATTGCACATGTGGCAAATGACATAAGTTAAAATTATTAAAATAATATCCACATAAACCACGTGGCTTTGCACATCAACATCTAAATTAAAAAAAATTAAAAACAGAAATTTAAATAAAAAATTACATTAATTGAGATCTAAGTGTGTCTTGAATAAGAACAACAAGAACACAAACCCAGATCTAAGAACACACAATTTAAATCTAAAAATCACAAATCTAGAAACACAAACACAAACCCAGCAACTGATTTTTCTTGTCAACCAAACACAAAAACAACAAACACAAACCCAAATATCAAGAATTTGTAAAAATATTGTAAAATAATTTATAGTTGTAGTATTACTCTTAAAAAAAAAATTAGTGCTACAAACACACCTAATTTTGCACCATGCTAAGTAATTAATTTATAATATGAATAACATTATTTTCACATGAGTTCATCATAGTCAATATTTTTATTATGTTAGAAATACAAAATAATTGTATTGCGTTTCTTGAGAATAAGCCATACATGAGATACCTTCTTCTTCTTCTTCTTCTTTTTTTTTTTTTTTTTTTTTTCATAATCTGCAATGATATTAAGAAAAAAAGGGAATACAAGGAGAGCAATCCTCGTTAAAGACTAACTCGGTGACATGTGGAAGATTTCCATTATTGAAAAAGAAAGACAGCCTAGATTGAACAGTATATCTAGCAGCCACGTGAGCTAGCTGCTGAATTACAGCTAGGGCTGTCCAGAGACCCGGCCAACCCGACCCACCCGCCGCCGCCGACCGATTCCGACCCGTCGCCGACCGATCCGACTTCTCCGGCGGTCGGCGACGGGTTTGTCCCTCCAAAACCCGAGTTTGGCGGGTCGGAGGTCGGTTTTCCTTCTCCAGAATCCGATCAAACCGATCCGACCGATCCACAAGATTTCCGGCGATATTTGGTAGATCCGGTGAGATCTAAACCATTTTCGTCAAGATCTCGGCGAGATTTCGCCGGATCTAGCCAAGATCTTGCCGAAAATGGCTTAGATTAGGCCGGATCTGGAGAAACCTCAAAGATTTTGGCCGGATTTTGCCGTTTTCGTGTGTTAATTTTCACCGTTTTCTCGCTGGTATTTGCCGTTTTCTGGATTTTAGACCCCGACCGACCCGACCGCCGCCCGATGATGGTCTGATCCGCCCGATCCGATTACTCCGGTGGTCGGCGGCGGGTTCATTTTTCTGTCACCCGATTCCGGCGGGTCGGTTCCGGGTTGGGCACAAATCCGACCCGGACCGACCCGTGGACAGCCCTAATTACAGCATCTGCGAACCCAACAGAAAAGAACAAAAGGAAAAGACGTAGACATAAGACAAATAGAGAGAGAGAGAGAGAGAGAGAGAGAGAGAGAGAATCCAATTAGATTCTACAATTGAAGTCTAATTTTGTGTCATGTATCCTAAATTATTTATTTTTAGAGAGTTTTCTTTCTTAATTTTGGAGTCAAATGTGGAATCACATCATAAATATTCATCCAAATGAGTTATTGAGTATAAAAACCAAAGAGTATAGAATTAATGAACTGTAAAAAAAAAGTGCTTCACAAGATCAAAAATTAGGAATTAATAAAAAAATTAAAAAACATATGGATAATTTACATTTTCTACCTAATAATATTCTTACAAAATTTTTTTAAACAGTTAACAAAATATAAGAATGACTATATATCAATAGTATTTAAATTATATATATAGTTATTATACTATACATCTTAATGTGTATCTTTTAAGTATATTCATGCATATGCATGGGCTTACAAGCTAGTACTATTAATATAAAAGGCATGTGTGTAAAGTACAAGTAGTGTGATTTGTACAAATAAGTGTGCATGATAAAAACCTAAAGTGGGCTTAAATCCATTGAAACTATATAGATTAACATATTATACACCAATCACAACTTAACATAATAGTTGAATGTGAAATTGGGTTTGTAAAAAAAAAGTGAAATTGGGTGTGTTCAGAGACTAAAAATTTCACTATTCAAACAAAACAAAATTTGCATTCCCATTTTCTCATTTGATCATCTCCCCCACCCTAGCCCAAGTCTCCTCAATCTCTCTGCTTGCCGTGTGGCCGACAACTCTCACCATTGCAGTTGTCATGGCAATCATATTCCTTTGGTAAAATATCTCACCTTGGCAGGTAAATTTTAAGAGAAATGTTGTGTTCACAATATTTTCACAATACTTTCATAACAAATCATAAATGGTAGATTGTTCAAATTAGAATTAATAACAACTTACTATCTATGATTTATTGTGAAAGTATTGTAAAAATATTGTGGATGTAATACTTTTCAACTTTTAATTTAGTTCATTAGTCAAATCAAATACAAAGATATCAAAACCTTAGGCACTGCCATTGTAGTTGTCATGCCAATAATGCTCATGTTCTTAAAATATGTTAACTGAACAATACGCATGCTGAACCTTTTCCTTTATGCAGTTTGACTGGAGCTATTGTAATTGCTTTTGGATTTTATGCAGTAACATCGGAGCAAGCCAAGGACAAAGTCATGGCTGCTGGCAACGTTCATAGCTTGGAATCATCCACACCCAAAAGACCCCACCCCTGCAAAACACAAAGATACAAGAAAGTTTTATAACAGGGAAATGTTAACAAATGTTCTAAGGTTATTGGTTTAGTAACTAATTTTAGAAATGTTTTATAGAAAGAATAATAAAACAATAAATGTTGTTAACAACTTTTTTATATTTTTCATGAAAGTAGTGTCAAAACTTTCCTATTATGGTTTATTAACAATCGCCCTAAAGATATCTTTTAACATGACCCATTAAATATCCATACACATACACTTAATCTGAGAACTAATAAATATTAAAAGCCCACTACTAAGGTACCATCAACAATGAGTAATTTTTGCTTTTGGCATGTGGTGTCACAGTACTCCTACCATCTTTGGAATGACAAGATGAAAAAGGTTAAAAGAGCACTAGGATTAGGGTGTAAAAACTCGCTAGTTACTATTTTGGTAACTAGACCCTTAAAATCATGCTCCATCCGGGTATGTAAACCAAAATTTTTTTTCATCCTAACTATAGTAAAGGTTGCATATATGCAAGAATGCAAAAAATAAAAATAAAAATAATAATAAAAAAAGCTATTTTGCATCCTCAAACACTATTTAAGAGTCCGTTTGGATACAACTTATCGTTGCTGAAAACACTGTAGCAAAATAATTTTTAAATGTATGAATAGTGCCGTGGGACCCATTTTTAATATATATTTTTTTTTAATAAAGTGGCTGTGGATCCCATGAACAGTGTGTTAACAATGTCGGAACAGTGCGTCAACAGTGTTTTTTGTCCATGCACAGTAGATTCTGTCTCCTAAACCGCGTGAAAGCAAAAAAAAAAAAAAAAAAAAAAACTAAAAACGCAACATTGAAAATGCAATGCAACAAAACTCTGTATCCAAACCAATACTTTATCTATTTTACCAACTTGTTTTACAACTCACCTTACATCACTGTTTTTATTTTTACATACAACCCAATAAAATAATAAACTGCTTAAAGTATTGTTTGGGGATATAAAATAGTTTTTTACTATAAAATGTTACTAGGCTAGATTAAACATTCACAACACCCTCTAAGACCTCAACCACCATGGACATGGAAGGCCTCCTAGCTAGTGAAATCATTTTGCAAACACCATGCTGCAATCCTCATCATATTCACAACTTCAACTCCATGTAATTGCATATATCTTCACTATACTTATCAATTAAATCCAGCAATCGATCCTCCTCAATATTTTTCCTGAAAAGATCAAGCAGGTGCATTGCTTCCTCTAGCTGAGAGCGATCCATATTTCTCCTTCCACACAAAATCTCCAATAGCACTACTTCAAAACTATAAACATCTACTTTTTCTGTAATCACTGAACTCAACTATTCTGAAGTCATATAGCCAGGAGTCCCTCTCATGGTTGTTACAACTTGGCTCTAGTCATGGTCAACTAATTTAGACAACCCAAAATCAACGACTTTTGCATTAAAATTCTCATCTAAGAGGCTATCATGAGGTTTTATATCCAAGTAAACTATCTTCTGCCTACAATTCTCATGTAAATAAGTTAGCCCCCTTGCAATGTCAATGATGAACTTCTTTCTATGTTGCCAATCAAGCAACATCTTAGGATTTTTGTGAAATACCCATCTATCTAAATACCCATTAGACATTTACTCATAAACAAGAAGCCTATGACATTTCTTAGCAAAATCCAATTAGTCTCACCAAATTGATATGATGAATGCTACCAATTGTCTCAACCTCTGCCAAAAACAATTCCTTGATTTGACTAAAACTGTTAACACGCTTAATTGCAACTTTTTGTGCCATCAGGTAAAGTCCCTTCGAAAATTGTGCCAAATCCTCCCCCACTGAGTTGCTTAATGAAATTTTCTATTATTGCTTGCAAATCATCATAAGCATATCTTGTGGGCATCCTTGGTACATAATCCAAATAATACTCCTCAACTTCATTTGCATTTTCCTTCTTCCAAAATAGTAAAGCAAAGATTCCAATTAAAAGACACATAACAAGCAAAGATCTGAGGCTACATAATCCAAATAATACTCCTCAACTTCATTTGCATTTTCCTTCTTCCAAAATAGTAAAGCAAAGATTCCAATTAAAAGACACATAACAACAAAGATCTGAGGCTAGATCTCACTATTATTTGCTTATTCCTTTTGTGGTTTGTTTGTTTTCTAGGAGGATTTGAACTCGAGACATTTTGGACCTTAATGTATACTTTAGAGTCAGTATAATCTTGATCAACGGCCATCAATGAAAAAATTTGGGATAATAAATAGCAGTTCCTAAACTTTTGCTCGACTTATAAAAAGCAGCTTTGCAAGAACAATCTTTTTTTTTTTTTTTTTTTTAATACAAGATTGAAATTCTACTCTAGTCTAATCTAAGTGTATATATGTATAAAGCTCTCACTCGGAGACTTGAACTACGACCCTTACCCCCAACACCCCCACAAGCATTTATACTTGCGGAGTGACCATCGTACTAAGGATGTGAAGTGGTTGTAAGAATAATCTTTTAAGCAAGCCTGTTTACAACTATCTAAATTTGTTTGTTGGTGATCTAGAGGGGAAAATGAGTTTTTCCTTATTTTTTAAAATATCTAGCACAATATCCTTGTTTTGAAACTATTTAGCAAAATGTCCCTGTTTTTTAAACTTGATTTTAATAAAATCGTTATCTGTATAAAACTTCATATCCTCAAAATCAAGTTATATGTATATTTTTAAGTGAAACTCGACAACATTAGCAATGTCAAGTTTCACTTAAATTTAAAAAAAAAAATAAGTGGCAAAATATGCATAGAACTTAACATTGCTAATGTCGAGTTCTACTTGTAACTCGATTTTTTTTAAATTGAGTTTCAAAACAGGGACACGATGCTTAATAGTTTCAAAATAAGGATATTGTGCTAGATATTTTTAAAAAATAAGGGCAAAAGCCCATTCCCCCCGTGATCTGGATTTATACTTGGGGGTCTTGAGTAGAAGTGGCAAAACGGGTGAGTCGGGTCTGGTCAATCGGGTTTGTGGGTCAAACGGGTCGTGGGCCAAAATGAGTCATTTTTAAATGGGTCAATCGGATTGCAGGTTGGGTCGGGTTGACCCGTATTTTTCAAACAAGTTTTTTTTTGTTTTTTTTTTTTTCAATTACAAAAACAAATCAATGACAACCTATTTAGAGAAAATGAATAAAATCAATTAAGCAAATGAATTGCACTTAATGCAACTTGTTAATACCCTTTCAATTATGATAGGTTTGACTTTTGAGCATGACAAAAATTATTTATAGTCATAAATTTATGATGGAAAAAGTCTTCAATATTAATAGTTCACTGTCAAAATGCATATAATTACAAGTTTACAACTTCAAAAAGAGATGGATCTTAAAACAAACAAAACAAGTAAGTCAGCAAAGTAGCAAGTTATTAGTCTTTTTAAGTGCACATGTTCCTGTTGCATTTAAAATAATAGTAAAGTTAGATTACTTAGAAAGGTAAATTAAACAAAAAAAAGATTTAAAAATAAACATAACATATTAAGTAAAGAAGAATAAGTAAATATTTTATAAGAATTATACCTCAATCTCAATCTACTCAACTTGGTAGTAGATTCAGCACTGCAAATATTCATACTTGCAAATTGTAGCTCAAGTTGGCCAATTTCGTCAGCATCTTCATCTACAATACAATATTTTAATATAACTTAATGTGTCATGAAAGCAAATTAATAAAGAATTAAAATTGTATAATTATGACTATAAAAAAATTAAATTACTTTCAAATCCATATAGCCAACTTTTAGTACACAATGTAACTTCCACATTCTCAGGTAAAAGACATGATCGATACAGAGTAAGGATTTTTTTCCCAATGTTGAAACTTGATTCAGAAGCAACAGTGGTTATCGGAATGCTCATGAGATCCTGTGCCATTAAAGAGAGCTCTGGAAACTGATTGTAATGCTCTTTCCACCAAGAGAGAACTTCCAACTTTGAATTTTTTTTTTTTTTTTTTGTTAAGTCTAGGCTCTTCTAAATACAAGTCCAACTGAGATTTTTTTGTTTTAGCACCATGACCACTTTCATAATGATCAAATTCCTAATCATTAAAAAAAATTCAATGAAAAATAATACCACACAACATTACAATCTTTATTATTAAAAAAACATAGCACAACATATACCAAACAAAATGTAATCCACTTATATCATCTTGAGACTGAAAAAGTGTGGAAGTGTGAAAAGAAAAGAAGGGCAGAGGAAGCTTTACCTCTTTGGCCCTTGTGAATGTGGTTGTCACATTTTGTTTCACTCTTTCATGTTTGTGAATCACAATTTTGGCTTTGGGCTACAGCTAAGCTAGTCAATTGAATTAGATTTTTTTTTCTTTTTTTTTAATGGTTGTGTTGTATAAGTCTTGTCTCATTCTCATGTCATGTCTATGGAGGGAGAGCTAAAGCTTTATAGGCTGTGATTCGTGAAGCTCTCAAATAGTCAAATTGCATGTGAAAAGCTATTGTCTTGTCTTGTCTTGTAATTTACTAATTTATTAATTTTTTCCTATTGGTTTGGTTTTGCCGTTCTGATGCTTTGTGCTTTATGCACTTAGTATCAAAGCGTAGTTTAAATATATTTTTAGCAAATTTTTTTTTTAGTGGGTCGGGTTACGGGTTATTCAGGTTGAGTTAGATTGACCTGCAAAAAAAATCGGGTCAGGTCACGAATCAACTTGTTTTTGTTTCGGGTTAAAAAAATTAAGTTTAAATTAAGTATTTTTCAGGTCGGATCAGAAAATTCTGACCCGTTTTACCAGGTCTAGTCTTGAGTAAAGAGAAAGTATACATGACCCATGATCAGAAATAATTACATCCGACTCAAATTGAAAGATTTATATTAAATATAAAAATAATAAAAATAAAAATAAAACGTTATACACTGGAAAACTAAAGAAGAATGTGGCTGGAACCTATCTTTTCCAAACAGTACATCCCAAAAAATCATACGAAGTAGCTACTCGCTATATACACCTCAAGTACAGACAGACCATGTTTGGGCTTGTGGGGCTAATGGCCCCCCTGACCCAATGGAAAAAATAGACTATGTATATTCTGCTTGAAATTGAATTTGGACCAAACAAAAATTAAACTTGGCCCCCCACCACAAGATGTTGCCCCTTAAAACCAAAAATAGCCCGAATGGGTTGGGTCCTGTTAACAGTAAGTTTCATCTTTTCTCCGTTGGGCTATGTTTTGGGTTTTGTTTAGATGGGTTGGTTTTGTTTACTTTGTATATAATATATCAAAGAGAGACAAAAGAGCATTGTTACACAAATAATTAGCAAGAATGTTACTATTAAATTAATATTTTAGTTTAGCGTCTTTTTGTTCGTCTATTTGTGATTTGTTCTCACATGATTTTTTCTTTTTCTTATTTTAACTTTAAATTTTAAATTTTTTGTGTTTTACTTAACAATAATAATTAGTAGTCCTACCACCTTTAGTAAGGTATCAATATATAAATTTTGAGATTTTGAAGAATTTTGAGTTTATTTTTTTATTTATTATTTATTTTATAGATAATTACATTTCAATATATTACAAATAGTTATTTTTTCTCTTTTCATTTCTTGATAGTTTATTAATAATAAATGAATTTTCTTTTTCGTACTTCAGCCCCTCTCACTCAAAGTTTTCGCCCATTCCATAGAAAGCCCCAAAATCTACAAAATTCTCTCATTGCTTTTACAATTTCATCTGTAGATTTGCATTTTCAATGGTGAATGACACCACTGTCCAAAGTTCCATGAGGAAAAGGCAATATTTTACAAAAATATAAATATCAAATTCTAAGTAAATTTTATTATTCAAACAAACCTTAATGACTCAACCAACTAGTCAAAATGTGTCACCTCTGACCTTTTACCCCAAGCAAAAGCGATAATGGAAATATATATATATATATATTTGGATAGGTGTTTTACATATATTTATTCATTCATAAAGAGATCCTTTTTCCTCCATAGACTAGAAGCCAACTAGTGATCCTACAAAGACATAACAGCAATCATTGAGCGAGAGAGAGAGAGAGAGAGAGAGAGAGATGGCAGAGAACTGTTGTTACAAGGATGTTCTGCCATTTTCAGCAATGGTTGCAGTAGAGTGCACAAACGTGGTCTTAAACATCTTGTTCAAAGCAGCAAGTTTGAGAGGGTTGAGTTACTATGCCTTTAATGTCTACTCCTATGCCTTATCCACTCTTCTTCTTCTTCCCTTGGCCTTCATCATCTTCCTTCGGTCTGTCTCTTAATCTGATTCTCTATATCATACATAAAGTAAAGTTCTTCATAAAGTCAATGAAAATTACATGATGCTCTATCTTTTTATTTATTTATTTTTTTTATTTTATCTTATTGACTTTTTATCTGATATGTTCAGAACCACAGAGCTTCCTGCATTCAAGCTGTCTGTCCTCTATAGAATTCTCCTCCTGGGAGTACTTGGGTAAAGAAGTTAGATTCTTGTTTTAGTTTTGATTTGGAGACAAATAAAAATGGACTGAGGCAAAAGACTTTTTTTTTTTAATTTATTTTTTTTATGGATGGGAAGGCAGGTCTGTAGCTCAGGTGTGTGGCTATAAAGGCATAGAATACAGTTCAGCCACTCTTGCTTCAGCCATCAGCAACCTCACACCGGCTTTCACTTTCATTCTTGCTCTAATTTTCAGGTATATTCCATTCTTTCTTATATTTCATTAGAGTTCTGTTTTTGTCTTAGTGCACAAGAATTATTAAATCACTGGTTATTTCAATGATTCTATGGATAACATCTTCTGTTTATGAAAGTCACTAAGAGCATTATTTTATTTGTTTGCTTTTCCAGGCAGTTTTTCATTCCTATGTAAAGTTACTTTTGTTGCAGGAAATACATTTGATTGGTTAGAAATATTCATTCCATTGACTGGTCTTTAGGCAATGCGATTCCTGCTACATGATTAGATTATGGACAATGTGGGTGCTAACTACAAATGGAGTTTTAATAAAAATAATTTATAAGGAATCATTATTTTCGTTGTCCTACTTGGTGTATTACTGAGACTTTAATTTTTATTCATTTATTGTGTTTTGGACCCTTTGTGACAAGATTTAAACTTCTTAACCCCAACCCTTCCTCATGGATTGATGCTTACATTGCAACTGTGCTACAAAAAGACTGCCTATGGTAAACTCTTTATTTTAATACAGAATCAAAGACCAGAACGAGAATGATTTGTCCATATAGTCGTTTCATTTCTTTAACCACTGAGTTTGTTAAATACAGTTCTTATTGGCTTATGTCATTAGAAAAATTTTTCCCCTTTCCTTTTAATGTTATATGGATGCTTCAAAAAGGATGGAAAAGCTTGGTTTAAGAAGCTCAAGTACTCAGGCTAAAATCATGGGCACTATAGTATCAATATCAGGTGCAATGGTAGTGGTTCTTTATGAAGGTCCTGCAATCATAGAGACCTCGTCTCAATCACCATCTCTTTCAGTTCATTTTCCTCTAAGCTCATCACTATCAAATTGGGTAACAGGTGGCCTTCTACTTGCTGTTGAGTACCTTCTGTTTTCAATGTGGTACATTGTTCAGGTACTTGGTGAATTCTTATTTCAAGTACTTTCTTGATATATGAAATTTGGTACTGGTCTATAGAATTCAAAGTGGCTGATTTGCTTGTAACATTTTACAGACTCAAGTTATGAGAATATATCCATCAGAGCTAATTGTGGTGTTCTTATACAACTTGTGTGCGACAGTTATATCTGCACCAGTATCTTTATTGGTAGACAAGAATTTGAGTGGTTGGAGGCTAAGGCCTGGCATAGCATTGGTTGCAATTGTATACTCGGTAAGAAACTAATGGACTACATGAAAAAAATAAAAATAAAAAAGGCTATTGGTATTGTTTGACTGGAGGAATTCTCTCTGATCAGGGATTCGCTTCAGCCTTCAGCAACATTGTCCACACTTGGGGTCTGCACTTGAAGGGACCTCTGTATATATCAATCTTCAGGCCATTATCAATTGCCATAGCAGCTGCTATAGGTGTTATATTCCTTGGTGATTTTCTCTATCTTGGGAGGTATAGTACTCTCTTGTGAGCGCGCACACAATTTACTTTTTCCCACTTTTGGGAGTTGAACATTTGAATCAATTCAAAGAAGCAACTGCTATTTTCTTCAACTGGCTATAATTTGGCTTTTCATGGTTCACTTGTCTATTTTTCCTCCTAATGTTGCAGTGTTGTTGGAGCAATAGTAATATCAATTGGATTTTATGCTGTTCTATGGGGAAAAGCAAAAGAGGCAGAAGAAGAAAAAATGAGTGAGGATTGTGATTTTGGTAGCTTGGGATCCTCATCATATGGTAAGACCCCTTTGTTGCAAAGAAATGAGGCTGAAGATATGTAGAATAGATGTAAACAGATTAATTGTAGCTGACCAAAAATTCTTCAGCACATATTTGTGATCTAATTGGTCAATGATATTTTCAAGTTTAGAGCAAAGCACACGTCTAAAGGTTAAACCTTTTTATTAGATAGCTCTATGTCCATGGTCAACGCGCTTACAACCAATTAATCATTCTTTCATTTTCTTCTGTAAATATAATATATAATTTAGGACAATCTCCAATTTATCATACATTGAGGAAATGTTTTAGGCTATAGTTAGTGGCTTCTTCTGTAAGATTTAAATTAAATAGTATATAATTTACGACAATCACCAATTTATAATGCATTGAGGCACAATAGGCTATGGTTAGTGGCCAGCTGAGTTAGACAAGATAGCGCACTTAAAAGATCAAAGGTGCCTAAGTTCTTTTGTCATCATCACTGGCTGAACTGACTTAAAGTTCTCGCCAGGAGTCATAGCTCTCCCTAATTGATTTCCAGACTTGTTCCCAGATAAGTCACCCTTAGCAGTTGTCCAATTTGCCACAGACCATAAGTGGTTATTGACTATCACCTCCCTGCTTGTGGGCGTGAATAGAGAAATATAGAGAGACAAAGGGCATGCTGCTTATATCCCACATAAACTTTCTTTAATTCGTCATTGCATCTCTCCAACAGGCTGCTTATATCCCACATAGACCACTGCAGCAGACAAGGTAACATCTAATCTCTGAAGCACATGGCCGGACTGCTGCAATCCTATGTTTTCCGAACAGCTACAATAAATTATATGTACTAGCTATTCACTGTATACATAAAATCCAGCACCCAAATAATCATGTTTTCCACCAAAAGAATTTATTGAAAGCACCAATGATAATAAATGGAGAATAACATTATAAAGAACCACTGAGTGATTCGTTTTAACTCTAGTCATTAAGAAGCAAAGGGCGTTGCAAAGTTACAATATCGGCTCCATCTCAGTCACCATCCCTTCAGCTTTATTCTCCACTGGGCACATGCACATCAGAAACAACGTTGGTGATAAATGGCCTTTTGCCTGCTGCTGTGTACCTTCTGTTGTCAATCTGGTAGATTGTTCAGGTACTTTTATAAGAAAAATTCTTTGAATTCTCAATGGTAGTACTTCTGAGATGTTGCAAACTTTATGAGGGAAAAACTTTAGAGAGAAGCCAAATTTGAATTCTGAGGCAGTTTCCAGAAGGGGTGGTTGGCAAGTGTGATTCTCAAAATTAATCTATCATTGAAATTCACAGAATCAGGAGCAGAATTAGACTGTTGGTCTAGGAAGTAGAAGACTTTACAGTCAGATAACTAAGAGGCAGGGCTGTGACTAAGATGGGAAAAGGGGTTAGAGAACGAATTTGGTAAAGAACACAACACGTCAACACCAAGCCCAGCTTATATCCATTGTTAACACACAGTGCTAGAAGAAAGAAAAGGCGAAGTGGACAACAAATTGGCGGATGGTATGACAAGCATAACCAAGAAATCCCTTCTCACAGAAAAAAGTTGTGTATGTAAGACTTATATTGTGCAGAACTCTGTGTCTTCAAGGATTTATACGGTCGAACTTTAGATTTTAGCGTCTCTATTTTATGCAGGGCACTATACGATACTATACTTTGTTTTAGTATTTGATAGTTATGAAAATGAGCTTGCCATGCTCGACATAATACAAGGTATGTTTTCCCCCTTAAAAGATGGGTATTTTTCTTATATTGATTATGTGGGGGAAGGCAGGTCTGTAGTTCAGAATTCAGATATGTGGCTACAAAGGCATAGAATACAATTAACCAACTCTTGATTCAGCCATCAGCAACCTCACGCCAACTTCTGCTTTCATACTTGCCCTAATTTTCTTTCATTATTTCGTATTGTTCATTTGAGTTCTATTTTTGTTTCTGTTTAAGTCTTTACACTATTATTTTTCTTTTTGAATTAATTAACTTATGAACTTATTATATTTGATTGCTTGTAGATTATCTAAGTGCACCATTATTTTATGTCTCTTACTTACTGGCCATGTGCTTAGTGGACAAGAATGTTAAATCACTGGTTGTTTCAATGATTATTATGGGCAAATTCTCCTACTTATGAAAGCCAATAGGAGTGGTATATGTTAGGATATATGTGGAACATGTTATAAACTTACGTCATTTAGAATTAGCTAATATTTTGACAAATTACACTTTACTTGTAATTTGGTAGATTTAGGATGGGTTTAGTACTTTAAGAAATATGTTATTCAAGTCAAGTATTAAAGTCATGAAGATTAAACCAAGAAACAAGTGAAGAAAAACTATTCAATAAATATGGACAGATTCTCGACAAAAGCTCGACAAATATATCTATCGAGATTTAATGAATCTCGACAGATAGCTCGACAGCTGTATCTATCGAGAATTACGAATTCAGAATTTTCAGATCTGATTTTCAGCTCATACTGACATGTATGTATAGGATTTTTTTTCTCACAGCCTTAGACATATATAATGCTTATTTTAAAAGCCATCACATAAGAGAATACAAGGAGAACACATGCAAAAAGTGACTGAGTGCCTTATTCTCTCTAAAAGAAGCTACTGTGTCTTTGTGTCTTAGAGTTTTGTAACCAAGTACTTCTCGATCTTTATTGTTGATAAAGTGAAAAACTTTGTAGCCAACAATCTTCTTCAGGTTGGTGAGTTATTCACATACTGGGATCCGTGCATCATTGGTTAGACGCGTAATGAGATTCGTGCAAAAGGATGACATTTATATATTGAAGAGTTCAGATGTTCTGAAACGGTGGAAGGTTTCTGCTGTAAGTTCATCTAAGAGGATTGTAGAGTCTAAGGACAAAGGTTTTGTATTAGATCTGAAACTTTTCTTTACTATAGTGAATTACTTTTCGGGAAGGTTTCCCTCCGGGTTTTTACTGTGAAACTAGTTTGTTTAATTATTTTTCCTGGGTCATCATATCTTGTCTTATTTACTTTTTCGTTGTGCATGATATTGACATGATATTGATGTTTAAATTCTATCAATCGGGATCTAAATTTTCCAACAGTATATTATTTGTTCGTTTATCCCAACAGTTTTTATTCTTATATAAATTCCAAATTATGAAAATATATCCAACAGAGCTAGTAATGGTGTATTCTTGTGCACCTTGGTGCACTAATTATATCTGCACCGGTATGTTTAATTGCAAAAAGAAACTTTTTTAAGTCTTGATTTGCGTTGGCATATTCCATGATAAATTTACTTGTAATTAAATTCAAATACGTATTATTGCTTTTTGTGGGTTCAAGAATTGAAATTTGAAGTTGCCGAGGAAGCATTTTTGCTTGAGCAAAGTTGAGTTTCTCGTGAATTTGGCATGTGGTAGTCATTTGAAATTCAATTCAGGAAGATTTCACGAGACCTTTGTGGGAGTTTTGCTCAAGCGAAATGCAAACCTATGACAATTCTGTTACGTTCTCACATGTTGTTCTAGCCTTTATCCATCCCTTATTCCCCACGAAATTCAACCCTAATTCCCATATGAAAGTTGAGAGCAACCAATAAAAATTAAAACACTTACCCATTCTCCCTACGGTAGAAGGTTTCTGCTGTAAGTTCATCTACGAGTATTGTAGAGTCTAGAGACAAAGGTTTGTACTAGATCTGAAATTTTTGTTTACTATAGTGAATTGCTTTTCGAGAAGGTTTCCCCTCAGGTTTTTACTGTGAAACTAGTTTGTTTAATTGGTTTTCCTAGGTCATCATATCTTGTCTTATTTACTTTTTCGTTGTGCATGATATTGACGTGATATTGATATTTGAATTCTATCAATCGGGATCTAAATTTTCCAACAGTATATTATTTGTTCGTTTATCCCAACAGTTTTTATTCCTATGTAAATTCCAAGTTATGAAAATATATCCAACAGAGCTAGTAATGGTGTATTCTTGTGCACCTTGGTGCACCAATTATATCTACACGGGTATGTTTAATTGCAAAAAGAAACTTTTTTAAGTCTTGATTTGCGTTGGCATATTCCGTGTCAAATTTACTTGTAATTAAATTCAAATACGTATTATTGCTTTTTATGGGTTCAAGAATTGAAATTTGAAGTTGCTGAGGAAGCATTTTTGCTTGAGCAAAGTTGAGTTTCTCGTGAATTTGGCATGTGGTAGTCATTTGAAATTCAATTCAGGAAGATTTCACGAGACCTTTGTGGGAGTTTTGCTCAAGCAAAATGCAAACCTAAGACAATTCTGTTATGTTCCACATGCTGTTCTAGCCTTTACCCATCCCTTATTCCCCACAAAATTCAACCCTAATTCCTATATGAGAGTTGAGAGAAACCAATAAAAATTAAAACATTTATCCATTCTCCCTACGGTAGAAGGTTTCTGCTGTAAGTTTATCTACGAGGATTGTAGAGTCTAGGAACAAAAGTTTTGTACTAGATCTGAAACTTCTTTTTACTATAGTGAATTGCTTTTCGAGAAGGTTTCTCTCCAAGTTTTTACTGTGAAACTTGTTTGTTTAATTGGTTTTCCTAGGTCATCATATCTTGTCTTATTTACTTTTTCGTTGTGCATGATATTGACATGATATTGATGTTTGAATTCTATCAATCGGAATCTAAATTTTCTAACAGTATATTATTTGTTCATTTATCCCAACAGTTTTTATTCCTATGTAAATTCCAAGTTATGAAAATATATCCAACAGAGCTAGTAATGGTGTATTCTTGTGCACCTTGGTGCACTAATTATATCTGCACAGGTATGTTTAATTGCAAAAAGAAACTTTTTTAAGTCTTGATTTGCGTTGGCATATTCCGTGTCAAATTTACTTGTAATTAAATTCAAATATGTATTATTGCTTTTTGTGGGTTCAAGAATTGAAATTTGAAGTTGCTGAGGAAGCATTTTTGCTTGAGCAAAGTTGAGTTTCTCTTGAATTTGGCATGTGGCAGTCATTTGAAATTCAATTCAGGAAGATTTCACGAGACCTTTGTGGGAGCTTTGCTCAAGCGAAATGCAAACCTAAGACAATTCTGTTACGTTCTCACATGCTGTTCTAGCCTT
Source organism: Quercus ilex subsp. ballota (assembly GCA_032727855.1). Classification (NCBI taxonomy): domain Eukaryota; kingdom Viridiplantae; phylum Streptophyta; class Magnoliopsida; order Fagales; family Fagaceae; genus Quercus; species Quercus ilex. Next base: position 76,891,987 of record CM064909.1, read on the forward strand.
TACCCATCCCTTATTCCCCACAAAATTCAACCCTAATTCCCATATGAGAGTCGAGAGAAACCAATAAAAATTAAAACACTTACCCATTCTCCCTACTCTCTCTCCCTTTCCACATAGCCACCAACCTTTTAGAGGAGATTGATACCACTATTTCCTTCACTACATTCAAAGTTGTGAGAGTTATTTGGTGACTGGGAATCATTGGAATCATGCCATAAATTCAAGAATGTACACAATTTTATATAATTTTTATTGCTTTTTTGGGGTCCATATCTCTAAGTTCTAACTAAAACTAGAGTTTTGTCCAAATAGAATAAAATTTCATATTTTTCAACCCAAAAATTAAGGAAAAAAAAAAAGAAGAAGAAAATTTTAGTTTGAAACTGAAAAAAGCAATCTACCAAAAGAATCAATTTAAGGCATAATTATTCAAAATAGATTGAATAGATCAAAGTAGACTACAATTGACCGAATTGATCAAAGTAGACTGAAATGGACTAAAGTAAATCGACATGTTATTGTGGCTCAAATGGAGCATGACAAAAATAAGTGTTACACTTCAGTTTTTAGATTTTATATAAATTTATAAGAATTATATATGGTAACATTTGTGTTGGGTTAAGATAGCTTGACCCCAATTAATTAATTCAATTACCCAAATTGATTAATTAGGTCAAATTACATGCAAATTGTGGAGGCACCAACAAATCACCAAACAAACTAAATGGAGCGAAAATTTAATTGACACGGTAATTTGTTGACAAATGGGGAAACTTTTTGCAAGGCAAAAACTCGACCGGGTGAATTTAAGGTCACCATTCCTAAAAATTCACTAATCAATAATCAAGCAGTTACAAGTATGAAGAATCTTACTACTATCCTAGCCTATCCCAAAATACCAACCTACATTTGAACCTTCGCTTCAATACCCAATTGAACTTGATCTTGTAGTAGTCTTCTTTTTCTTGATGCACAAATCTCCAATCTATGACTAACTTCTTTGTACGGATCCCAGTATGTGACTAACTCCAGCAACTTGAATGATTGTTGTTGGCTGCAAAGTTCTCCACTTTATTAATAATGAAGATCAAGAAGCAGTTGATTAGAAAACCCTATGGCGTACAAACGTAGTAGCTTCTCACAGAGAAAACTAAACTCTTGGTCTTTGTATTCATGTGTGACAGCTCTTAAAATAAGCCTTATATATGTCTAGGATTATAAGAAAAGAAACCCAAAACAAATACATTAGCATGGGCCGAATTTTAGATCTGAAAATTCTGAAATCGTAATTCTCGATAGATTGAGCTTGTATCGAGCTTCCCATTTAGTCTCGATACTAGCTATTTGTCGAGTTTAAATGAAACAGCTTTTCTTCACTCATTTCTTAGATCAATCTTCATGTCTTTAATACTAACACTTGATATGTTTGAACAACAAATTTCTTGATGTATTAAACCCAACTTAGATTTATCCAATTACAAGTAAAGTGTGTTTTGTCAAAAGATTAGTCAATTACATAAAAAAAAAAAATATAACCCTAACAATTTGTACTAATCACAATATCACTAAAAATAAATAGAAATTTGTTTATTAAGTTGTTGACATGAAACTAACCAATCATGTCACTTTGTAAATTTTATAGTTAATAAATGATATTGTTTAAATGTTATGTCTACTGTAGGGTCAAATTTTGTAGCCCAAACCCATGAGATATGGAGTATGAGCCTTGTGAACTCTAGACAATGAATTTGTAGAGCGTGGGTGAAAGAACTGGGCTGGATATGAATTAAACAAGAGTTGGTTATGGTATTTGCGAATAAACTAGCATGCAATCACGTTAAGGCAAAAGCAAACATGAATGTCCGAAGAGTATTCTATTGAATGAAATTAGGTTACAAGTTTCAGAATTACAGTAAAGTTGTTTTCTTCTTCTCCTCCTTTTTCTTCCCCTCCTTTTTCTTCCCCTCTCCTTTTATCAGGGGCTCTTCTTCTTTATATAGCCTTTTCCCTCATCATCCCGACCGTCCACTTGTCATCCATCTGCGTACATACTTGAGTACAGGTCACATCAAGCATCTTCTCTAGCTTTTTGGGAGTGGCGATAGCTGAGGTTGCACTGTTCAGGGGTCTTCTCCACATAAATGCGGCCAAAAAAGTTGCTGCAGGGCATTAAATACGGTGGTAGCAGTTTTTCCTTGAGATATTTCTTCATCCTTATCATCCCCAGGCATGCCCAGAGCTTATCTTTGCCATTGAAATTGCCAGAAAGGTTATTCGGACCTTACATACGTTTATTTGATCAAGGCTACTCGTATCCGAGGAGTAAAACCTCTTCGGACAAAGGGTGACCTCTTCGAATTGTACTCCACCTCCATCTCCGGGTTTGTTGCCTCCAGATGGACTCTACCCCAACCCGTTATTACTCTTCGGACATAAAGTAATCTCAAAAACAAGGCCCCAGACCCAATAGGTAGATCTGGGCTTTTACCCCCCCACATTTACTATTAAAAATTTAAATGAAAACATTTATAGGATGCACTTATTGTTTGATTAATATTAATTTTAAAAAGTTCTTAAATGACTTCATATACTAATAGATTTGGACAAAATAATTAAATCAATTCATTTAGTTATTTACTAATAAATCTTATAATTGAAATGGATCGAAATGCTATGCTGATGTAACTCAACAGGATCGTAGCAATAATAAACACTACACTTAAACTTTTAGATATTATATGGATATAGATATAGATTTATAAGACTTATATATAGTAAAATTTGTACTAATTACAATATCACTAATCATAATTAGGAATTTGTTTATTATGTTGTTGATTTGAAACTAACCAATCAGGTCACTTGGTAAATTTTTAGTTGGTAAATGATAATCGTTTAGATGTTATTTTTTCTATTAAAAATTTAATTGAAACCATTCAAAAGATACATTTTTTAAAAGATCTTATTATTTGATTAATATTAATTAAAAAATGCTTAAATTACTTCAAGTATTATTTGATTTGAAAAAAATAATTAAATTAACTCATTTAGTTATTTACTAATAAATTTTACAATTAAAATGGATCAGAGTGGACCAAATGAACCAAAGTGGACCAAAATGATATGATAATATAGCTCAATAAGAACGTAGCAATAATGAATATTATGTTTTAATTTGTAGATATTATTATATAGATGAGTACTAATAAACTGAAATATGTACATGAATATATAGCAATGATATGAACTCATGAATAGAAGGGATATTGATCTTATCTGCTGAAATTTTTCACTAAAGTGTAAGCATCAGCAATACACACACACACACACACACACACACACACACACACACACACACATATATATATATATATTTTTTGAGGTAGAGCATTAGCATTGGAGAATGCTAATGCTATATCTAAGGTCAATTTGGCATTTTATGCCTTAAAATCCATTGCATCAGACAATGCTAAACCCAACCATTGCAAAATTTTTTGCAATAGTGCTACAGTACAATTCTAAAGTTAAAATTGTACTGTAGCAGTATTCTTAAAAAAAGAAAAAAAATTTTATTCCCTTTTAAGACCAAAATTTCTCTCTCCTCTCTCTCATTATTTCAGTTCTCTTTTCTCTCCTTCTTCTTTGTTTCTCATTTGCTCTCTCCTCTCTTCAGACCCAAACACCATTCTCCTCTCTTCAGCTTTTCTGGTTCTGTGGTTGTTTTTTTTTTTTTTTTTTTTTTTTTTTTTTTTTTTTGCTGTGACCGATGCTTAAAGGGGTTGTGGGTCGTGGTTGGGTCCGGTGTTTGGGTCATGCTTGGGTTCGGTGTTTGGGTCGTGGTTGGGTTGTGGCTGAAGTGGGTTGGGTCCAGTGTTTGGATCGTGGTTGGATCGGTGGGCTGGGATTGGTTGATGGTGTGTTTGAAACAGTGGATCTGTTGATCGGTGGGTGGATCGGTTGGGTTGATCATCGGTAGCTCCGATGGTGGCTCCAGTGATGATTTTTTTTGAATGGGTTTGCTTCGGTGGGTTTCAAATCGGCACTGGTGTTGATGGGTTGATGGGTTGTGGTTATGGTTGTTGATGGGTTGTGGTTGTGGTTCAAATCGGCGCTGGTGGGTTTCAAATTGGCGCTGGTGTTTATGGGTTGATGGGTTGTGGTTGTGGTTCAAATCGGCGCCAGTGGGTTTCAAATCGGCTGGGTTTCAAATCAGCGCTGGTGGCTGTAGTTGTTGATGGGTTGATCGGTGCTGATGGGTTTTTGGTGCCGTGACTGTGGTTGTTGATGGGTTAATCGGCGGCGTGGGTTTTTGGTGCCGTGGCTGTGGTTGTTGATGGCGTGTGTGTTGCTAGAGGTTGAGGGAGAAGTAGAGGAAAAAAAAAAAAAAAACTGTTGGAAAGCCCAAGAAATAAGTGTCTGAAAAAAAAATGACAGTTATAAAAAAATAATAAAGAAATATTAAAAAATAATATTTTAATAAAAATAGAGTTTTGGGATGTGGAGGTATTATAAAATTAGATGGTATAATAAAATTGTAGGTTTTTAGAATTCTAAAATAGAATAGTATTAGTATTTCTCAATACTAATGCTCTTATACTATTATGCTAATTTTGTAGCTTGAATATTTTTTTTCTTTTAGATTTTCAAGCACTTTAGACTTATTTAGCTGCAAGGCATCTGGGTACTAAAGGAAACTGTGTAATGAATATGATTGAGTCATAAAGAATTTCCCTTTTGCAAACCAATTCTCATAAAGAAGTATTGAAAAGCTCCAAGAGATAAAGCATACTGACCACCGCAGCAGTCAAGGTAACATCTAAAATCTGAAGCTCTTGGCTGGACCGCTGCAAATCCTATCTTTTCCTAAAGGCCAAAAAAAAAAAAAAAAATCATACTAGCTATTCACTATTTGCATAAAATATCCTAAAAGAAGAATTGAGAGAGGAGACTGAGCTGGCCAATGGATAAGATACTGTGTGTGGGTTTGGATTGTGCTCAATGTTGCGGCGCGTTTTCTCCTTTGTGTTTTTTTTTTTTTTCTTTGGCCCGCTTTTGCTGACTTTATGGGACAAAAAATACTGTTCATAACAGTATGTATACTGTTCACGCACTATTTATGCACAGTTTATGCAATATTTAATATTAAAAATGAGTTCTACAATACTATTTACACATTTAAAAATTATTTTGCTACAATATTTTCAGTAACAATCAATTTTTAACAATTTTTAACAATAATAAGTTGTATCTAAATAGACCGTGTATCTGTTTGGATACAAGTTGCGTTCGTTGCATTTCAAGTTTCCTGTATTTTCTTTTTTTATTTTTTTTAGCCGCACTTATTGGCTAAGTCTTTTATAAATATTATATCTGTACACTGTTTATAGATCTACAAATTTTATTTTTTTAACAATTTTTTTATTAAAAATAAGTTCTATAATATTATTTATGTATTTAAAAATTTTATATTTTTAATTTAAATAAAATAAGCTCTACCTAAACGGATTAATATATTAAAAAAAAAAAACCAAAACGAATTACGTCAACTCCTAACTACTCTTTTGACAAAGCAAAACCAATGACAGGAACGTCGAGAATGACATTTAAGAAGGGAGCATAGTTCGGGAGTACGCTCTCTCCCTCGTACCGAGGGGTGCCCATAGTGGGTGGGATCCACCCATCAGGGAGGGAGTACACTATTTCTTAAATATACAATCATTTTCCTTATAAAAAGGTACTTTATTCATTGAGTTGGTCTTAGACCGAGAGAGAGAGAGAGAGAGAGATAGATGGCAGGTAGATACTGTTACGAGAATGGTCTTCCATTATCAGCCATGGTTACAGCAGAATGCACAAACGTTGGCTTAAACATCTTATTCAAAGCATCCTCTTTGAAAGGGTTGAGCTACTATGTCTTTGTCCTCTACATGTTTGCTTTTTCTACTCTTGTTCTCCTCCCTCTCGCCTTTGTCTTTCGTGGGTATGTCTCCTTTCCTTATCTCCACTTTTCTGAAAATTTTAGGAAAAAAAGTCACATAATTCTTAGGTTTAAACTGAAATTACTTGAAACAACATAAGTTTTTAAATAAAATTTTCTGAAGCTACAAGACTGAAATAAAAATTATTTAAAATTTCAAGGTTTAAATAAAATATATCCAAAACTATGAGGTATGGTGTGATATTATCCAAAAATGAAATATAATTCTTTTGAGTTTTGATGATGTATTTAGTTATAGAATAATTTTGATGAAATATTAACAAAAAGCTATTTCATACATGTAGAACAACAGGGCTTCCTACATTCAAGTTGTCTCTCCTCTATAGAATTTTCCTACTTGGACTACTTGGGTAAGAAAGTATTACACCAAAAAGCTTTTGAAATTTGATTTAAGATTGGAAGGTGATAGTATCCAATAACAGGAAGGGTGCATTTGGTTCGCTTGATGTAATGATATATGCCAATCAAATGGTGGCAATGATCCACACACATGGGAAAATGAGATTTTATTTTAAATGACTAAGCTGCCAAATCAATAGGAAACAATTTCAAAATATTTTTCTGAAGTGAAATTTGTATTTGATCTTATGTTTATAATTTTATGTTTGGGAGGGCTTGCAGGTTTTCAGGTCAGTTATGTAACTATAAAGGCGTAGAATTCAGCTCAGCAACTCTTGCTTCAGCCATCAGCAACCTCACACCAGCTTTTACTTTCATACTTGCTGTCATTTTCAGGTTTTTCCTTCTTAATTCTCATTACCAATCTCACCCAAGTCGTTCTGGTACCTTTTTTTTTTTAAATTTTATATATATATATATATTAATATTATAATTTGATAACTGGGAGAGGGGCTATTGAACCATGGACGTCTACATTAGAAACATTAAGAACTGTTAGTTGAATTATAAAGTTCTTGGTAGTGCCCAAAATTTGTACTATGCTGCCATTGGGACCTTGAATTTTTAAATTTTTTAATATGATTTTATTTTTTCATCTTTTAATCTTGTGTACTACCACTAATACTTTTATTTATCTATGAAATTCTACCACTAATAGTTTGTTTCTTTACAAGTGCAGTCCTTTTGTACATCATTCATCATCCCTATTATGATTAATTAATATGGCCTGCTTACGAAAGCCATTAGGAGTGATATTATATTTGCCTCTTTCTTTTTTTGCATTTGTTTATTCTTTTTATAAAATGAGAATTGTTGTGAGGAAGAAATAATTTCATAAAATATGATTAAGGCAATGTCATGGTCTGTTTTTTGGTGCATAGCATAAAAAATAAAAAGACAATACACCAGTCCATTAGCAACTGTTCATGAAAGTTGCAATTGCTTCTTGGGCATAACATCTTGCCTAACCAAGGATTCTGCAATCTGGTTTGATTACAGAAACTTTTCAGTTCTCTCAAAAGGGATGCTATAAGTTTAATGTCAAGTTTGTGACCAGTCACTCCTTTTGCAACCTGCATATGCATAAAACAGCAATTCTGTATAACTACCCAGCACGACAGCACCACTAGGAACTAAAAGCCTTTGTCTATCAGTATCCCAAAATTAAAGCTCTCTGAGAGTAAGCAATAGAATAAGAACCCTTGAACATGCGAGTTTTTAACTTTTTAAATGGGAGTTAAAGCGGTATGATCACATGTCTGATATGATACAAGAAATTAGAAAATGGAGGACTTATGTATAAAGATAGTGCAATAGGTCATCCGTGCCATTGCTCTAGTTGATGTTTTAGTGAGCCTTTATTTATACATTTAAGCTTTTTTGTGATAAAATTTAAACTTCTTGAGTCCACCTTTTTCCTAATAGATACATTATGTCTATTTCTTTAATCATTGAGTTTCTTGAACACATTTATTTTTATTACTATCACCAAATTCTCTTCGTTTCCTTTATTTTTATTGGTGATTCAAAAAGGATGGAAAATCTAGCTTTGAGATGCTCAATCACACAGGCTAAAATCATGGGCACAGTAGTATCAATATCAGGAGCACTGGTAGTGGTTTTGTACAAGGGCCCTACAATCATATCTTCATCTCAGTCAACATCTCTTTCATTTCATTCTCCACAAGGCACATCAGAAACACAGTGGGTGATAGGTGGCCTTTTACTTGCTGCTTCGAATCTTCTGTTTTCAGGCTGGTACATTGTTCAGGTATTTTTATGTGATAGGTGATACTTCAAATTGTGGATTGGATTGTTCGAGTGTGTATTGTGCAGGCATGTGCTAGAAATCTTGATTGTAACTTAATTTTTCCTTTTGGGATATAGTATAGATGTGACTAACACTTGCCTTGTCTCGTGACATTATTAGACAAAAACTTTAGAGAAGCTAAATTTGCATTCTCTGGCATTTTACAGACCCAAGTTATGAAAATATATCCGGCAGAGATAGTTGTGGTCTTCTTATACCTCTTGTGTGCAACAATTATATCTGCACCAGTATGTTTAATAGTGGAAGGAAACTTAAGTTCTTGGATACTAAGGCCTGATATAACATTGGTCGCCGTTATATACTCGGTAAGAACTACGAAACATGGACAATACCAAATGACAGGACAAGTTATTGATAATATCTGACTTTCACTCTCCGATCAGGGATTCTTTGGTTCATCCTTCAACAGTGTTATTCACACATGGTGCTTGCACTTGAAGGGGCCTGTGTATGTATCAATCTTTAAGCCATTGTCAATAGTCATTGCAGCTGCTATGGGTGTCATATTCCTTGGTGATGCTCTCTATCTTGGGAGGTATATAATTCTCTCTCTCATGAAAATGCACATTTATGCATGTATACAAAGGCACAATGTACCTTCTCTGCCATACTAGAATACTGATTAGAATAATATATCAAGAAGAAAGGATCAGCTACTACATGTATTAGTTGCTTTGTATTTATTTTTTCACAGTTCATTGGCCTTGTTTATTTTCTTCCTAATGTTGCAGCGTCATTGGAGCAATAATATTATCAATTGGATTTTATGGTGTCATATGGGCAAAAGCTAAAGAAGAATTGAGACGAGACTATTGCAGCACTAGCTTGGGATCTTCATCTGATGATAAGACCCCTTTGTTGGATAGCTACAAATCTGAAGATGTAGAATAGATGTATGCATATGAATGCTAGTTGGTTAAAGATTGCATAGCACCGAGCTACTTGCAATCTAATACCTCAATAGTTTTTTCAATTGTACAGTAAAAGCACACCTCATTGGATAGCTACAAATTTGAAGGCATGTAGAATAGATGTATGCAGATGAATGCTAGCTGATTAAAGATTGCATAGCACCGAGCTACTTGCAATCTAATACCTCAATAGTTATTTCAATTTTACAGTAAAAGCACACCTCATAAGGGTAAAAATGTTTGCTGATATCTCTTAGTACCTGGAGTCAGAAATTAATCATTTCTTTTATTTTGTTTTTGAAATGAGCTTCTTAGATTGCTGCTGAAGAAATGACCGAGTGTGTTTGAGTGTTTTGAGGAATTAGGTTGATGAAGAACAGGGGAGAGTGATTGACAGGTTCGAGGGAGTCGCCCTCTAAGAAGTAGAGAGAATAAGAGAAGAGAATTGAGAATGATAAAGGAATTCGCATTACATATCAGATATGTCTATCAATGGATTGATTACTAGTATTTATAGTCAATTCTTGCAATGGCATTAGCCAATGAGAACCAATTCTCAACCATGGCTCAGCTACTGATATAACTAACTCAACAGACTAACAACAAACCAACCAACCGTCAGACACTATCTCTAACATCTTATCACTTTATAGCTGATCACAAAATCACTACTTATCATTCCATCTGATAAATGCAGTCACTCATCACTCAATATTACAAGTGCAAAACCCACTGTTTTGCAGAACTCACTGCTCTTCAACATTTCAAGCTAGCTAGATAACATTACCCTCGCCTTTAGAGTACCTTGCCCACAACACGAAGGTAATGCTGCTGAAGGGTATGCAAGATCTCCCAAGTGCCATCTTCGACAGGGGGTACCTTGCCAATGAACCACGATTTCAGAGACGGCTTTGTTATGATTGGCAATCACTGGCTGAACTTGAAGTTCTTGCTGGTGGTCACACTCCCCTGAATGAGTTCTAGATTTATTTGCAGATAGATCACACTTTGCAAAGAAACAAAAATTACATTTGTCCAATTTACCACAGACCATAAGTGAACCACCTCCCTGCTTGTGGGCATTAATAGAGAGAAAAAGAGAGACAAGAGGACACACTCTGGATCCACATCTCTAATGGATTAGAATAAGGATATGGATACTTCGGAAAATAACAGGAAAAAGAGGAACAAATTAACTGTTTAAAATAAACAAAGAAACGGTTGTGCTATTATAAGTGATGAAATATTATGAATAAGTGAATAAAAATGTATTGCACTTCCAGATTCTCTCTGCTGAACACTAAGTGACAGCATATTAGACAATTCTTCCTCGTAGACAATGTCCTCATAACCAATACTAATGGGACCATTAAGCACCTGTTCCATATTTACTAAAGGAAACTATATAACGAATATCATAAAGAATTCCTCTTTTGGAAAGCAATTCCCATAAAGAAGTATAGGGAACCACTAAGAGATAAAGCATGCAGTACAATCAGTTGCCAAGGTTACATCTAAACTCTGGAGCATCATAAAGGTAGAAAATCCACAAAGATAATGACATGAGTACAGAGAATTCATACTTATTGGAAAGCATGTAAGACATGACCTTAGCATGGTCAAAAAAAAATTTACAACAATTTTGATGACAGTCAATATTAGGCTTGCCATTTGTAAATACTCCAAAAAAGTACTAGTCACATTTAGCCTTACACCCAAAAGTACTAATCAAATTGCAATTGAAATCCTTATAATCATATATAAACTCAAGATCCACCTAATAAACACCCATGTGCAATTCGAATTATACTTACACAAGCACATACTCGTACAATTCAATCTTATTAAATCCACACAAACACATACTTGTACAGTTCAATCTCATTAAACCAACCAATCAATTATGCCCTCCACCAATAGAAAAAAAAAACAACTGAGAGAGTACAAGGATTATAATATAATCTGCATGTGAAGGATGACATTATAAAATAAAATAATCACTGGGAGATGCCTTTTTACTCTATTCATTAAGAAGCAAACAAAGGGCGTTGCAAAGATCATTAGGGAGAGAGAGAGAGACAGGGAGAGATGGCATGGAGATATTGTCACAAGGATGCTCTTCCATTTTCAGCCATGGTTGCAGTAGAATGCATTAACGTTGGCTTAAACATCTTATTCAAAGCATCCAATTTAAAAGGACTGAGCTACTATGTCTTCATTACCTACACCTCTGCCATAGCTACTCTTGTTCTCCTCCCTTTGGTCTTCATCTTTCGTGGGTATGTCTCTTGATTTCCATTCCTAAAATATTAGTGAAAAAAATCTCCATAAATTATATTTTCAAACTTATTTCAATCTTAAACTTTGAGAATATTTTATGTAAACCTCAAAGTTGTTTAATTTTTTTCCCCAAAAAAAAAAAAAAAAAAAAAATCATTTAAACCTTCTGTTTCAAATGCCGTTAATCTCATTAAAGGTCACTTGACAGAATGGGTTTAATTTATTTATTTATTTATAAGGTTTAAAGTGAAATTACTTTAAACTATAAGGATTAAATGAAACTATATAAAATTATAAATTTTAATTAAAATAATATGAAACTATAAGGTTTAAATAAAACTTATCCAAAACTATGAGGCTTAAATGAAAATTACCTTCTTCTTAAAAAAAAAAAAAATTACCTAGACCTTTATGGTTTGATATTACAACCTCATTTATGAGTAGTTTCTCAAAAATAAATAAAATCATTTATGAGTATTTTTTTTTTCTCAAATCTTTCTATTCTCATATCATTTACAGTGTGATTTTATATCGAGATTTTGATGATGTATTTAGTTATAGAATATTTGATGGAATATTAACAAAAAAGCTACTTCATACATGTAGAACAACCGGGCTTCCTACATTCAAGTGGCCTCTAATCAATAGAATTTTCCTACTTGGAATAATTGGGTAAGAAAGTATTACACCGAAAATCTTTGCAATTTGATTTGAGATTTGATAAATATGATAGAATTTCAACTTCTGACATCTGCTCTATTATTATTGCTCTTTATTATCAGGCCAAGATACTAATTGATTTATGGTGTAGGTAGGGTTCGAACCCCAGATCTTTTATTTGATAAAGACTTTATAAATTGAGCTAATTGAAACCTACTAATTTGTTTGAGTGCATTTTGTTTGCTTGATGTAAAGATATCATACCAGCTTTCAATTTCCAAAAAATGTGGTATATGTTGGTTTGTAATTTACAAGAATGTAAGATTATTACAATGTAAAGATAATGTGATTACCCATCAAATAGTTGCAATGACTAAACTGCCCCCCATGGAAATATGAGATTTTATTTTAAATGACTCAATTGCCCAAATTAGTAATACATAACTCCAAAAAATGTGTCTGAAATGTGTATTTTGATCTTATGTTTATATTTTTTTATGTTTGGGAGGGCATGCAGATTTTTAGCTCAGTTGTGTGCCTATAAAGGAATTGAATACAGCTCACCGACTCTTGCTTCAGCCATCGGCAACCTCACACCGGCTTTGACCTACATACTTGCTGTTATTTTCAGGTCTTACCTTCTAAATTCTGATTAGCATCTTTATTCGAGTCATATTTGTCCCTAATTTAATAATTTTTTATTTATAATTGAATAGTTGCGCAAAGGGGATTTGAACCGTGTACGTTTCAATTAGAAATATCAAGAATTGCTAATTGAGTTACAAGACCCTTGATGCATGATCATTCCTAAAATTTGTAATATACTGCAATTGTGACCTTAAATATTTTAAAAATTAAATAATTTTTTTTAAAGTATTGTGTACTACCACTAATAGTTTGTTTCTTTTCAAGTGGTTGAGTCCTTGGAACATATAGAGTTGTTTACACTCTTATAATCTATCATTCATCCTCCATAAAAAAAAACAAAACAAAAGAAAACCCAAACATAGAACAGGTTACCAAAATATACAAAACATCTCAGGCCCTTAGGCAGAAGTCCTCGAGATATTCAAGAAAGTTGCAGTTGCTTCTCGAGCATAGAATATTTCCTCACCACTCTATTGCAATCTAAGCAATAGAGTGGTTGATTACACATTTGATATGGTACAAAGAATTCCAAAGTGGAGAAGGTCTAATATATAAAGAAAGTGCAGGAGGTCATGCGCTTATTGCCTTACCTGATGTATTATTGAGCCTTTATTTATACATTTATGCTTTGCGACAAAATTTAAAGTTCTTAGACCCACCTCTTCCTTATAGATACAAGCATGTCTAACTGTAGTACAATGATTACGCCTATGCTTTAATCATTGAGTGTCATGAACACATTTATTGTTGATTACTATCACTAAATTTTCGTCCTTTCCTCTATTTTTATTGGTTCTTCAAAAGAATGGAAAATCTATCTTTGAGAAGCTCAATCACTCAGGCTAAAATCATTGGCACATTAGTATCAATATCAGGAGCATTGGTAGTGCTTTTCTACAAGGGCCCTACAATCATATCTCCATCTCAATCACCGTCTCTTTCACTTCATTCTCCACGAGGCACATCAGAAACAAAATGGGTGATAGGTGGCCTTTTACTTGCTGTTGAGAACCTTCTGTTTTCAGGTTGCAGCATTGTTCAGGTACTTTTATGTGATAGATGATACTTCAAAGTGTGGATTTGATTAAATTGGATTGGATTGTACGAGTGTTATGTGCGGGCACGTGCTAAGTCCCACATTGGGTGTTTACTAGGTAGATTTTGGCTTGGCTTATATAAATGATTGAGTAGCACTAATTGTAACTTGATTAGTCCTTTCCATAAATAGCACAAATGTAAGTGATACTTTTCTTGTCTCGTTACATTATGAGTCAGAGAATTTAGAGAAGCTAAAATTGAATTCTCTGCAATTTTTTACAGACCCAAGTTATGAAAATATATCCAGCAGAGATAGTTGTGGTCTTCTTATGCGCCTTGTGTGTAACAATTATATCTGCACCAGTATGTTTAATGGCAGAAGGAAACTTACTTGCTTGGACACTAAGGCCTGATATAGCATTGGTCACCATTATATACTCGGTAAGAACCAAGAAATGTGGACAATACCAAATGAAAGAAGTTAATGATAATATCTAACTTTCATTCTCCCCAATCAGGGATTCTTTGGTTCGTCCATCAGTGTTGTTATCGCATGGGCCTTGCACTTGAAGGGGCCTGTGTATGTATCAATCTTTAAGCCATTGTCAATAGTCATTGCAGCTGCTATGGGTGTCATATTCCTTGGTGATGCTCTCTATCTTGGGAGGTATATAAATCTCTCTTTCTCATCAAAATGCACATTTACGCATTTATATAGAGGCACAAATTACCTTCTACATACTAAAAATACCAATTTGAGTAATCTATCAAGAAGAATGGATCAACTAATACATGTGTAAGTTGTTTTGTATTTATTTTTCATGGTTCTTTGGCATTTTGTCTTTTCTTCCTAATGTTGCAGCCTCGTTGGAGCAATAATATTATCGATTGGATTTTATGCTGTCATATGGGCAAAAGCTAAAGAAGAATTGAGAAAAGACTATTGTTGTGGTAGCTTGGGATCTTCATCTGATGATAAGACCCCTTTGTTGAATAGCTACAAATGTGAAGGTATGTAGAATAGATAAATGCAGATGAATACTAGCTGATTAAAGATTGAATGGCACCGAGCTACTTGCAATCCAATACCTCAATGGTATTTTTTCTTTTATAATAAAAGCACACCTCATAAGGGTATAAATGTGTGTTGATATTGAGTACCTACAATCAGAAATTAATCATTTCTTTTGTTTTGTTTTGTTTTTGAAATCAGCTTCTTAGGCTTCTGATTAAGAAATGAGTGTGTAGTGTTTTGGGGAACGAGGTAATTGAAGAGCAGGGGAGAGTGATTGACTGGTTTGAAGGAGTCACCCTCCAAGTAGACAGAATAAGAGAAGAGAATTGAGAATAAGAAAGGAATTTGCATTACATTTCATGTATGTTTGTCAATCGATCAATTACAAGTGTTTACTGGCAATTCTTAAAATGGCATTAGCCAATGAGAACCAATACAACTCAACTACTGGTATAACTAAATCAACAGACTAACAAGTAACAACTAACTAATTAACTGTCACACCCTATCGCTAACATCTTTGTCACTTAACAGCTCATTACTGATCATTCCATCTGATAAATGCTGTCACTCAACAGTCCATATTACAAGTTCAAAACAAACTGTTGTGCAGAACCCACTGCTGTTCAGCATTTCAAGCCAGCTACATGACATTACCCTTCCCATTAGAGCACCTTGCCCACAAGGTGAGCATAATGCTGCTAAAGGGTATGCAAGATCTCCCAAGTGGCATCTTCTACAAGGGTACCTTGCCAATGAACCATGACTTCAGAGACGGCTTTCCTATGAATTTTCTTTATCCTCCTTTGTAGATTGGCTTTAGGCTCAGAACAAATGACACCTTCAGTATCAACATGAGGCAAGGAAGGTAAATAAACCACATCAACTCCCAATTTTGGCTTCAAGCAGGACATACGAAAATCTAGAGAATTAGAGAGTGAGTCCAACTCATAAGCCACTTAGCCAACACTTTAAATTTCCTGGAATGGCCCATAGTACTCCAACATAATTTAGGACAATCACATTAAGCCAATATTTCATGCTACAGTTAGTGGCCAACTAACTAAAACAAAAGATAGCACTGATGACTAAACAGAGGAAAGTTACCTTGGTTCCTTTGTCATTTCATTGGCAATCACTGGCTGTAACATACAGCTAGGGTCTTCCAATTCTTGACAAGTCAAACGTTCAAACCAGTAACCTACAGCAACATACATGCGCGTGTCTGTGTGATAGAGAGAGAGAATTCAGCAAGTGTCAAAGATTGAATGCCAGTCTTGACTGAAATCTGTTTCATGAATCTAAAAAATATAATGTCGGAAGCCATGAAAATGGTAAAATAAAAAGGAAAACTTATGGTCACTTGGCGTTGAAATGAGTAATGATAAAGTTCATGCCACTTGTTATAGAGAAGGATTCTTGGTAAGGCATAGCATTATTTCGCTAATGTAATCGGGAAAAATAAAATTTTAAATGGAATCCACATTTCTAATGGTTGAGATCAAGGATATGGATACTTTAGAAAATAACAGGAAAAAGAGGAACAAATTAATTGTTTAAAGCAAACAAAGAAAAGGTTGTGCTATTTTAAGTGATGAAATATTATGAATAAGTTTTTTTTTTTTTTTTTTTTTTTTGAGAATCTTTATGAATAAGTGAATAACAATGATTTGCACTTCCTGATCCTCTCTGCTGAACACTAAGTGACAGCACATTAGACAATTCTTCCTCGCAAACTATGTCCTCATAACCAATACTTTTATTTTTTTATGAACAAAAGAGGGTCTCATGCAATGTGATCATTGACCCGACCCACTTGAACCCGCAGTACTCATAGCGTGGGGCACCCCTAGGTGCGTTAGGGTTATTCACGTTGTGGCGCACTATTTTTGTGAAGTGCATGATTTGAACCAGGCAACTCCTAGACCCGAAGGTGTGATCTAGTCCGGGACTCCTATCAACGCACCATGCCACCAGAGGGCATCCTCATAACCAATACTAATGGATCCATTAAGCACCTGTTCCATATTTGCTAAAAGAAACTATATAACAAATATCATAAGGAATCCCTCTTTCGGAAAGCAATTCCCACAAAGAAGTATAGAGAACCACTAAGAGATAAAGCATGCAGATACAATTAGTTGACAAGGTTACATCTAAACTCTGAAGCATCATAAAGGAAGAAAGTCCACAAAGATAATGATATGAGTACAGGGAATTCATACTTATTGGAAAGCATGTAGGACATGACCTTAGCATGGTTAAATAAAGCTTAACAACAATTTTGTTGACCGTGAATATTAGGCTTGCCCTTATACCCCAAAAGGACCAATCAAATTGCTATCGGAATCCTTATAATCATTTATAAACTCAAGATCTACCTAATAAACAACTGTGTGGGATTCGAATTATACTTAGTGCCTGTTTGTTTCAGCTTTCTCAACCCAAAAAGCCCGTTTTGAAACTACAAATACAAAAAGCCCGTTTGGTTAGGTATAAAATGCAACTTTTTGGAAAAAGTTGCGTTTTGGGTTTGTGAAGAGAACGCGCAATGCCATAAAGGAGCTCTAAAGGTGCATTTTGGAAAAAGCCCGTGCGCGTTGATTTATATATTTGTTGGACCGTGGGCAATTACCAAATTACCGTTCAATAAATCAGAAGATGTCCTTAGTTCTCATGCCAGATTCCTCATTCCTCTCATCCCATCTCTTTACTCTGCCCTTTGCCCTGAAGCTCACTCACACCGTCCTCTCTTATCTCTGCTCTACCCTCTCCGTGTTGCTACAAGCCTCTCTGTGGTAAAAGTCTCTCTTGCCTTTGTCATTCGTTGAATCTTCTTCCTCTTCTTCTTCTTTCTTCATCTTCTTCAACACGCATTCCTCTGTATTTTTTTTTAATTTTATTTATGTCTAATCCGATCTGAGAAATACATTTTGAAGGTAGAGTTTTGATCAACAAAACACCAAGCAACACTGATCTGCTACCAAAAACCACCAGGTACCACCAGAGATTTTGAAATAGTTGTTGAAAAATTTTCAGATTTGTGCATGTTTTGTTCTTGCTAATGATCTATTTGTTCTCTTGCCGGGTACTAAAAAAATTTGTGAGTACATGCTTTGTATTTTTTTCCTTTTGTGGATGCTCTGTCTTTCTAAGTTATGTGATATTTCCATGTTCAAGTCACCTTTTAATTTATGACAAAAAATCGTCCAACCCCCTTTTCTCTGTTTAAGTCACTTTGGATTGAGATCTGATTTTTTTAAGTTTAGCATGATTTGGGTCTTCTTTGGAATTGGGTATTTTAGTTTTCGTTTCAGGTTTGACTTCTTTGGAATTGGAATTGGGTATTTTAGTTCCTGTGGGGCAGTACAAATGGTAGGGTACCTTATAAATTAAGAGAACCTGTAATAGGGAACTTTTTATAATGTGTCTGTGCTTTAGATAATTGTGTATTTTAGTTTAAGCATGATTTGGGTCTTCTTTGGAATTGGGTATTTTAGTTTTTGTTTCAGGTTTGACTTTTTAAAGCAATTTTGTTGTCTTGTATGTGTTTGATTCATTGTCATGGTTTGGAAAATGCTTGTCCTCTGGCAGAAGAATTTATTATTGAAGCCGTATGGTTGTGTAGAAACACTAAAAAAGGACATAGCAATAGCAATAGCAATAGCGTGAGAAAGAGAAAGAGAGAGTTTTGTGAAGAGAAATAGTTCCTATGTTTTCTGAACATTCATTAGATGGCTTCATGTTTCTGCTTGACTTGTTTACATTCCTTAATTATTGCCTCTAATTTGATTTGTTTGTGCATGTTAGTTACCACAGAAAATCAGTCCCCGAATGCCAGCTATGTAGTATTTTTCTGAGTTGTTCTTGTTGATGCAAGATTGCACTTTCAAGTGGGCTGGTTTAGTTTTTGTCTTTCTATTTTGTTTTTGTTTTTTGTTTTTTGGTTTTTTTTTTTTAAAGAAAAAATAGTTATTGATGAAGTAGTTGAGTTTTGTACACTAGGCTTAGATGAGGGAAACCCATAACACGTTTAAAGTCTGTTGCTGGCATGCTACTAGCTAAAAGTCAAAGCTTGGATAGTAGTCTTGTCTGTAGCTTTTTTTTTTTTTTTTTTTTTTTTGATGAACCGGAAATCTTATTAAAAGAAAACAAAATACAGAGGCAGCCCAGCCTCACCCTGAATAACAGAAACAAAAGCAGGGGGGCTGTTACCAATATCAAAAGAACCAAAAAATTTACAAGCTATAGACCACTTTGCTAGAGAGTGGGGAGCCATATTGCACACCCTGGGCACCCATCTGACAGAAACCTTAGAAGAAGATGCCAAGAGAACTCGAGAGTCATCACAAATGGATTTGATTCTCCAAGGGGGGGCAACTTCTAAATCAGAAAGGAGATTGGAGCAAACTTGAGAGTCTGATTCAATGATAATCGCCTCAAACTCCAAGTTAGCTGCCAAAGTTAGAGCCCATTTAATAGCTTCAGCTTCTGCCTGAAGAGGGAAGATGGTATTCACTCTCTTAGAACAAGCAAAAACCAGCTCCCCTCTATAGTCTCTAGCGACAAATGCAATGGAAGAATAATGAGGGCCAACAGCAGCATCGACATTAATCTTGATTGAAGAACAGGAGGGAGGGGTCCACTGAAGTGCAGGAGCCAAAGTGGCCTGGCTTGAGACAAAGGGCCTAGTAGACTTGTGTTCAATAACTAATTTAGAGATTCTAGAGGAAAGCTCTTCAACCTTTATAGCAACACCTTCAAAAAGAGAAAGATTTCTCTGCTTCCAGATAACATCACATAAAATAGCTCCAAAAAGTAAAAAGTCTTCCCTTTCGCACTTAGTAAGCTCCTCAGGAAAAGGAGGAGAGAAAAGAAATTTAATGAAGTCATGAATGGAGACCAGACCAAGTGAGTCAATTCTCACACCCCACAGACTGCAAAACCAAAGAGACTTAGCAATAGGGCAAAGCGCAAATAAGTGGAGAGACGATTCATTAGACAAGTTACAGAGACGACACCCCACCTCAACATTGACAAAGCGACTAATTACATCTTTGGTAGGTAGAACATTTGCAGCAATTCTCCATAAGTGCATTTTCAGCCTTTCATGCAGGCTAGACTTCCACACTTGGCCCCGAGAAAGGTCCAACATCAAAGGAGGGGAAGAAATTCTGCCCAACCAATAAGCTGATTTGATAGTGAATTTCCCTAAATTTGTGAGGGTCCAAGACCAACAATCAGCACTAGGGAAAGAGGGCGAAGGTACCTGCATGATGTAGTCCACCACCGAATCTTCAAAGAAATTCCGAAGTTTAGCAATATCCCAACCACTTCGGTCTTGATTCAAGAGTTGAGAAACAATTAAAGCAAGATCAGGATTTACACCAGCCTTGGGAGATGGGATGAAACCCGGCAGATTTGGGACCCACGGGTCTGACCAAGTTCTAATGGACTCACCATTACCCACCAACAAACAAGCCGCTTCAGATAGGAGGTGTTTAGTGCCAACAATACTTTTCCAAACAGGGGAAGCATTACTATGAGGAGCTTGATTAAGCCAATTATGGAGAATTTTGTATTTAGCTCTCAGAACCTCAATGCAAAGACAGTCTTTCCCAGATAACACCCACCAAGCAAGTTTGGAGAGGAGAGCTTGGTTGAAGTCCCAGAATTTCCTGAAACCCAAGCCTCCCTCCTTTTGGGGTCTGCATAATGCCGACCAAGAAATTGGAGTCCAATAAGAACCAGACTTTGATTTAGGGTTCCACCAGAACCTACGAACGATAGCATCCAGTTGTTCACAAATACTTTTTGGGAATTGAAAGGCTGTTATAGTGTAAACTGGAATCGCTTGAGCCACCAATTTAATAAGGGTCGCCCTCCCAGACCAGGATAAATTTTTGCCCTTCCAACTACTGAGCTTGTTCTCTAACCTCTCTTTCACCAATCTGAAATCATGACCTCTGCTTCTAGACAAAAATAAAGGAACCCCAAGATAGGTAGTGTGTTGAGGTAAAGAACAAAGCCCCCAGGTACACCTTACTTGATTAAGGAATTGATGACTGACACCTTTGGAAGGGAAAAAACCAGATTTCTCTACACTAATTTTCTGTCCAGACTAGAAGCAATACTTTTCCAGGCAACGTTTAAGGGAAACCAGCTCAGATGCTTTAGCTTTACAGAATAAGATAACATCATCCGCATAGCAAAGTTTGGAAATAGGAGGGGCTGTACTTGATACTTTCACTCCTGAGATATTGCCATCAGCCACTTCTTTGTTGATAATTCTCATCAAAACTTCACTGCCAAGAATAAACAGGTAGGGAGATAAAGGATCTCCCTGACGAAGGCCACGCGAAGGGCTAAAGCTTGGGCATTGTCCCCCATTCAACAACAAAGTGAATTGCACTGATGATAGGCATTGGTAAATAAGATTAGTGAAATTTTCGCTGAATCCAAAAGCTTTAAGGACTGTGATCAAATACCTCAATTCCATTATGTCATAAGCTTTTTGGAAATCCAACTTAATTCCCAAGAATCCTTTTTTCTTCCCAGTATGTTTAAAACTATGAATAATCTCATGTGCAAGAACCACATTCTCATTAATCCACCTATTAGGAACAAAAGCAACTTGAGCCGGATCCACCATCCTATTTAGTAATGGCCTTAACCTGCCAACAATTATTTTTGAGATCACCTTGTAACAAACATTGCAAAGCCCAATAGGATGAAAATGGTTGAAATTGCAAGCCCCATTCTTCTTTGGGATGAGAGAGATGAAGGTCTTGTTGAAATCTTTTAAGAGCCAACCATTTTGAAAAAAATTTTGGGTTGCTAACACAACCTGATCACCAACCGTATCCCAATAGTGCTTATAAAACAGTGCTGGAAAACCGTCAGGGCCAGGAGCTTTAAGTTACTTCATGCTAAACACCACCTTCTTGATTTCCTCCCTAGATAGGATTCTACACAAGCTCTCATTTTCCTGATCAAAGACACAAGGCTCAATTAGATTACTAAGGTCATCCGGAATGGGAGGAAAGCTAGTTTGATACAAAGCCTTAAAGTTATCAATGAAATAATTCTGGATCTCCTCCCTAGTGTTAATCCAAGAACCATCATCCAACTTAATCTTGGAAATACAATTCCTACGCCTTCTGATCATTGTGGAGAGATGAAAAAACTTGGTATTCCTATCACCATCCTTGATCCATAATTCTCTGGACTTTTGGTTCCATTTCATATCTTCCTTAGCCAACCAGCTATCTAACTCTAGGCTAAGAGAAGCCTCTAGTTCCAAATTTTCCCTGGTAGGGGCAGCCTGTTGAACCTTAGAAATTTTGGCTTGTAGACATTTGATTTTTTCCCTCGTATTCCCAAACGAATTCTTATTCCAGTACTTCAAGTCACGACAGGTTACTGCTAATTTTTTAACAAGCTTGAAACCATGAGAACCCTCCACCTGAACTTTCCAAGCATGCTTAACAACCAATCTACTTTCTTCTGCCTTAGTCCACATTGCTTCAAAACGAAAAGGGCGGAGAGGATTTTTAGGTTCCAAATGAGTGTCCAGTAGAATTGGGTTGTGGTCCGAGTTTGCATTATATAGATGCCTGACTCCAGCCTTAGGGAAAATAGATTGCCATTCCTGATCACATAAACACTGGTCCAGCCTCTCCTTAATATTTGCTAAGCCTTCTCTTCTATTGGACCAAGTAAAGGAAGGGCCATTGAAGCCCAAATCGATTGCCCTAGTATTAGACATAAAATCTTTAAGACAATTCACAGAGCATTCAGAGACTGCACAACCCCCACGTTTCTCATTAGAGCGTTTAATACAATTTAGGTCCCCAATCATAGCCCAAGGCCCTGAGAAAGAATTTACCATATTTCCAAGCATTTCCCAAAAAACTTTCCTTTTCGCCCTCCTATAAGGCCCATATATGGCAAACAAAATCCACGGAGACTCAGGGGGATCCGAATAAACCAGAACAGCAAACATATTTTTATCAAAATAAACAACTTCTAAATCCACACATTTTCTCCAGAAAAGAGTAAGACCCCTAGACTTACCACTAGCCTCCACACATTGAAATTGGGAAAATTTTAATTTATTACTAATATTAGCTATTCTTGGAGATTTGATTTTAGTTTCAGAAAGGAAAACTAAATCCGGATTTGACTCACGAATTAGCTCCTTTAGGGCCCTAACTGTCGAGGATCTACCAGCACCCCGACAGTTCCAAGCTAGAGCCCTCATGGCGAGGTGAGGGGCATGGTAAGGCCCGCCTCCTCGGCCATCGGAAGAACACAGGAAGAAAAAGCAACATATGACTTGGAGAACCTACCCTTGCCATTTTTCTGATTAAGAGCGCAAGAAACAGACTTGGCTCTGGCTTTGACTTTGAGAGAATTCTTTTTGTTAGGAGATAAAAAGTGGGACAGATGATTTTGGGGTAGGGGTGTGGAAGTATTCTTCTTAAGAGATGGGCTAAGGGGATTTCTAGTGTTGTTGAGTTTAAGTTTTTTGGGTTTAATATAAGTGGAGTTTGGTGGGCTGGAAGGGCATGATTTTCTTTTGGCTCTTAACATGCTAGATGGGCTTTGGGAATTTGGCTCTTGTAAAATGGGATTAGTTGGGCTTTGGGTTGAAGAGGGGGCCAGGCCCGTATGGGGTAAATGGTTAATAGTTAGACCCGAATAAGATTGTGGGGGATTTAAGGTTACAGAACTACAGCTTGGTTTAACTCCAACCAAGGGATTGGACAGCTTAGTAGTCTCTTGCTCTGTATCAACCCTATCAATCAACAAGGGAACAAAAGTTTTACACTGCTCAAGGCAAACCCCTGCTTCATCTCTGACACCTTTTTCTTCCCTAGCAATCATGGCATTCCAGGAATCAATGGCTGACTGAATCCAGTTTGGAGGATCAGATGGAACTGAATCACCATCCCCAGTCTCCTCATGGCGGTAACCACCACACCCAGCACTATCAGGATTAAAGAAGACTTTCCAGAATCATACCTGATTGGAATTCATCGTTATCTGCACGCAGCCACCTTCCAAAAAAACCAAATGAAACTCCATCCCTCATAATCCGTTGGGTGCCACTATCCTGACAGCCCCTTTGGTCATGACCCAAGAGACCACACCTAAAGCAAAAATTGCCCAACTTTTCATACTTGAAAGGGACCCACAAATCTGGAAGTTGGTTTCTTTCAAGAGGGAATCCTGGAACCAAGGGACAACTAGTGTCCATTTCTAGCCGAACCCTGACATTATTTCTCCAAATACCAACCCATGTACCCACAAAATCTGTCTCCAAGGCACGACCAGCCGTGCTCCAATTTTGAGCAGATTTTCCTCACTCCGCCGGTTCAGGGGGAGTCCATGGACTTGAATCCAAAACTCAGTAGTGGAAAAATTCACTTCAGATGCACAAATATTAGGACTAAATCTCTTGAGAATAAGATGTTCGCCCTTAACCATCCAAGGCCTTCTGTCCCAAGCTCGTCTAACATCAACTTCATGCTTGAAGGTGAACACAAACACATTCTTATCCACTGAGGCTACTTCTATTTCATTTAATACATTCCAAGTTTTGTTAGGATGTCCTTCACTAATGCTCTGGGAAAGGATTTATTAGATAAAATCTTACCAATGAGTAAACACTTGGATGTATCTCTGGAGGTTGAAACTACTTCCAGATTGACTTTACTCTTAAGCCAACTGAGTTTGGCCGCTTGAGAAATAATGGCATCCACCGAGGACTCTGCCATAATAGAGCTGTCCAATAATGATAACTAAGAGTGTAGTGAAGAAGGGAGATAAATGTAGTTGAGAGTAGGTGAGATCATAAAGGAGGTAAGGGAGAGAGCAAGCTAGATCAACCAAAGTCAACGAGAAAATCTTCACAAGGAAGACAAAAGCCACTTAAAGTGGGATAGCTTCACGAGGAAGACCAGAGAGGCATTACACCCATAGATAAGCTAAAACCAAAAGAGTTGCTTGTCTGTAACTTTTAACCCACAGAAAGACCACAAAGAAGCATTTAAGTTAGAGGTGATTGTTGCAGAAAATGGTTGGTGGTAGAAGAAAGAAGCAACACTTTAGCAGAATCCATGCCTTTTGATATGGGAAAGTAGTATTTAAAGGTGAACACTCACTAATTGGAGGTCCTGGCTTCTCAAGGGTAGTCTATTGCAATGAACCTGACTGCTTTGAGGTCAGTGTCTTCAATTATGGCAACAATGTTCTGGCTGTTTCTACTGACTAGTGAGTGTATAAACGGTGCTCTTGTGAGTTGTGACATGATGAGATTCCTCTCTAGCCCTTTCTATTTTAATGCTCAGACTAGGCAGCAAATTTTTTTTTTTTTGGTGTGGATTTATTAGATGGCAAACAAAACAAGAGCAGTATGGGGAGATCCAAGTTGGACAACTACTTTTTGTAACCTTTGTGTGGAAGAGATTGAAGCTGGGAATAAAGGAATCTTTGCTGCCTTAAGTGCCAAAGGTTGGAGCAATTTGGTAATCAAATTCTGTGATGAGATTGGTTTAAACTATGATAAGGAACAATTAAAATGTAGGTGGGATGTATAAAAAACAGATTGGAGAGTGTGGGAAAAATTGAAAGGTCTTGACACAAATTTAGGTTGGGATGTAGTGAAGGGAACAATTGATGCTAGTGATGATTGGTGGGACATGAAGTTGAAGGTGAGTTGAGTATTTTATTCATATGTAGCTAGTCTGAAATAGTTATGTATATTATTGTAATATGAGTGAAATGACAATTACATTTTGTAGGAAGTACTCAAAGCTTCAAAATTTTGACATAAAGGTCTACAGAATCTACAACAACTTAATAGAATGTTTAGGGATGTTGCAGCAATTGGAGTAGAACTCATGTTGTACAATTTTTTACATTTTTATGTAGTACAATTTAAACTTGGATTATTGGTATGTATTTTATTATCTTTTTATATTTTTATGTAGTACAATTTAAACTTAAATTATTGGTATGTATTTTATCATCTTTTTACATTTTCATTTTGTGCTTCATGATGATGAAAATTATTTAGATTTAATTAATATTGATAAGAAGTCATTAATGGTAATAACAAAGAATTATGATACTAAAAAGAACTAAACACAAACATTATTAAAATAATACCAATAATATATTATTATTATTATTATTATTATTATTAATTAATTAATTAATTTTTTTTTATAGTAAGTATATGAAGTAGTTGATTTAAGTATGAAATAAACTCACTTATATATACATTGTCATTTTTGGTAATTTATCTTTTAAACTGCCATTTTTATAAGTACTAGTCAAATACTCAGTTTTTTCAAAAAATATTTTTTAACAGTTTTTTCAAACACTTAATTTTTTCAAGAAATACTTTTTTATACAATACTTTTTAAAAATTTTATTTTAAAAAAAAGTCTAATTTCGAAAAGCTAAACCGAACACAACTGCGACAAAACTCATATTCATATAATTCAGTCTTATTTAATATACTTTTTAAAAATTTCACTTTTTAAAAAAATCTAATTTCAAAAAGCAGAAACAAACGCAACCGCGACAAAACTTATATTCATATAATTCAGTCTTATTAAATACACCCAATTTCAGGTAACATTACTCAAGTCCACCAACCAATCAATCATACCTTCCACCAATAGAAAACAAAAACTAATAACGTCAGCATATAACTATTCATTGAAAGCAAAACCAATAATTTGCACGAGGAGAATGACATCATAAAATAACCACCGAGGGATGCAAAGTTATTACAATAGAAATCATTAGGTAGAGAGAGAGAGAGAGAGAGAGGGATGGCATGGAGAAATTGTTACAAGGATGCTCTTCCATTTTCAGCCATGGTTGCAACAGAGTGCATAAACGTTGGCTTAAACATCTTATACAAAGCATCCACTTTGAAAGGACTGAGCTTCTATGTCTTTATTCTCTACTCCTCTGCCATTTCTACCCTTGTTCTCCTCCCTTTGGCCTTCATCTTTCGTGGGTATGTCTCTTGATTTCCATTTCTATAATATTAGTTAAACAATACTCGATAAATTATATTTTTAAACTTATTTCAATCTTAAACTTTCAAAATTCTGTTATGTAAACCTCAAAGTTTTTTTTTTTTTTTTTTTTTTTAAATTTCCAAAAAAAAAAAAAAATTTCATTTAAACCTTCTATCACAAATTCTGTTTAATCTCATTAAAGGTAAATTTTATTTTTAATTATAAGGTTTGAGGTGAAATTACTTTAGACTATAAGGAATAAATGAAACCATATAAAAGTATAACTTTTAATTAAAATCATATGAAACTATGAGTATTAAATAAAATTATTTGAAATTATAAGGTTTAAATAAAACTTACCCACTTCCTCAAAAAAAATAAAATAAAACTTACCCACAACTACGAGGTTTATTTTTTTTTTTCCTCAATATCTTTCACATTC
Organism: Quercus ilex subsp. ballota; assembly: GCA_032727855.1. Classification (NCBI taxonomy): domain Eukaryota; kingdom Viridiplantae; phylum Streptophyta; class Magnoliopsida; order Fagales; family Fagaceae; genus Quercus; species Quercus ilex. The sequence continues at coordinate 76,919,253 of CM064909.1, forward strand.
TCATCTCATTTACATTATGATTTTACCTCGAGATTTTGAGGACAAGTTTCTTTTTGAACTAATATGGAAAAAAACCTTTCAAACTTCATTTATATTTTTTATTTGACGTCAAATTTCATTCAAATTGGATATTTTTTACTATTCATTTAATAAATTTATTTTTTATGCATAATAATTTATCATAAAACTTGAAATTTAAACATATTATTGATCACACAGATATTGGAATTTGATCTTTTTGAAATTTTGCAAGTACGAAGAATATAATAAGAACATGTAATCCAATTGTTAGATTTTCAAAATTTATACCCAAGATATAGGATAAATTTGAAGAGCGTCTCTCCAAACTAGTTTGGAAAGAATAATTTTCCAGATTTTGACAATGTATTTAGTTATAGAATATTTCATGGAATCTTAACAAAAATGCTACTTCATACATGTAGAACAGCCGGGCTTCCTACAATCAAGTGGCCTCTCATCAATAGAATTTTAATACTTGTACTGATTGGGTAAGAATGTATTACACAGAAAAGCTTTTGCAATTTGATTTTAGATTTGATAGATATGATAGAATTTCAATCTATGTCATATGCTCTATGATGATTGCTTTTTATCATCATGTCAAAATACTAATTGATTCATGGTGCATGCAAGGTTTGAACCCCAAATCTTTTGTTCAATGAAGATTTTATGAATTGAGCTAACTGAAATCCACTTGTTTGTTTGAGTGCATTTGGTTCCCTTGATGTAACCAAATCATACCAGCTTCCAACTTCCAAGAAATGTGGGATATGTTGGCTGTTCATAATTGACGGGAATGTAAGATTATTAGAGTGTAAAGATAATGTGATTACCCATCAAATGGTTGCAATGACTAAATTGCCACCCATGGAAATATGAGATTTTATTTTAAATGACTCAATTGCCCAAATATTAGTAACACATAACTCCAAAATATGTGTCTGAAATGTGTATTTTGGTCTTATGCTTATATTTTTTATGTTTGGGAAGGTATGCAGGTTTTTAGCTCAGTTGTGTGGCTATAAAGGAATAGAATACAGTTCACCGACTCTTGCTTCAGCCATCAGCAACCTCTCACCGGCTTTTACCTACATACTTGCTGTTATTTTCAGGTCTTTCTTCTTCATTCTGATTAGCAACTTCACTCAAGTCATTTTTGTACCTAATTTTTTTATTTATAATTCAATAGTTAAGGAGGAGGGATACAAACCATGAACGTTTCCATTAGAAATCCGAGGAATTGCTAATTGAGTTACAACTTACAAGGCTTTTAAGTTTTGATGGTCCTCAAAATTTGTAACATGTTGCAATTGTGACCCTAAATTTAAAAGAAAAAATTAAATAATATATTTTTGCAAAGTATTGTGTACTACCACTAAAAGTTTGTTTCTTTTCAAGTGGTTGAAGTCCTCGATACATATAGAGTCGTTTACACACTTATAATCTACCATTCATCCTCCCTACCTACTAAAATGCACTCATTAATTTAGGAACAACAAAGAAAAAAAAAGGGAAAAAAATGTGTTAAATCATTATTTTAATGATGATCTTAATTAATATAGCCTGCTTGCCCGAAAGTGATTAGGAGTGATGATATTTGCCCCTTTTTTTATGCATTTGCCCCTAAATTTTAAAAAAGTTATATAATATATTTTTGCAAAATATTGTGTACTACCGCTAATAGTTTGCTTCTTTTCAAGTGGTTGAAGTCCTCGATACATATAGAGTCATTTACACACTTATAATCTACCATTCATCCTCCCTACCTACTAAAATGCACTCATTAATTTAGGAACAACAAATAAAAATAAAAAGGAAATTTTTTTGTTAAATCATTATTTTAATGATGATCTTAATTAATATAGCCTGCTTGCCTGAAAGCGATTAGGAGTGATGATATTTGCCCCTTTTTTTTATGCATTTGCCTCTAAAATTAAAAAAAAAAAAATTTAAATAATATATTTTTGCAAAGTATTGTGTACTACCACTAATAGTTTGTTTCTTTTCAAGTGGTTGAAGTCCTCGATACATATAGAGTCGTTTACACACTTATAATCTACCATTCATCCTCCCTACCTACTAAAATGCACTCATTAATTTAGGAACAACAAAGGAAAAAAAAGGAAAAAAAATTGTTAAATCATTATTTTAATGATGATCTTAATTAATATAGCCTGCTTGCCCGAAAGTGATTAGGAGTAATGATATTTGCCCCTTTTTTTATGCATTTGTTTATTCTTTTTGTGAAGTGACTTTTGTTGTGAGGAACTCAATTAGTTCATAAAATAATGATCACGGCAATAGCGTGGTTTTTGTTTATTACATAAGACAATACACTAGTCTATTACATAAATAAACAAAACGAAAGAAGTGAATACCCAAACATAGAACAGGTTGCCAAATTATACAAAACATCTCAGGCCCTTAGGCAGAAGACCCTGAGATGAGAAATTCAAGAAAGTTGCAGTTGCTTCTCGAGCATAAAATTTTGCCTCACCAAGAATTCTGCAATCTAAGTTGATGACAGAAACACATGCAAATTTTTAATTTTTTAAATGAGAGGTAGAGTGATTGATTACATATCAGATATGTTACAAAGAATTACAAAGTGGAGAAGGTCTAATATATAAAGACAGTACAGGAGGTCATGCGCTCGTTGCCTTACCTGATGTATTATTGAGCCTTTATTTATGCATTTATGCTTTGTGATAAAATTTAAACTTCTTAAACCCACCTCTTATAGATACAAGCATGTATAACCGTAGTACAATGATTACACATATTGCTTTAATCAATGAGTGTCATGAACACATTTATTGTTGATTACTATCACTAAATTTTCTTCCTTTCCTCTATTTTTATTGGTTCTTCAAAAGAATGGAAAATCTAGCCTTGAGAAGCTCAATCACTCAGGCTAAAATCATTGGCACATTAGTATCAATATCAGGAGCATTCGTAGTGCTTTTCTACAAGGGCCCTACAATCATTTCTCCATCTCAATCACCATCTCTTTCACTTCATTCTCCACGAGGCACATCAGAAACAAAATGGGTGATAGGTGGCCTTTTACTTGCTGTTGAGAACCTTCTGTTTTCAGGCTGGAGCATTGTTCAGGTACTTTTATGTGATAGGTGATACTTCAAGGTATGAATTTGATTAAATTGGATTGGATTGTATGACTGTGTTATGTGCAGGCATGTGTCAAGTCCCACATTGGGTGTTTACTAGGTAGATTTTGGCTTGGCTTATATAAATGATTATGAGTAGCCCTGATTGTAACTTGATTAGTCCTTTCGATATATAGCACGAATGTGAGTAATACTTTTCTTGTCTCATGACGATATGAGACAGACTTTAGAGAAGCTAAAATTGAATTCTCTGCATTTTTTATAGACCCAAGTAATGAAAATATATCCAGCAGAGATAGTTGTGGTCTTCTTATATGCCCTGTGTGGAACAATTATATCTGCACCAGTATGTTTAATGGCAGAAGGAAACTTACGTGCTTGGACGCTAAGGCCTGATGTAGCATTAGTCACCATTATATACTCGGTAAGAACCAAGAAACGTGGACAATACCCAATGACAGAAGTTATTGATAATGTCTAACTTTCATTCTCCCCAATCAGGGTTTCTTTGGTTCATCCATCAGTGTTGTTCTCGCATGGGCCTTGCACTTGAAGGGGCCTGTGTATGTTTCAATCTTTAAGCCATTGTCAATAATCATTGCAGCTGCTATGGGTGTCATATTCCTTGGTGATGCTCTCTATCTTGGGAGGTATATAAATCTCTCTTTCTCATCAAAATGCACATTTACGCATGTATATATAGAAACAAAAATTACCTTCTCCTCTAGACTAAAATACCAATTAGAGTACTCTATCAAGAAGAAAGGATCAGCTAATTTTCACAGTTCATTGGCATTTTTTCTTTTCTTCCTAATGTTGCAGCCTCATTGGATCAATAGTATTATCAATTGGATTTTATGCTGTCATATGGGCAAAAGCTAAAGAGGAATTGAGCTTGGGATCTTCGTCTGATGATAAGACCCCTTTGTTGAATAGCTAGAAATTTGAAGGTATGTAGAATAGATATTTGCAGATGAATACTAGCTGATTAAAGATTGAATAGCACTGAGCTGCTTGCAATCCAATACCTCAAAATGGTATTTTCGCTTTTACAGTAAAAGTGCACCTTGGAAGGGCTAAAGATGTGGGTTGATATCTGAGTACCTACAATCAGCAATTAATCATTTCTTTTGTTTTGTTTTTGAAATGAGCTTTTTAGGTTGCTGATGAAGAAATGAGTGTGTGGTGTTTGGGGAGCGAGGTTATTGAAGAACACGGGAGAGTGATTGACTGGTTCGAAGTTGTCACCATCCAAGAAGTATAGAGAATAGAAGAAGAGAATTGAGAATGAGAAAGGAATTTGAATTACATTTCATGTATGTCAATGGGTTAATTACAAGTATTTACAGGTCATTCTGACAATGGCATTAGCCAATGAGAACCAATACAACTTAACCACAACTCAACTACTGGTATAACTAACTCAAGTGACTAAAAAGTAACAACTAACTAATTAACTGTCACACCGTATCACTAACATCTTTATCACTTAACAGCTAATCCCAGCATCATTACTGATCATTCCATCCGATAAATATGCTGTCACTCAACAGTCAATATAACAAAGAAGGAGAATGATAAAGGAATTTGCATTGCATTTCAGATATGTCAGTATCAATTACAAGTATTGATAGGAAATTCTTGCAATCGCATTAGCCAATGCGAACCAATACAACTCAACCACGACTTAACTACTAGTATAACTAACTCAACAGACTGACAACTAACCGTCACACTCTTATCTCTAGCATCTTATCACTTTACAGCTCACCCGCAACTCTTTCAGAATTTCTAGCTAGCTACATGACATAACCCTCCCCTTAAGAGAACTTCGCCCACAAGTTGAGGGTAATGCTCTTGAAGAGCATGCAAGATCTCCCAAGTGGCATCTTCTACAGGGGTACCTTGCCAATGAACCATGACTTAAGAGATGGTTTTGTTATGAATTTTCTTCATCCTCCTTGGCTTTAAGCTCAGAACAAATGACACCTTCTGTATCAACATGAGGCAAGGAAGATAAAGGAATCACATGAGCTCCCAATTTCGGCTTCAAGCAAGGCACATATAAAACTGGATGAAGCTTGGAATGAGAGACTAAGTCCAAGTTATAAGCCACTTAGCCTGCTCTTTCAAGCACCTGGAATGGCCCATAGTACTCCTATATAATCACATTGAGCCAATATTTCAGATTATAGTTAGTGGCCAACTATCACACACAAAAGATAGCACTAAACAGAGAAAAGTTGCCTTGGTTCCTTTGTCATCATCATTGCAATCATTGGTTGAACTTGATGTTCTTGCTGCCAGTGGTTGTAAGTTGTAACTCCCCCTGAATGATTTCCAGATTTGTTTGCAGATAAATGATAAATCATGCTTAGGAAAGAACCAAAATTACATTTGTCCGATTTACATGAGAGCATAAGTGGTCATTTACCATCACTTCCCTGTTTGTGGGCATGAATAGAAAGAAAAAGAGAGACAGAGGACATGCTTTTTCTATCGAAGATAAAACTTCTTACAGTCATCATTCATCATTGCAGCACTCCAACACGCAGCCAGGGTCTTCCAATTCTTGGCAAGTCAACCGTTCAAACTTCAAACCAGTAACCTACAGAAACATATATGCGTGAGTCTGTGTGAAATAGAGTGAGAGAGAATTCAGCAAGTGTCAAAGATTGAATGCCAGTCTTGCCTGAAATTTGTTTCACGAATCTAAAAAATATAATGTCGGAAGCCGTTAAAAAAGGAGGAGGAAAACTAATGGTCATTTCACACATTTGGCGTTGATAAAGTTCAAGCCACTTGTTATAGAGAAGGATTCTTGGTAAAACATAGCATTATTTTGTTAATGTCATTGGGAAAAATAAAATTTAAAATGGAATCCACATCTCTAATGGTTTAGATCAAGGATATGGATACTTTAGAAAATAACAGTAAAATGAGGAACACATTAACTGTTAAAAACAAACAAAGAAAAGGTTGTGCTATTTCGAGTGATTCCAGATCCTCTCTGCTGAACACTAAGTGATAGCACATTAGACAATTCTTCCTCACAGACTATGTCCTCATAAACAATACTAATGGAACATTAAGCACCTGTTCCATATTTACTAAAAGAAACTACATAACGAATATCATAAATAATCCCTCTTTTGCAGAGCAATTATAATAAAGAAGAATAGAGAACCACTAAGAGATAAAGCATGAAGTACAATCAGTTGCCAAGGTTACATCTAAACTCTGAAGCAGCATAAAAGGAAGAAAATCCACAAACAGTGGCGAAGCCAAGAAATTTTCCCGGGGGGCCCAAGTTAGTTGTGCTCACGTGAACTCAAAATGCATTAAATCTTATGAACTGAGATTTCTAATAATCTATTTTTCTATGGACACAGTTAAACAATTTGTAATCTAGTATCACGTTATAAGGAACCAATTTTTATTTACTTAGTTTTATATCTTTGAGCTTTTTTAAGGGGTTAAACATCTAGAGTTTCCATTACTTGGGATAAAGAATTGATTAGTAGCTTCCCAATTTTGAATATTTGTTCTCTTAAATTATAAATTACTCACATTTTAAAATTCAAATTAAATAACCAAATTTAAAAAAAGAAATAGAAAAAAGAGTGAACAACCAAGTGTTGATGTTAAAAAAAAAAAAAAGTAACCTAATATAAACAGATATAATGTATTGTTATTAAATAACATAAAATCAACAAAACAAATATCTTTGATTAAATATCTTTTATCAACAGGTAAAGTCTGTTATGGTTAAATAAAAATTTGGGATTTAATTCCCGCTTACACCAAAAATCGATTGGTGTCTTGGTTTGATAATAAAGAGATATTATCAGAAGTGGACACCATAAGTTGAATCTCTCTCTCTCTCTCTCTGTGTGATAAAAAGATATCATTAGAAATAGACACCATGATCATAGGTTGAAACTCTTTCTCTCTCTCTCTAAAAAAAAAAAAAAAAAAAAAAAACTATATGGGAAATGTGTTGTATAGCTCTACAACACTTCATTACTAGGGTAAAATACTATTTGGTCCCTAAATTTTATAAAAAAGTTTGTTTTTGGTCCTTAAACTTTAAAAAGTTTATTTTTCATCCCTAAACTTTATAAAGAGTTTTTTTTTTTTTTTTCAATAGTTTAGAGACAAAAATAGGAATGAAAAAAGAGAACTTTTTTAATAGTTTAGGGATGAAAAAAAAATTTATGGTAAAGTTTAAGAACATGAATAAAACATTTTCAATAATTTAAGGATGAAAGATGAACTTCTTAAAATTTAGGGATGAAAACCGAACTTTTAATAAAATTTAGAGATCAAAATAATATTTTATCCAAGATTCTGTCTTAGATATTCAATAGTCTATTCGGTCGATTTTTATATCTTGTACCCGGCATATATGCCGGGTACCTCACAGAGGGGCGGGCCCCACAGTGTGTGGGTCCCACCCCCTTGTGAGGTACCCAGCATATATGCCGGGTACAGGGTATACGAGCTCCTATTCGGTCAAGAGTTCCCACAGAGAGAGAGAGATGGTATCAGTTGTTCTGACGAGGAATGGTTTCACGGACTCCTAGCAGGGTGACCGTCAGTGCGGTGAATTGACATATAGCAAGGCAACGTGATGGGGGAAAATTTCACGGTGCCCATAATTTATTTTTTTATTTTATTTTATTTTATTTTTGTGTTTATAATTATAATAACTTTATATATGAAGGTAATTTTAAATTTATTAGAGGAGAATGGGGCGTTTTGTAAAGGCCACGGGCTCATAAATGGCTTAGATGTTGGAAATTTTTTTTTTTTTTTTTACCAAATTTAATATTTTGATATTTTTTTATTAACAAATTTTAATTTTGAAGGTTTATTTTTAATGGATAAGTTCAAAAATTCTGTGGAGTCTATTCTAAATTTTGAGAGAGCAAACCCTCCAGGGGGGCTGATGAATTCGTTTTTATTCAATTTTTTAATTTTGTTACTTATTATATTGGAAAATTCAAAAAGCTAGGGGCTCTGGCCCCTTAGCTTCGCCATTGTCCACAAAGATAATGACATGAGTACATGGAACTCTTTACTCATACTTATTGGAAAGCATGGTCAAAGAAAGCTTAACAACAATTTTGGTGACAGTCAATATTAGGCTTGCTCTTGTAACATTTGTAATACCCCTAAGAAGCACTAGTCACATTCAAGGCTTTGAAACCCGAACCGTTTAATGAATCGTAAGAGGGAGAGGTTTAAGGTTTTTGAGGTTAGACCGAGGTCAAATCGAAGTCGAATTATGATGACATCATAATTAATTTAATAATTATTTAAAATATAATAAATATATTGAATTAGTAAAAATTGAAAATTTATCTAAAAATAAAGATAAATAATTATATAAATACATATATATATATATTTAAAAATTTTGTTAGAGCTCTTAAGTCATGACAAAGCTCATTTAAGTACCCAATAATTTTTATTTTTATTTTATAAGACCCAATAAAATGGTAAAGTAATAAATTAATATCTGCCCATGGCTAAGCCCATTTGACAACCCAAACAATTTTTGTTTATGCCCAAGCCCATTTAAATAGTTCACCGTTTATGAAAAAAAAAAAAAAAAACTATAGGATAAATAAGGAAGCTAGAGCCTAGAACTAGAAGTGGTTGACAACTTTGGTTCAGGAACTTTAAGCTTTGGGCTGAAAGTGCTCCCGAGCCTCTAGGCACATGGAAGCAGTGATTGTCCCACAGGCTCTTGTGGGAGTAGAGTGACCTTCTGTCTTTCTAGGTGGTGAGGTCAGGTACGTTTTGTGTTGACGAGGAGAAGAATGGCGGAAGAGCTTGAAACGTTATGGCAGAAACTGAAAGTTACTGAAGAAGAGGAGGTGAGCATCTCGCTCGGAAATGAGTGTACGAGAGCAGCAAAGGAGAGGGGAAAGAACTGCCTGGTTATGAGGGTGCTATCAAGAAGAGGCATCATGCTAGAGGCACTGAGGAAAAATATAAGGATGCTTTGGAAACCAAACAAAAGCCTGCAGATCTTGGTGATCGAAGAAGAGCTGTTTTTGGCAGAGTTTGAAGACGAACGTGACAAGAGGAGAGTCATGGATAGGAGACCGTGGCACTATGAAAAACAGTTGGTGCTTCTCCAGGAGTTTGAAGGAGAACAGGACCCGAAAGATATTGAGTTAAAAGGGTCGCCATTCTGGATGCAAATATACAACCTTCCCCTAAAGAGCCGAACAAGAGAGACGGGGAGAGCTATAGGGGCTAGTCTGGGGAAGGTTTTGGATGTAGATGTGGCAGACACCGGAGTGCAGTGGAGAAGATGTCTTAAAGTTCGAGTTGAAATAGATATTACACGGAGACTGATTAGAGGCTGGAAAATTAATATTGAGAAGGGGGAAGCTAGGTGGGTGCATTTCAAATATGAGCGTCTTCCAAATTTTTGTTATAGGTGTGGATTGTTAGAACATGACTTGAAAGAGTGCCCGGAGAGTGTTGGAAATGATAGGGGAGATGAGAGGGAAGATTTCCAATATGGGGCTTGGCTGAGAGGGGATCAAGTAAGAAGATTAAGAGGGGAGTATAGCTTTGGTAAAAAGAAGGAAGGTGGTGATACAAAAAACAGAGCAAAAGGCGGAATGGAAGAGGGGCGAAATGAGCTGGTAGAGCCGAGAGGGGTGGTGGCACGTGATGATTAGACGATTGAAGCTTCATTCCTTGAGGAAGGCACAATGGGGCAGCATAACAAAAAGCCTGAGGAAGGAGAGCAGATCGTAGAGGTTAATCATGAGAATGGTAAGGTCAGAAATCTTGGTGAAAACCCAAAGAAAACGTTAGCTCAGTTGGTAAAAGAAAATTGGGAAAGAGGGGTCGGCTTGGGCTGGAAAAGGGAAGGCATGCAAAAGGTGACAGGGACACAACACAATGGGATCCCAAAGTTTGAATTCAAATCAGCATTACAAGCTCCAACACGTGACTGTCAAGTGGGCCTGGTCTTAAAGGAAAATGAGGAAGGCCCAGGGGCAATGTCTTACAAAGTGGATGTGGGCTGGATTGCAGATAAATTAGGCCCAAACAGTGGTCATTGGAAGAGGAGGGCTCGGGCAAATTCAAGTAATGACAATAAAGAGGAGTTAGGCCCTATTCAGAGGAAAAGAGAGGGCTCTACTCCACTGGAAGAGCTTGACCAGAATACCAGAGAAACAAAACAAAAGAAAAGAGAGGCGCAAGGTAAGGAAAATGTAGGGAAGGAAATAATCAAGGATGGCAGTGAGGCGGTGGCTGCTAGGCAGCATCGCCGAGCCCAATGACCATCTTAGCGTGGAACTGCCGGTGAATGGGATCTACTCCGGTAGTTCATGCTCTCACCGATGAGGTGATAGGATGTGATCCGATGTTGGTTTTTCTAGCAGAGACCAAAGCCAGTCAGAGCAGAATCAAGGGATTACAAAGAAAGCTCGGTCTAACACAAGGAATAACGGTGCCGGCTGATGGTCGGAGTGGGTGTTTGGCAATGCTATGGAAGGAAGGTTTTGATGTTCGCTTCAAGAGCTGCTCAAACACGCACATTGATCCCCGCTTTCAGTTGATCTTAGCCCTACATTTGTCGATCAAGTAGGTCATTACTCGAGTGCTTGTCCCATCAGCCACCTTCCCATTCTTTCTGTGGGATGCGGCAGCCAAGGCTGCACTATTTAGGGGTCATTTTCTCATTAATGCGGCCAAAACGTTAGTTGTGGGCATTTAATGTGGAGGTGACAGTTCATCTTAGACTTGCTCCTCCACCATGCCTCCACGACTGACACGTTGAACTTGTTCCTTCTCTTTAGACGCTTGTGAAGGCTGCTTTCGGTGGGCCCTTACTTCCTCCTTCCATGGTCTCGGTTGGTCGAGGACATGGTCGTCCTCGGCAAGGCTCCTGGGCAATTTGGACTTTCACACTCCATCCTCGGGCGTTTCTTCATCCTCGGCATGGCCCTTGGGCTTGGTACAAAGTGGGCTGGGGTCACTAGATTCTCTGACCCCACAATAGCCCCTCAAAATCCTATGGTCCGGGTCCTCGGGCGGAAAGGAGGATTTTGACATCCTCGGGCCGTCGTGATGGCTTGTCACGTCTTATCCTCTGTTAGTGCCAGTCTTTTCGCCTGTCCAAGGCACGTTCCTGGCGCTTTGGTATACGGAGCGCACCTTCATTTAATTCTAGCGGCTCTGTGCTTCCCACGTTCAACGAAGTGATGCCAATCCAACGGCTGGGCTTCTCCCACCTTTATGGGCGGGGAAACTTGCACGGTTATCTTTAATTGGGGGTATAAATACCCGTTTGATCCGATCGGCCTCTTTACTTTTGCACTCAAGAATTCTTGCGCACGTTCATTGAATTCGATCAGATCTCCAACTACACTCATGCCTTTTTCAGCACAAAAAGCCTGTTCGAGGAGCTTTTCCTCATTTCTATAAGTTTTCTTTTCTCTCTCTAGTTCAAACTTCCTCTCTGAGTCCTTTCTTTCTTTCGCCCTTTCTTGAGTCTCTTAGCCGTTGTTAGGGATGGGTAGATTTAAGAAGTTAGTTGAGTCTGAAGAGGCGATGGAGAAATTCATCACTGATTATAGGATACCCAGTAATGTGGGCTTGAGGTACTGTGCGGAAGGGGAATGGCACATTCGGAGGGAGGAAGGTGAAGTTGTGATTCCCATAATTGCCTTCCTAGAGGGCGGTATGAGAATCCCCATAGGGCCAGTAACGAGGGGTTACCTTAGATACTTTAGGTTGGCCCCCACACAATGCGCCACCAATGTGTTCAGAATCCTGGGTTATGTGGATGCCTTGAATGAGCAAATGGGGTTGAGGTTAACCCATCATGATGTAAACTAGTGCTACAACCTCCAAAAACTGAAGGGTAAGTCTTATTATATGAAGACTAGGGACGATAAGGTCCGGCTTATCCAGTGCCTTCCTGAGGCCAGCAAGAGGTTGAACAAAGACTTTCTCATCGTGTCCGGGGAGTGGCACGTTAGTCTTTATTGTCCGACAGAGGAGGGGACAACAGGTGGGGTACTTTGAGTGGGAGAGGGTCTAGTATTTTGGGTTGTAGGTCTGCTTTGTTTGGTTACTGACAGGAACATGTTTTCTTTTCTACAGATCCACACGCCTTTGAGCGTCATTTTAACCTGGTCAACATGGAGGACTTGAAAAAGGTCCTCAGGGCAGAGATCTTTGTGAACGAGATTGACAACCAAGTTAGAGCCGCCCACAAGATCCTCGGGTACAAGCCGCTCTAGAAGTCGTTCCCGGCACCGAAGCACGTGATCAGAGCCAAAGATCCTCAGCTTCGGAGCATAACCGTAGTTGAGCAGAGGTTTTTGTTTTCTGAAGGGTCTCTTACTTCGGAAGGTACTTCATCGGCAGGCCCTTCTACCTCTGCCCACGCTGCGGAGGTCGAGGAAGAAGAGCTAGGAGAAGAGGAAAAAGTTGTTGATTTAGGTCCTTCCGAGGACGAATTTAGCACATTTGACCAAGTCCACCTTGCTGAGGATCCCTTTGGTGACTTGGATGATCCTAATCTGATCGAGGCGGACCTCCTCTCTGCAACGACTTCTCCCCAGGCCGAGATAGGCTATAAGAGGCAACCCCAGACCAGCCTAATTGACCTGCTTGAGGGTCAGCCAGGGAGGGATGAGCCGGGAAAGTCCTAATCCAAGCCTTCTTTTTCGCTACCTAAGTCTCAACCTGTTCGGACCAGGTCGCCCTCTTCCCAAGCCAAGCTTCCACCTCCTCCACCTCAGCCGAGTTTGCCACCAAGGCCCGAGCCTACTGATCCCTAGCAGAAGAAGGGCCTTAAGGGCAAAAGGCCTATGGAAGTTGAGAGGACTCGTTCTTCCTAGGAGGAGGATGAGGCTCAGCGGCCCCCTAAGCAGCAAAAAATAGGGCACCAGGCCCAAAGAAGAGAGGTGGCTGTGCAGTCCGAGGCCTAGGCCTGGCTCCCTACCCCAATGCTCCATGGGGAGCCCTTAATGGATACCGCCTCCTTTAGGGACTTCAGAGGGGGTGAGGGCGCATATGTGGCCAATGCGCTGGAAAGGTTCCTGCTACTCCTCGTCGATATGGCTCAATTAGGGGACCTAAGGAGGCAAGAGGTCATCCTTAGCATGAAGAGGTACTTGGGCATGGTAAGCCATCCGCCGCTTGAGAGTTTGTTGATTTTACCCTTCGGTTCCCAAACGTATCGTTTGTTTGTTTCAATTTGCAGGCTGTCCAGGCCACTTACAGGCTAGAGGAGGAGGCCAATAACCAGAGCAAGGCCATGGACCAGGAACGCGACAAGCGCCTGGAAGCCACGCGGACCTTTAAGAACTTCGAGTCCGACCTCAAGAAGGCAAGGAAGGATCTAAAGGAGGTGATAAAGGAGAGAGATAGCGCGGTGTCAGGCCTAGCTGGCACTCAGAAACAGGCTGCCGACCAGACGAGGTGCTTTCAAGATGCTAAGGGCCAACTGAAGATTGCCAAGGAGCACATTGCTGACCTAAAGTAGAAGTTGGCCAAGGCAACGAGGGCTAAATGTGTTGCTGAGCACGCCAGGGATGAGGCTTTGAGGGCCAAAGCAGAGGCTGAGTCTGCGAGGACAGAGGCTGAGAGCTCCAAAGAGCGAGCAGAGGAAGAGGCTTTTACTGAGGGAGTGGCCGAGACTGAGGTTGCACTCAAGGCTCAAGTCCCTGAAGTGTGCAGGCGCTACTGCTCCGAGACTTGGAAAGTGGCCCTCAACCAAGTGGGGGTCGAGGCCTCGTCTGACCTAAGGAGGGTCGAGAGAGTGTATTACCCTTCAGCTATTCGAGAGGCTGCCTCTGCCACTTTTGTAGCCGACACTGTCCCCAAAGCGGCAGATGGGGACCAGGCCGATGCTGCCAAGGATCCCACTTCTACTAATAGGCCTGCCGAGGAGGCTGAGCATCAGAGGGTGCCAGAGGAAGGGGAAACCAGTAACCTGGAAGCGCCCCCAGATGTGGTGAAGCCCCCTGTTGGTCCTCAAGTCCCTCTTGCTGACTCCTAGGCTCTTCTTGCCCAGGGGGACCTTCCCCAAGTTGTCCCTCCAGCCAAGGAGACAGCTCTCATGGTGGTGCCTCTGCACTCTGTTCCCTTAGGTCAAGGCTCCGAGGACCCTGAGGACACCTCTAGACAGCCTTCCAAGGGGAGGATAAAGCTCAAGTCGAAGAAATAGGCTGTCTTAGCTAGCTTTTGCCTTCTATTTTCTGCTTTTGTTGTTGTTGTTTCTTTTTTTTTTTTTTTTTTCTTTTTTAAAGTACTGTACTGCTACTTTTAAATTGAATGTATGAATCACCTCTTTTTTACTTTATGTGTTAATTGTTATTGTGACGAGTTTTAACTATTAGCTTCACAATCTCAAAAGCTCAGCATGCTTTTGATTCTGAACTGGCAGCCAAAAAATGTAAAGACCATAGTGGTAGTTTCCACTTAGACCTTGGTCGATAATTGAACCACTTGGACACCACGACCTATTCTTGTTGAATTAAATACTTAAGGAAACTGTTAGTCGCTGACTATGCTAAGGGGTTAAGTTTAATGTGCTTCGGAATGCCTCAAGTGATACTTATGGGCTTATGTTTATTTACGCCTTTGCCGAGGGTAGCAGTTTCGCTAGAGGTCTGAGTTCGAGGACTATGCAAGACCTTGGTTCCGTTTAACCTTTAGGTTCTTCTGTAAGTGACTAGTTTCCACACAGGTTTGAATCCAAGGATCATACAAGACCTTGGTTCTGTCTAACACTTAGATTCCCCTGTAAGTAGCTAGTTTCCTCATAGGTTTGAGTCTGTGGACCATGCAAGACCTTGGTTCAGTCTAGTACTCAGGTTTGTCTTGAAGTGGTTAGTTTCCCTATAGGTTTGAGTCCGAGGATCATGCAAGACCCTGGTTCAGTCTAGTACCTAGGTTTTCCTTGAAGTGGTTCAGTCTTGTTCTTTAGGTGGCCGCCAAAATATAATACATATAATTATAATAGACCTGAAATTTGAATCACAAGAAAAGAGATGCTTTTATTAATAATAATACCTCCTCAGGTTATTTACATTCTACGTCAGGTTTTTCATCTAGGTCTTCTAAGTAACATGCACCTATCTCCACTACCGAGGTAATTAGATATGGCCCCTCCCAATTGGGCCCCAGCTTTCCCCAATAAGGGTTCTTGGTAGCCCCCACAACTTTCCTTAACACTAGGTCCCCCGGTGCTAGTGGTCTTAGTTTCACATTGGCATCATATCCCTGCTTGAGCTTTTGGTGGTAATAGGCCAGCTGGATCATTGCCCCTTCTCTTCGTTCGTCAACCAGATCTAGGATCCTCCCTAGCAGTTCATCATTACTGCCTGGAATGAAAGAGCTTATCCTTAGCGTCGGGAAGTTTACTTCCAGAGGGATGACAACCTCAGCCCCATAAGTCATGGTAAAAGGTGTCTCCTTCGTTGACCGCCGTGGCGTAGTCCGGTATGTCCAAAGAACGTGTGACAGCTCTTTTACCCATCTTCCCTTGGCGTCATCCTGTCTTTTCTTAAGCCTATTGACGATGACCTTGTTGACAGCCTCGGCCTGTCCATTTCCTTGAGGATAAGCTAGAGTTGAGTACTTGTTTGTGATCCCAAGTTCACAACAGTACCTCCTGAAGGCCTTGCTGTCGAACTGGAGTCCGTTATCCGAAACGAGGGTATGGGGGACCCCGAATTGCGTGACAATGTTTCTCCAAAGGAATTTCTTGGCGTCCACATCTCTGATGTTGGCCAACGGCTCAGCTTCGACCCATTTAGTGAAGTAATTTGTGGCAACCAACAGATATCTCTTATTCCCTGGTGCCTTGGGGAAAGGGCCTACAATATCCAAGCCCCACTGGGCGAATGACCATGGGCTGGACAAGGGGTTGAGGACCCCTCCAGGCTGATGAATATTTGGGGCGAACTTTTGGCATTGGTCACACTTCTTAACATACTCCAAGGCCTCCTTTTGCATCCCCGGCCATCAGTATCCTTGTGTGACGGCTCGGTGAGACAGGGATCTTCCTCCTGTGTGGTTTCCACAGATCCCCTCGTGCAGCTCTTCGAGCAATACCTCTGATGCCTCGGGGTGAATACACAGTAGGTATGGTCCAGAGTAGGAGCGCCTATACAACTTGTGGTCCTCAGACAGCTAGAACCGAGAAGCATTCCTTCGTATTTTTTCAGCCTCTGACTTATCCTCGAGCAGGATGTCATCTTTGAGGAACCTCACCATGGGATCCATCCAGCTGGGGCCCATCCCAACTTGATGGATGTGGATCGCGCCCTTCGCCACCTCATTTACTCTTTCCAGGTGCTCCACAAGAATGATCCGAGGCAAATCTCCTGCCGATGAGGTGGCAAGTGTGGCCAATGAATCGGCGTGGGTGTTTCCACTCCTGGAGACATGTAACAAGCTGAAAAGATCGAAATTTGACAGGGTGGTCTGTCCTGCAGGGACAACCTTCTCATTTCCTCTGTCCTGCAGCTGGTCTTCCTCCACTCGTTTGTACTTGTCAATCCGATCCATCAGTTGGCGCACACTGGTGGCAGGCTTGCCTGTCAGGGACTTCCTTAGGCCATGTCCAGTTGGGAGACCATTTTTGAAAGTGCTGATGGTGACATCATCAAAATTGCTCTTCACTTCATTGTACACCTCCCAATATCAGCCCGAGTAGGCCTTTAAAGTCTCTCTATCATGCATGGACAGAGACAGTAGCACGCTCAAGGGTCGTGGGGTTATGCTGTTCATAACGAAGTGGGAGCCAAAGGCCTGGGTCAACTGACTGTATGAATATATGGAATTCGTCCTCAAGCCATTGAACCACCTTATCGCCACTGGACCCAAGCTAGAAGGGAACACCTTGCACATCAATGCCTCGTTCTTAGAATGAACAGCCATCCTTTGGTTGAACTGGCTCACATGCTCCACAGGGTCCGTTTTGCCGTTGTAAACGGAAAAGGTCGGCTGCTGGAACCACCGAGGAAGGGTAGCCCCCTCTATATGGCGTGTGAAAGGCGACTTGGATAGTTGATCCAGTGCCCTGCTCATGGCGTCGTATCTTATGCCCCTAGGAGATGGGCTCTTACGTTTACGCTCTCGGTA
The DNA here is from genome assembly GCA_032727855.1 of Quercus ilex subsp. ballota. NCBI lineage: Eukaryota > Viridiplantae > Streptophyta > Magnoliopsida > Fagales > Fagaceae > Quercus > Quercus ilex. Next base: position 76,936,544 of record CM064909.1, read on the forward strand.
GTGCTCTTCCACATGAGAGAAGGTCTCGCTTGGAGGAGTTCTCGACCTTTTCCTATAGTCCTCGTCGCTTTCATCGTCAGAGGGCAGGTCGGGGCTAGGTCGAGGTCGCCTTCGCTGTGCATGGTGCAGCCTTCTCTTCAAGTCATCTATCTTTCGCTGCATGGCTCGCTCATCGTTCTGCCCTTGGGTCACGTGGCTCTTAACCTCCTTTGGCTGGGTGGCCCGGTTGTTGTTTTGTCCCTAGGGCACATGGCTGTCCCCACGCGAGTAGCTTTTGCTGGTTTGTGTGGCGTGCACACTTCCCTCTCGAAATCTTCCATTCTCTTCATTTCGATCGCACTCAGGGTTGGCGAAGTTACCTTGATGCTGGGATTTGACTTGTTCAAGTTGTTGGGAGCTTGCTTGATGAGGGCCTGATCCTACCATGCTTGATCGTTGCCTTTACTAACACACAAGTTCTTCCCACAGACGGCGCCAATTTGTAGGGACTGGGTTTGAGCACTTCTACTGTTGAGTGAGTGAACTCAACCCAACTAGCCTAGTACAATGCATTTGTAGAGAGCGGGTTCAAGAACTAGGCCCTAGTGAGGGATGCAACGGCCAGGCATGGTTGCATATGGATTGAATAACGTGGACGTAGATTCAAATGTGCAATGATGCTCCTCGGTACTCATCTTGGGAGTTTGAGGTTCTTATTATTCTTTTAGAGGTTGGTTACAAAGGTTTTTCGTTGTTACAGGTTGCTGCAATGTTCTGTACTTGTGATTCCCTTCTGTTTTTCCGTCCCCCTTTCAAGAGGGACTCCTTACATTATATACCCCATTTCAGTTGATCTTAGCCCTACATTTGTCGATCAAGTAGGTCACTACTCGAGCGCTTGTCCCATCAGTCGCCTTCCCATTCTTTCTGTGGGCTGCACTGTTCAGGGGTCATTTCCTCATTAATGCGGCCAGAACGTTAGTTGTGAGTATTTAATGTGGAGGTGACAGTTCATCTTAGACTTGCTCCTTCACCATGCCTCCACGGCTGACACGTTGAACTTGTTCCTTCTCTTTAGACGCTCGGGAAGGCTGATTTCGGTGGGCCCTTACTTCCTCCTCCCATGGTCTCGGTTGGTCGAGGACATGGTCGTCCTCGGCAAGGCTCTTAGGCAATTTGGACTTTCATACTCCTTCCTCGGGCGTTTCTTTATCCTCAGCATGGGCTTTAAGCTTGGTACGAAGTGGGCCGGGGTCATTAGATTCTCTGACCTCACAATAATAATAATAAAATAATAAAAAATGATTTCTTAAATAAAATAAATGTATAATAGATAATTTGATGTGAGTGTTTTGTAAAAATATTTGTGTAAAATAAAAAAAATAAGCCCTTATGCTAAAATAGACAAAAAAAAAAAAATTTTATATGATCAATGCTCTAAGTGTCAAACATCAAATTGTCAAACTAAAGTACCAGTACTTTACTCTTTCCGAAAAAAAAGGCAGAACTCTTTTTTTTTTTTTTTTTTTTTTTTTTTTTTGAAACTATACTTTTATTCATAAATTGAAAAAGCAGAACTCTTTAAAAAAAGATTCAAACTAAAGAAACAGAGAGACTGAGAGAGATACCTCGGTGAAGATAGATTGGCTAGTCAATTCTTCAACAGCGTGAACCGGATTACTAGTTAGAGTTGTACTTGCAAGTTTGGTGGCGTAAGGGGAATTTTTAAAATTTTTTTTTTTTTTTATCAACTTTTACTTTTACATTTTGGGAGTAAACGGCTGTGAAATTTGGAGTTTTTTATATATTAACTATGCGAATTTTTTGAAGTTTATTTTTTATTTAATTAGGAGCCTTGATTTAGAAAATATTTGGGTTTTAACGGTATAAATACAAAGATGAATTACGAAAGTCTAACATATTTGTTAAAATTATTGTTTTTGGGGGTGCTTGGGGGCTGAAGAAATGGGCCAAATTCTATTTTTGTTTTTCCTGAACAAACTTAAGATTTGGGGACTGATACATGCTTATATTTTTTGCCAAAATCTTAGTAGCCAATAAGTAAGGTTTTTTTTTTTTTTTCCTTGAACAAACTTAAGATTTGAGGACTGATACATGCCTATATTTTTTGCCAAAATCTTAGGAGCCAATAAGTAAGTTGTTTATGGTTTTTAAGGGAGGCCACCCTAGCTCCGCATATGATAGTCATATTCATACAATTCAATCTTATCAAATCCATCCAAAATCAGGTATCATACCTAAAGTCCACCAACCAATCAATTATGCTTTCAACCCAAAAAAAAAAAAAAAAACTAATTAGGGGGAGAGAGAAAGTACGAAGATTATAATATAATTTGCACATGGAGAATGACATTATTATAAAATAACCACTGAGAGATGCCTTTTTACTCTGTTCATTAATAAGAAGCAAACAAAGGGTGTTGCAAAGTTACAATAGAAATCATTGGAGAGAGATGGCAAGGAGATATTGTTACAAGGATGTTCTTCCATTTTCAGGCATGGTTGCAGCAGAGTGCATAAACGTTGGCTTAAACATCTTATTCAAAGCATCCACTTTGAAAGGACTGAGCTACAATGTCTTTATTCTCTACTCCTCTGCCATTCGTCCTCTTGTTCTCCTCCCTTTCCCTTTGGCCTCCATCTTTCGTGGGTATGTCTCTCGATTTCCATTTCTACCATAATATTAGTGAAACAATCTTGATAAATTATATTTTCAAACTTATTTCTATCACAAATTTCTTTTTCAATTTTTTCTATCCCCTTTACAGTTTTGTTTGGATTGATAGGCTTGAGAATGTTCTTATAAAGAGGAAGAATGTTCTTAAGCCAAAACTTCACCATTTTAAGAAATATGTTTTTACATCTTGATTTTTACTTTTTGTGTGTGTGTGTGTGTGTGTGTTTTTAATGGTAAAGTACAGAGATGGGTTACGGAAGCCTAAAAGATGAACCTTAGGTGGCAAAATAACAACTTTTAAACTACAGGTAGACAACTTTAATTTTGACCAAACCATAGTGGGTAAGTTGTAATTTGTCATTTTAAAAATTTTTTTTTTCCCCAGAAAATAAAAAATTTTATTTAAACCTTCTGTCCCAAATTCCATTAATCTCATTAAAGGGAAAAATAATTTATGCGACAGGCGCATGAGACACCATCTCCTCATTAAAGGTCACTTGGCCAATTAGTTTTAATTTTTTTAATTATAAGGTTTAAAATGAAATTACTTTAAAGTATAACTTTTAAGTAAAATCATAGAAACTATGAGTATTAAATAAAATTATTTGAAATTATAATATTTAAATAAAACTTATCCAAAACTACGAGGTTTAAATGAATATTACCTGGAACTTTATGGTTTGATATTACAACCTCATTTATGAGTAGTTTCTCTACGAAAAAAACAAAATCATATATGAGTATTTTTTTTTTCAATATCTTTCATGTTCTCATATCATTTATAATGTGATTTTACGTCAAGATTTTGAGGACAAGGTTTCTTCAAACTCCACCTATAACTTTATATTGAACGTGAACTTTGAAAATTTAATTGTTAGATTACATGTTTTTTATATTCTTAACATGTATGTCGAATGTTCAAATCGGATATTATTTATTATTTAATCAAGAAATTTATTTTTTATGCATAATTTTTTACCATAAAAACTTAAAATTTAAATATGTCATTGACGACATAGTTATTAATATTTGATCTTCTTGAAATTTTGCAAGTACAAAAAATATAACAAGAACACGTAATCCAAAAAGTTAGATTTTCAAAATTTACATCTAATAAAAAGATATAAGAGAAGCTTGAAAGATATCTCTCTAAACTAGTTTAGAGAGAAACATTTTTCCAAAGTTTGATGATGTGTTTTGATATAGAATATTTGATGAAATATTAACAAAAAAGCTTCTTTATACATGTAGAACAACCGGGCTTCCTACAATCAAGTGGCCTATCATCAATAGAATTTTCCTACTTGGACTAATGGGGTAAGAAAGTATTACACCAAAAAGCTTTAGCAATTTGATTTGAGATTTGATAAATATGGTAGAATTTCAACCTATGACATCTGCTCTATGATGATCGTTTTTTATCATTAGGCCAAGATACTAATTAATTTATGATGTAGACGGGGGTTTAAACCCCAAATCTTTTGTTCAATGAAGACTATGAGTTGAGCTAACAGAAATCCACAAATTTGTTTAAATTAATTTGGTTCCCTTGATGTAACGAAATCATACCAGCTTCCAACTTCGTAGAAATGTGGGATACATTGGTTTGTAATTTACGGGAATGTAAGATTATTACAACTAGTAAGTTGCCCGTGCGATGCGCGATTCACGGATAATTTTGTGATATTTCATGTAAGACGGCTTTAGATAATGTTGTACATATATTATAAAGAGAAGGTAAACTGAATTAGATTAAAGAAATATATACATTTTGAGATATTAAAAATTAGTTTAGTAATTTCACTGCATATTTGTAGCCTTCTCAAGGTAACAATAATTTTTTTTTTTTTAAATCATGAAACAAAAAATTAATGCAAAAGAGTAACGGGACCATAAAAATCAACTAATTTGTATTGCATTCATATAGACATGGTGTAGGCAAGTGTTTATGCATGTATCTTATAGATGATTTAAAATTAAATCATAGTAGAATATGGTTTTACATTGTGTACCAAATATTCTCTCTACTTATATACCCAAAACAAAAACTATCCAACCAAACTACCCAAACCTAAATCATATTTGAACCCCTAATTTAGGAAGAAAAAAGAAAAAAAAAAATTTACCCGTAGGGGTTTCGGCATCTTGATGGTGATGGAAGATCAGTATAACGGAGGTGGTGGCCATTTAGATTTCTCTTTCTCTCTGTTTCAAATGTTTTATTAGTCTCAAATCTTTTATTTTGGTAATATATAGTGAAATTGTGCGTTTTATTTCACAATCCACAACATTTTTGCTTCTCTTTATTTCTCTCTAGTGTCTTATCTAGTTAGTTATTACTATTAGCTCTTAATTTTTATTTTTTTGACTTTTTTAAAATACTAAAATAGTGGGTATGCTAAAAGACATGAAGAATAGAGAAAGATGTGGTGTAAGCTTAGGCAATTAATGAGATATTAATGAGATAACCGTAAAATAAGTTAATGTAAACTTTTGGGTAACAATAAAAAAAAAACCCTAATGAAAGAGGTAAAAAAAGACTAAATACAAAATTAAACCGCCACTTGGCAGGACCTCATGCACTCTCGCATGAGGTCTCTGTTTTGATATGTATATATTGATTGATTGATGTGAAGATAATGTGACTACCCATCAAATGGTTGCAATGACTAAATTGTCACACATTGAAATATGAGATTTTATTTTAAATGACTCAACTGCCCAAAATCAGTAACACATAACTCCAAAATATGTGTCTGAAATGTGTATTTTGATCTTATGTTTATATTTTTTATGTTTGGGAGGGCATGCAGGTTTTTAGCTCAGTTGTGTGGCTATAAAGGAATTGAGTTCAGTTCACCGACTCTTGCTTCAGCCATCAGTAACCTCACACCGGCTTGGACCTACATACTTGCTGTTATTTTCAGGTCTTTCTTTCTTAATTCTGATCAGCAACTTCCCTCAAGTCATATTGTACCTAGTTTTTTATTTATAATTCAATTTTTAAGAATGAGGGATTTAAACTATGAATGTTTCCATTAGAAATACCATGAAGTGATAATTGAATTACAAAGGCTTTTGATAGTGCCTAAAATTTGTAACATGTTGCAATTGTGACCTTAAATTAAAAAAAAAATAATAATAATATATATTTTTTAAAGTAATGTGTACTTCACTAATAGTTTGTTTCTTTTCAAGTGGCCGAGTCCCTTGATATGTATAGAGTTGTATACACACTTATAACCTATCATTTATCCTCCCTACCTCATAAAATATGATCATGGCAATAGCGTGGTTTTTGTTTTTGGTACTTTACATAAATAAGACAATACACTAGTCTGTTAGCTACTGTAAGAAAAGAGCAGAAGAAAAGAAAAGAAAACCCAAACATAGAACAGGTAGCAAAAAATATACAAAACATCTCAGGCACTTAAGACAGAAGCCCCTGAGATATTCAAGAAAGTTGCTGTTGCTTCTTGAGCGTAAAATCTTGCCACACCAAGAATTCTGCAATCTAATTTGATGACAGAAACTTCTCTCGAAAGTATCCTAGTAGTTTAATGTCGAATTTGTGACCAGTCACTCCTTTTGCACCATGCATATACATAAACCAGCAATTTCTGCATAACTAACCAGCACCACCATGGATTAAACGCCTTTGGATATCAGTACTCCAAAATTAAAGCTAAGCAATAGAGTGGTTGATTACACATTTGATATGGTACAATGTGGAGATGGGCTAATATATAAAGATAGTGCAGGCGGCCATGCGCTCAGGGCCATACTTGATGTATTATTAAGCATTTTATTTATACATTTAAGCTCTGTGATTAAATTTAAACTTCTTAAACCCACCTCTTCCTTGTATATACAGGTACGTCTAACTGTAGTACAATGATTAAGCCTACTGCTTTAATCATTGAGTGTCATGAAAACAATTATTGTTGATTACTGTCACTAAATTTTCTTCTTTCCTCTATTTTTATTGGTTCTTCAAAAGAATGGAAAATCTAGCTTTGAGAAGCTCAATCACTCAGGTTAAAATCATAGGCACATTAGTATCAATATGAGGAGCTTTGGTAGTAGTTTTCTACAAGGGCCCTACAATCATTTCTCCATCTCAATCACTGTCTCTTTCACTTCATTCTCCACGAGGCACATCAGAAACAAAATGGGTGATAGGTGGCCTTTTACTTGCTGTTGAGTACCTTCTGCTTTCAGGCTGCAGCATTCTTCAGGTACTTTTATTTGGTAGGTGATACTTCAAAGCATGGATTTGAATAGATTGGATTGGATTGTATGAGTGTGATGTGCAGCATGTGCTAAGTCCCACATTGGGTGTTTACTTAGTAGATCTTGGCTTGGCTTATATAAATGATTATGAGTAGCCATGACTGTAACTTGATTAGTGCTTTCAATATATAGTACAAACGTGAGTAATAATTTTCTTGTCTTGTGACATTGTGAGACAAAGTCTTTAGATAAGCTAAATTTGAATTCTCTGGAATTTTTTACAGACTCAAGTTTTGAAAATTTATCCAGCAGAGATAGTTGTGGTCTTCCTATACGACTTGTGTACAGCAATTATATCTGCACCAGTATGTTTAATGGCAGAAAGAAGCTTACATGCTTGGACACTAAGGCCTGATGTAACATTGGTGACCATTTTATACTCGGTAAGAACCAAGAAACGTGGACAATACCAAATGATAGAACAAGTTATTGATAATATCTAACTTTCGTTCTCCCTGATCAGGGATTCTTTGGTTCATCCATGAGTATTGTTATCGCATGGGCCTTGCACTTGAAGGGGCCTGTGTATGTTTCAATCTTTAAGCCATTGTCAATAGTAATTGCAGCTGCTATGGGTGTCATATTCCTTGGTGATGCTCTCTATCTTGGGAGGTATATAAATCTCTCCTTCTCATCAAAAATGCACATTTATGCATGTATATAGAGACACAAATTACCTTCTCCTCCAGACTAAAACACCAATTAGAGTACTCTATCATGAAGAAAGGATCAACTAATTTTCACACTTCGTTGGCATTTTTTCTTTTCTTCCTAATGTTGCAGCCTCATTGGAGCAATAATATTATCGATTGGATTTTATGCTGTCATTTGGGCTAAAGCTAAAGAAGAATTGAGCTTGGGATCTTCATCTGATGATAAGACCCCTTTGTTGAATAGCTACAAATTTGAAGGCATGTAGAGTAGATATTTGCGGATGAATACTAGCTGATTAAAGATTGAATGGCACTGAGCTGCTTGCAGTCCAATACCTCAATGGTATTTTCACTTTTACAGTAAAAGTGCACCTCAGAAGGGCTAAAGAAGTGGGTTGATGTCTGAGTACCTACAAACAGCAATTAATCATTTCTTTTTATTTTTATTTTTTTTTATGAAATGAGCTTCTTAGGTTGCTGATGAAGAAATGAGTGTGTAGTGTTTGGGGAACGAAGTTACTGAAGAACAGGGGAGAGTGATTGACTGGCTCAAAGTTGTCACCCTCCAAGAAGTAGAGAGAATAGAAGAAGAGAATTAAGAATGAGAAAGGAATTTGCTATTGGCATGCAAATTGTCGTTATATTAAATGCTCTTGTAACTCTGTATGATAATGTTAAATGACAATATCCCTAACATTAATCTCAAGGGATAGCACAATTGGCTAGAAACCATGCATCATTAAGTAGAGGTTAGTAGTTTGAATCTCCAATTCTTCTTTCCTTTGGGGCCAAAAGTTACCCCCAAAAAGAAAACAAAACAAAAACAAAATATTACTGTCAAAGAAAAAAAAAATCATTCAAAACTTTTAGTGATAGTACAGTAGTAATGACATTTTTTATAATGACTCTTATCTATAGTTCGAACTCCACTTTCTTCGTCCTCACTATCTAACTATTAACAAAAAAAAAAAAAAAAACAAAAAAACAAAAAACAAAAAAAGAAAAAAAGAAAAAGAAAAGAAAAGAAAAGATAGAGGTGTATATCTCGTCCACTTCAACCAAGGAGAAACTCAATTTGAATATAAATTTCAATCCTCTTGTAATAGTCATAGATATAATAGTCAATACCAAATCTTTTATCCTATCTTCTCTGACTTTAGGTTCTTGCTAGGGGTCATAGATCTCCCTAAATGCTTTCCAGATTTGTTCACATTAACCAAAGAGACAAAGTTACTTTTATCCAATTTACCCCTTAGCACAAGTGATTTTTGACTATCACCTCCTTATTATGTGATTTATGTCTAAGATAAAATTTATTAAATTCATCAAAAGCAGCTCTCCAACATGATGCTAGGCTCCCACTGCGCACCCTTGACGTGATGGTCACTCCAAAAATTTAAGTGATTGTGGGGTATGAAGGGTAAGAGCCGGAGTTCAAGTTTTTAAGAGGAAGTTTCACACATACACATATTTAGATTAAGTTAGAGTAGAATTTATTTCTTGTATAAAATAATAATAATAATAAAACATGCTGCTAGGCTTTTCAAATTCTTTTTTTTTTTAAAAGAGATTATGCTTTTCAAATTGATGACAAATTAACCATTGAAACCAATAACCTAGTCTAAACTCTATAGACAATTCTTTCTCAAAGATTGATTATGTGGTCGGTATAAAGCATCTGTTTACATTTATTACCAAAAGAAACTAGTACATACAGTAATAAATCATTTTGGATCTTTCAAATAATTCATTTTATAGAGTCTTATCTTCCAAAGTAATTCACATAGCTTGCGTTTAGATACGTGAATTTAGATTTGGATTAAAATTTGAATTTGAAATACCTTTATTTCAAATTCACAAATATTAAAATATGTCTTATGAATTTTAAATTATCCAAATAAGATATTTGGATTTTAATTACCCAAATCCAAATTCTTATACTTAAATCTTGCCATCCAAACACACCAGTAAAGAATCTGTATCTTCCAAAGAAATTTCCATAAAGAATCCTTATCCTCCAAAGCAACTTCCAGAGCGAACCGTATCTTTCAAATACCATGTAGGACCAACAAGTGGTGCAGAAACCTATGCCACTCCGATATATTGTTTAATTGGATCATATACGTATTTAAATAGGTAAACCTAGTAAAAGCCAACCGGTTTTTAACAATCTGGATGAGTTGTTTTCACCAAGTTGGTCTTGCAACATTTTACTTTTATAGGTCCAATACAATATCGTATTCCAAATTTTTTTTTAATGAATTTGATATTAGATTTTTCAATGAAGATAGAGTTTCAAGTTTAGCTCTGATCATAATCTATTGGAATTGGAGTAGCTAATGAGATATGTAACATGCATTTAATGTAGTTTTTGGAGTTTGAGATATAATTTTGTTCCTAGAATTTTAAGATATGTAATAATAATATATATATTTTTTATTTAGAAAAAATTTAGCTACAATTTTTTGTGGCATTAATATTTTATTCTATGTTTTTTAGTGTTGTTAATTATGGAACTTGGTTAATTTTAATTTTAATTAGTAATTTGGCATGACTATTTTTTTGATTTACATATTTATTTTATGATTTCTCAAATTTTTAATATATTTCTTAATTTTTTTATTTGATCCTATTATTTGACCAATGACCCACTCGCTGACCTATTAGCACATTGATCACCCTTTCCTTGTGCATTAATTCCTTGTATTTAAAAAATATATATATATATATATATATATAGATAACTAATGTGAGGTTGAGTTTCTTAAAAAATTTATGATAATGGTATCCCACTTATATAAATTTTATATAAGGGAATGATCAAACTGATACCTAATGATTCTCATCAGGAAAAAAAAAAAAAAAAACCTGATACCCAATGATAAGCTATATAAATTAACAAAGAGCTTATTAATTTCACACTAACAATATAAAACATATAGTTAATTTAGCCTGTGACTTTTATTACTTTGTATAATAAATCATGGATTGTCAAGATAAATTAGTATTCAAATACATTATGAATTTTAAAATTATTTCGTATCATTATATAATAAAAAAAAGTTAGGTAAATAAAATACTATTTTAATCCCTAAATTTTAAAAAGATCATTTTTTATCTCTAAACTATTGCAAATTTCGTCTTTCATTTTTAAATTATTAAAAATGTTTTACTTCATATCTTTAAACTTTTTAAAAAAATGTATTTTTTATCCCTATTTTTGTCTCTAAAATATTAAAAAAAAAATCTTTACAAAGTTTAAAAATGAAAAGAAAAAAAAAATTTAAAGTTTAAGAACAAAAAGAAAATTTTTTTGTAAAATTTAAAGACCGAAATAGTATTATCTAAAAAAATTATGATAACATAAATTTTTATAATATTTACTTGACTGTAATTAGTGCATAATAAAATAATGTTAGAGGTAAACACGTAAAGCTTAAATTGTAAACAAAATTCTACCCCATGTAATTTTTTTATTTTTTATTTTTGAGAATACAACCCATGTAAACTTGATCCCATAAAAAAAATTTCTAACTTCACCCACACGGCTGACTGTATGGCACAACAGTTCGGTCCTTGTCAATTGTCACTGTTGCTTGCGAACTTTGCGGTTTTTTGAATGTTGGTTTTCGTTGAATGTTGGTTTTCGAAGACCGTTGGTAACGTGTCGGACTAAATCAAACCCACTTCGCTTAGTCAAGTATGGGGTTACAATTAACATGATATTTTCCTATCAAAAAAAAAAAAAAAAAATTAACATGATATTTTAATCTCAGTTTTAAAAAAATTCATGAGCCAGAAGGGAATATCTTGTCCCTTACAAAAGTATATTCTCACATTTTTTAAAAGGAAATTAGATATTTAAATTATGGAATTATTGTATAGTTCATACATGCGCTGATTAATTTGCAAGAATGATATTTATATATTCTTTTTTTCATTTTTCTTTTTTGAGTAACTAATGATATATATATTCAAAGGTGAAAATTAATGTGTTTGAAAGTTGAGGGTCGGGGTTTAAGTTTTTGAGAAAGAGCTTTACACACATACACTTAAATTAGGTTAAAGTGAAATTCTATCTCAGATAAAAGAAAAAAAAAAAAAAAACCAAAAACAAACTAATGTGTTTGAGATTTGAGTACCGAAATATATATTATGTACTCTTTTGTAAACAAACCAAAAGGTTATCAAAATAATATGTATGTAACTTGACCACAACATCCCAATCTTTTCTAAAGAGCTATAAAAAGTTAAAAACTAAAAAGTCATATGAACACCAGTTATTCACTACATATATATACATCGAATTCAGCCCACAATATCTGTAACGGAAAAAGAAAGAACATCAGAGAGTTACAATGTAGGTCTATTACATACAATATAGTTGACTTATTAAGGCCTCTAATTAGGTTTGAATAAACGCATATCAACCACAATCAAGAGGCTGACTAATTAATATCGGCTAAGATATATGTAAAATGCTTGAAACCTGTATCATGTACAAACTATGCTAACAATAACTATAGAATTCATATCTTAGACAACTCACAACAAGTTTTCGTGGAAATTAAATTTGTAAATCAACAAGTGATGCAAGATTTTTCATAATTTTTTATATAACTAGCGAGATGATATGTTATAATGGATGTTTATAAAAGTAGTGTAAGTAGTAAGTTAACGTGAGTGTAACGTTATTCCAATTATATATAATTTATTGTTTCAATAGTTGTAAGAGAAAAGAATGTAAATTTTTTTTTTGGTTCCTTAGCCTTACTAGTAACCAACCAATCAATCATGTCTCCCACCCATAAAAAAAAAATCATGTCCCCCAATGACGATAAGGAAATTGTCACTTTCTAGCTATTCCACAACATTGAAAGCAAAACCAATTGTAACGTGGAGAATACTATTATCAACAACGACTGATCGAGAGATAATTTTTTATTCCATTCATTAATAAGCAAACAAAGGGATTCTATTTGCTATAAAGATACAGCAGAATCATTTGAGAGAGAGAGAGAGAGAGAGAGAGAGAGAGAGGGAGAGATGGCACGGAGCTATTGGTACAAGGATGTTCTTCCATTTTCAGCCATGGTTGCAGTAGAATGCACTAATGTGGGCTTAAACACCTTATTCAAAGCAGCAACTTTGAAAGGGTTGAGTTACTATGTCTTTATTCTCTACTCCTATGCCATAGCTACTCTCCTTCTCCTCCCCTTGGCCTTCATATTTCGCCGGTATGTCTCTTATAATCTCCTTTTCTATATCATACAAACATATTTTTCTCTATGATCAATCAAAATATTGACATAAAGCTACTTGATATATGCAGACCAGGGCTTCCTACGTTCAAGTTGTCTCTCCTCTATAGGATTTTTCTACTTGGAGTTCTTGGGTACGAAAATATTACACAAAAACAAAGCATTTGCAATTTAATTTTGTTTATTTTGAGATTTGAAGATGATAAATTTGGAAAACAAGAACTGTGTATTTTTCTTATGTTTATATTCTATGTTTTTTAATTTGGGAGGGCATATATGCAGGTTTTCAGGTCAATTATGTGGCTATAAAGGCATAGAATATAGTTCACCGACACTAGCTTCAGCCATGGGCAATCTCACACCGGCTTTTACTTTCATATTTGCTGTCATTTTCAGGTTTTTTTTTCCCTCCTTTTATAGTTTTTGTCCTGCTCATGGTCTCTACAATAGTGAGTAGTTTGCAATTTAATAGCTGAAATATTTAAAACTTCTATTAAATATGAATGTGTGGCATCATCGTCCATGTGAACAGAAAGAATCAATTATTGTGCTCCAAAGTAAACATTTAAACAGTAAAATTAGAATATTTTAAATTTAAAAATCAAACGAGAACTTTTCTATCTTTTTAGGCATCAACGGTAGTAAAGTCTAATGTTTTATTTTAGAGTGTGTTTAGATACTGTTTATTTTGCTAAAATTAAAAATTTATTGTTGAAAATAATGTATATAAATGTAAAAGTTAGTTAAAATATTTAAAATTTCTATTAAATATTAATGTGTGGCATCATCGTCCATGTGATCAGAAAGAATCAATTATTGTGCTCCAAAGTAAACATTTAAACAGTAAAATTAGAATATTTTAAATTTAGAAATCAAAGGAGATCTTTTCTATCTTTTTAGGCATCAACAGTAGTAAAGTCTAATGTTTTATTTTTTTGGTGTGTTTAGATACTGTTAATTTTGCTAAAATTGAAAATTTATTGTTGAAAATAATGTAGATAAATGTAAAAGTTAGTTCAAATATTTAAAATTTCTATTAAATATTAATGTGCGGCATCATCATCCATGTGATCAGAAAGAATCAATTATTGTGCTCCAAAGTAAACATTTAAACAGTAAAATTAGAATATTTTAAATTTAGAAATCAAAGGAGAACTTTTCTTTCTTTTTAGGCATCAACAGTAGTAAAGTCTAATGTTTTATTTTAGGTTGTGTTTAGATACTGCTTATTTTACTAAAATTGAAAATTTATTGCTGAAAATAATGTAAATAAATGTAAAAGTTAGTTCAAATAGTACAGTGGGGTCCATAAATAGTACCAAAAGTGTAGTGAGACCCATAAATAGTACCAAAAAATATATAAACAGTAACATATGACCCACCAAATTTTTAGCAAAATGCAAAAATCTTTTTTTCAATACGCAATCCAAACGCACGCTTATTTTTATGGAGAAATTACACTTTACCACCCTAAACTATGCACTAGATTACACTTTGCACCCTAAACTATCTGATTGCACACTTTACACCCTAAACTATCACACTTATCACGTTTTGCACCCCGTGTTATTTTTGTTATTATATTTAACATAATCTTGTTGCATGTGACAAGCACATGCTTCTTACTTAGGTGGAATAAAGTTAAAAGACTGAAACACCCTTCCTCAAAATCAATAAAAACAAAACCCAAATTTTTCCACATCTCCCTCTATCTCACGTGGGGCCATCCTCTTCCCCAAATTCCATGTAGCTTCATTTGCATTGTCTCTAAAAAAAGAAAAAGAAAACACAAAAATCTCATAGTTTCTCTCATATCTTCCTTGGCCATTGACAAAGTTCAAATCTTCTATTACAGGTTAGCAAAATCAAAATGCACAAATGTGATTTTGAGAAACATAGAGTTCAAAATGCCCGGATGTAATTCTTGACTGATTTTTCTTTTTCTTTTTATCGTTCTCTCCTTAGAACGATTTTGATGATTATTTTTGATGAATTCATCATATTCTTCTTCTTAAAGTGGAAATGAAATGAGAAACACTATTTCAATACCCATGATTGCTTTACCATAATTCTCCCCCACCAGGGCTGCCACCACCACCAAATAAATAATATAGAAAAACATAATAATAATAATAATAATAATAATAATTTGCTGTAATGGGAGGGTCTGTCAACTATGCTTGTGACAAAATGTAATAGAGTAGCAACTCAGTTGGTAGACTGGACTGGTAGAGTAAATGAGTTTCATGTCTGGCTAGAGGAGGGCTCTGACTTCTTCAAACATTTGTACAACAAGAACTAGTAGTCTAGTTCCTTAATTCAGCTACTGCTATTTTAATTAAATTAAAATAAAAAGGTTAAGAGATTTTTATGGCATTATGTCCCCATAAGTCCTCTCTTAGCTAAGTTCTACCTATCCATGGCATTCTTTAACATGGTTTTAGACATTTACTTGACCAGCTAAGAGAAGACATATCACATATGGATCACAACACAGATTTACAAAATGTTGGCTAAATGTTGAGTATGGGTACAAAGATTTACAAAATGACGAACTTGTAATATAGTGCAAGAATTAATACCCTTTCATTGTCTGCGTTTAGTTTATCATTTTATTATTATTTGGATTCGATAGTTGCAATAATGGAGAGGTATCTGAACCATGAACACTTTTATTAAAAATACAAAAAGATGCCAATTGAGATACAACGCTTTTGACACATTTAGCGTATCATTGAGTCTTTACTTATTCATTTTAACTTTGTTTTAAGATTGAAACTTCTGAAGTCCATCTAACTGCAGTTCTATGGTTTTGACACCTCTTTCATTAATACAAGAAAACTTGATCTATAATTTGTGACTAAAATTTATTTTAGAGGCATGGTAGTAATAACGATTTCATTACTCTTTATGCCTACGTAACTTTGTTCCTTGCTATTTAAAGTTGATTACCATCACCAAAATTTCTTCTCTCTTCTCCTCTTATGGTTGCTTAAAAAAGGATGGAAAATCTAGCTTTGAGAAGCTCAATCACTCAGGCTAAAATCGTGGGCACAATAGTATCAATCTCAGGTGCATTGATAGTAGTTTTCTACAAGGGCCCAACAATCATATCAGCTGCATCTCAATCACTATCCCTTTCATTTCATTTTTCATTGGGCTCATCACAAACCGATTGGATCATAGGAGGACTTTTACTTGCTGCTGAGTACCTTTTGATTTCAATTTGGTACATTGTTCAGGTACACTATAAGAGATGGTAAAATTAAGTACTTAGAAAAACCTTAGACTCAAACATTTTTTTCTATGATAAGTGAGTTTTGGCCTTAAGGGCAGGTGCAATTGAAAATTTGAGCCTGTGACCGCTTGGTTCCGATCTAATTAAGGTTACAAATGCTAAATTTGAATTATATGGCATTTCACAGACCCAGGTTATGAAAATATATCCATCAGAGCTAACTGTGGTCTTCTTATACAAATTGTGTGCAACAATTATATCTGCACCAGTGTGTTTAATAGCAGAAGGAAACTTTAGTGATTGGAGACTAAGGCCTGATATAGCACTGGTGTCCATCATATTCACGGTAAGAAATTAACATTGGCTACACATGAGGATTTTGGGTATTGATAATGTCTAACTTTCACTCTCTCTGATCAGGGCCTCTTTGGCTTACCCTTCACCACAGTTGTTCGCACATGGGGCCTGCACTTGAAGGGGCCTGTGTATGTATCAATCTTCAAGCCATTGTCAATAGCCATTGCAGCTGCTATGGGTGTCATTTTCCTTGGTGATGCTCTATGTCTTGGGAGGTATATAATTCTCTTTCCTTCTCATGAAATTGCAGAAGTATACACATATAAAGACTAACACACTCAATATTACTTATGTTAGTTGCATTGTACTAATTTTTTTTCCCCAAAATTCACTGCGTTTCTGTTCTTGCAGCATCATTGGAGCAATTATAATATCAGTTGGGTTTTATGCTGTCGTATGGGCAAAAGCTAAAGAAGAATTGAGTGAGGACCATTGCAATGGTAGTTTGGGATCTTCATCTGATGGTAAGATCCCTTTGTTGCATAGTTACAAAGCTGAAGGAATATAGAATATATGTATGCAGATGAATGCAAGCTGATCAGAGATTGAAGAGTTTTAGGGTCCATTTGGATAGAACTTATTTTGCTGAAACTGAAAACTAAAAACACTGCAGCAAAATAATTTTTAAATGTGTGAATAGTACCGTGAGACTTATTTTCAATGAAAAAAGGGCTGAAAAGTAAAGTTTGTAGGACCCGTAAACAGTGACAGGTGCACTGTTCACGGGAGAATAGTCAAAAGTTGCGGCTTAAAAAAAAAAAAAAAAGCCTGAAAACGCGTTGAAGAATAAAACGTGGACGCAGATGTGTATCCAAACGGATACTTAGAGGAAAAATATTAGGGTGATCACCACATTCTTTATTGTGACCATTGTAATTGTTACTTTACGATTAGTGAGACCTTTTTGGATATAGTCCACTTCTCACAAATGTATGGAAATTAATGCTACATTAATTCTTAAGGGGAAAATGGCCTAACCATTGTGTAATTATATCTTTAAAAGGCAAAATGAAATGCGCAAGTTCTTGGCCATTGAACCTTGGCGAGATTGAACTTTTAGGTAACACTAAAAAAAACGTAATGAAATGGGGTAAAAAAATAAAAATAAAATAAAGACTACATGCAAAATATTTTGTCACAAGAATTAACCAACATATATATATATATATACATTTTTTTTAAGTTACTCAAAAGTTCACATTAACTTATTTTTATTGTTATTTTATTAATCTCTCATTGATTGCTTGAGCTTACACCTCACCTTTCTTTTTTCTTCATATCTTTTAGCATACCCACCATTTTAGTTTTAAAAACAAAAGAAAAAAAAAAATTAAGGATTAATAGTAATAACTAACTAGATAAGGTCTTGGGGAGAGATAAAGGGACACGAAAATGTTGTGGATTGTTAAATGAAACGTACTGTTTCACTATTACCAAAACAACATACCTGAGATTAACAAAATATTTTTAAGAGATAGAAAGAAAAATCTGAGAGGTCGTCACCTCTGTCATACTGGCCTCCCACCACCATTAACATGTTGAAACCCTTACGGGTAATTTCTTTTATTTTATAAAATTAAGGCCTTAAATATGATTTAGGTTTGGGTAATTTGATTGGATAGTTTTTGTTTTGGATATATAAGAAAAAAGAGTATTTGGTGCATAATATAAAGCCATATTCTACCATAGTTTTAAATCATCTATAAGACACATGCATACACACTTACACCATGTCTTAATGCCACATTAACGATGAGTGGAAAATGGTGAGAGAGTTGAGCATACTTTAATTTCATGGTATGTGAAAGCTCACTTAGTGTGTAAAACACTAGTGAATGTTTAGACCCTCAATTTCAAAAATACTAACACAAGCTTATATTCAAACATTATATGTGCGGAATGATAAATATAAGCTATACCCAAATAAACAAACTACTCTAAGCCATAATTTAATCACAACACAGCAGTAATTAAATGCAAAGAGTAAGGGATAGAGAGAAGCAAACGCAAGATAATACCAGCACGTGTTATTGAAGAGGAAACTGAAAAACTCGGCGAAAAACCTCTCTGCCGCCCTCCAAACGGTAAAATGATCCACTAGAAAATTAATTGGGATACATGAATAGCAAAAGACCCTCCAAGGCTAATCTACCCGATGCACCTAAACCCTCCAAGCTTCTTGCTCCAACAGGGTTAAGCCTAACCTTTTCTTTTCTAACTTACCAGATCCCGCAATAAGCCCATTGCATCAACCAAAATGAATTGGTTCTCTCTGAACTGTTTCCCAAACAACAAATAACCTTCTCACTGATATGAATATGGTGAGGTAAGGATTTGGCTAAAGATCCTATTAAGGGTATGACAATGGAGAGAGTGAGAATAGAAGAATTCGAGAATCAAAGGTATAAGATTGTGGATGAATCAATCTTATTGTTTTCTAGGGTTTATCTCTCAAAATTCTCTCTAAAAACTCTCTACATTTCGTGGGAATAAGGGTATTTATAATAGAGTATGAGAAGGAATGTGAAAAGTCATTTTTCTGCGAAACAGGGTGCTTTGGTGGGTGACTCGCGACTAGGATGAGTTACGAGTTCCAGTCGCTAAATAACAGAATGACCATACTGTACTTTTTGTCCTGTAGTGATCTAGCTGTCCTAACCCTTCAACTTCCTGCATGCTTCACACGTGTGATAGTTCTGGCAGGTCACCATTCGCGAGTCAGTCGCGAGTTCCAGCTGTGAGAATGCTCTTGAATGCACACACTTGATCAAATCTTCACACTTACTCACACACAACCCTTACATAATTCTCACATAAATATAATGTTTCTAATTGCTGAATTACAAGCAAATTTGGCACAGAATAAAGCCAACACATGGTTGAATAAATTCAACCTTATAGTATGTAATATGTGAACACATCACAAATTAGTTTATTTTCATAGTCATGTCACTCTTTTGCATTTATTTTTGGTTTCATGATTTTTTAAAAACTTAATCTTACCTTAAGAAGGTTATATATGTACAGTGAAACTATTAACCTAATTTATCTCAAAATGGATATATTTCTTCTCCAAAAGAAAAATTAATAGTTTACTTTTTCTTTATAGTATATGTACCTAGGAAGCACGATGTGCCGATTGGGCCGACGCACCCAAGTCGGATATGCATGGACGCATCGCGCAGCCGTTGACACGCCTTGCGGCTGTGGATGCGGTTGCATGCATGTGCGTGGCCAAACTTTTTTTTTTCGTTTTCGATTTGGCCTAATTCGGTTCGAAATAGGCCTAGAATCGGACCGAATAATTTCTTTAAAAAAAATAAACATAAAATATTTCATCAAAACACACTGTTTTGACAACCTGCTTTAAAGAAATAACCCTAAAATCATCTCAAAGTCTCTCTTGTTCTCTCCATCTCCTCTCTCTCTCTCTCTCTCCCCCCCTGTAAGGTTGAATTTAATCAACCATGTGTTGGCTTTATTTCGTACCAAATTTGCTTGTAATTCAGCGTGTAGAAATCTTGTATTTAGGTGGGAATTATGTAAGGGTTGTGTGTGAGAGAGTGTGAAGAAAACTCAAGCTGTGTGCATTCAAGAGGAGTCTAGCGACTAGATCTCACGACTATCAAGTCGCCAAAGTGCCATACGTGTGAAGCATGCAGGAAGCTGAAGGGTTACGACAGTTGGAGCACTACAGGAAAAAAGGTATAATCTGGCTTAGAAGTTTTCTCGCGACTCTTTCCAATCACAAGGCCAAGTCTTCAGAATTCCCTGTTTGGATGAAAACTGACTTTTCACATTCTTCACATACCCTACTATAAATACCCTTATACCCACGAAATGTATAGTGCTGAAATAGGAGCCTATTGAGAGAAAAACCCTAAGAGAGGTTTATACAACACACCCACCCTATTAGAGAGAGCTACTCATTCCTAGAGAGATATATTAGAGCTACTCATTCCTAGAGAGATATATTTGTAGTCTCTTCTTATTCCCTCTCCTGTTGTTATACCCATTGAGAGGAGATTTGTACCCAAACACTACCTACACCCATTCAAAGTGTTGAGAGTGTTTTTAGAGCTTCAAAAGCATTGGAAGATGCCAAGGATGATGGATACAATATGGAGCTTATTGCGGGATCCTGTAAATTAGAGAAGACAAGGTTAGGCGTAACCTTGTTAAAGTAAGAAGCTTGAACGGCTTAGATGGGTAGATTAGGCTTGGAGGGTCTATTGCTATTCATGTATCCCAACTGATTTTCTAGTAGATTATTTTACTGCTTGAAGGGCGGCAGAGATGTTTTTCGCCGAGTTCTTTAGTTCCCTCTTCGATAACACATGCCAGCATTATCCTTGTGTTTGTATCTCTCTTCCCTTACTCTTTAACCATTAATTGCTGCTGTGTTTGTAATTAATTATGGTTTAAAGTGTTTTACCTATTTGGGTATTGCTTATATTTCATATTCTGCACATATATTGTTTGAATATAAGCTTGCTTTGGTTGTTTTGTAATTTGGGGTCTAAACATTCATTAGTGTTTTACACACTAACTGAACTTTCACTCTCTAACCCACGGCTCCAGCAGTCCAACTCTCCCTCAAACTCCCTCCATCTCTCACTTTATTATCTACTAATGCTTTTAATTTGGTATATGTTTACCATTATATGAAAAAAAAAAATGCTTAGCAATATATAGAAAATATAAATAAAAATATATTTAATAATTTATTAATAAACGTATCCCGCCGCACTTGTATCTTACTTTTTCAAAAAAAGCTGTGTCGCCACATGCGCACGCCCACCCAACCCCAAATCAGCAACCATGCTTCCTAAATATGTACAAAATTCTCCAAAACTGTTTTACATAAAATATCACAAAATTATCCGTGGATCACATGGGCAACTTACTAGTTAGTAGTTATTAATAAATAAAAAGTGCTACGTCCACAACATTTTTGCAACACTTTCACAAAAAATTGTTGGCGGTAAATTGTTATTGCCTCTAATTTGAACCCACAATTGAAATCACATTTATTCCTATTACTAATAATCTGTCACTTAAAATTTGTTGTAAAACTATTGTTGAGATAACATTTCTCTTAATAAATGTATATGAACAACTACTATAGTTATCAAATCTCATAATTTGACCCAAAAAAAAGGAAAGGAAAAAAATAGTATTATGTTGAACTTTTCCATTTGCATTAACGGAGTAATTATTGGAAGGATGAAAGACTTAAAATTGTAATCCTTTTCTGTGTTATTATCATATAAATGTAATAATGGCTGACATCAAGTTCAGCGGTATAAGCGGCTTCAAGAGTTCTTTTAGTTCAGTACGCATCAATATGCCCACTTTAGCGAGTAAAGTCTGCCCTACGGGGTGCCATTCTTGACATTTGTTAATATTTTACCCAGTCATCGACACTGCCTTACACTCCTTCGGTTTCAAAATAGGGCTTCAAGAGGTCCTCAAATTTCTCCTATGGTTTTTGACTTATGACCACCAATGTTGTAACCTATGACGTTTCTATAGTTTCACTGCATGAACGCAGACTGTTTGATTATATGACATCTGAAAGAGAAGTGTGATATTTGAAGGTTTACTTTTCAAGGCCAAACAAAAAATGACTATGATGTTTTCAGATACAGAAATTCAACAACTAATCTAATCAAATGGGGACACAACATGCCTTGGGAGATATTTTTGCTTTGGTGGCCGATTTCCACGCCCTGAGTAAGCATTTTTGGCCTTTTCTCCTTGTATACCAGTCTAATCAAAGAGGGCAATTAGAAATACAAGCACATTGAAAGTCAATATGAAATTAACAACATTTCAAATGGCATTTTTCTTAATTGTAGATTCGGAATTGGACTTGGATCAAACATTGATCAGACTAGGAGGTCGAAACTGAATACAAATTATAAAAATATAATTGTCATTAGCCATCAATTCTGTTCGACAATTTTTACACTTATCCAAAACAAATTGATTTGATAGTGTTTACTGTTTAGTATGGTTTAAATGGAGTACGAACCATATTTGAACTTGATTTCATAAACAATTTTGCTGCAATTTGCAGTATAAAGTAGATATAAGATACTAGTGATTACTTTAACAATTTGACCAAATAATTCGATTTTCGATAAAATACTATTTTAAACCTTAAACTTTATTAAATATTTGTTTCTCATGTCTAAAGTTGAAAAAGATTGATTTTTGTTTCTAAACTATTGAAAAAAGTTATTTTTTTAATCCCTATTTTTGTCTCTAAACTATTATAAAGAACTCTTTAGTCTTTATAAAGTTTAAAGATGAAAAATATAATCTTTTAAATTTTAAGGAAAAAAAAATTTTAGTAAAATTTAATAATCAAAAAGTAGTTTATCCTTAAATTTTATACCAAAAGTCATGAATTAGGAAATACAACTACAAGCATGTTCAACTTCGAAGAAAATCATGGGTGCTTCTCCATTCTCACTTTGGAGCATATCAAGGTCAAGGCTAGTTGGAGGTTTTTCTTGTTATCCCTTATAATTAAGGTAATTTTCAGTTTCACCATTAATAAGGTACATAGGAGAGTGCTAAAAAAGAGAAAAATTAAAGTGTTTTGAAATATGGTAATAGAATATGTATAAAATAAATAAATTACAGATAGTATATATAATTACAAGTAATCAAGTTTCTATTCTTAAAAAAAAGAAGAAAAAAAAGAAGGTCAAATCATAAGGATTGACGAACCAATCAATTATATCTTATACCAAAAGAAATAAATAAATAAATAATTAATTAATTATGTCACTATCTAGCGATTCATTGAAAGCAAAACCAAATTAACCAATGATGTATATTACGTGTTGTATGGTATTGAAATTTACTCTATTAATTAAGAAGCAAAGGAAGGATGTGAATATGTTAACACGGATACAATAGAAATCATCAAGCGAAAGAGAGAGAGAGATGGCTGTAGGGAGCTATTTTTACAAAGATGTTCTGCCATTTTCAGCCATGGTTGCAGCAGAATGCACTAATGTCGGCTTGAACACATTATTCAAAGCAGCCACTTTGAGAGGGTTGAGCTACTACGTCTTTATTTTCTATTCTTATGCCATAGCTACTCTTCTTCTTCTTCCCTTGCCTTTCATCTTTCGCCAGTATGTCTTCTAATCTCATTTTATGTATCAAGAAAAAAAAAATTCTCTGTATATATGATATGACCAATGAAAATATTTACAAAAGGCTACTTGATATATGCAGAAGAGGGCTTCCTACATTCAAGTTGTCTCTCCTCTATAGAATTTTCCTACTTGGAGTGATTGGGTATGAAAATATAATACATGAAAAGCTTTTGCAATTTGAATTTGTGATTTGGTGATGATGAAAATGGAAATTAAGAACAAGAAATGTGCATTTTGCTTATGTTTATATTTCGTGTCTGGGCTGGAGGGCAGGTTTTTAGCTCAGTTGTGTAGCTATAAAGGAATAGAATACAGTTCACCGACTCTTGCTTCAGCCATCAGCAATCTCATACCAGCTTTTACCTTCATACTTGCCGTCATTTTCAGGTTTCTTCTTAAGCCTTCTTTTTATTTTTAACATTTGTCATGATTTGGTCTATGATTTGCAAATATGTTGTGTCACCGTAATGCTTATCTGATTGCTCTTGTACGTCCACGTAGTGATTACTTAATCATTGAGAGTATAGAATACATTTAAGGTTGACCACCATCACCAAATTTTTATTCATTCCTCCTCTTATGGTGTTTCAAAAAAGGATGGAAATTCTAGCTTTGAGAAGCTCAATCACTCAGGCTAAAATCATGGGCACAATAGTATCAATATCAGGTGCATTGGTAGTGCTTTTCTACAAGGGGCCTACAATCATCTCCGCTTCATCTCAATCACCATCCCTTTCACTTCCCTCTCCACCGGGGTCATCACAAGCCAATTGGGATTGGGTGATAGGTGGCCTTTTACTTGCTGCCGAGTATCTTCTACTTTCAATTTGGTACATTGCTCAGGTACTTTGCAACTGAGTGCCTTGCTTAATTGATTAGTACATCTAAGATGTGGCAAATTTAATGAGATATAATTTGGAAGCTAAATTTGAATTCTGTTGCATTTTACAGACCCAAGTTATAAAAATATATCCTGCAGAGCTAATTATAGTCTTATTAAACAACGTTTGTGCGACAATTGTATCTGCACCAGTATGTTTGATAGCAGAAGGAAATTTAAGTGCTTGGAGACTAAGGCCAGATATAACACTAGTTGCCGTTATATATTCGGTAAGAAACTATCGGACTACAAAATCACAATCTGGCTATTGATAATGTCTAACTTTCATTCTCTCGGATCAGGGATTCTTTGGTTCATTCTTCAGCACTGTTGTTCACACATGGGGCTTGCACTTGAAGGGGCCAGTGTATATTTCAAACTTCAAGCCATTGTCAATAGCCATTGCAGCTGCTATGAGTGTCATATTCCTTGGTGATGCTCTCTATCTTGGAAGGTATATAATTCTCTCACTTCCTCTCTCTAAACGAAAAAATACTATTTTTTTCTCCCTTTCAAGCCTAGGACATAATAGTTCTAGGAAGAAGAAAGAATCAACTACTACTTGTGTTTATTTTTTACCAATTCATTAGCTTTCTGCTCTTCCTAATGTTGCAGCGTTATTGGAGCAATAATATTATCATTTGGGTTTTATGCTGTCATATGGGCAAAAGCTAAAGAAGAATTGAGTGAGGACAAGTGCTATAGTAGCTTGGAATCTTCACCTGATGGTAAGACTCCTTTGTTGGATAGCAACAAAGTTGAAAGTACATATAGATGTATGCCGATGAATGCTAGCAGATGAAGGGGCATATCCATTGTATTTAGTTTAAACTTTCTATCTTTATTACTGTACATGTTGACAATTTTTTGAGTATGGGAAAAAGGGAAATATTTGTTGCACACAATTAATTTTATACACAACCCAAAAAACAACTGAAATTGTGACTTTAAGTCACAATTTGACTTGAAAATTGTAACTTCAAATCACGGTTTTAATTAGTTGTTTTCTAAGTTGTGTATAAAATAGTTCTGTGAGCAATAGACATAGCCCATGGAAAATTATAGAAGACTCAATTATCGTAAATAAGTACTCTCTCCTCTCACGCAAATAGTAGGTCATATCATGTATTTAATTCGTTTGTTTTTTTATGAAAGAAAATGGGTAGGCCATGTATTTAATTAGTTATTCTATCTATAATATCTCATGAGTATGGTATGAATCAAGGCAAATTAATTATCCTTGATTCAAGACCTAATCAAGAGTTCCTTAGTCCTCTCTCTCTCTCTCTCTCTCTCTCTCTCTCTCTATATATATATATAATCTTCTCTTGTACAGTAGAAATTATTCATTTAGAGATTTATCACAATTAAAAAAAAAAAAAACGTTTGTTTATTCCTTCTCTTTCTTCTCATTCTTTTCTCTGCATAGATATGAAACTATCAACATTTTCTTATTTCTAGACAAAGATTTGGACATCCTAATTCCAACTCAGTCTAGAAGGTTGACAATTCCTAAAATTGATTACAAATTAACTATCATTAACCACCAATTCTGTTGACTTTTGCACCAATCCAGCACAAGGTAAAATTTAGACAGACTATTTGGTATGGATTAAAATCAAATCAAGAAATATTAAAAATGAAAAGTTAATGGATGCCCTAAGTGCATTGGTTTAAGAAATATTTTTAGAAATTTGTTATGAGAAAAGAAAAAAGAATTGACTTTTTGACACATATTTATATTTCTCATGAAAGTAATATAAAAAATTTCCTAGAATAATCCCTTAAAAAATGCCCTAAGGAAACCGTTAAGACTTAAGAGGGCCCTTATTAAAATTGTGTTTGAACCATATTTGAACTTGACTTCATAAACAGTTTGTAATAGGTGAATATTCTAAGGCTTTCTTACGTATGTAGCCTAGTAATTTCGATTTACTCTAAATAACACACAATTTAGCAAAATAATTATTAAAGTTTTTAAAATAAAAATGATCAACTTTATTTTTAAAAATAAGGTAGCGTTTGGATTGCGTTTCTCCTCAGCATTTTAGCGTTTGCGTTTTACTCACCGTGGGACCCACGGCTACAGTGCCAAGAAATAAACGCGTAACAGATGCAGTTGAGACGCATGGATGAAAGCTTGAACGCACAGTTTCATTAATGCTGTGCGTGTGCGTGTACTGTTCATGGACACAACCTTGAAAGGAAACACGTTGCTACTATGTACTGTTCACTCATTTGACCCACGAAACAGAGTAAACACAAAATGGTGCATTTAGGCCAACGGCTAATTTTCGCATTCTCAAGTTTCTTCAAAACCTCTAACATTTACTTCCTACTAGGTCCAATCTTTATCATAATAAAACCCACAAAACCAAACCCCAACCAAAACTCAATCTAATAAAACCCACAAAACCAAACCAAACAAAACCCACTTTGCCATTGTAATCAGTAACCAAAACAAAACGAAGTGAACCAAGAAAAAAAAAATATAAAACAAAACTTTCAGATCTCATTACCTGCAGAAAGATATCAAGAGGCTTTCTACGGACTATATACAGAATGAAAACGTGCTGTGCTTGTTTGTGTGAGAGAGAGAGACACCATCACAAACCAACGACCTCTACAGTTGAAACCAACAGCCCTGCCACAAAAACACAAACATGAACACACAGTTTAATAACTAAACATATTCAGTTAAATATCAAACACCATCACACAAACAAACTCAAAAACCCATTTACCCAGAAATTAAACAAATGGGTCAGCAAGTGAAATTGGAAGAGGCGTGAAATGGGTTTATGGGAAGAGAGGTGTCATGGGTGGGAGAGGAGTGAAATTGGGGAAGATGGTGAAATGGGTTTATGGATGGAAGAGTACACTAGAGGGAACTCGATCTTCGTCAGCGTCGGACCGATGTAGGTCTTCCTTGTGGATTTCTCTGGTGGGCGTGGAACTCTCTTCTTGAAGGCATAGGCGTTAGCTAGGGTGGCTGGGGAGTGAAAAAAATAAAATAAAATAAAAAATAAAAAATAAAAGCGCAATCCATAAATACTTTCAGCTGAGCTACAATACTCGGGCCAAAAAATAATCAACAGCATTTTTCACTTATTTGCTACAGTGATTTTAGTTTTCAGCAAAATAAGTGATATTCAAACGGATCCTTAGAATATCTTTCCGTTGCTAAAAAAGAGAGAGATTTCATTAGCATGAGATGTGTCCTGGGCCTTTTTTATTTTTACTTAGTTGGGTTCTTAGACAAAGGCATTTCATATAGTGAAGTCTTAGGCTTGGGCTCACTGATCGGCCCGAAGCAAAGTGAAGTATTGGATCTGAAGTACATTAGGCTTTCAGTCTGAACTTGGGCTTTGGCCCTTAAATCCCTTTATTAGTATTAAATTAGGGTCTCACTAGTCTCTATTCTCTATAAAGTATTTAACAATCACGTCTTTTTTGAGATTCCTATAAACAATCACATGGTTAAAGAAAAGCTAAAATATTTCACGAAAGCATAAGCATAAGTAGATAGTATTAAATAAATGACCATCACCAACCAATCAATTATGCATGTCTTCCACCCAAAATAAAACAATTGATTATGTCAATGTCTAGCTATTCAGTAAAGCAAAACCAATGATATATGTTTCGTGGAGAATTATATAGTAATTAACCATTAATTGGGAGATATTCTTGTTTACTCTATTCAAGATACATAGAAATCATAGAGAGAGAGAGAGAGAGAGAGAGAGAGATGGCAATGAGCTATTGCTACAAGAATGTTCTGCCATTTTCAGCCATGGTTGCAGTAGAATGCTCTAACGTCGGCATATACATCGTATTTAAAGCAGCCACTTTGAAAGGGTTGAGCTACTACGTCTTTGTTTTCTATTCCTTTGCCATTGCTACTATTGTTCTTCTTCCCTTGGTTTTCATCTTTCCCAGGTATTTTCTCTTAACCTCCTTTTCTATATCATACCCAATGAAAATAAAATAAAATTTTTGACAAATGGCTATTTGATACACGTAGAACAACAGGGCTTAATTTTGACAAATAAAATTTCTCTTAGCTTCCTACATTCAAGTTGTCTCTCCTCTATAGAATTTTCCTACTTGGAGTGATTGGGTACGTACGAGAATATTACCCAAAATGCTTTTGCAATTTAATTTTCTTTTTTATATATTTTGCTGAATTTTTGCAATTTGATTTTGATCAATTGAGATTTGGACATGATATAAGATTTATTTTGGGCCAGAGAGCAGGTTTGTAGATCAGTTATGTGGGTATGTAGGTATAGAATACAGTTCTCCGACTCTTGCATCAGCGGTCAGCAACCTCACACCAGCTTTTACCTTCATACTTGCTGTCATTTTCAGGTTTCGTTCCTTTCTAATCCTTTTAAAAAAAAAAATAAAAAAAAATCATAGAGACATAATATTATTCACAAATAATTATAGTAGTAAGTTGTTGTTGATATTTTACATGGACTTGT
This sequence comes from Quercus ilex subsp. ballota, assembly GCA_032727855.1. Taxonomy (NCBI): domain Eukaryota; kingdom Viridiplantae; phylum Streptophyta; class Magnoliopsida; order Fagales; family Fagaceae; genus Quercus; species Quercus ilex. The sequence goes on from CM064909.1 coordinate 76,965,571, forward strand.
CACAAACATCACTTTATTTCTTTCTTATCTATTATTTACTTCAGTAACATTACCATCTTGATAGTTGTGGATAAATTTATGAAAAAAAGGTTAGTATATGTATACTTAGTGGCTTTGGTCTCAAACATTACAAAGATACCGACAACGTGGCTTTTCTCAAGATATTTTATTTAATTTTTCATTCTATCTATTTTTGTAACGACTTCGTTATCAATTTTTAGGAAAGATTACATCTAATTAAGTTAAAAATTGTAATTATAAAACTAGAGTTTGGAAAGTTTTTATGGATCAAAGTTAAGGTTAATATTTTACTATAAGTTTTATTATATTAAACTTACAAATATGTTTCACTAATCGTAAATAAGTAATTCAAAAATTTATTAATTAGGTTATTGAAACTCACAAATCACATTCATTATCACATCAATTTGTAAACTTAATGTAGTAAAACATGTAAGCTTCAGCTTTTTTCTTCTTATGTAGTTGTATCATATGTATATATATATATATATATATATATTTCAGTCAATTCCATATAATTTTATTAATTAAGCTAATTGTACCTTGCAACATATTAAACACTTAAAAACCATCATTCATCGTCCACCCTTCCTCCCTACCACCTAGTGATGATGTGGGATTCGTGTTGATCACCCGCATTTACCTAATTTCAACAAAGATTAAAAAGGGATAAGAATTGTTTAATCATCATGTTTTTGAATGATGACAAATATCTCTTGCTTAAAAAAGAAAAGAGAAGTAAAATCATATACGTGCTGGTTTTTTCTCGTATTTGGGCAATGTAGATGATTAATTAAATGTTGGTTTATCCGTTTATGTTACAAATTAAGAATTACAAAATGGAGAAAGGTCATAAAAAGATATTGATGGTGCAAGAAGTCAAACTTTTTGAGAAATCTAATAGTCACCCCCATTGATCTAATAATCAAATTAATGATCAATTGAACTAATTTAATCAATAAGAGTTTACCGAACACAATGATTAGTAACTAGGAGTGTGCAATTGTGCATCAAATCAACCAATCCGACAAAACCGACTCAACCCAATTCAACCTAACATCTGGGGTTGGATTTCGTGAGTTTGATAGGTTAAGTTAGGTTGGGTTTAGGTTAATAGGCTTTTCAACCCATTTGATTAAACCCTACCCACCATATATATATATAAGTTTATTTTATTACCCTTATTTTAAATTTTTAGTTTGAATTTTTTTTTTTTTTTGGTATTTTAAGAATTGGCTTTCATGAATTTGGAAATTTGCAATATAATTTAGGCATATTTTTTTAATAATTTATTTAAAATATAATTAGATAGTTAGTCCAACTTTTTATGAGGTGTGAAAGATAATTATATAGTTTCCACATATTTGATGGGTTGAAAAAATCATCCAATCAAACCCATTCACACCCTAGAAGTAATCATATAAGAATATACCACAATCTACAGATAGAAAAATAAAAGCAAAAAATCAACATAAAGACTCGTGACAAAGTGGAAAACATTTGATGAACTTTTCAAAAAAAAAAAAAAAAAAATCACTCCGAGGATAACCACCCCAATAAAAACGCAACTTAAGAAAACGGTCCATATATATATATATATATATATATGCAAACATCTCTATTTAATATTACAAAACCTTTGCATTTAAACTCAACTTAAGCAAACGATCCATTTGCCTCCCACAAATCCAGAATTTTGGATGTTTTCAATAGAACCTTCACCATGAATGAACTCATTTGCACAAATTTGAAACTTTGGTACGATAGTAAACTCATTGGCAAGAGTTAAAAGCGTCTCCCAGAGACATTCCAAACACAAATATGTCTCTAATTTAGATAGAAAACCCACATAATGTTGCTCCAACAGCCTCTTTAAAAAGCAAAAGTTTTTTTGCTCATGAACATTCACTTTCTTGGTTTTGAAGAGTGCTGTTCATTAGCAAAAGCATTAAACTGGAATAAAATATTTCACACAGCTGATTAAAATATGCAAAATTATCTCAACGGCTATTAACTGAACTGAAATCCTCTCTCCCTCAAATGAATCTAAATAGAAATATGCAATCAAAATACAACACATATTGTTCTCAAAAAACCAATTAAATCAAAACAACAAAAGAACAGAAAAGAGGGACAAAGAAGCCAATCTGACCCAAGCCGGGCCTCAATGATTCATTATTTTCAAAGAAAAATACAAGATACAATAGTACAATATTTCTCTCTCAAAACAACATACCAAACTCTAATCTGACACAATAGTATTTATATCCCACATAGAGGATCAACAACGCCCAAGTCAAAGCTCCATAAACTAAGCCTAAAAAAATCTCTCATTAAAAACAATAAAACTTTTATATTGGGTCAAGTCATAATCCGAATCAAACACAAACTATTACTCCACATAAACCTATAGTAAATGAGTATACTCAAGCAAGCCTTCTTCAACTTGGGATTTTCAAGTAGCACCAATTCAACACTTTACCGAAGAAAAAAAATACAATAATTACAACCTTCGTTGACACACATTTGATAGATAAATTCGACAACGCAAATCCAAATCCTAACATTTTTTATTGTCCTGCTTGGTGTGTTATTTTGAGTCTTTATTTATCTATTTTTGGTTTGTGATAAAATTTAAACTTCCTTAGGCATCTCTTCCTTATGAATACGAGACTATCTAATTAAATGCAACACAATGGTTACAACACATCTTTTATAAATTTAGTCTATATTTTGTAAATTTGATATTTTTCCTTTTCCTAAGGCACTTTAATACCGATTTGATTTTTCTTGCACATCCATGTAATAATTTCTTAAAAGTGATGTTATATTCACAACAATTTCACAACGAATTCTAGGTGGCAAATTGTTAATGGTAGGTAAAATAGTGATGTCAATAAAGGACCCAAATTTCTACTAGTAATTTGTTATATATGAAAATTGTTGTGAACGTAGTATTACTCATTTCTTAATCACTAAGTATAATACATTTAATGTTAATTGCTATCACTAAATTTGATTCTTTCCTCTTTTATGGGTGCTTAAAAAGGATGGAAGTTCTAGCTATGAGAAGCTCAATCACTCAGGCTAAAATCATGGGAACAACAGTATCAATATCAGGTGCATTGATAGTAGTTTTCTACAAGGGCCCTGCAATCATATCGGTCGCATCTCAAGCACCACCCCTTACACATCATCTTCCATTGGGCTCATCCCAAACGAAATGGGTCATAGGTGGCCTTTTACTTGCAACTGATTATCTTCTGACTTCAATGTGGTACATTGTTCAGGTACTTTATTTAGGAAATTCTTTAAAATCTCAGTGTTTTAGCATTACTTTTGGCAAACTCAACGAAAGAGACAAACGTATAAGGTAAATTTAAATTTTGTGGCATTTTACAGGCCCAAGTTATGAAGATATATCCAGCAGAGTTCACTCTGGTCTTTCTATAGTTCTTGTTTGCGACAATTATATCTGCACCAGTATGTTTAATAGCAGAAGGGAACTTAAGTGCTTTTAGACTAAGGCCAAATATAGCACTAGCCGCTATAGTATACTCGGTAAGATACGTGGACTACAAAAGGATAATCTGGCTACTGATAATGTCTAACTTTCATTCTCTCATATACCAGGGAATTGGTTTATCATTACGCATTGTAGTTCACACATGGGGTTGCACTTGAGGGGGCCAGTGTATGTATCAATCTTCAAGCCATTGTCAATAGCCATTGCAGCTGCTATGAGTTTCATATTCCTTGGTGATGCTCTCTATCTTGGGAGGTATACAATTCTCTCTCACTCAAGCAAGTGAATGTGCATGCACGAAAAATACACACATGACATTTCCCCCCCTTTTGAACACTAGAACACTCAAATATTTTGGAAGCACTAAAAAATAACTTAATCTATTTTTTTGGCTTTCTACTAGTGAGTAGATTATATGGATATTTATAGGCTAAAGTAGTTCTATCTAGAACCTTCATACTTAATTGGTACATGCATACATTCACTCCCAACACTCATGCAAGAACTTCATTAATTTCATACATTAACAATACTAATTAAGTACATTTCTCGATAAATGTGTTCATATTTAAAAATCACGTTTGTTCTTCCAACAGGCAATTAGATTTCTGATCAAGAAGAATGATATCAGCTAGTACTTCTGTTAGTTTCCTTGGATTTATATCTTTTCACGATTCATTGGCCATCTTTTCTTACTAATTTTGCAGCATCATTGGAGCAATTATATATTATCAATTGGGTTTTATGCTGTCATGTGGGCAAAAGCCAAAGAAGATTTGAGTGAGGACTCTTGCTGCGACAGCCCAGGATCTTCATCTCATGGTAAGACCCCTTTGTTGGATAGTAGTAGCCTGCAATCTTCAAACAATGGCACTGCTGCATAGACCAAATTAAGGTGCTTTGGTTCCATTTTCACATGTACTGGCTCACTAGACTTTAATTTCTTCTCTGAGGTCATCAGAGCTCCCCCTAAATTATTTTCAGATTTGTTGAGCCGCTATACTAAAGAGAAACGCAAACCTCTGCAAAAGGGTCAACAATTTGACAGGATACAAGCAAACTCCTAAAATTGTTCTATCCATAAAGGTGTTCTGTACGCATGGAAATCAAGGATCTATTAATTTTCCTGACCCTGCTGTCATGCAAAGGTTTTTTTTTTTTTTTTTTTTTTTTTTTTAAGGAAACTCTGATTCTCTTAAAATTGAATATTAAAATATGCATATTTAACATTCAATTCTGAATATTCAATTGTTTTATTTCGGTGGAGCACAAGCATTTTTTATTTATTTTATTTATTTTTATTTTTTTATGAATGGAGGACAACCATATGTAATGTTTAGAGGCTAGTATATATTATTTGCATCATGTTTTTTTTTTTTTTTTTTTTCTTTATTCTTTTTTCATTTATCCTAAATTATGATGTTGACTGTTTTAATCTTGTTTTAATGTAGTACAAATGGATGGCAATTTATTTGCGAATGAGGCTCATTTGGAGAGTTGCAATTTATGGCATTCGCTCTTGATGATAGTTTTTTATTATTAGACTAAGACACTAATCTATTTTTGTTGTAGACGAGGATTGAACCTCAGATCTCATCAACTTGGTCCAATGAATTATCACACTTCAAATTTTATCTTTATCAAAAATATATATATAAAAAAAGTATATGAGCTCTATTCCTTTATCATTATTAAAAAAAATATATATATATATATCTTAGAAATGGCCTTTCAAAATTGCCATATAATGTAAAAATTATTATCTAAAAACAAGTTTCAATTTCATTTTTTTAAACTTGTTTTCATACTGTTTTTTAAATAAAAAAAAAAAAAAATCCTTCTACCAAACAAGCCCAATATTATAAAATTTGTTGTGAAAAATCTGTTTTCATAATATTTTTGTTTTAAAAATAGTGGGAACCTAGCATTACCTTAAAATAAAAAATAAAAATAAAAATAAAAAAAAACAAAAAAAAAACGGAACCTAACATTACTGAGAGAAGCCAAAAGATGTTAAAAGTTAAAACCAAAAAAAAAATAAGCTAAGTCTTTAATCAGTTAGGTGAGGAGTGAGAGTGGACAAAACTAAAGGACATTTTAGTCCAATTGCAAAATGATTTGAATTTTCCCATCAAAACTGACACACCTAAATACTTATCGAAATATGCTAGAATTACAACTTTCCTTATAACATTTGCCACAACTTACTCACGTAACAAATTATGAGTGGTGGAGTAAAAGTGGTAGGTCAATTTGAGTCCACAACTTCAAGACTCACGACTTGACTTATTAGCAAGTTATGACAAAAATTATAGTCAATATTAGTTACATTACTCTTACTTATCTAGCTTTTTCCATATCCCAAAAAACATGAATATCTTAAGCTTATTTATACCACATTAACGGGTACTGTACAGCACCCATAACTTAAATAAATGACCATCACCAATCGAAATAAAACAATTGAATATGTCACAATCTAGCTATTCAGTAATTGAAAGCAAAACCAAAGATGTTTCTTGGAGGACTCTATTTAAGATACATAGAAATCATTGAGAGGGAGAGAGAGAGAGAGAGAGAGATGGCAAGTAGTTATTGGTACAAGGATGTTCTTCCATTTTCAGCCATAGTTGTAGTGGAATGCACTAACGTCGGCATAAACACCTTATATAAAGCAGCAACTTTGAAAGGGTTGAGCTACTACGTCTTTGCTTTCTATTCCTTTGCCATTGCTACTTTTGTTCTTCTTCCCTTGGTCTTCATCTTTGAAAGTTCAAATAACGTATAAAACACTATGAACGTTTAGACTCTCAATTACAAAATTATCAATTCAAGGTTAATGTCAAACAATATATGTGTGGAAAATAAACATAAGCTAATAACATAATTGATAAACAATCTAAACCAATTAAAATCACATCCACAACAGAAATTAAATGGCAAAGATTAAGGGAAGAGAGATGCAAATACAAGGACAACACAATGATGTGTTATCAAAGAGGAAACCGAAGCTCTTAGTGTAAAACTTTTCCGCCGCCCTCCAAGCGGTCAATAATCCACTAGAAAATGAAGTTGAGATACATGAACAGCAGAAGACACTCCATGCCTAATCTACCTGGTGTACCTAAGCCCTTCAAGTTTCTTGCTCCAACGAGGTTACGCCGAACTTTTGTCTTTTCTAGCTTACCAGATTCCGCTATAGCCCATAGCATCAACCAATATCAATTGGTCCCTTCCTAATTGCTTCCCAAGCACCAAATAGCCTTCTCACAAATATGGGTATGGTGAGAAAAAGATTTGGGTAATGAACCTTTCAAGGATGTAACAATGGAAAGGGTGAGAGTAGAGGAATTTGAAGAGTCTCTATATAAAGATTGTGGATGAGTCAATCTTGTTTTTCTCTAGGGTTTCTCTCTTAAAATTCTCTCTGGAAGCTCTCTACATTTCGTGGGTATAAGAGGTATTTATACTGGAGTGAGAAAGGAATGCGAAGAGTCAGTTTTTCCAAAACAGAGCTGGCTGGCGACTTGGCCTCGCGACTTGACTGAGTCGCGAGTTCAAGTCGCGAGCTAACTGAATGGCCAGTCTAGACTTTTTGTCCTGTAGTGCTACAGTTGGCATAACGGTTTAGCTTCTCTGCATGCTTCACTCATGTGCTTCTTCTGGCAGCTTGCTAGTCGCGAGCCACCCGCGAGATCTAGTCGCGAGTCCCTGCTTTATTTACAATTTTGAGCATTTCTTCACACTCTCTCACACACTACCCTTACATGATTCCCACTTAAATACAGGGTTTCTATATGCTGAATTACAAGCAAATTTGGCACAGAATACATCCAAGAAGATAGTTGATTAAATTCAACCTTACAATCTTTCGCTGGTATTTCTCTTAACCTGCTTTTCTATATCATACCCCCAAAGAAAAAAATTATTTGACAAAAGGCTATATATTTTATACATGTAGAACAACAGGGCTTCCTAAATTCAAGTTGTCTCTCCTCTATAGAATTTTCCTACTTGGAGTGATTGGGTATGTATGAGAATATTACCTAAAAATCCAAAATGCTTTTGCAATTTGATTTTGACAATTTGAGATTTGAACATGATATAAGATTTATGTTGGGCCGAAGGGCAGGTTTGTAGCTCGGTTATTGGATTTTTTTCAAAATAACAACTATTCTCAAACAATTTTGTTAGTTAGCAAGGTTTCTAAACTATTTAGGAAACTAACAACTCAAGTTTGATAAACTTGAGTTTATTGTAGCAAATTGATTCTCTAATACTCGATTTTGGAAAAAAATCTTTTGGAACTCGACTTTTTTAGGCTGAAGTTCCAGCTGGTCCCTTTCTTCCTTCTTTTTTCCTTCTCTAGACCAAATCATACCCAAACCTTTGCCATGGAAGTTTAGAGATAAGAGGTTGAGATCGAACCACCACCATTGTTGGAGCTTGCACCACCGTTGCCTGGGTTTGTTGTTGCTTCGTTGTTTCCCATGGAAGTTCAGAGAGTGGTTGAGATCAGACCACCGCTGCGCTGCCTAGGTTTGTTACGTTCGTTGTTTTTCTTGCAAGTTCGTTGTTTTTCTTGCATCGTCGTTTTCTCTAAAGGTTTGTTGCTGCTTGCTGCTTTCTTTCTAGTGTCGTGTTTTGTTTCGTTCTAGTTTGCTTCGTGGGTTATGGAACTCGAGTGTTTTACGCTCGAGTATGAAACTCGAGTGTAGAACACTCGATTTCCAACTGATAATCATTGAAAATTGACTCCTGTTCGCTCAATTTCAAAGAGCAAAATCGAGTTTCTTGGACTTGATTTATTAGATTCCTAAATAGTTTCAAAACCTTGCTAACTAATGAAATTATTTGAGGAATTTGGTTATTTAGAAAAAAAAAATCCATTGGTTATCTGGATATATAGGTATAGAATACAGTTCTTCGACACTTGCTTTAGCAGTCAGCAACCTCATTCTGGCTTTTACGTTGATACTTGCAGTCATTTTCAGGTTTATTTTCTTTCTAAGCTTTTTTTTTTTATAATTTTTTTTTTTAATCATAGAGACCTAATATTTTTCACAAATTATAGTAGAAATTTGTCATTGATTTTTATATAGAATTATTACTAACATCACTTTATTTCTTTATTATTTATTTTTCATTCCATCTATTTTTGTAACAACTTCATTATCAATTTTTAAGAAAGATTACGTCTAAGTTAAAAATTGAAATTATAAAAATAGAGTTTTGAAAATTTTTAGGGAACAAATCTAAGGTTAACATTTTAATACAAGTTTTATTATATTAAGCTTATAAACTGATGTATCATATTCATATTTATTATCAAATCAGTTTTTTCTTTTTTAGAGAATCCGTTCTGTTAGGATTTATTGATTAAGAAGAAGGCTTGTAAGCCAAAACAAAAGTATTGATATCTGGTGGAACAGACTCTATCCAAACAATTAAAGCAAAACTAAATCTAGCTTTTTGCGCTAAGCTACAAAATTGTCTTGCCCATAGGTATGGGAAAAACGAGTGCTCCTCAAGGAGTTTACATAGAATAGAGTATCCTTAATGAGATGACCAAAAGCATAATGAAACATGTCACCTTTTGAAAGAGAGTTGACGACAATTTCTAAGTCTCCTTCTAATATGGAATCTTGTAAACTTAATGTAGTAAAACTTGTAAGCCTGTAATATTTTCCTTTATTTTTTATTCTTATGTAGTTGTATCATTATATATATATATATATTTTCAGCCGGTTCCATATAACTTTATTAATTAAGCTAATTGAATCTTACAATATATTAAACACTTATAAACCTTCATTCATCGTCCACCATTCCTCCCTACCATCTAGTGATGATGTGGGATTGGTGTTCACCCACATTAATCTAATTTAAACAAAGATTAAAATATATATATAAGAATTGTTTAATCATAAGGTTTTTCAACGATGACAAATATCTCTTGCTTAAGAAAGCTAAAGGAATAGTATAATATACTGGCTGGTTTTTTTATCGTATTTGGGCAATGTAGATGGTTGATTAAATGTTAGTTTATGGTATAAATTTATAATTTCAAAATGGACAGAGGTCTTAAAAAGATATCAATGGTGCAAGAAGTCAAAATTTTTGAGAAATATAAAAAATCACCCCCATTGATCTAATAATCAAATTAATTATCACTCGAACTAATTTAGTCGATGAGAGTTTACCGAACACGATGATGAAGTTATTAAGGGTGTGCATTCAATCAACCAATCTGACAAAACTGACCAAACCCAATTCAACCTGACATCTTGAGTTGGATTTCGTAAATATGTAGGTTAAGTTGGGTTGGAATTTTATTTTTAGGTCTCAAGTTGGGTTGGATTCATGTTGATAGGCTTTTCAACTCATTTGACCTAACCCGACCCACCATATATATATAAGTTTATTTTATTACTTTTATTTTAAATTTTTAGTTTGACTTATTTTGTTATTTTAAGAATTAGCTTTCATGAATTGGAAATTTACAATATAATTCAGGCATATTATGTGATTTGTAATAATTTATTTAAAAAGTAATTAGATAGTTAATGAAAGTCCAATTTTTTATGAGCTGTGAAATATGTAAGCACAACCCACCAACCCAACTCAACTCAACAACATGGGTTGGGTTGGTTTCCACACATTTGATAGGTGGGTGTTGGGAACTTCTCAACTCAACAAGCTTGGGTTGATCTAAAAAAACTATTCAACCTGACCCATTTACACCCTAGTGTTGACACCCTATTTTGCAACCCGTATTTAACCTCACATGGAGGATAAAAGGGTAATTTTGCCTTGAAAATATGCATCTTGATTCTAGCCATTAGATCCTTAATCTCATTTCACTAAAATGATCTTGATGTTGTAACGATCAAATCGACTGGTCATAAGCCCTAATCGAACTATCAGATTGAAAGTTATCATCAAATCAAGTTTTAATGGCTAAGATGTACTATCACAAATTGAGTCCGACTATATGTGATTATGAACAATTGATTTCAATTGGTTATAAGTGTAATCAATTTGAGATTAATGACGTGTCATAATTTGATAAGTTAGGACTACATTTTATGGTGAGGTTGCATATACCTAATTAATTAGATAGTTAAACATTAATTATTCAATGAGTAATTCATGCAATTATCTTTTAATTAGAGTAAATTTGAAGCCAATTAAGTCTGAAATAGGAGTGATTGGAGCCATTTAATGTTAATTGGGAGCTAATTTGGGACCTATTAATGTTAATTGTGCTGAAACCATTTTCTAACAAATGACCTCTGCTCACTATTTCATCAATATCTCTCAGAATATTTTGAATCTGTGAATGAGGTTAATTTTCCCAGAAACTAGACATCCGGGGCTTCAATTTGAGCACAAGAACGAAACAATTCCGATCAGAATTGGGTCAGATATGATTTTTCGAAGTTGGCTCTATAAGCTGTTACAGCAGCTACGGGAAAACCGAATTTTGGCTTGCTCCCCACTCCCACCAATCTCTCCATTTAATGCACCAGATTTTCCTCAAGGCTAAAATGAGGTCTAGGTTCATAATTCTTGTCAACCCTCATTAAATGGCCTTCCATTCATATTCCCTCCACTACTACTATATAAACCCTCCCCCTCCTTCATTCCAAGACAAAAAAAACCCCCCCTCTCTTCTCCTCTCTTGAGTTCTAGTGAAGTAGAGTAGTCTTGTCATATCTTGGTCTTCCTGAGACTCAAGGTATTGAGTGAGACTCACTCTCCCTCTCCTAGTTCTTCTTCTTTCCTCCACCCTTAGGACCTCCACCAAGAATCTCCTCTTCCACTGTATGGATCTTGCATGAAGGTATAATCTCTTTCCCTAACTTGTTTATTGTGTTGCCATGATGAGAATTTAGGATTAAAGCATGATAGTGATTATTTAAGTTCTCTTGAATATGTTTGAATGTTCTTAAATGTTCTTATGTGTTCTTCACATGTTCTTGGTTGTTCATCACATGTTCATGCATAAACACTAGTTTTGATCTTAAATCCACATCAAAAATATGAAAAACATGTTTGTTTCATAATTCTTTCAAGTCCTTGAATCTAGGATGTCACCATACACACACATTCACTAGAATTTTATTTTTCAATCCAAATGAAGTGTTTAATAAATTGAATTAGGGTTTATCACATGCACACACTTCAAATTCTACATGCAAATTGATTGATAACATATTGGATGATGTGACATGATTGTTGGCCACCATAGTCTAGAAGACCGGTTTTACCGGGCAAGGTGGGTGCTTAACACCTTCCCACCTTGTAACATAGCCTCCGAACTTAGATCAAGGGTTAGTAGATCAAATGCTTATCCTTGTAATTTTCAATTTCTAGATTGTAACTAGGAAACAAAGCCATGTACTTTATCTTAGATTGTATCTAGGACCAAAGCCATGTAATTTCCTATGTTCAATGTAAATTTAATTTCAAATTAATAAAATGATGAATTTTTCAATTATGGTTTTCTTATTTATTCCAATAATTAAATAAGTGGCGACTCCATTGTAAAACCCTTAATCTAAAGGGGAAAATATAATCAGTCGAACCTCCATTTTGAGAGGCAATAACACGACTCCACCCATTCATGTGGGTTTGGCCCAACTTTCTAAAACGGGCCGGGGGCGCGGTCTCTCACAGTGGCGACTCCGCTGGGGATATTGAAGGCTAAGCTTCAATTAGATTATGGTGGCCAACCATGTCATTGTTTTTTTATTACTTTTTTGTATATAATATGTCTAATATGTCATTATTTTGCATGTCATGCATCATTTGCTTGAATGAAATTTATTTTATTTGTGTGCTAGCCCGGAAGCCCGGTAGTATTAGCCGTGGATTGTGGTCTTCCTGAGACTCACATACCCAGCGGTGAACCTACCACCCACCGCGACAAGGATCATTGTGGTTATGCCATGGTGGTTCATAAGGACAAACTGTACCGTTCGGACCAACGCGGCGCTCCTGGCGTCACAAGTTGGGAGGTACGACGTCCTAGCTTGTGGGAACCTTTAACCTACCTTCTACCCATGTTGTAATGACCCATAGAACCTACCTTTAGGTCGGTCCATGTAAGTTGCATTTCATTATGCATTTGTTTGGCCGTTGTTTGAACCATGATGACTCAAGTCCAACGCTTGAGCCCATCATGATTATTTGAACCTTGTATGATGTGAATGAACTCAAGCCCAAAAGCCCATGATTGAACTCTACTTGGTATGGAAGCCCAAAATTGTTTCTTGAATGAGTCTAAGCCCAACACTTGAGCCCATCAAAGGTGTATAGACATGATCAACATCAAAGGCCAAAAGCTCACAAGATGCATGCATTTCAAGTGTAAGCCCAAGCCATTTCAAGCAAATATCAAAAGATCATAATTAAGGTTCAAGCCTTCCAAGTGCAAGTCCAAGCCATTTCATCATAATCAAGGTTCAAGCACACCAAGCCTCAAGCATCCTAAATGGACCAAGAAGAAGCAAGTGCCCAACTTTGTCTCACTCCACATTTGGTTTGTAACATCATGGTTAAGCTTAAAGTTTGTTTGTTTATTCCATGTTTCTATGTTTCTTTGAATTCTAAAAATCCATGTAGCATTTGATGTACTTTGTTCATGTATATATTTTAAAAAATTTCAAATTTTTTTTTTTTCAAGATTTCCAAATCTTTCCCAAAAAAAAAAAAAAAAAAAAAAATTCAAATGAAAAAAAAGTCTTTGGACTAGGGGCATTGAGCCCTTAAGTCATTTAAAAAAAAAAAAAAATTCTTTGAACTAGGGGCATTGTACTTCCTAGTGATTTTTTTTCAAAAAGACCCATTTTTTTCTTTCAAAGATTTCAAGATTCTTTAAAGTCTTCTTTTCAAAATGGTACATGAGGATCCCTTGGACAAAACTTTTTCTAAATTAAGATGTTTAAAGGCTTGAACAATCAACTTGTACTGAGAAATGATTGATTTCATTTGATCTATGTAAACACTTTTGCTAAATTACTTTGAATAAAAGAAGAAATGGTCTTAAAAGGCAATCAAAAAGAATCCATCCGTCAAAAAATCCCTAGAATCCATGCACTCGAACCAATTTCAAAGATCTTTTGTTTCACAACATTAGAGCATTCATACTTTTTCTTTCAAGATGAATTTATTAAAAGAGCTTAAGTCACTGTGCTTACAAGCAAGCATTACTAGGGATAGGAGGCCATCTTTGGTTAAACAAGATTATTCCCTAATACCTAGAATGATCATTATCCATTGCTAGCCCATTTGAGCCTTTAAACACTTAGCCTCTTTTTCGTATGAACCCACTAAAATCTAAACCTAGGGTGGGAAAATTCAAAGTATGCATGCTTAAATCTCATGTTGAGGAGGAGTCAACCTTGTAACTTTGAAGCTAATTGATAAATCTCTCCTAGAAAACATGAAAGACAAGTGGAGAATTCATTAGGCTAAAGACAAGAGATCATCAAAGAAAAATGAGCTTTCACTCAATCAAGGAAAGAGAAATGAAATTCCATCAATGTGAGAAAAAAAAAAGTGTGCATCAAGTTTGAAGAGCCTAAAATTTATCATGCCAAGAGGAATACATGATTCATCTAAAAGAGATTTCATCAAAAAAGGAAAGATTCATCAAGCACAGAAAGGTGCAAGTGCATCGAGGCAAGAAAGGAGTCTAGAAAGTGCATCAAAATGACCAAAAATCATTAAACTGAGAAATACAAGGAGGGCAAAAGTTCATTCAATCAAGAGATGAAAGACCAAAAAAAAAAAAAAAAAAGAAAGAAAGAAAGAAAGAAAAGAAAGCCTGCTAGGCTGAAAACCCAAAAGGGTAGTCTAGGCAAAAGCAAAGGCCAAAAAAAAAAAAAGCCCGCTAGGCTGAAAACCCAAAAGGGCGGTCTAGGCAAAAGTTAGGGCCAAAGAAATGAAGAAGAAGAAGAGAAAAAATTGGAAAATCCTACCAAGTTGGAAACTTGAAAATGCAACCTAAAAAGAGAAGAATTTTACAAGATGAAAGTCTAGAGGTATGATTCAATGGGATGAGCATAAAAACAAATATTGATACAAGTGATCAATGAAGACTAGTGAGAAGATGACAAAGAAGAAATGGTAAAACTCCTCCAATACTTGATTTTTGAGTAATGCATACTTGGGGGAAACAACATAGGGAATTTTGAGCCTTTTATATCTTTCATTTCATAACCCAAACCCGGCCTACATTACAACCTATGAATAAGACCTCCTTGAAGTCTTGCTAATTGTAGGCGCATCTTAAACTCTAATAATATTTTTCTCTTGAATTAAAAAGGACAAGTGCTTAAAATTGTTAAATCCCACAGGATGATATGTCCGAGGACAAAATTTCTCAAATTCTCAAATCCTCAAAATGACTCAAAAAAAACTTCCAAACTTGGAGCACTCTCCTTGTTTGCACCCAACAATGTGATTCATAAATATTATCACATTACATTTCTTGATTGCCTGTGGAGACTCAATCTGATGATGTTCAAAAGGATGAAGCAAATTTGATTACATGAGTTTAATGATCTTGATCCTTCCTAATCAAAGAGATTTGTTTGATTCTTAGACAATTTGATTTGCTAAAATGGTTGTTCAAAGGATCACCTCTTGTTCAAAAAAAAAAAAAAAAAAATCATTCTTTTTCAAAATCCAGTTCTCTTGAACTACGTCTTGACCTGATCCTCTATGAGAGAGGTACGTAGGCAGCCTTGCAAAGGCCCGGTCCCATTCACCTAAACAACCTTGGAGAACAAAGTCAAAACAATGTGACAAAATTGTTTGGGTGCATGTTAGGTTAAGCCCATTTGTTTGCATAAAGCATGTTTAAACTTGGAGCATTGACCTATTTATATTGTGTGCAAATTTTCATGATAATTGGTTTCTAACTAGCTAGAGAAAGAAAGCATTTTTTGTAGGAACCAAGGATGGCAGACCATGATCTTCTTTCATGTTCCCCAATGGTCACAACATCAAATAAATTCAGCTTCAATCTAAGCATGGAATATGCCCCAAACTAGGGGCATTGGGAATTAAGGAAGGACATAGCAATCCGCATCAACTTCCAGCCAAAGTTATTCTCATTCAAAGGATAGGTTTTTCAAAAAAAAAAAAAAAAAAAAATCATCATCATGAATAAATCTTCATCACTTTTTCTCCATTTTCATCTTCATCTTTTTCAATGAACAAATCTTCATATTTAAAAAAAAAAAAGACAAAAGACAAAATTTTCAACCAAAAAAAAAAAAAAAATCAATTCTTTTTGAATCTTTCAAAAAAGCCTTGGGACTAGGGGCTCATGCTTCCTAGGTTGCTTAGAAAAATTTTTTCAAAAAGCCTTGGGACTATGGGCATCGAGTTTCTAGATTGTTTTCAAAAAAAAAAAATCATCAATCAAAATTTTCAATTCCTTCAAAAAATTCAAGATTTCCAAAATTAAAAAAAAAAAAAAAAAATCTTCATTAAATTCTTTTTCAAGAACAGAATGCTATGATCCTCTTTCATATTCTCCAGTGGTGCAACATCAAATCAACTGTCTACCCTTAGTATTCATCAAAGCATGGAATATGTCCTAAACTAGGGGCATTCGCCAGGTATGCCGAATTCTTTTCAATGAATAACTTTGTTACTAATTGAAAATATTTATTTTGCAGGTACTAGGGTAAAAGGCCCATACACATCGGCATGAGCCAACATCCAAAAATCCTAGGTCTCTGAAAACATGAGCCAGGATCCAAAACCTTTGGTCCTCTGAAAACATGAGCCAAAGCCCTCAAAAAACCCTTGGTCCTCTGAAAACATGAGCCAAGATCCAAAAATCCTAGGTCTCTGAAAACATGAGCCAGGATCCAAAACCTTTGGTCCTCTGAAAACATGAGCCAAAGCCTCCAAAACACCCTTGGTCCTCTGAAAACATGAGCCAAGATCCAAAAATCCTAGGTCTCTGAAAACATGAGCCAGGATCCAGAACCTTTGGTCCTCTGAAAACATGAGCCAAAGCCTCCAAAAACCCTTGGTCCTCTGAAAACATGAGCCAAGATCCAAAAATCCTAGGTCTCTGAAAACATGAGCCAGGATCCAGAACCTTTGGTCCTCTGAAAACATGAGCCAAAGCCCCAAAAACCCTTGGTCCTCTGAAAACATGAGCCAAGATCCAGAAATCCTAGGTCTCTGAAAACATGAGCCAGGATCCAAAACCTTTGGTCCTCTGAAAACATGAGCCAAAGCCTCCAAAAACCCTTGGTCCTCTGAAAACATGAGCCAAGATCCAAAAATCCTAGGTCTCTGAAAACATGAGCCAGGATCCAGAACCTTTGGTCCTCTGAAAACATGAGCCAAAGCATCCAAAAACCCTTGGTCCTCTGAAAACATGAGCCAAGATCCAACAATCCTAGGTCTCTGAAAACATGAGCCAGGATCCAGAACCTTTGGTCCTCTGAAAACATGAGCCAAAGCCTCCAAAAACCCTTGGTCCTCCGAAAACATGAGCCAAGATCCAAAAATCCTAGGTCTCTGAAAACATGAACCAGGATCCAGAACCTTTGGTCCTCTGAAAACATGAGCCAAAGCCTCCAAAAACCCTTGGTCCTCTGAAAACATGAGCCAAGATCCAAAAATCCTAAGTCTCTGAAAACATGAGCCAGGATCCAAAACCTTTGGTCCTCTGAAAACATGAGCCAAAGCCTCCAAAAATCCTTGGTCCTCTGAAAACATGAGCCAAGATCCAAAAATCCTAGGTCTCTGAAAACATGAACCAGGATCCAGAACCTTTGGTCCTCTGAAAACATGAGCCAAGATCCAAAAATCCTAGGTCTCTGAAAACATGAACTAGGATCCAGAACTTTTGGTCTTCTGAAAACATGAGCCAAAGCCTCCAAAAACCCTTGGTCCTCTGAAAACATGAGCCAAGATCCAAAAATCCTAGGTCTCTGAAAACATGAGCCAGGATCCAAAACCTTTGGTCCTCTGAAAACATGAGCCAAAGCGTCCAAAAAACCCTTGGTCCTCTGAAAACATGAGCCAAAGCCTCCAAAAACCCTTGGTCCTCTGAAAACATGAGCCAAGATCCAAAAATCCTAGGTCTCTGAAAACATGAGCCAGGATCCAGAACCTTTGGTCCTCTGAAAACATGAGCCAAAGCCCCAAAAACCCTTGGTCCTCTGAAAGCATGAGCCAAGATCCAAAAATCCTAGGTCTCTGAAAACATGAGCCAGGATCCAGAACCTTTGGTCCTCTGAAAACATGAGCCAAAGCCTTCAAAAACCCTTGGTCCTCTGAAAACATGAGCCAAGATCCAAAAATCCTAGGTCTCTGAAAACATGAACCAGGATCCAGAACCTTTGGTCCTCTGAAAACATGAGCCAAAGCCCCAAAAAAAAAAAAAAAAAAAAATCCCCTTGGTCTTCTAAAAACGCGAGCCAAGATCCAAAAATCCTAGGTCCTCTGAAAACATGAGCCAGGATCCTTGGTCCTCCATTTTTTGACCTCAGGTAAGCATGTCTTGCACTTATTCAAAAAAAAAAAAAAATTTGCATGCATGAACTACGTTCGGACCTGATCCTCCCACCAAGAGGTACGTAGGCAATCTCCCTCGAGATTCGGTCCACATTTTGATCCATAACATGACCATCTACATTTTTATCTACATGCATCATACATTCACCACGGTTAAATACTGATTGCAAAGTTAGGTGTCTCTTTCATACATTGACATTCACTTTTCAAGCTCTGCCAATGAGGGGCATTCTGTTGACACCCTATTTTGCAACCCGTATTTAACCTCACATGGAGGATAAAAGGGTAATTTTGCCTTGAAAATATGCATCTTGATTCTAGCCATTAGATCCTTAATCTCATTTCACTAAAATGATCTTGATGTTGTAACGATCAAATCGACTGGTCATAAGCCCTAATCGAACTATCAGATTGAAAGTTATCATCAAATCAAGTTTTAATGGCTAAGATGTACTATCACAAATTGAGTCCGACTATATGTGATTATGAACAATTGATTTCAATTGGTTATAAGTGTAATCAATTTGAGATTAATGACGTGTCATAATTTGATAAGTTAGGACTACATTTTATGGTGAGGTTGCATATACCTAATTAATTAGATAGTTAAACATTAATTATTCAATGAGTAATTCATGCAATTATCTTTTAATTAGAGTAAATTTGAAGCCAATTAAGTCTGAAATAGGAGTGATTGGAGCCATTTAATGTTAATTGGGAGCTAATTTGGGACCTATTAATGTTAATTGTGCTGAAACCATTTTCTAACAAATGACCTCTGCTCACTATTTCATCAATATCTCTCAGAATATTTTGAATCTGTGAATGAGGTTAATTTTCCCAGAAACTAGACATCCGGGGCTTCAATTTGAGCACAAGAACGAAACAATTCCGATCAGAATTGGGTCAGATATGATTTTTCGAAGTTGGCTCTATAAGCTGTTACAGCAGCTACGGGAAAACCGAATTTTGGCTTGCTCCCCACTCCTACCAATCTCTCCATTTAATGCACCAGATTTTCCTCAAGGCTAAAATGAGGTCTAGGTTCATAATTCTTGTCAACCCTCATTAAATGGCCTTCCATTCATATTCCCTCCACTACTACTATATAAACCCTCCCCCTCCTTCATTCCAAGACAAAAAAAACCCCCCCTCTCTTCTCCTCTCTTGAGTTCTAGTGAAGTAGAGTAGTCTTGTCATATCTTGGTCTTCCTGAGACTCAAGGTATTGAGTGAGACTCACTCTCCCTCTCCTAGTTCTTCTTCTTTCCTCCACCCTTAGGACCTCCACCAAGAATCTCCTCTTCCACTGTATGGATCTTGCATGAAGGTATAATCCCTTTCCCTAACTTGTTTATTGTGTTGCCATGATGAGAATTTAGGATTAAAGCATGATAGTGATTATTTAAGTTCTCTTGAATATGTTTGAATGTTCTTAAATGTTCTTATGTGTTCTTCACATGTTCTTGGTTGTTCATCACATGTTCATGCATAAACACTAGTTTTGATCTTAAATCCACATCAAAAATATGAAAAACATGTTTGTTTCATAATTCTTTCAAGTCCTTGAATCTAGGATGTTACCATACACACACATTCACTAGAATTTTATTTTTCAATCCAAATGAAGTGTTTAATAAATTGAATTAGGGTTTATCACATGCACACACTTCAAATTCTACATGCAAATTGATTGATAACATATTGGATGATGTGACATGATTGTTGGCCACCATAGTCTAGAAGACCGGTTTTACCGGGCAAGGTGGGTGCTTAACACCTTCCCACCTTGTAACATAGCCTCCGAACTTAGATCAAGGGTTAGTAGATCAAATGCTTATCCTTGTAATTTTCAATTTCTAGATTGTAACTAGGAAACAAAGCCATGTACTTTATCTTAGATTGTATCTAGGACCAAAGCCATGTAATTTCCTATGTTCAATGTAAATTTAATTTCAAAAAATTCTAGTGAATGTGTGTGTATGGTGACATCCTAGATTCAAGGACTTGAAAGAATTATGAAACAAACATGTTTTTCATATTTTTGATGTGGATTTAAGATCAAAACTAGTGTTTATGCATGAACATGTGATGAACAACCAAGAACATGTGAAGAACACATAAGAACATTTAAGAACATTCAAACATATTCAAGAGAACTTAAATAATCACTATCATGCTTTAATCCTAAATTCTCATCATGGCAACACAATAAACAAGTTAGGGAAAGGGATTATACCTTCATGCAAGATCCATACAGTGGAAGAGGAGATTCTTGGTGGAGGTCCTAAGGGTGGAGGAAAGAAGAAGAACTAGGAGAGGGAGAGTGAGTCTCACTCAATACCTTGAGTCTCAGGAAGACCAAGATATGACAAGACTACTCTACTTCACTAGAACTCAAGAGAGGAGAAGAGAGGGGGGGTTTTTTTTGTCTTGGAATGAAGGAGGGGGAGGGTTTATATAGTAGTAGTGGAGGGAATATGAATGGAAGGCCATTTAATGAGGGTTGACAAGAATTATGAACCTAGACCTCATTTTAGCCTTGAGGAAAATCTGGTGCATTAAATGGAGAGATTGGTAGGAGTGGGGAGCAAGCCAAAATTCGGTTTTCCCGTAGCTGCTGTAACAGCTTATAGAGCCAACTTCGAAAAATCATATCTGACCCAATTCTGATCGGAATTGTTTCGTTCTTGTGCTCAAATTGAAGCCCCGGATGTCTAGTTTCTGGGAAAATTAACCTCATTCACAGATTCAAAATATTCTGAGAGATATTGATGAAATAGTGAGCAGAGGTCATTTGTTAGAAAATGGTTTCAGCACAATTAACATTAATAGGTCCCAAATTAGCTCCCAATTAACATTAAATGGCTCCAATCACTCCTATTTCAGACTTAATTGGCTTCAAATTTACTCTAATTAAAAGATAATTGCATGAATTACTCATTGAATAATTAATGTTTAACTATCTAATTAATTAGGTATATGCAACCTCACCATAAAATGTAGTCCTAACTTATCAAATTATGACACGTCATTAATCTCAAATTGATTACACTTATAACCAATTGAAATCAATTGTTCATAATCACATATAGTCGGACTCAATTTGTGATAGTACATCTTAGCCATTAAAACTTGATTTGATGATAACTTTCAATCTGATAGTTCGATTAGGGCTTATGACCAGTCGATTTGATCGTTACAACATCAAGATCATTTTAGTGAAATGAGATTAAGGATCTAATGGCTAGAATCAAGATGCATATTTTCAAGGCAAAATTACCCTTTTATCCTCCATGTGAGGTTAAATACGGGTTGCAAAATAGGGTGTCAACACCTAGAAGTAATCATATATGAATACCACAATCCAAAAATAGGAAAATAAAAATAGAAAATCAACACAAAGACTTGTGGCAAAGTGGAAAATGTTTGAAGAACTTTTCAAAAGAAAAAAATAAAACCACTCCAGGGATAACCACTATAAAATAAATAAATAAATAAAACTCACAACAATCTCTATTTACAAAACCTTTGCATTCAAACTCAATATAAGTAAACGATCCATTTGCCTCCCACCATAGAGGATATAGAATTTTAGATCTCTTCAACGCAATCTTCACCATGAATGAACTCATTTGCACAAATTCAAAACTTTGGTACGATAGGAAACTCATTGACAAGAGTTAACAACTTCTATGGTTTTGATGTAAACAAATTAAGGCTCTATGGGTGTAAAAGCGTAGGGAATTAAGGATTTTCTATTTAGGTTCAAGGAAGAAAAGGCTTTCTTAAATGTTTCTTTTTCAACTACCTTATTCACAAAGGTTGTGAATCAAAGAGTATTTAAAGATGGTTAAAAGTCAGTGTAAGGACCATATTTGAGTTCCTAGCCCACTACGTGAATGGATTTAGGCCCAAAAAGCCCAAACAATAAATTTATAGAGAATGGGTTGGAAAATTGAGTTTTAGTTGATCTAATGAACACTAGAGTGGGTTCAGATGATAAGAGAATGAAAAGAAAAAGGTTAGTATTGAAGAAGAATCGTCCTCGGCAAGATCTGAGGAGGTTTGTTCTTATGTATTATTCCCAAGTTTGATTACAAATTTGATTCCTGAATGTTATAGTGTTTTCCCCTTGAATTTCCGATCCCCCTTTCTTGTTGCCTTCTTCTTTTATATCATCTTTCCTTCTCATTCCCACCTTACACGTGCATGCTAGAGGGTTGGTGTTGATACTTGTCCCATCAACCCTTCCCCCAAGTCACCATATAGTAGTTGTAAGGCTGAAACAACACTATTCAGGTATCACCTCTACATTAATGCGGCCAGAGAGTTAGCTGTAGTACATTTAATGCGGAGGTAGCAGCTTTCTCCTTAGATATTTTTGGGCACTTTCCTGTCTGATACCTCTTTAATACTTATCAACTCCAATGAGACTTCTTGCTACATCACCCAGAGCGATAGATAACCCCTTCAGACCTCGGCATCAATTAGCTGAGGATGTATTTATCCTCGACCCACCCTCTTAGGCCATTATGATCAAAGTTAACCTCTATTTACTAACACAGTCATTTCTAATAAAGATTTCTTCTCCTTGGACAACCCCTCGTCCTCGGATTGGACCCCAAACCTGTAATACGGACAAATGATGGACTATTGGGCCCAATATCCCTACAATAGCCCCTCGAGATTCTTCTTTTTGGATCCTCAGAAGAAAGGAGGATTTCGATGTCACCAAATTTGCTCTGTGCTCATTCCGTCCCACCTCTGCTCATAAATGCACCTTTTTAACTGTCCAAAACACGCTTCTATCACTTCGACTTACGAAACGCGCTCCTCATTAAATTTTTACAGCTTTATGTCCCCCACGTTCTACAGTGCAATGCAAATCCAATAGTTATTGAATGTTCAAAATGCATGTAAAATACCTTTGAACGTTTAGACTCCAAATTACAAATTATCAATTCAAGCTTATAATCAAACAATTAATGTGCAGAACATGAACATAAGCCAATGACAGAATTGATAAACAATCTAAACCAATTTAAAATCACATCCACAGCAGATAATAAACGGTAAAGATTAAGGGAAGAGAGATGCAAACACAAAGACAACACGCGATGTGTTATCGAAGAAGAAACCGAAGCCCTCGGCGTAAAACCTCTCCGCCGCCCTCCAAGCGGTCAATAATCCACTAGAAAATGTAATTGGAATACATGAACAACAATAGACCCTCCAAGCCTAATCTACCCAGGTACCTAAGCCCTCCAAGCTTTTTGCTCCAACGAGGTTGCACCAAACCTTTTTCTTTTCTAGCTTACCGGATTCTGCTATAGCCCATAGCATCAACAATAACCATTGGTCCCTTCCAAACTACTTCCCTTAGCACTAAAAGACCTTCTCATAGACGTGGGTGTGGTGAGAAAAGGGCTTGGTCAATAACCTCTTAAGGATGTATCAATGGAGAGGAATAGAGTAGACGAATTTGAGGAGTCTCTTAGTGAAGATTGGGGATGAGGCAATCTTGTTTTTCTCTAGGGTTTCTCTCTCAATTTTCTCTCTGGAAGCTTTCTACATTTCGTGGGTATAAGGGTTTATATATAGTGGTGTGTGTTTGGAATACGAAGAGACAGTTTTTGCTAAACAAGGCAAGTTGGCGGCTTGGCCTCACGACTGGTCTAAGTCGCGAGTTCAAGTCGCGAGCTAACGGCCCGGCCAGCCTGGTACTTTTGTCTTATAGTGCGACAGTTGGCGTGACCCTTCACCTCCCCGCATGCTTCTCACGTGTGCTGGAGTTTGGCGGCTTGCCAGTCACGAGTCAGCCGTGAGTCCTAACCGCAAGTCTCTGCTTCTTTGCACAATCTTGAGCATTTCTTCACACTCTCTTACACACTACCCTTACATGACTTCCACCTAAATACAGGGTTACTAAGTGCTAAATTACAAGCAAATTGGCACAGAATAAAGCCAACAAGATGGTTGATAAAATTCAACCTTACAGTTATGAATTCTGTTGGGATTTGGGCGGGAACTTTCCCGCTCCGCAGCTAATTCTTTGATATAAATATCACTAAAATCAAATGTCTCTTTACTTTTAGCAATCACTTAGTTCTTAGCGCACATACATTGAACCTACCATCTCTCTCACCTTATTCGTGCTTCTAGAAATATTAAAAGCTCGTCTAAGGACATATTCCTTATTCTTGTAAGTCTTCACAAACCTTCGAGCTTTATTTTTCCGCACACTTTTCTGCTCTTCGTACTTTTCCTTTTCTCGTCTTTACTCTTTTCCTCTCAACCACTTTAGGTCTCTCTAAACCATTCTAGAATGGGTAGATTTAAGTGTTTGGTAGACTCCGAGGAGGGGATAAAAAATTTTAGGGCTCAGTATAGGACTCCTCTGGGCGTAGGTATTAGGTATTGCAAAGAGGGAGAGTGGCATGTGAAAAGGGAGAAGGGAGAAGTGGTGATACCAATAATAGCCTTCATAGAGGGGGGGATGAGAATTCCCATGAGCCCTGTGACTAGGGATTATCTTAGGGCTCACAGGTTAGTTCCCACCCAATACGCCCTAAACGTATTTAGGATTTTAGGATGTGTAGATGTCCTCAATGAAAAGATGGGTTTAAGGCTTACCCATCATGATGTCAACTGGGTTTATAACCTCCACCATCTGAAGGGAAAAGGGTATTACCTAAAGTTTAGGTATCTCGAAGTCAGACTCATTTAGTGCCTTCCGGAATCTAACAAAGGCCTTAACAAAGATTTTTTGATTGTGTTAGGGGAGTGGCACGATGGCCTCCCTTGCCCGATGAGAGAGGGATAGCCAAGTGGGGATTTGGGTCTAGGGCGTTTATTGACTAGTTCTTTCTTTCCTTTTGGGGTTTGTCCCCCTTTTTTTTTTATCTGACAAAAGATTTTTTGTGTTCTTGATGATTTTACAAATAGACACGCCGCTGAACCAAACTTCAGCTTAGTCAACAAAGAAAGTTTGGATAACATACTCTGAGCCAAAGTCTTTGTACACGACGACGGCGACTCACATAATCTTAGGGTACAAGCCAATTTAATCCGGCTTTCAAGCACCAAAATGCGTGATAAAGGCCAAAGACCCACGTCTACACCGCATAAGTGTAGCTGTCCCCGGCTTTCTCCTTCCTAAAGATGCACCTGTTCCGGAAAATACCCTTCTCACTCAACCCATCACAGCGGGTGATCTTGTCTCCCAATCCATCCCAGAGGGCATTCCCAAAGAAGTTTTATCACCCCAACAGACAACCGGTGAATCTACTTCCTCTCAACCTACCAACAAAGAAGAAGGTGAGGGAGAAGAAGAAGAAAAAGAAAAAGAAGTAGTGGACATCTTGGACTCAGACGATATCTACGAGGTCTTCTACCAACCTCCATCTCCTATGACTGAAGAGGCAATTACCTTACTAGACGAGATGGGCATTCAACAGAAACAGAGGTCGACCCTACAAGAGCTGCTGGAATCCCAGCCTGGGGAAAAAACATCCAGGAAGTACACCCAATCTCAGCTTCCCCCTCCTCCAGCTCAGACCCGTCTTCCTACTCCTCCCCTGCCCAATAGACTCGAGCCGACCCTACCAACCACAAAAGAAAAAGGGATGACAAGGGTAAAGAGGTCATGGAGGCTGGAAAGACCCATCCCCATCAAGAAGTTGAACTCCAGAGGGGGTCTAAGCATCCCTGGGGCATGCAGACGAGGTCGGCTCATAAAACTAACAAGAGGGGTGAGCACCCAGTTACAACCCCAGCCTAGGCCCCGCCCATGGAATTGGACGGGGCTCCCTTAACAAGTGAAGCTTCCATCTGGGACTTTCAAGGAGGGACGGTTGGGTACATAGCCCACGCCGTGGAACAAACCTTGCTTCTCCCCAAGGATATGGCTGACCTCAGGTCTCTGAGGTAGCATGAAGTTTTCCTCGGGCTAAAAAGGGACGTAGCCATGGTAACTGTTTCAATTTAAGCCTTTATTATTATTATTATTATTTATCCTACTATTATTATTATATATTTTCTTCTAAACTCCTTTTCCTTTTCAGGCCGTCTAGGCCACTTTTAGGGCCGAGGAGATGGTGAACTCCTCCCATCGAAGAATGAAAGAGGAAGAAGAGGGGAGAATAGCTGCCGTGGATGCCTTCCACGTGGCTGAGAAAAGCAACTAGGAGCTGAAGGTTAAGCTAGCCGAGGAGGTAAAGGAAAGGAAATTTGTTGCGGTCGCCTTAGAAAATGTCGAGAAATAGGCTGAAAGCCAGTAGTTGCTTCTCTGAAGTGCTAAGGAGCAATTGGCCGCCACCAAAAAGCAGATAGCCACCCTAAAGAAGAAACTGGAGGAGGTCGGAAAGGCCAAAGACTAGGCTGAGAAGGCTAAAGAGGAAGCAGAAAAGGCCCGAGATGAGACGCAACAAGAAGGTTACGAAATTGGAGTAGCTAAGACCGAGGATGCCCTTAGGGTTGAGGTCCCCGAGGTGTGTAGAATTTACTATGACCAAGTATGGAATGAAGCCCTTAACCAGGCTAGGGTTGAGGCTTCATCTATGCTTAGGAGGGCAGAAAATATCTACTTCCCCCCAACCATCCATCCTTCTTCCTCGAGCAACCCCCAGGTAATTGCCCCTCCCAAGGCAGTAGAACCTGAGAAGAACGGCTCCAGCAAGGTCCCCTCTCCTCTTGGTAGTCCTCTAAAAACAGTCGAGCAAACTGGGGTGAATGAGAAAACATCCGACGTGTCTAAGGAAATGGCCTATGATGCCAACATGCCCTTGGCTGCTAACCAGAATCCTCCCAAGGAAAAAGAGGACACCAGAATGGAGATTGTTTTAGCCAGCTTTCTGATTCCAGCCAAAGATGATTCCAAGGGAACAGATTAGGGATCCTCGGAAGCTGCAGCTCAGCAAAAAAAAGCCCTTCCTCCAGGAAAGATAGTGATAAAAAAGAAATAGATTCAGGACTTTTTTTATTTATTTTTTTTTATTTGGCAACTTCTACTTTAGTTCCTACAAATTGTAATCAAGTTGCCATTTTGTATTTACCCTGCTTTGCTTTAAGGCTTTTATTAACGAAAGATATGAGAAATTTATTTATTTTTATGACTTTTATTTAAGTATTGATATAATCTCTGCATGAGTGACAGAAAAATTGTCCCTTTTTACCTGACTAGTATTAACACTTGTGAAATATACTAGTCCATCATCTTGGCAATAATTTTAAGTTTAAAAACATACACAGTACTGCAACATGTATACAGGTTTAAAATTACTTTATGCCTTATTCATCCCCAAATTCATAGAGTCAAAAGGGATAGTCAGTTTTTACACAAATACAGGTGTGCCCATAAATGCTTTAAGTGATGCTCATGAGCATCCATTTAGGATTCTCGTCGCAATGAAAGTCATTGCTGTTTGGAGTAATTATACCTGGTACCAAAAATAGTTAATAAAGGATACTAATTTACCTTAAACATTTTTTTCACAGAGTTAGTTATAACCAAAGCTTTGCCTTGAAACTTAGCCATTTGAAGGAGAGTGTTAATCTACTCAAAGCACTTGGTCCGAGGACCAAGACATAGTTTAGGTTCCATTTAACACTTAGAAAAATAATTGAGAGATATCAATCTTGCCAAGGTATGTGGTCCGAGGAGCCAAGCATGACCAAGGTTCTGTTTGATATTTTAGATAATCGTCATAATGTGTTAATTGCCCCAAAGCAGATGGTCCAAGGAACCAGGCATAGCTAAGGTTCTGTTTAATACTTAAAATAATGGTTAAAAGTTATTAATTTTCCTAAGGCATGTGGTCCGAGGAGCCAGGCATGACCAAGGTTCTGTTTGGTACAGAAAGCTCGATAATGTGTTGAAAACACAAGAGCTGTTTAGACCCCCCCAAATAAAATTACGGTTCGATAGATTTTACACTAACTTACTACGAAGTGCGGAATAGTGTAAATACGAGCGGATGAACAAGTAAGCTACTCTAATCCATAAACTAAGCAACATAGCAGTATAATGGAATAAACAAGAGTAGGGAAGAAGGATGCAAACACAGAAAACACCGAGACGTGTTCTCGAAGAGGAAACCGAAGAACTCGGCGAAAAACCTCTCCACCGCCCTCCAAGCGGAAATTGATCCACTAGACAATCAGTTGGGATACATGGGTTAGCAAGAGATCCTCCAAGCCTAATCTACCCAATGCACCTAAGCCCTCCAAGCTCCTACTCCAACAAGGCTTCTCGGAACCGCGTCTTGTCAACCTCTCCGGATCCCGCAACAAGCTCCATGTTACATCTGCCATTTCAGGCTTCTTCCAATGCTTCCCAACAGCACCAAAATGTCACTCAACACTCTCAAAGGGTGTGGTAAGTGTTTTGGCTATCAACCTCTCAATGGTGTGGAAATGGAGAAGGAAGGGTTGAGAAGATACCATAAGTAAGTGTATAGAGAAATGTGGGGATGACAATCTCTAATTCCCAATGTGTTTGGCTAGGGTTTTCTCTCTAAAGCATTCCTCAACATTTGTGGGTAATGAGGGTTTATATAGGATAGGTGCAAAATGTGTGAGTCAGTCAGTACAGGCTGGCAGAACAGCTTGTCTCGCGGGTGTCTCGCGGGAAGGCCTTACCCGCGAGATACTCGTGAGAGACAGCTGTCTCCACCTGGCCTGACTCTTCACATTCCAGCACGTGCAGGGCACATGCTTCATTTCGCCGGAAGCTAGGTCGCGACATACCCGCGAGAATCCTCCAGTCTTCCAAATGCTTGAGTCTTCATACACTCTTTCTATCACACAACCCTTACAACAAATCCCACAATGAATACAGGGTATAAACGATTGAAAATAGTTACAATCAAATTTGGCACGGACTAAAAGCCAACAAAATACATAGTTGTAAATAACAACTTTACAATCTCCCCCTTTGGCTATTCCGTGACAAAACCCTAAAACAGACTCTAGACTTAAACGTGAGTTTGGGAACAAAGGCAAAACTCACTCACACCTAATTCTAGATTCTGATAAGCTCTTGAAACATATGAACAAGTATCTCCTGAAACACAACAACAAAATAATATCATTGTATGCAGAAAAACTTGAAAAGCATATGAAGCAATAATAGCATGATCAAGCAAAATGGAATAAAAACAATAGACCATGGCAAGATCAAACAAGCAATCACTTACGCAAAAGTGATCACTATGCTCATTCACACACGGAATGACCATCCGGACATGCAAAGTGATAAGCTCAAATAAAGAGTATCATTTGCAAGTCCAACACTCAACCAATGCGAAATACACGAAGTATTTGCATCTAGGAACAATCCTACTAGGGCACAAGAGTGTTCATCACTCAACCAATGCATAGAACATATATGCATCTAGGAACAGTCCTACACGGGCACAAGAGTGTTCATCACTCAACCAATGCATAGAACATATATGCATCTAGGAACAGTCCTACACGGGCACAAGAGTGATGTATTGAAGTAAAATGAAAGACATTAAACTTCAAGAACACAATCAAAAAGGCTGCATAAATAAAGTACAGAATATGCATGGCACACACCATAAAAGCCTACAAAACATGCAATGAAACAAACCCTTAAAGTTTACAAAAGCAACATGGGTACATGCTAGATATGCTACAAAGCATAGATAATAACACAAAAGAAACTACTGAAATTATACTTAAATAGGAACATAGTATCAAAGTTTTAAACCAAAAGCCGTAAAATAGTTATAAAAACTAAATGATACTGAATAAAAACCGTCTGAAAAACCAATAACCAATGTTACTAAGTTTCTATACTATGCTCCCCCTAACGCTGTGCAAGCTCTTCTCCAGCTCCCCCTCAAAATTTTCTCCCCCTTTTTGACCGGAATGGCCAAAGGGCTAGAACTGATCTGACTCTGAATCCGAGCCTTGCTCCATGGATAAGTCTTGTATTTGTGAAGAGAGCGCGGTGATCTGTCCTTAAAGGTATGCAAACTGGTCCGCGGTGTACTGCACATAGGAGTCAAGCACTGTAGACATCTGATCCATCTTAGCAAGCAACTGATCAAGTTTGCTTAAGCCTTATGGTGGAGCCGAAGATGATGGCTGTGCAGAGGGCTCTGGAGTCGAGGTGAAGCTATCAATCTCCTCCTCTGTATCTTCACCTTCATCCTGCTAAACCCGTCGTGCTGGTGGTATGGTATGCACACCAGTCTTAGACCCCTTGATGTGTGCAGTGCTTATCGTCAGTGTATGACCACCAATGGGGTAGTCCCTCTAAACAACTGTGAGTCCACTGGGTAGCTTGAGCTTTGCCTTGGCAATCAATCCCATGATCAAGGAGGGAAACGGCATCACAGTCCGTGAGTTCTGCTTTGTGATGCTCTTCTTCAGGACATGCATGATATGGCCACAGATGTCAATCTCCTTATGAGTAAAGAGATCGTACAGGAATCTTGTTCTCAGAGCCGACAGAGTGGTGAGATTGGTGACCGGATACAGATTGTGAATCATCACATAGCTGAGTGTCCTCATTTCTGGAGAGAACTTGATGGTGTTCATGGATGATTTCTTCGGTTCACCACCAAGGAGTGTAATCATCTCAGCAATAGAACCCAATCTGTCCTCATATGCAATTGTGATTGGCTGAGATAGAGGACGAGTTTCCAAAAAGTCTTGGATGATTTCTCTTGTAATCACAAACTCCTTGTGCCTTACCCAGCACTCAATACAGTCTTCGTTGACAGTGGCATTAGAGAAGAACTCCCTGATAATCTCTGAATATACCACTCCAGTCGGGTTTAGTAACTTGGTCCAAGTTCTATCTTTGAACACTTCAGGGATGAAAGTGCCCTCAAGAGTCTCTAACTGGACTACCCGTTCCATGATGATTGTCTTGTCCTTGTAGCAGTCATTGTACTTCATATCAACTTCTATAGACTTGAAATGTTCAGAATCAGTTCGGGCTCGCTTTGAGGTCGATTTCTTCTTAGCTGCATGCTTGGTAGGAGACATCTGCACAATTTCACAAAGCAGAAAAGAAAAAAAAATGCAAAAACACAAACCAGAACACAAAACTTGATTAGATTCAAGTTAGTTCCCAAAACAGAGTTGAACTAACTGAAAGACAGAGCATGTTTGATTTAATAGCATGCTTAAAAAGACAAACCTATAAGGCATAAACACACTTCATAAAAAATAAGAGACTGTGCATGTGTGTGCACATGTGTGCATGTGCTGATGATTGTGTGTGCGGCATAGGATGCATGAGGGTGCCTAAGTGTGCCTAGTTGTGTGCCAAGAGTATGCAACTTGAGTAAAGTGAAAGAATTATGGGTTCAATGACCAAACCAAGTAAAATAAGGTCAAACAAGTGAAAGTCCATGGATTGAAATCACTTGATTCTAATTTGGCATAAAAATGTCACTCGGACATTTTGACAAGCACCTAGCATGCACAAATGCAAATATAACATGAATAATGCATGAACATGGGAAAATCTACCCTCAATACATGATAAAATGCCACAAGGGGCCAACATAAATGCAGAAACAACAAATGGGACATAGCCCAATCAAAATATTTGAGAAAAATTCACCCAATTTTGAAAACTAACCCAAAGTTTCGAAAATCCCCAATTATCAAAACCCTAACAAAAATTCTGCATAATCTAAGCAAAAACTTAAAAAGAATTGATTATCAAACATACCTTGAAGAAGAAAATGCAGAAAAAGTGCTTGGATTGAAGGGGTTTGAATGGAATAGTGATTTGGGTTGAAAAAGATTCGAGAGAGGTTGAGCGAGGGAAGTTTTTGTGTTTTGAAAAACTGTCACATCAGCAATATAAAAACTAAAAACACGCATTTTTCGTGGGTTAGAGAGTGGCGAAACAATCGCGAGACAATCGCGAGAAGGGCCACTGAAGCACAAAAACTTTCGCGAGAAGCATTAAGTCACGAGACAGTCGCGATAACCTCTGTCTGAAATCTGAGAAGTCCAATTTTTAGCCAAACAGCATCTCGCGAGAAGTTTTTGATCGCGAGACAGTCGCGAAAGTTTCTGTGTGACAGGATGAAGAAATATTTCCCTCAAGCCCTTTTCGCGAGAAGCTCTAAGTCGCGAGCTTCTCGCGAGACAACCCCTGGAGCAAATATTTGAAGGAAAACACAAAAATGCATTTTGAACAAAAACAAAAGACAAGAAAGTACAAAATCACTTTCAAAAACAAATAAAAACACTCAAAAATCTTTTTGGATTTGATCAAACAAAGATTGAGCATGTGAAAACACATTTAATCAAGTACAATCACATAGATGAATATGACATTCATTGAACATAGACTTGTGTGTTGTGTGTGGATATCAAAAATGAGACAGTCCTTAGTCCAATGTGAAGCTTCAATGATCAATTCAATCAAGGCATACACAACTAGCACTAGATTACGTGACCTATCTCAATTATAGAAACATGCATATATGACCTCCCATACGTACTTGATACCAATTCATTGAAGCTTTTCATTTGGCTCCATATTCAACATATCATTTGCAACTTTTGAGCAAAGAAAATCTCATTTAGAAATAGATGCCTAAAATTTTTGATATTTCAATTGATGAGTTAGCCTTTGGCTTTTTGGGCATCATACATTTTATTTTGGTCACTTTCCCTTTTTCCTAGTCGAATACTAGTTTGTGCGACAGGCTTTTGCAGCTCTATATCTCTTTTCATTTGGAGATTTACATTTAGAGAGCTCTTTTAAGCAAAAAAAAAAATAAAAAGTGGGAAGATATATAGGCATGAGTCTATGCATGTCTCAAGATCAACACAACCATTCACTAATCATTCATGACAAGGTTGAAGATCTATTTACAACAGTCACATAGATTTCAGAATTTCTTCCACAATGATATGAGTGCATGAGAGACAAGCTAAGCTCGTTAAATGCATAAAGCCATAAGTACAAAGGTACAAGGCAAAACATGCTTTGAGACAAAACTCAACAAAGTGATCAATTTTTTTGGATTTTCTATATTTTTTTTGTTTTTGAATTTTTTGAACACACCCAAAACAGAACAAGAAAGGAAAGATCAACAAAAACAGCTGGTACAAACCAACCAGACAAAATAACAACAGTAAGAAAATGCATGAAAAGATGCAACAGCAAATGTCCCTAAACATTGAAAGAATTTATGCGTGGACATGTTATAATGCTTATGCATGAGTACCCCTCTTCACCCACACGTCACGTGCGTTTGGGGTGATATCCTTAACGGATTGGGTATGAGAATTTGGACTGTCAAACCTTCTGGTGAAACTCTCCAAGCAAGTGGTGAAGGCACCGATCATTTTCATCACGTCCATCATACCGGGATCACGATTTTGACTTCTCGGTTGTTCACCACCCCAAGACCTCATGTCATTTCTCCTTCCTCGTGACCGAGGTGCGCTTGCATTGTTGTCTGATCTCAGCTTTTGACAGTTGGGTCTGGTATGTCCTTGCAGTCCGCAGTAATGACACACATAATCCGTTCTAGGACCTCGTTGTGATCTTGGGAGAGATCTTCCTCTGGTTTCATGTTTAACCACAGATTGATTTTGAGGCTTATTCACCATTCGTTGCTCAGCCACATTCTTCTTCTTTACGTCCTCAACTTTCTCAAGAATGGGCTCTTCTACAACCGTCTCGTTTGCCTTTACAAACTTTACTTCTTTGGTGACTTTGACTGATGAGCAGCTTCCTCCGGTGTATCCCAACCTGGACTTGTCTGAAGAAGGTTTTTGAGATGAGATAACATCATCTAACTTCTGGAATGAGACTTTCTCTATCTTGGCATGAGCTTGCACTACCTCTTGCTCAAGAAACCTCACCTTCATATAGGTTTCAGACAACTCACCATTTAGTGTCTCAATCTCACAATTAGCCTCTTTATATCTGACCAAGAGACTTCTGTAATCTTCTTCAGCTTTCTTCATTTTCCTTACAGCTGCCTTGGCTACTCTGGTATACTCTCCCAACTTCTCAAGTAGTAAGGAGTAATTTTCTTGAAGATTAGCTGTATTTTCTTCCTCTTCAGCATCTGATTCTTCCACAATCCCAATTGACTCTGAATCAGAATGCTCACCAAGCTCCTTCACAAGTGCACCCAAATCATCCGATGACTCCACATGAGCAATGGTCATGAAGGCGGAGTAGTTTCCCTCTCCGTCACAGCTCTCTTCCGAGTCAGAATCAGAAGAGTCTGAATCACTGAGCGTAGTTGCATAAGCCTTGCCTTTTCCCCTCAGAAAATTTGGACACTCCTTCTTTAGATGTCCATGGCCATTGCACTCATAACACACAATGTCTGAAGGAGGTTGAGAATCCCTCCCTTCCTTCCTCGTAAACTCTTTCCTCTCACCTCTTGAAGATGAGAATTTTCCTCTATTGAATGGTTTTCCACTGTTCTTCATCTTCAGAAATTTTCAAAAGTTTTTCGCAAGGTATACTACTTCCTTCTCCACTCCATCTTCTTCGGAAGGATCATCCATCCTTTCGGTGATGGTTTTAAGTGCAAGTGATTTACTAGTCTTGTGGGAAGGCAGTCCAAGCTCATACGTTTGGAGTGATCCAATGAGCTCTTGGATCTTAATTTCATCCAAATCCTTGCTTTCCTCTATGGCTGTGACTTTTGCCCGAAAGCCCTCCGGTAAGGACCTCAGAATTTTTCTCACCACCTTAGTCTCTTCAATCTTCTCCCCAAGATTGAATTTAGCAATTACAATTTCATTGAGCTTCCCATAGAATGAATCAAATGGTTCATCATCCCCCATCTTGAGCTCTTCAAATTTGGTTGTAAGTATCTGAAGTTTTGTGTCCTTAACTTTCTTCGTACCCTCATATGTTGTCTCCAAAATCTTCCAAGCTTCCTTGGCTACTGTCATATGAGAGATCCTGTGGAATTCATCAGGAGACACACCACAGAAAATAGCATTTAAAGCTCTACTATTAGCATTTGCGGCTACGAGAGTTGCCTTATCCCAAATGGACTTAGGTTCCTCTGGCTTATTCCAGCCTATCTCAACCGCATCCCATACGGTATCCTCCATAGAACATAAAAATGCTCTCATTCTGACTTTCCAGAATGCATAATTGTTCCCATCAAAAAATGGTGGAATATTGAGCGATTGAGACCGGTCCATCTCAAATAGTGTCAAGGATCACACTTAGGTATTTAAATCACTGCAAGTGTACCCGCTCTAATACCAATTGAAAGCTCGATAATGTGTTGAAAACACAAGAGCTGTTTAGACCCCCCCAAATAAAATTACGGTTCGATAGATTTTACACTAACTTACTACGAAGTGCGGAATAGTGTAAATACGAGCGGATGAACAAGTAAGCTACTCTAATCCATAAACTAAGCAACACAGCAGTATAATGGAATAAACAAGAGTAGGGAAGAAGGATGCAAACACAGAAAACACCTAGACGTGTTCTCGAAGAGGAAAACGAAGAACTCGGCGAAAAACCTCTCCGCCGCCCTCCAAGTGGAAATCGATCCACTAGACAATCAGTTGGGATACATGGGTTAGCAAGAGACCCTCCAAGCCTAATCTACCCGATGCACCTAAGCCCTCCAAGCTCTTACTCCAACAAGGCTTTTCGGAACTGTGTCTCGTCTAGCTCTCCGGATCCCGCAACAAGCTCCATGTTGCATCTGCCATTTCAGGCTTCTTCCAATGCTTCCCAGCAGCACCAAAATGTCACTCAACACTCTCAAAGGGTGTGGTAAGTGTTTTGGCTATCAACCTCTCAATGGTGTGGAAATAGAGAGGGAAGGGTTGAGGAGATACCACAAGCAAGTGTATAGAGAAATGTGGGGATGACAATCTCTAATTCCCAATGTGTTTGGCTAGGGTTTTCTCTCTGAAGCATTCCTCAACATTTGTGGGTAATGAGGGTTTATATAGGATAGGTGCAAAATGTGTGAGTCAGTCAGTACAGGCTGGCAGAACAGCTTGTCTCGCGGGTGTCTCGCGGGAAGGCCTTACCCCCGAGATACTCGCGAGAGACAGCTGTCTCCACCTGGCCTGACTCTTCACATTCCAGCACGTGCAGGGCACATGCTTCATTTCGCAGGAAGCTAGGTCGCGACATACCCACGAGAATCCTCCAGTCTTCCAAATGCTTGAGTCTCCACACACTCTTTCTATCACACAACCCTTACAACAAATCCCACAATGAATACATGGTATAAACGATTGAAAATAGTTACAATCAAATTTGGCACGGAATAAAAGCCAACAAAATACATAGTTGTAAATAACAACTTTACAGGTACTCAAATAGATGTCAGGGAGTATTAATTTTCCTAAAGCAGGTGGTCCAAGGAACCAGGTATAGCTAAGATTCTGTTTAATACTTAAAATAATGGTTAAAAATTATCAATTTTTCCAAGGCATGTGGTTCAAGGAGCCAGACATGACCAAGATTTTGTTTGATACTCGAATAGATGTCAGGGAGTATTAATTTTCCCAAAGCAGGTGGTCCAAGGAACCAGGCATAGCTAAGGTTTTGTTTAATACTTAAAATAATGGTTAAAAGTTATAATTTTCCCAAGGCGTGTGGTCCGAGGAGCCAGGCATGACCAAGGTTCTGTTTGATACTCAAATAGATGTCATGGAGTATTAATTTTCCCAAAGCAGGTGGTCCGAAGAACCAGGCATAGCTAAGGTTCTGTTTAATACTTAAAATAATGATTAAAAGTTATCAATTTTCCTAAGGCATGTGGTCCGAGGAGCCAAGCATGACCAAGGTTCTGTTTGATACTCGAATAGATGTCAGGGAGTATTAATTTTCCTAAAGCAGGTGGTCCAAAGAACCAGGCATAACTATGGTTTTGTTTAATACTTAAAATAATGGTTAAAAGTTATCAATTTTCCCAAGGCATGTGGTCCGAGGAGTCAGGTATGACCAAGGTTCTGTTTGATACTCAAATAGATGTTAAAGAGTATTAATTTTCTCAAAGTAGGTGATTCGAGGAACCAGGCATAGCTAAGGTTTTGTTTAATACTTAAAATAAGGGTTAAAAATTATCAATATTCCCAAAGCATGTGGTCCGAAGAGCCAAACATGACCAATGTTCTGTTTGATACTCAAATATTTGTCAAGAACATATGATACCAACCATAACAATCTCTAATAGGGTAAAGAAAGTCTCCATTAATAATAATATCTTCTAAGATTATATACATTCCAAGGACATGGTACAACCTTTTCTTCCAGATTTTCAAGATAATATGCACCTATTCCGGCCACTGATGTGATACGATAGGGCCCTTCCCAATTGGGTCCTAACTTTCCCCACACTGGGTTATTTGCAGTCTCTAAAACCTTTCTTGAGACCAAGTCTCCAACTATCAGTGGTCTTAGCTTTACGTTGGTATCGTACCCCTACTTGAGCTTGTGTTGATAGTAGGCTAATTGGACCATGACATTTTCCCTTCGCCCTTCAACTAAGTCTAAGCTCCTCCCCAATAGTTCATCGTTGCTGCTCAAAGTGAAGGAACTTGGTCTCAATGTAGGGAATCTGGTCTTTAGAGGAATAACAGCCTCGACCCATAAGTCATGGAAAAAGGTCATTTCTCTTGTGGACCTACGAGGTATGGTCCGGTAAGTCCATAAGACATGTGATAGCTCTTCTACCTATTTCCCCTTTGCATCATCTAGCCTCTTTTTAAGTCCACTCACGATGACCTTATTAACGGCTTCAACCTGTCCATTCCCTTGTGGGTATACCGGAGTGAAATACCTGTTCTTTATTTCCAAGTCGCAGTAGTATCTCTTAAAGGCTTTACTGTCAAATTGGAGTCCGTTGTCTGAGATGAGGGTACGAGGGACTCCAAACCTAGTGACAATGTTTTTTCAAACGAATCATTTGGCATCCACGTCCCTGATGTTTACTAGTGGTTCAGCTTCAACCCACTTGGTGAAGTAATCTATGCTGACCAACAAATACCTCTTGTTCCCTGTTGCCTTAGGGAAAGGGCCTACAATATCCAAGCCCCATTGAGCAAAAGGCAAAGGACTGGACAGAGGATTAAGGACTCCCCCAGGTTGGTGAATGTTTAAGGCAAACCTCTGGCACTGGTCACACCTCTTTGCATAGTCTTGTGCTTCTTTCTACATCTTCGGCCACCAGTAGCCTTGCGTAAGGACCCTATGTGATAAAGATCTGCCCCCCGTATGGCTTCCGCAAATTCCTTCATGCAATTCTTCCAGGATTAGCTCAACCGCTTCAGGGTGTACACACAGCAGATACGAGTCAGAAAAAGATCTCTTATACAACTTCTGGTCCTCAGACAGCCAAAACCGAGGAGCCTTTCTTCGTACTTTGTCAGCCTCGGACTTATCCTCTGGTAAAACATCTTTCTTGAGGAACAGAACAATAGAATCCATCCAGCTAGGACCCGCCCTTATTTGATGAACATGAATTACAGTTCTTCCCACCTCGGTAGGTTTACATAAGTCCTCTACGTGGATTACCCGAGGCAAGCTTTATGTCGAGGAGGTTGCTAACGTGGCAATAGAGTCCGCATGCGTATTTTTACTTCTAGGGACTTATGATAAATTAAAAGACTGAAACCTAGGCTGCAAATGTCTAACCTGGTTTAAGTATTCTTGCATTCTTGATCTCGAGTTTCCAACTCTCCTCGGACTTGGCCAACAACCAACCTTGAATCAGATAACAGCTCAACTGGCTTTCCACCCATTTTTTGTACCATGATCATTCCTTCTAGCAGAGCTTCGTATTCAGCTTCATTGTTTGTAGCCGAGAAGCCTAGCCTTAAGGATTTCTTAATCGTGATCCTCTCCAGAGACATCAGGACTAGCCCCACACCAGATCCCTTATGGTTCGCTGCACCATCAACGTAAACTTTCTAGGATACATGTTCTTGTATGGAGATCATTCCAACCAATTTTCCATCCATGTTTTGTTCTTCTATCTTCTCTTCTTCCAGGGATGCAGCAAACTTAGCAATCAGGTCGGCAAGAACTTGACCCTTGACAGACGTGCGAGGCATGTATTTGATGTCAAAAGCCCCTAAAATCGTGCCTCATTTTGCAATTCTCCCTGTGTAATCTGCACTCCGTAGTAGAGATCTAAGTGGGAGTTGGATTAGGACGACAACCGTGTGTGACTGGAAATAGTGGGGAAGCTTACGTGTATCATGCACCACTGCCAAAATGGCCCTTTCTAGTGGTAAGTAACGAACCTTGGCCTCATGTAGTGACTTACTCACGTAGTAAACTAGCCTCTGTACACCATCATCGACACGTATTAGCAACAAACTCACCGCATGGGAGGCCACTGCAATGTAGGCAAACAAAACCTCATCCACCTCGAGTCTGGACATAATGGGTGGTCAGACAGATATTCTTTCAACTGTTGGAAAGCCAGGACACACTCCTCAGTCTATTCAAACACCTTCCACTTGTTTAATAACTAAAAGAACGGTCTACACCTATCTGTTAACCGAGAGATGAATAAATTTAGAGCAGCAGTCATCCCCGTAAGCCTCTGAACCTCTTTAGGATTCCGAGATGGTTGCAGATTGTTAATTGCTTTAATTTGGTCAAGGTTGACTTCAATTCCACGATGCATGACCATGTAGCCCAAGAACTTCCCTGATCCGAAACTAAAAGAACACTTTGAGGCATTAAGTCATAGCTTGTATTTTCTTAAGATATCAAAAATATTTCCGAGGTCATTAACATTATCGGACTCTACCTTGCTCTTTACCACCATATCATTGATATAAATTTCGATGTTTTTTCCTAACTAAACCTCAAACATTCTGGTCATCATCC
Organism: Quercus ilex subsp. ballota; assembly: GCA_032727855.1. Taxonomy (NCBI): domain Eukaryota; kingdom Viridiplantae; phylum Streptophyta; class Magnoliopsida; order Fagales; family Fagaceae; genus Quercus; species Quercus ilex. The sequence continues at coordinate 77,005,538 of CM064909.1, forward strand.
TCTGATAAGTAGCCTCTACATTCTTCAAACCAAAGGGCATCACCTTATAATGATAATTTCCAGTAGGAGTGACAGAAGCTGTCTTCTCTTGGTCGTCTAAGGCCAAAGGTATCTGATGGTACCCTTGAAAGACATCCAGACAATTCATCCGAGGATGACCCACAGTCGCGTCCACCAGCTGGTCAATTTGAGGCATAGGGAAAGGGTCCTTTGGGCAGGCTTTGTTCAAGTCTGTAAAATCTACACACATGCGCCACTTCCCAGTCTTCTTTTTTACCACCACTGTGTTAGCCAACCATTCGGGGTAAAAGACTTCTTTAATAGCTTTAGCTTGCTTAAGTTTCATGACTTCGTCTTTGACAGCATCAGAATGTTCCTTAGATGAACGTCGAGGCAGTTGCTTCTTGGGGGTGACAAATGAATTGACATTCACCACCGGAGCCTCGTAGGCATTCCAGGAAAATATATCAACGTTTCTCTTAAGAAATTCCACCAACTCCCCTTTCTCCTAAGGTGGTAGCTGAGCTTCAACCTAGAAGAACTTCTTCGAATCATCACTTATGGCAAATTTCTCTAAATCTTCACATTTAGCCTCCTCGGTTGGCCCCTTAGCATGTAATTCCATAGACTTTGATTACTATAAACCTTCCTTAACCAAGGCCGAGGACTCAGCTGCTGGCTAATGCAAAATTGCAGATACAAGGCATTACCTAGCCATGGATTGGTCCCCTACTAGCTCCTCAATCTGGTCCCCTAACAGATACTTCACTTTTTGATGCAAAGTTGAAGAAACAGCATCTAGGGTGTGAAGCCAGGGCCTGGCCACGATGGCTGTATAGGGGGAGTATGTATCCACCACTATGAAGTCCACTTCCACTACTTTCGAGTCGGCCTGCACAGGTAACCTGATTTGGCCCTTTGGAATAACAACCTTCTCATCAAAACTTATTAAGGGTGAATCATAGGCGGTTAGATCTTCAGGTTTTAAGTTCAACCCTCTGTATAAATTAGGATATATAATCTTTGCACATCTGCCCTAGTCCACTATTACCCTCTTCACATCATACCCCCCTATTCTAAGGGTGATCACCAAAGCGTCATCATGTGGCTGGATAGTTCCAACCTTGTCTTCATCTAAGAAACTCAACGAAGTTCGGACTTCCAGTCTAGCTCTCTTCAGCTCAGAATTGGAACCCTCGACTAATGCCCAATTACAAACATCACCCTGGAAGGATGAGAACTTATTCTCCCAAGTGCAGCAAAGATGACATTGATTGTACCTAACGAGGGCCTTAAAAGAGCATTCCCCTAGGCCCCTAACCTTGATTGGTCTTCTTACCCGTTGGGGCGGTATAAGAGATGCTGTAACTTCCCCTCTTTGACCAGTTGTTCCAGATAGTTCTATAGTGTTTGGCAGTCCTTACTGGTATGTCCCTGCTTCTGATGGTACTCGCAATGAAGGCTCTGGTTGTGCCTCAAAGGGTCTCCACTCATCTTGTTTGGCCATTTGAAGTATGACTCGTTCTTGATCTTCTCTAAAACTTGATGCACCGGCTCTCTAAACACAATGTTTACCATTTGAGGAGCTACAGGAGAAGATTACCTAGCAAAATCCCTTCGAGGTCTGTTATTGTTGTAGCGGTCCGACCTAAAATCCTTACTCTCTTGAGGGATAACCTTGCCCTTTCTCCTGTCTTGCTATTAGTCCTCTTCAACCCTCTTGTACTTGTCAATCCGATCCATGAGTTGGCGTATACTGGTAATAGGTTTCCCAGTTAAAGATTTCCTTAAGCCATACTCGGCAGGTAGGCCGAGCTTGAAAGTGCTAATGGCTACATTGTCAAAATCACCATCTATCTCGCTGAACATCTCCCAGTATCTATCCGAATACGTCTTCAGGGTTTCTCCTTCTCTCATGGGCAAAGACAACAAAGAAGCTAAAAGCCGAGGAACCCTGCTACACGTGATAAAGCAGGATCGAAATGCTTAAGTAAGTTCCTTGAAAGAATCAATAGAACCTACCCTCAAACTATCAAACCACCTTATCGCCACCGGCCCCAAACTGGACAGGAATACCTTGCACATCAAAGGCTCGTTCTTGGAGTGTACGGCCATCCTTTGATTGAAGTGGTTAACGTGCTCCATAGGATCCATTCTTCCGTTGTACATGGTGAACGTGGGTTGGGTAAATCGCTGAGGAAGCTTCCTTCCCTCAATCCAGCGCATGAAAGGTGACCTGGAAATCTAGTTAAGTGCTCTACTCATAACGTCGTTTCCCAGGCCGACCGAGGACGAATTTCTATTGCTACGTTCACAATGATAGTCCTCATCATATGAGAAAGACTCGCTAGGGGGAATCCTCGATCGACGCCTATAGCTACTATCCTCCTCACCATCAAAAGATAAGTCAGGATTGGATGGAGCTCGCCTCGCTGTTCATGACGCAAGCTTCTCCTCAGGTGATCAATCTCCTTCTGCATGTTTTTGGCATTCTCCTCTTAAGAGATGTGGCTTTTACCCCGAGACTTGCTCTTTCTGGTATGGATAGTATGTACACCTCCCTCCCGGTCCCTCTGTCGTTCAAGATCGCGGAAGTGATCTTGACGCTGGGAACCCAAAGATTCTGCCTGGTGTGGACCTGAACCTACCATTGTTGAAAGTTGGATTCACTATAACACTAGTAATTCCCACAGATAGCGCCAATTATAAGGACCAAATTTGAGCTCCTAGCCCACTATGTGGATGGACTTAGGCCCAAAAATTCCAAAACAATAAATTTATAGAGAATGGGTTGGAAAACTGGGTTTTAGTTGATCCAACGAACACTAGAGTGGGTTCAGATGATAAGAGAACGAAAAGAAAAATGTTAGTATTGAAGAAGAATCGTCCTCGGCAAGATCCGAGGAGGTTTGTTCTCATGTATTATTCCCAAGTATGATTACAAATTTGATTCCTGTATGTTACAGTGTTTTTCCCTTGAATTTTCGATCCCCCTTTCTTGTTGTCTCCTTCTTCTTTTATATCATCTTTCCTTCTCATTCCCACCTTACACATGCATGCTAGAGGGTTGGTGTTGATACTTGTCTCATCAGCCCTTCCCCCAAGTCACCATATAGTAGTTGTAAGGCTGAAACAACACTATTCAGGTATCACCTCCACATTAATGCGGTCAGAGAGTTAGCTGTAGTGTATTTAATGCGAAGGTAGCAGCTTTCTCCTTAGATATTTTTGGGCACTTTCTTGTCTGATACCTCTTCGATACTTATCAACTCCAACGAGACTTCTTGGTACATCAGCCTGAGCGATAGACAACCCCTTCGGACCTCAGCATCAATCAGCCGAGGATGTATTTATCCTCGACCCACCCTCTTGGGCCATTATGATCAAAGTTAACCTCTATTTACTAACACAGTCATTTCTAATAAAGATTTCTTCTCCTCGGACAACCCTCGTCCTCGGATTGGGCCACAGACCCGTAACACGAACAAATGATAGACTCTTGGGCCCAATATCCCTACAGTTAGGTTAAAACAGTCTTTGAGTAGTTATGATTGCGAAATCTATAGCCTTGGTCAAGCAAGGATTAAGAGAAGTCTCTGCTTCATTTTAATGATCGCTTGAGCAAACTATATGAGTTTACTCAAGTGAGCCTTCTTCAACTTGAGATTTTCTAGCAACTCCAAATTCAACACTTTACCTAAGAAAAAAAATACAATAATTACAATACTAGTTGACACACATTTGATAGAAGGATTTGACAACACAAATCTAAATCCTAACATTTTTTTATTATCCTGCTTGGTGTGTTATTTTGAGTCTGTATTTAACTTTTTTCGGTTTGTGATAAAATTTACACTTAGTGCGTCTCTTCCTTACGAATGCAAGATTGTCTAAATGCAGCACAATGGTTATAACACATCTTTTATAAATTTAGTCTACACTTTGTAAATTCGATATTTCCCTTTCCCTAAGGCAACTTGAAATAATGTTATATCTACAACAAATCTTAGGTAGCAAATTGTTACTAGTGAGTAAAAAAGTGATGTTAGAATTGAGCCTAAATTCCCTCTAGTAACAACTTGCTACCTAAGATTTGTTATGAAAATATTATAGATGTCTAACATTACTCATTTCTTAATCACCAAGTAGAATACATTTAAGGGTAACTACTCTCACCAAATTTTATTCTTTCCTCTCCTTTTATGGGTGTTTAAAAAAGGATGGAAGTTCTAGCTTTGAGAAGCTCAATAACTCAAGCTAAAATCATGGGGACTTCAGTATCAATATTAGGTGCATTAATAGTAGTTTTCGACATGGGCCCTACAATCATATCGGTCGCATCTGAAGCACCACCCCTTCCACATCATTTTCCATTGGGCTCATCCCAATCCCAAACCAAATGGGTCATAGGCGGCCTTTTACTTGCCTTTGAGTTTCTTCTAGCTTCAATCTGGTTTATTGTTCAGCTACTTTTTTAGGCAACTCTTTGAAATCTCAGTGTTTTGGCATGAGATGTGGCAAACTCAACGAGAGAGACAAATGTATAAGCGAAATTTAAATTTTATGGCATTTTACAGGCCCAACTTATGAAGATATATCTAGGAGTTCACTCTGGTCTTTTTATAATTCTTGTTTGCAACAATTATATCTGTCCAGGAATCAAGTGAAGAAGTGATGTATTTTAAAACTTGACAGATAGCTCGACAGATGTATCTATCGAGAATTAAAATGTGAAGCTCGACAGCTGTATCTATCGAGAATTATAAAAATCAATTTTTTAGAACTATTTTTCACGCATATCCAAGCTATGTGTTTAGGTTTTCTTTTCTCACAACCCTAAACATATATAAGGATTATTTTAAGGGTCGTCATAAATTTGTTGCACTTGTTGCAAGCATATTGTGATCGGAAACAATTTGCCTGAGTTCATCTTTCTTTTGAAGAAGCTGCTGTGTTTGTATGCCGTAGGGTTTAGTAACCAAGGAGCTTCTTGATCTTCATCATGTGGATGAACTGAAGAACTTTGCAGCCAACATCCTTCTCAAGTTGGTGTATTAGTCACATACTTGAATCCGTGCATCGATTGTGTTAGGACATATATGTTTTAACTTGTTTAAGAACATATGTCACTTAGTTATGTAAATTGGCTAATCCTTTGACAAAACGCACTCTGCTTGTAATTGGGTAGTTCTAGGTGTTTTTAATACTTCAAGAAACAATGTTTCAAGGTCAAGTGTTGAAGTCATCAAGTCTGTCCAAGAAAAAGCAAGCTGAAGTGCAAAGTTTTTAAAACTCGACACCTCTCGATAGCTACCTCGACACCTGCTATCTGTCGAGATTTAAAAAGTCAGAATTCCAATCTGATTTTCTTGGGATCCGTGAATATGTTTTTGGGCCTTCTTTTCTTCTAACCCTAAACATATAAAAGGATTATTTTAAGAGCCGTTTTGGGTGACACAAGTTGCATTATCATTCAGCAATCTCTGTTTAAGCAAATTGTGATCAATAGACGAAGTTCTTGACCTAGTTCATCTTCCATCAAGAAGTTGCTGTGTATTTGCACCATAGGGTTTTGTAACCAAGCATCTTCCTGCTATTCATCAAGTGGATGAACTGAAGAACTTTGCAGCCAACCATTCTTCCTCAGTTGGTGTTCTGAAGTCGCGTACTTGGATTCGCGCATTGGTTAGTCACGTACTTGGGAGCCGTGCATCAAAGGTGGAGACTGTCACTACAGATCAAGTCCAATTGGGTATTGGGGTAAGGGTTCAACTGTAGGTTGGTAAGGTACTTGGGATTTCTTTACTTGTAACCGCTTGATTTGATAATAGTGGAGTTTCGGGAGTGGTGACCTGAAAATCACCCGGTGGGGTTTTTGCCATTAGGGTTTTCCCCATTCGTAAACAAATCACCGTGTTATTTATTTTCCGCTGCATATTTAGTTGATTGGTGATTTGTTTGTGCTTCCATAAAATTGCATGATTAATTGATTAATTAATTACTTGGCTAAATTAATTAATTAGGGTTAATTATAAGGGGTCATTCAGATTGTGGCCTATCAAGTGGTATCAGAGCAGGCACACTCTGATTAGGTTTAATCTTTGTTGTGTTGATCCATTGACCCCTGTTTGTCATGGATAGAAGACAATCTTTAATCATACCTCCTTTATTTGATGGCACTAACTATGCATACTGGAAAGTACGCATGAGAGCTTTCTTGCAGTCTTTAGATGAGAAGGTGTGGCAAGCTGTAGAGATTGGCTGGACTAAGCCAAAAGAAGAACCGGCCGATTGGGATGATGCTAAGATCAAGGCGGCTAACTTCAACAGCAGAGCGCTAAATGCCCTATTTAGCGCAGTCACCAATGAGGAGTTCAAGAAGATATCCTCAACTGAAACTGCTAAGGAGGCTTGAACTATCCTCCAGACAACCTATGAAGGAACAAAGGCTATCAAAGATTCAAAACTTCAGAGGCTCACTACAAGCTTTGAAGAAATTAAGATGGAGGAGGATGAGTCTTTTGATGAGTTCTATGCCAAGCTCAAGGACATAGTGAACTCAGCCTTCAATCTTGGGGAAACCATCCCTGAACCCAAGATTGTAAGGAAGGTGCTCAGATATCTACTTGAGAGATTTCATGCCAAGATTACGGCAATTGAGGAATCAAAGGATATAGACAAGATTCCTTTGACTGAGCTGGTTGGAAACTTGCAGACCTATGAGATAGGGTTATCTAGGATTGGCAAGTCTAATAAAGGCAAAAGCATGGCCCTGAAGGCGAAGAGCAGTGATACAGATGAGTCTTCTGATGATGAAGATTCCAAGATGAAGTCCTACATTACTCGGCAGTTCAAAAAGTTTATGAAGAATGCCAATGGAAGGAGCTTCGACAAGGACCGCATGCAATTCAGTTCTTCTCAGTTTAAAAGCCAAGACAAAGGAAAGAAGGATGCTAAGGAGGGCGGTCAGTATACTGTTCCTACAGGACCAAAGTGCTTTAGGTGTCATGGGTTCGGACACATGAAAATGAGTGTCCTACATATCTGAAGAGCATTGGGAAAAGCAAGGCCCTTGCTGTAACCCTAAGTGACACTGAGCCTGAAGATGATTCCGACAATGAGGATGACGGAATTCTAAATGCCTTCACTACCACAGTCAATCCTACTGAAGGGATTGTTGAAGAAGTGGATGAAGAAGAAGAATTGGTGGAGTCCAAATTTGAGAAGATGGATGATCAAGATGATATCCATTCAGCCTATGAGAAGCTTTGCAAGCTCTCTGAAAAGCATGAGAAATTATATAGGCTGGCCACCAAGAAGCTCAGTGAAGTGGAACTCGATCGTGAAGAGCTGTCCACGAAGTTTGATGAGGCGAATCAAACTATTGGAGCACTGAGATTTGAGAACAACTTTTTGGCTAAGAAGACCAAGAAGCTTGAAGCGGAGCTGTTTCAAGTCAGAGCTCAACTGGAGAGGACTTCAAGTGCAAAGCTTGATGAGATGCTTAGCAATCAGAAACCTGCTTCGGATCGAACTGGTTTGGGGTATGGTATTTCTTTCTCTAAAACTGCTTCTACTAGCAATACTGTTTTTGTTCCTCCTACTAATAACATTGAAATTGAGAACATTGATGATAAGACTAAATTAGCTAGTGAGAACTTAGACAAGGGAAAATCTATCTTAGGAGCACCCCCTAAGCTAGATAAGAAAGATGCTAAAAACCCTAGGGCTAAGAAGGCTAACTCCCAAAAGCCTAAACAAAAGAAGCAGCATCTCTGTCATCATTGTGGAGTTGCCGGTCATAGTAGACCAAATTGCTATAAGTGGTTAGCCACTCAACAGAGCAATGGCGTGATAGCATCTGGAAGCCATAATCAGGTTCAATCCTCTCTTGCTCCTCTTGGAGATCTTCTGAAAGCCCTCATGTTCCTTTCGAACTTGAACGGTTTAAATTCTTCCCCCTCACTGCCTGTTCAAGGATTCTATCAAAGGAAAGGTTCTTCCAAGGAGTGGAAGAAAAAGGACTCTAAGTGATTTCATCACTTTCTTCTCCCTTCTTGTTTTTTTTGTTTGTTGCATTGCTTGTGTGTCTTTCTTTTCTGCTGAGTCAGTCTAGTTTTTGCTTTGCTTTGATAACATGTTTTTGTTTGTTTATTTTCAGTTTTGCTTATTTTGTTTTTTTGATAAAAAAAATAAAATAAATAAAAAAATTGAAAAATACAAAAACAGTGTGTTATGTGTACTTTGGTACTTGTGTACCTTGGATGGCCAATGAAACAAAGTTTTCTAAACTTTGTATCTCTTGTAGCTTAGATGAGCATCTCTATGCACAACTAAGCAAGTGAGTTTTGTGGCTTTTGTTTGTGATGAGTAAGATCAGGTTATCTCTTAAAACTTAACACTCATATCACTCTTTTTGACGGGTAGGACTAGAAAATCCTAAGAGAAAGGCATAAATGACCATCTCACCACTGTTGCCCGCCAATCATTGTAATGACACCTGTATGCTTCGGCATAGCAAAAGTGCAGTGTCATAGACACCTGTATGCTTCGGCATAGCAAAAGTGCAGTGTCAAAGACATCCGTATGCTTCGGCATAGCAAAAGTGCAATGTCAATGCTTAACATCTTGGGTATTTCTTTTCTCTCTTTTATATACCCATGTATGATATGCTAAAATAAAAAAAATATGCAAAGAAAATAAAAAGCAAAAAGATTAAAAATGCTTAAATATGGTTGCAAGCGTGTATTCTAGGAGATATGCGAGTTATAGGATGTACCTCGAAGGTGATAGTCCCCATCAAACAGTTATGATTGTGTGTGAGTTAAAAGTTATTTTCTCATATCTTAGATCGTCATAACATCTATACACATATGCAATCTTGCAATGTTTTTCACACACAACACGCAATATTCTTTGCTACTTTTGATACATGTGCAGGTACAATGTGATTTGGCCATCACAAAGGTTTTACATGTGCTAATGTATGCTCACTAAACTGTCATAACTTGTTTTTGAAATATAAAATTGGTTAGACTTGTTTAGTGTGTGTGTGTGTTTTGCATGATCCTTGTGCTTATTGTCTTGTTGAGAGATGTTTTTGAGAGGTTTAAATGTTGAGTGGATTTTGGTAGAGATGTGTGTTGGATTGCATTCATGTCTATGTTTTTCTCTTCTCGAAAAACTGCCTTTTTCTGCTGGCTTGACACCTCCCTCGACACCTCCTCGATACCTGGTCATCTGTCGAGCTTCTCAAGTTGTTTCTTATCGCAATCTCGACACCTCCTCGACACCTGATGGATCGATCGAGAAAGTCTCTGTCCTCTCGATAGATTCTCGACACCTGTTGGATCGATCGAGCTTCTCGTGTCTGAATCTCTCCTTGCATCTCGATACCTCTCGATACCTGCATCTGTCGAAGGCCAATTCCTCGATACCTCCCTCGACAGCTTCCTCGATACCTCTCGACACCTCAGCTGTCGAGAATTACTGAGGTGCCTATTTAAGTGCAGATCGCGATTCTGAACTCATTTCTCTCGATCTCTCTCGATCTGTCCGTGGCTTTTCCTCTCCCAAACTTGATTTCTCACTCAAATCTTCAACCCCTCTTGGATCTTGATCATTTCTTGCTCAAATCACTTGGTAAGATCTCTATTCCCTTCCTTTTTCATTCATTTCATGTTTTAAAACCTAGGTTTTGGGAATTTTTTTAAATTTTTGGGGTTTTTCAAAATTGTTGAGTTTTTCTTCAAATTTTGGTTTGGGTTTGTACTTAGATGATTTCAAAATGTCATACATTGCATTTCATTTGCATTATAATGATATTTACATGCATTTAGATGTGTGCTTTATGTTTGTGTGCTGCTAGGATTGGATTGGGCTGAGCCCATGAAGTTTTTTCCTTTGCATGTCACATGCTCATGCATTCCCATGCATATGTACTTGTTGTTCAACATATTTGATATATTTGAACTGTGTTGGGACTTTTTTGATTGTCTCCCTCTCTATCTCTTTCTCATTCTTTTACGTTAGTAGTGTCTATGGCACCCAAACGTAAATCCACTCCCGCTCGGAACCTTCTGCATTCTGGAGCTTCCTCTTCTTCTGATTCTGCTCCTCTTAACCTTCGGTTCCGTGATGGAGATGCCCATAAGGCATTTTCGGAGAACTTTTCTCGACGAGGTGTTCATTCGGAACACCAAGTCATTCTGGCGGACTTCGCCGATACTGACCTTCCCTCTGTCATTCACAGGAGGGGATGGGGGTCACTGTGTGACATCCCGGTCACTTGCCCTCTCGTGCTGATACAGGAGTTCTACTCCAACATGCACAAGATTGATCTTTCAGTACCTCATTTTGTCACTCGCGTTCGAGGTATGCGCATTCCTGTCACACCACAACTTGTTGCGGATGTGCTTAGGGTACCTAGGATAGAGTTTCCAGATTACCCCTCTTGTGAGCGTCTGAGGACTGTGTCCAAAGATGAGCTCATTTCTGCTTTTTGTGAGCACCCTGCTGATTGGGGTGAGCATCAGTTCACATCATGTAGGCCTTTTGCTAAAGGTCCTAGATTCATTAACATGGTGATGACTTTTGTTCTCCATCCTCTTTCTCACTATAACTCTATCACAGAGCCTCGTGCTCGATTTTTGCTTTCTCTACTTGAGCATCTCACCATAGACTTCCCTTCTCACTTCATCTGGTCTATCATAGAGGTTTATCTTGATTCGGCGTCCCGTGATAAGCTCATCTTTCCTTTTGCTATCACGCGGATTCTACGCCATTTTTTCGTTCCCTTTCCTGTGTCCGACTACTTCACACACATATCTGCCATAGATGCCGCTACCGTAAAACGTAGTGAGGCGCAGTTCAGGTCGAGACAGCCAGGTGCCACTCCTCCCTCCCGTTCAGCGCCATCCAGATCAGCTCCATCTACATCTGCTTCTTCTTCCTCTTCGAGCGATGTATCCCTTGGTGATATCATGGCGCAGCTACAGCGCATGGACACTCGTCTTGATACACTCTCTGCTGAGTTGTATCAGGTGAATGTTCGTGTGGGTCGTATTGCACGACGGCAGGCGATCATGGGTTGATTTGCTCCAGAGGCTACTCCTTCACCATCTACTCCAGCAGCGTCAGATTCTGAGGATGATGAGGATGATGATGATGATGATGGGGATGCTAGCTCTGCCGATGAGATGTCTACATGACACTCTACCCTTTGTCACTCGTGACAAAAATGGAGAGTAGTTTTGGGCTATGAGAGTAGTCATCTTAGGGGGAGAGTTAGTATAAGACATTTTTTATAGGGGGAGTGTTAACATTTTTTTTTGAGGGATGTAGTGAGGCTATATGTATTTTTTCTTATCTCTTAGATACATTGGTCTTGTATATGAGGTCCTTTGACCATTTTTACATACATTGTACTTATCTTATCTCTTATATATGTTGATGTATGTTTCTTTCACCTCTCTCTTCATGTGTTGTTTCTTTTCTATCTTTATACACATGTTCTTTATACTTGTATGCAATCTATTTATTTCTGTTTCACACAAGATGCCTTGATGAGTTTTGTTTAAAGTGTTTCAGAAATACAGGTTGTCAAAGTCTACTTATCATAAGCTCTCTTCTTGCAAAGTTTTTCAAGAGTTTGTGTTAGGATAGATTTTATTGTAATCAACAAGTGAATATGAGTTGAATGATTTATGACTTCTCTCATATGCTCATTTGTTTGTTGTGGTTTTGTCACGGATTGCCAAAGGGGGAGATTGTTAGGACATATATGTTTTAACTTGTTTAAGAACATATGTCATTTAATTATGTAAATTGGCTAATCCTTTGACAAAACGCACTCTGCTTGTAATTGGGTAGTTCTAGGTGTTTTTAATACTTCAAGAAAAAATGTTTCAAGGTCAAGTGTTGAAGTTATCAAGTCTGTCCAAGAAAAAGCAAGCTGAAGTGCAAAGTTTTTAAAGCTCGACACCTTTCGATAGCTACCTCGACACCTGCTATCTGTCGAGATTTAAAAAGTCAGAATTCCAATCTGATTTTCTTGGGATCCGTGAATATGTTTTTGGGCCTTCTTTTCTTCTAACCCTAAACATATAAAAGGATTATTTTAAAAGCCGTTTTGGGTGACACAAGTTGCATTATCATTGAGCAATCTCTGTTTAAGCAAATTGTGATCAACAGACGAAGTTCTTGACCTAGTTCATCTTCCATCAAGAAGTTGCTGTGTATTTGCACCATAGGGTTTTGTAACCAAGTATCTTCCTGCTATTCATCAAGTGGATGAACTGAAGAACTTTGCAGCCAACCATTCTTCCTCAGTTGGTGTTCTGAAGTCGCGTACTTGGATCCGCACATTGGTTAGTCACGTACTTGGGAGCCGTGCATCAAAGGTGGAGACTGTCACTACAGATCAAGTCCAATTGGGTATTGGGGTAAGGGTTCAACTGTAGGTTGGTAAGGTACTTGGGATTCCTTTACTTGTAACCGCTTGATTTGATAATAGTGGAGTTTCGGGAGTGGTGACCTGAAAATCACTCGGTGGGGTTTTTGCCATTAGGGTTTTCCCCATTCGTAAACAAATCACCGTGTTATTTATTTTTCGCTGCATATTTAGTTGATTGGTGATTTGTTTGTGCTTCCATAAAATTGCATGATTAATTGATTAATTAATTACTTGGCTAAATTAATTAATTAGGGTTAATCACAAGGGGTCATTCAGATTGTGGCCTATCAGATTGGTTAGTCACGTATGAGAAGCCGTGCATTGAAATGAGAGATTGTCACTACATTACAAGTTCAATTGTGTATTGGGGTAAGGGTTCAACTGTAGGTTGGTATAAGGTACTGTGATTCCTTTACTTGTAACTGTTTATTTTGATAATAATGAATTCTCGGGAGTGGTGACCTTAAATTTACTCAGTGGGATTTTTGCCTTTGAGGTTTTCCTCATTCGTAAACAAATCACCGTGTCAAATTTATTTTTCCATTGCATTTAATTTAGTTGGTGATTTGTTTGTGTTACCACGCGTATTGCATGTTAATTGACCTAATTAATTGGTTAATATATCCTAAAGGGTCAATACATTCTTAGCCTATCACACTGCCCATAACATATTATCACTATAGCACATCATAGCCACATGGCCCACACACTATCACTAAACCACTAACCTACGGTACCCACCCGCTAATCAATTGAGTTTGAGCATTTATAGTAGGCGTAAATACACTTTTGGTCCCTACATTTTGGGCTGATTCTCGATTTGGTCCCTAAATTGATTTTGCTCCTAGGTCAATCCCTGATTTTAGAAAATCGATTCTATTTTGGTCCCTACCGTTAACCCAGTAACAGAAAAATCAGATGTGGTAGATAGAGTGCACTGTTGGCGTGTTATATGCTGACGTGGCTAATAAAATAATAATAAAAAAGCCACTTCAGCATGCCACATCAGCATCTGATTTTTTTTTTTTAAATTATAAATTTTAACAAAATTAAAAAATAAATAAAATTAAAAACAAAATTAAAAACATAAAAATACATAGATTCATATTTGAAAATGAATACACAAAAATATAAACCCAATCCACAAGAACTCAAGAACACGAAAAATATCTGGGCATTTAACATCTTTCCCAGAAATTTTTTTCCAAACCAAATACTGTTAAATTCACATCTAAAAAGACAATGCCTAAGATTTTCATTACAACATTTTCTTTCCACCCAAAACCAAAATTTTTTTTATGAAACATACACACATAAACCCAGTCGATTTGGCTCACAATAACAACAAACACAACCAACCTCATAAATTTTCCTTGAACAATCATCAACATTTTCCCTAGAAAATCAAGATTTTCTTTCAAACCAAACACTAAAATAACTCACATTTAACAAACAAACATAAACACAAACCCAACCACCACTTACATCGATCAAACCCATAAATTTTCACCCAAACCCAGAAATTCAAAACCCAACCCAGAAGTTTTCTTTCCACCCAAACCCAGAAATTTTCTTATGAAACAAACGTAAACACAAAACCAATGAACGACCAACCCCCACGGAAACACAAAAAAATCCAACCACCACCTCCATTGATCAAACAATCAAACCCACCACCACACCACTTATCAAACAATCAAGAGAGAGAGTCGGCTTTAGAGAGAGAGAAAGTCAGAGATTAAGAGAAAAACTACCCATCACCAGCAATTGAAGTCGAACCCATCAAACTCGCTGGAAGACTTGTCCTATCCCAAACGAGTTGCCTCACTTCGACTCGGTCTCCAAACCCGTTGGCTTCAACGTTGTTTATGAGCCCAGGAAGGAGAGTCTCAATGTTGGTCCGCCGCTACTCCTTCATCTCCTCATCGTGGGATGACTCCACCACCACCAGTAAGAGAGGAAAAGAGAGTGGGTGAGTTAGAGAGAGATCAATCTGAACTTGCTTTTGAAGAGAGAGAGAGAGCTTGAGAGAGTTATGAATCATTTGTGTGTCTGGATTTTGTTTTGGGTTTGTGAGGGGTTTTCAAATGTTTTTTTTTTTAACTTTAATTTTGTCTAAAACTTGATATATTTAAAATTTTGTGATGCGTTTGTTTGCCAAGAAAGTTCAAGAATATTTGAAAAAGTGGCTATAAATTTTTTTCTCAATCTTTAAAACTGAAAAATAATTTTTTTGTTTTTGTTTTTGTTTTTTTGAATTAAATTAACATTGAAAAATAAAAATAATTTTTATTTTTTTTAATTTAGAAAATACTGACGTGGCATGCTGACGCGGCTTTTTATTATTATTTTATTAGCCACGTCAGCATATAACACACCAACAGTGCACTCCGTCTGCTACGTCTGATTTTTCTGTTACTGGGTTGACGGCAGGGACTAAAATAGAATCAATTTTCTAAAATCAGGAACTAACCTAGGAGCAAAATCAATTTAGGGACCAAATCGAGAATCAGCCCAAATTGTAGGGACCAAAAGTGTATTTACACCTTTATAGTATCAAGATTTTTTGAGTTTTAAGTTTTATTAACAAAATATTCTTAAAACCACCCATTGTACACACAGTACACGAATATCAACCCAAAAAATCTTTAGTGATATTTGACAGGAATTTAGACCCCTTAAACAACCAGATTGCGTAGCCTAGATTAATTAGACAAGTTGTTACTTAGTCAAATTATTCAATTCTAGGTTAAAGCAATCAAACAATCATATCAAGAATAATAATGCAGCGGAAAATAAATGAACACAAGATATGATCACCCAGGAAACCACACGGTAAAAACTTGGGGAGGATTTGACCCACCGATCCTCAAGGCATAACAGAATTCACTATGAAAGAATTGAAGTTCTTACAAAAGGACTACAAGCTCCCCACTCGACTTCCTAATGCTACCCACCAGTAGAACTTCCTGACACGACCACGCGCAGGCTCCGAATCCACGGACTACTTCTTTCTTGAATTCCTCAATCAGCTACAAGCTCCCCGCTTGCTTTTTCTTTTAAGTTCCAATGGTTGCAACGGTAATGATCTTCAAGATGTTGAAATCATCTCTACCTTGAAAACCCTAAGTTTTGTGTAAAGGAAAGCTCCTCAAAGATCTCACAAGAGATTCACACAAAACAGCAATGTATGAGCAACAAAGCAATATGGACAACCTTCAAAAACGTGGCTAAGGTTTAGTTTATGTACCTAGGGTAAAAACATAAAACCCTAAACGTTTAATGAAGTAGGGCTGAATTGGAAATTCTGCAGAAAAATCAACCTGTGCGATTTTCGATCGATCGAGTCTATTCTTCGATCGATCGAGCCAGGCCGAAAGTCCCAAGTACTTCTGCAGCCACTCGATTCCAACTTTACAATATTAAACCAACTTTGAGCAAGTCTAAATAAGACTAAATACAATGTTTTGATCATGGTTTGCCAACATTACAAATTAGAGTTCTAAATACATAAAATCCTAAGACCTTAGAACCTAACAAACTCCCCCTTTGGCAATCCGTGACAAAACCCTAAATAAAAGCTCAAAGTTTTACAAGTAAAAAGCCCTTTACAAAGATAATGCTCATAAATTCAAATTCAGCCTAACTACTATCCATCAGTTGCAAGTGTAGATAGCAGCTTAGTTGAATCAACTTGTATAATCCTGAAATACTCAACAAACGCATAAACGCATGTGTGACAGTAAAGAGTAAAACAACAGGTATAACATTCTTGTAAGATTCACACAACACAAAATAAAGACATATACGAATGATCAACTCAATCAATATAAATCAATACGCAGTGAATCACAAAACAACAAGAATCAATAAAAAATAACATGTATATCAATCAATGTTACTCCCCCTAACATGAATATCCCCCAAAAAAAAATATACAAAGTGAAGCACCTAGATACAATCTGAAACTCCACTAGCTCCTCTAAAACAAAAAAATCTCCCCCTAACTACAAAAACTCCACTACAAGTCAAAAACTCCACTCCCCCTTTTTGTGACGGAATGCCAAAGGACAATCACAAGTCGCCATCAAAAGGAGGTGGTGAGGGTGAATGAAGACGCGCAAAATCAGCTCGAAGAGCACGAATCTCGTCCAGCAAGTCCACCAAAATCTGACCATGAGCTGTCTGAACGGTCATGACAGTCTCCAAAGTACGACAAACATCGAAGTCGGCCGAAGGAGGTGGAGGAATATCAGCAGCAGCAGCATCATCACCAACTGGATCAGGAATATCCTCACCAGCAAGACCTGCAGAAGAAGAAGGAGGAGGTGCGCTACTAGAGGGCGCAGACCTAGGGTGTTTAGAACCAGCTCGAAGATGAGCGGCCCTCTATCTAAGAAAAGACGCACCTATAGGAGCTATCACATGAACGGGCTCAGAGGAAGGAAAGCCACTAATATCAAGATAAAGAAGAATCCTATGAATGAAAATAGGATGTACAAGAGCATGAGCAGAAGATGAACTCCTATAAACATCGTTCAAAGAACGAAGAAAAAGATGGGGAAAACTAATAGGAGCATCAGTAACCAGAGCGTACAAAAATACACACCTCTCAAGAGGAATAGTGTGAACATGGGAAATGGGCCAGATAGAATGACAAGCTATCCTAAAGAACAGATAGTGTAACCCGGAGAGCTTAGCAAATGTGATCCGAGGATCAGAACCCCACTGGACAATAGTCCCAGTGATGTAAGACAAGACATCACTAATCTCGGGAGACACGTCATATGGATAGACAGGATGCAGAACCAATGGTACCCCTAGAGCAGCAGCCACTATCTGAGGAGTAATGGTGTACTCTACGCCTCGTATCCAACTCTTGACTAGAGTGTTGGAATCATAGATGCGGATAGAGATGTTCGAGTAGAACTCTCTTATCAAGGCAGAAGGTGGAGGAGGATCAGAAACATCCACCAAGGGTAACCAGCCCCGACGCTCAAAATTTGCCCTAATGGCAGGATCGAGTTCATCTAACAACACAGAACGCTCAGCCCATATCTTTCTCCTAATGTTTAGCTTCTCAAAAATCTCTTGGTTTTTCTCACTCGGAAATTTCTCACGATCAAAGGATGGAGGGGGTGAAGGAGAAGGTGAGGGAACATTCCTACGGGCTCTAGTCTTCCTAGGCATAGTGCTAAGGAAAGGACAGACACAAAGTGAAAACCACAAAGAACAAGAGAAAACAAAACCAAGGGCAGACTGCAAATTAGCACAATAAAGAATATAGAACAAAAAAAATCTATATGATGCATGAACAATAAAATGTTGTGATGCATGATCTAATGCAGTAAACAATTAAGTTTAATTGAGAGTAATTTGACAAAATTGGCTTGAACAGGGAATTTCTATCAAAAATCCCAGAAATTGAGAACCACTTGTTGAAATTTTTTAAATATAATGATGAATTGAGCATTACAAAACACATCACATAGATTATAATGCTTAATTACAACAACACAACAAGCCAATTTCATCAAATTCTACCCAATTTAACAAAAGCCCCAATTTGGATCAAGAACAAACCCTAGATTTTTCAATTTTTCACCAAACTCAAAATTGATCAAATTAACATGTAAGAATCATGTTTATGATGTGTCCCCACAAAAACCCAATGATCAATTGCATAAAATAAGGCTTGAATCACAGAAAATCCCAAATATGTAAAGTCCGAAAATCACCCTCAAATGCATGGATTTATGCATGAAAACATGAAAATAAATTCAAAAGGAAGGACAAAAGAGTCTTACCGACTTGAGGAGAGAGAGATTTTGCAAAAACTTCGGAAGAAAACGACAAAAATCGCTATGTGGAGCCTTGCCAACTCGGAGAGAGAGAAGAAAAAGTTTGAAAAGTTTGAATAGTGAGTTTGAAAAAGTCATATCTGAACTTTTAAAAAAAGCTTTTCCACGATATTCGATTTCGATCGATCGAAAATTACATTCGATCGATCGAAACACATAGTCATTTTAAGACAAATGAGAGCACTTTTTCGATTGATCGAAAAACAGGCTGGATCGATCGAAATGGGCAGAGGCTCACTGAATTTTTAGAAAAATCACAGTTTTTGAAAAACACAAACCTAATTTTGAAAATAACTCCTCAAAGCATTAAATTGAAGAAACAAAATGCATGAGTATGAGATGGAATGCTCTTTCAAAAACCCAAAATTTTGAACCCAATTTTCTCATAACAAATTTCAATCAATCTCCCATTGAATTTTCTCAAGCAACAGATATGTTGTGCACAAATCTCAAGATAATTTCAAACTTGGTTGGTCAGACCAAAAACACACACACTAGCATGTACAGTGTTTAACATAGAGTAACTTGTGTAGTGTGTGAAACTAGTAGACAACTTGAGATACATGTGAGGTGATATGTGAATAGCAATCAAACACAAAGTCTACACAATTCATCACATAGAATTTAAAAGAGACTATCACCTAAAGAGTTACATCCTATAACTCCCACATCTCCTAGAACAAAAGCTTGCAATCATGTAAGTTTCTTATATTTTTGCCCCCTTAGTATGTGAAATATATTATGTGAAATGGCATCAAGCCTAATAGTACACACCAGTTTTAATTTACTTGAGGCTACACCTTATGTTCTTTTTGTGCATGTGCTACACTTTCTCGAGCACAAAATCTTATAATATGCACTAAGGTGTTCATGATTGGCTAGTGAACAGTGGTGAGATGGTTATTTATGCCTTTCTCAAAAGAATCAAGTCCGACAGTCAAAAAACATGTGACTTCAAGATCAAGACAAAGTGATTAATAACCACACACATCTTTCCCACACAACATGCATTACAAAGTTTTAACTAGTCAAGTGCAATAAATAAGTTCATCAAAGTTAAACAAGGTACACAAGACATGATATGTGTAAAAAGATAGACCAACCTTGTTTTTCAAAAATCAAGAAGAATAGTGTCAAACATAATTTTAGCTTTCTCTTTTTCCCTTTTTTTTTTTTTTTTTAATTATTAAAAGAGAAAAAAAATAAATCCTAGAATGAAATGCATGAATGTAATGCAATGCAAGTCCTAGAACAAAAACACAAAAAACCAAAGAACAATGATCACAAAGGAAAAGAGCAATGAAGCACAAGGACCATGTCAAAAAGACTCAATTAGTTCGAGTCTTTTGCATCCAAAACTTTTTAGATGCACCACGAGCATTGGAGTTCTTATTCACATTCGAGTGATTCCTAACTCCAGGATTGGAATAAAGGTTTAACACCTTTACCAATTCACCAATTAATGCCATAGGATCTTGTACTTGAGGCACAGGCACTTTTGGTTTATTTGCTCTCTTATCAGCTTGAAGCTTGTAACAGTTAGGACGAATGTGTCCAGATTTACCACAATAATGACAAACCCATGCAGGTTTACCTTGCATCTTGTCCTTAGATTTGGTAGGCTCCTTAGGTTTAGAATCTCTTAAGTCTACCCTAATCTTCTTAGGTGGTGAAACTTCTACAGGTTTAACTACCTCACTCACAGGCGGTTTGACAGTTTCACTCACAACCTCACTCACAGAGGGTTCTGAAGAAGAAGCAAGAACAAAATTTGTGGAATGAGGTGCAAAATCAAAGATGCTTTCAACATATCCTAACCCAGTTTTATCAGAAGGATACTTTTGAACATTCAGCATGTGATCAAGTTTAGAACTAGCAGATCTAGCAACAGATAAATCATGTTCCAAAGTTCTAACTTTATCAAGCAAAAGCATGTTCTCAGATTTAACATTATTCAAAAGCTCATTAGTATCAAACAGTTTAACAAGCAAATTTTTCTTTTCAAGCTCAAGAGAATCAATTTTCTTTAGGCCAAGTTCAACTTTCATAGCATCCTTTGCAGCAATTTTGCAAAGTTTGTTATAGGCCTCTTGAAGATCTGCATCTTCAGAGAGTTCCCCATCAGAAGGGTTCTCTTCAGCAGATATGCTTTCATTGACTATAGCAGTAGCCGTGAAAGTAATGAAGTTTCCATCCTCGTCACCACCGGACTCATCATCAGAAACCTCATTATCACTAAGGGTTACAGCCATAGCTTTACCCTTAGTCCTCAAGAATGTAGGACATTCAGATTTCACATGATCATACCCTTGACAGCCAAAACACTGAGGACCCAAAGAGTTATTAAAAGATTGACCAAAATTTTCTCTAGGTTTTTCAAAATTATTAACCTTAGTGGGATCATTCTTCCTAAAATTTCTAGGTTCAGCAGTGTAAGTACCTCTAGCCTTTCTATTTGTATTCCTAAGAAAGTTCTTAAAGTTTTTGGCAAGATAGGCAATCTCTGTAGCAGAGAGCTCATCATCAAATCCACCACCATCAACATCATCAACTGACTTAAGAGCCATTGATTTGGATTTGTTCGCTTTAGGTAGGTCAGACTCATAGGATTGAAGAGATCCTACAAGCTCATCAACAGGGATGGAGTCCACATCCTTGCATTCAGTGATGGCAGTCACTTTGGGTCTAAAGTCTTCAGTTAAAGATCTAAGAATCTTCCTAACAATTTTAGGTTGATCATAGATTTCACCCAAATTAAAAGCAGAATTGACAATATCATTTAATTTAGCATAGAATTCATCAAAAGATTCATCGTCAGACATTCTAATGCTTTCAAATCTAGAAGTCAATTGTTGCAGTTTGTTTATCTTAACTGCCTTTGTGCCTTCATGCACAGTTTGTAGGATTTTCCAAGCAATATGAGCAACCTCAACATTAGAGATCCTCTTAAATTCCTCCATAGAAACAGCATTAAAGATGGCATTCATAGCTTTGCTATTGAAGCTTGCTGCTTCTTTTTCAGAAGTTTGCCACTCACTCACAGGAGTAGCGGGCTTCTCCCATCCGTATTTAACGGAATTCCAAACCCTTTCATCAATGGATTTCAGGAATGCTTTCATCCTTACTTTCCAATAAGCATAGTTGTTCCCATCAAAGTGAGGAGGAACAAACAGAGAGTGTCCATGCTCCATGACAACAGGGGTCAAGGATCAGCTCAGAGATTAAAAATCTCAAACAAAAAGAGCTACCTGCTCTGATACCACTTGACAGGAATTTAGACCCCTTAAACAACCAGATTGCGTAGCCTAGATTAATTAGACAAGTTGTTACTTAGTCAAATTATGTAATTCTAGGTTAAAGCAATCAAACAATCATATCAAGAATAATAATGCAGCGGAAAATAAATGAACACAAGATATGATCACCTAGGAAACCACACGGTAAAAACCTGGGGAGGATTTGACCCACCGATCCTCAAGGCATAACAGAATTCACTATGAAAGAATTGAAGTTCTTACAAAAGGACTACAAGCTCCCCGCTCGACTTCCTAATGCTACCCACCAGTAGAACTTCCTGACACGACCACGCGCAGGCTCCGAATCCACGGACTACTTCTTTCTTGAATTCCTCAATCAGCTACAAGCTCCCCGCTTACTTTTTCTTTTAAGTTCCAATGGTTGCAACGGTAATAATCTTCAAGATGTTGAAATCATCTCTACCTTGAAAACCCTAAGTTTTGTGTAAAGGAAAGCTCCTCAAAGATCTCACAAGAGATTCACACAAAACAGCAATGTATGAGCAACAAAGCAATATGGACAACCTTAAAAAACGTGGCTAAGGTTTAGTTTATATACCTAGGGTAAAAACATAAAACCCTAAACGTTTAATGAAGTAGGGCTGAGTTAGAAATTCTGCAGAAAAATCAACCTGTGCGATTTTCGATCGATCGAGTCTATTCTTCGATCGATTGAGCCAGGCCGAAAGTCCCAAGTACTTCTGCAGCCACTCGATTCCAACTTTACAATATTAAACCAACTTTGAGCAAGTCTAAATAAGACTAAATACAATGTTTTGATCATGGTTTGCCAACATTACAAATTAGAGTTCTAAATACATAAAATCCTAAGACCTTAGAACCTAACAATATTAATTTATTGAATCATGTAATAAATTAATTTTTATCTGTTTAGGTTTAGACTTTAAACTATAAAGCGGTCATAGTGTTAGAAAAGTTGCAATAACCAAATTCTATTATTCTATATTTTAAATTTTATTTTTTCCAAATTCAGGGTGGTCCTGTGACCACCCTAAAGTATACATAGCGCCACCCTTGGTTCTATTTAGCATATATATATATATATATATATATATATGATTTTCCTATGTCATCAGTATTTTAAAAACAGCTGACTATAACCATTTTATTATTTATTAAAATTATTAATGATGTGGCATAATTCAATCCACTCATCTATATCTATATATATAATAATAGATGAAGCTAAGAGAAACTCAAATTAGAATTCCAAATTAGAGTTCTAATTTTGCGCCATATATCCTAAATTATTTATTCTTAAAGAGTTTTATTTCTTAATTTTAGAATTAAATGTGGGACCACATCATAAATATTCATCCAAGTGAGTTACTAAGTACAAAAACCAAAGAGTCTAGAATAAATAAGTCATAAAAAAAAAAAAAAAAAAGTGCTTCACAATAAATTTTTTTTTTTTTTAAACATGGACAATTTACATTTTATACCTAATAATATCCTTACAAAATTTTTTAAAGAGTTAACAAAATATAAAAATGACTATCAATAGTATTTAAATTATATATATATGAATTATATTATGAATCTTATTGTATATTTTTAAATGTATCCATGTATATGCATGGAGTTACAAGCTAGTTTTAAAATTAATGCATAAAAAGGTTACAAGAACTCCATGATAGAGTTAGCCTAAGAATTCTAGAGTATCCTAATTCATAAAAATTTAAATTAGGACCCAGGTTTGACTTCTCCAAATCCAAGTTCATTTTGACAAAGTGCATACTATTGTTGCATGCTTTTATTTGGGGTGTAAAATGAGAGTAAGGTAAACGAATACAAATCTTCTATACCATTTTTTGTATATCATTTTATATTCTGCCAATCATAACTTGTCATGTATTGATTAATCAATATATAGTAAGTTGTGATTGATAGAACATAAAGTCATACTTAACAGATGTTACTTAACAAGTGGTACATAGCGGTACTTAAGCTTTAGTTGCTTTTTGAGATGTGTCTATGAGTAAGTAATAAATATTACTCTTTGAGACAATACTATTTAAGCATTCTCGGCAATCATACAAGAGATCCGCCGCTACCACTCGTGAGTCGTGACAGTACTACTTGAACATTAACTAGAGAGATCAATCTGGATGGACTCTAAAAGCACTGTGACATAATGTTTGCAAAGTTCACATATCCTTCCTTCTCTTGACCCTTTGCTTGGAGAAGCCCAAGCCCAAAATACTGATTGATGCAATGCAAAGCCCTTCAGCCTCTTCCTCTAAGCTTGACACCTTTTTAGATAAGCTTATATCTAATTTGAATCATTTTTTGTATTGGAATTTCGTTTATGTACGCATACATTAAATTTTTTTTAACCCATAATCTTGTTGAGTGGGCTATTTTTTTTGGAATAGGGATGGGCACCTTACCCAAGGGTGGAGCCGGGGGGGGGGGGGGGGGGGGGTGGGGGAGTTGCCCCTTGGCCTGCCCAAAAAACACCCTTACTTTCCTAGCTAATACTGATTAAAAACCCCAACCTTTTTTTTTCTTTTGATAGAAATAGCAATCTAGATCAAAGATCTTTCTTATCATGTGAGGAATTTCATCTAATCAAAAGCTCTACTCAATCACATTTAATGATAATTTAGCCAACTAAAACTCCATTGTGTTTCATTAGTCTTGAAACAGAGCATAACTTGAATGTTCAATTAGTGTGTAAAACACTAATGAATGTTTAGACCTCCAATTTCAACAATACCAACACAAACTTATACACAAACAATATACATGCGGAATAATGAATATAAGCTATATCCAAATAGGTAAAACTCTCTAAACTATAATTAATCACAAACACAGTAGCAATTAAAAGGTAAAGAGTAAGGGAAGAGAGGTGCAAACACAAAGATAACATCGGCAAGTGTTATCGAAGAGGAAACCGAAGAACTCGACGAAAAACCTCTCTGCTTCCTTCCATGCGGCCAAATGATCTACTAAAGAATAAAGTTGGGATACATGAATAGCAGAAGACCCTCTAAGCCTAATCTACCTAATGCACCTAAGCCCTCCAAGCTTCTTGCTCCAACAGGGTTAAGCCTAACCGTGTCTTCTTTAGCTTCCTAGATCCCGCAATAAGCCCATTGCATCAAAGATTGTGGATGAGTCAATCTTATTTTTCTCTAGGGTTTCTCTCTCAAAATTCTCTCTGGAAGCTCTCTACATTTCATGGGTATAAGGGTATTTATAGTAGGATACGTGAGGAATGTGAAAAGTCAGTTTTCATCCAAACAGGGCATTCTAGCGACTCAGTCTCGCGAGTGGAATAAGTCGCGAATTTGAGTCGCGAGCTAACTGCCTGGCTAGACTATACATTTTGTCCTATAGTGCTCTAGCTGTCGTGACCCTTCAGTTCTCTGCATACTTCACACGTGTGCCACTTTGGCGACTTGCCAGTCGCAAGCCAGTCATGAGATCTAGTCGCGAGGCTCCTTTGTATGCACACATCTTGAGATTTTTTCACACTCTCTCACACACAATCCTTACATAATTCCCACCTAAATGCAGGGTATCTAATAGCTAAAATACAAGCAAATTTGGCACGGAATAAAGATAACATGTGATTGAATAAATTCAACCTTACATAACTCTACCTTCTAAGTGAACAAATAAGTAACTACAAGTCCTTTACTAGCATGCCTTACACATAAGTTTTAATGTTTCCCTACTGTACTTTAGCAAAAAGGCCCTGATCAATCCCTTCAAAAATGCAGTCTTGCATACCAACGTGGAAAGCAAAGTGCACTGCTTGGAAAGCCACAATTCATCATGAAACTTGATAAAACTCCTCTGTACTTAACTATTATAATATTTGACCTTTTTTTTCCTTTGTGAAAATGCATATATCATATACAAATTTTGCCTCCTCTCAACTCAAATCCTAGCTCCACCACTGTCCTTACCATTTCCTAGGTATTTGTCTCGGAGAATGGAGATGGACACAGGCATTCCACTCCTCTTTCTTTCAAATAATATAGTATTATTCATATAAAAAATTAAAATTAAAATTTAAAAAATTTAAAAAAACCTCAAATTTTGTATATGAATCTTGAATCAAGTGTAGGCTCTAGTCATGCTTTTTTTTTTTTTAGAATGTCTCTCTGGTCAGGTTGGTTTTGGGTTTTAGCATGCAAACATAACTCAAAACTTTTTTTTTAATTTGATATTTGTGAAGGGAGATTTAAACCATGGGTATCTTTATTGGAAACACTATGAAGTAATTCAATACTATATTTAAATGTCATTTGGTACAATTTATTTTTCTATGTTTTGGAGTCTTTGATTATTTTACATCCAATAGTGTTCGCACTCTTTCACATCATATACCCACATTCTTTCATAACATTTGTAAAATATGTTTATCTCATATCTGACCTAGAAGTCTGACCATTATGTAAAACGTTTCACATCTAAAAGTGTGAACCAATTATTAGCCTATTATGAAAAAAAGCACATCCGGTTGAATTTGTAAGTGAGGGAAGGAGTAGAAATAAAATCATGCGAATCTTCAAAGCAACCAAGTTTTGTTGCATTGATAACTCAATTCCCTCTTGTTCTAGTTGTTTCTTTAATTTGTGTATACCATAATTACCCAAAGGAATATATATTTATATGGTAAAAAAAAATCATTGAAATAGATGCTATGAATTTAGCTGGAAGCAACACGCAACTGTTGTTTAGTGATGCACTAATCATACAGAATCATTCTTAATTAGCTTATTGTTTAGATGATTTTCTCTACAGTCTTATTGGAGCTAGCAACAATAATATCTATTAGTTTCTACACTGTAATGTGGGGAAAAACAAAAGAGGATATTGTCGTAGACAATGGAGTTGGTTGCCTGAAATCACCATCGACCACCCAAAAGACCCCTCTATTGCAGAGCTATAAAGCTCAAGAGGTATAAGGCTAATGTGAGCAATTGTGTCAAAGCATGCTACAAATTCTACAGCACCCAGTTGTAGTATAGATAATTATATGAATTTGTTTGTGGTCACTTGTCAGAGCACACCTTATATTACACACACAACTTTGAGGGATCAAAGAAGATCATTTCCATCAGCTAATTTTCCTGGCTCAATTAATTTCCATACAATGAGCAGCTCACAGCACATACCTGTAAACATCAAATGTGCCTCACTCGTATCATTTTTTATTTTTTTTAAAATAGTGTAGGGAATCTTTCTAAAGGAAACCCATTTGGACACGTATCTTAGTAAGATCAGCAAAGTTAAATGACAGAATTGTCAGCATTCAGCAGTCTCTATAAAATGCTGTAGCTTCAGTGATCAGCATTTGGGGTCCAAGAATTAAGACAAACGCCAAGGTCGTATTTACCAGGGAAGGCGAGGTGAACTAAGAACTACAGATTTTATCTCATTCACTTGTCAACGAATATGTTAACTATGATATTGTCAACAGTACGTGATAATGAAACATCTATCTCGAAACTATTATGACTTTCATGGGACTAAACTGTGCAACGCATACATGCATGTGTAATGTGCTTGCACCCAGAGCACATGTACATGCGTGCAGTAAATTCTATCCACGAGAAAATGAAAGGTTCAGAAATTATTCACGCTACATTTACAAGTGAAGTCTTAGGCTGAGTTGTTAGACAAAGGCACTTCGTATGGTGAAGTCTTAGGCTTCATGCAGTGAGGGCTTGGGCTCACTGATTGGCCCTAAGGAAAGTGAAGTATTGTGTGATGTGTTAGAAATCAACACTCCGGAATAGTTTCTCTTAATCTCTCTCTCTCCGGAATTCTCTAGAGCTTCACTACATAATTTAACCTCAGCCACATATTCTTAACTTGTCTAGAAGGTTGGTGAAAGAAAGATAAGAAGTGAGGTGAGGTGAGGTGAAATGTGAAGTGAGGGTAACCCATATATAAATATGTAGAGGTGAAGTGAAATGTGAAGTGAGGTGAGGTGTGTGAAGTGAAGAAAAGAAAGTCAAGAGCTAGTGTGTGTAGGTGTCAAGAAGTGAGGTGTGCAAGTATATTTATGTGAGTTGATGTCTGTCTTGTAAAAGGTCAATTGATGGAGAAGTGTGAAGGCAAAAATAAGCAAGTGTGACTTGTGTCTTTGAAAAAATTTTGTTCTCTTCAACACGTGTTGTCCTCTTTTGTTCAATATGATGAACTAATTTGATTGATTGTATGAGTGTGTGATGAGTCTCACAACTAGCATATACTGAGTTGAACAAGATTTTACTAATAATTATAAGAAGCTTCAATTATGATTAGTCATTTTGAAGTATAGCGTAGTTGTTGTACGGTCCCCGTACCCGTGCCCATTTGGGCCTGGGACCCTGGCCCGGGTGTTTGGCCCATAAAGCAAACCTTTTTTCTACTTAGTGGCCCATCTCGAAGCCATGCGTGCTGCAGGCCCAAGCTTTGCCACTTCGTCAGTTCTCTGCAATTCTGTCCCAAGCAATGACGAAGAAGCAACGCCCTAAACACCCCATCCTTTCTATATTCGGCCGTGCCGTGCCTCAGGGGGCGCCACTGCGGAGAATGGTTGCGGAAGTGGGAACCAAGTTCCAAAGCCATTTTCACCGCTTCTCACTCCCACCTAACCACCCACTTCTGTTCGATAAGACTGGACCGCTTGCTGCACTAACTGGTAAGCGATCATGACTTCTCCACTAACTGTGGACTATAAATACAAGAAGTTTGGGAAAGATGGGGGTTGGAAAAATTTTACAGGAAAAGAGGGGGAAATAGATAGGGAGCAGAGGGAGAACAAGGTGATTCAGACCCTTGGGAAGAGAAAAGTGACCTCATTAAGTCTCAGTGTCAAGAACGGCCCAGTGTAGGAAATCCAAACTCATCGCACAAGTAAGTTGTGGGTCCGAGTGAGGCCCAGCCCAACTGGCCTCATTTTTGGGCGCACACAATTGGCGTCGTTTGTGGGAAGCTCCTACTAAGCAGTGGTTCCGTCGAGACTCGTGCGCAGGAAGATGTCTGGAAGTAACGCCGAGAGTGGCTCGGCAGGATCTTCCCGGGGGTCCACCTGGCGGGAACGGAGGCAAAAGAGACGCGAGGACCGGGCTTACGAGCAATTGGAAGAGCGGTCCGGCCTTGGAGAAGGGTCATATCAAACAGAGAGGACAGTGTCCAATGCTTCGGGGCGTAGGCAGTTTGACGAGAGGGATGAGGAGCTTGAACGGCTGCACAGGTTAGTGCAAGACCTGGAGTTGGAAGCCAGAAACGAGCGTCGCAGAGTGGATCAAGACAACCGAGGGAGAAGGCCTGATGTTGGGGAAGAGCGACGCGGAATGGGATCGAATCAATCAGGATCCCACCACCACCGGGAACGTTCACACTCGAGGGAGTCCCGTCGGCAATGAGACCGTTCACATTCAAGAGAATCTCGCTCTCGATTTCGGGAGTACGAAAATCAAGGCTCGAATTCTCCAGAGGAGAGACGGCCAAGGAATGCGGCAATGGATGCTATGAGCCGTGCACTACGCAGGGCAGCTCGGTCCTCGTTCTCGTCAGACATTGAGCGGGCGCAATTGCCGGACAGATTCACGCACCCACCTTTCAATTTGTATGGTGGGAAAACGGACCCGGTGGAGCACGTTAGCCACTATATCCAGATGATGTCTCTACATACCCGCAATGACGCTCTGATGTGCAAGGTTTTTCCCTCCAGCCTTGGTCCCAGGCTTTAAGGTGGTTTAACTGGTTGTGCAAGGGCTCCATCCACAATTTTACCGAGTTGATACAGGAGTTCGAGACCTGGTTCTTAACATGCAGCCGGGAGCCGCAACTAGTGACGCGCTGTTGTCTATGAAGATGAGGGCAGGGGAAACCCTTCGTGATTATGCTAGCCGATACTGGGAGCTCTACAATGAGATCAGCAGAGGGAACAAGAAGATTGCCGCAAGTAATTTTAGAATGGGAATGCTCGAGGAGTCAGGGCTGAGGGAATCGTTAACTAAGAAACCTCCCGAGGATATGAGGCAGCTAATGAGACGAATTGAAGAATACAAGTGCTGGAAGATGACAGAATACAGAGCAAAGGCAAGGCACAGATGACGGACCATCCACGGCAGAGCGGTTTTCAACCGAGGGCACGGGGGAATTTGAGGATTCAAGAACCAGAAGCACGATTGGGGGAGGTGAACGTGACGTTCAAGGAGCCCGTGCATAAAATTGTGGACAAGATTAAACATGAGCCATATTTCAGGTGGCCGAACCGGATGGCTGGCGACCCTTCTAGGAGAAATCAGAACCTATACTGCACCTACCATAAAGACAGGGGGCACACAACCGAGCAATGTCGAGTGCTGAGGGATCATCTCGGGCAGCTGGCTAAGGCTGGGCATCTAAAGGAGTTTGTGACGGATGTCGGGAATCAAGGGGCAGGGCGAGGTGCCCCACAGAGAGGGAATCCCCTTTCACCCCCTCTTGGGGTGATTGACGTTATCCACGTCGCCCCGAGAGGCCTTTCAACGGCAATAGGGAAGGAGGTGTTGACAGTAGTATCAGCGGAAGGAAGTTCGGGCGTGCCACCTCCCGCAAAGAAGATTAGACACACTCGAGAGCCGATCGCTTTCGACGATAGTGATTTGGAAGGAACTATTCATCCACACGACGACGCACTGATAGTCACGGCCAGGATAGGCAGCTTCGTTGTGAAGAGAATAATGATAGACCAGGGAAGCGGGGCTGAGGTTATGTACCCAGACCTCTTCAGGGGGCTCGGGTTGAGGAACGAGGATCTTTCAAAGTACAACACACCTTTGGTTGGGTTTGACGGGAAGGTGGTAATACCTGAGTGGCAAATCTCTCTGCTTATGAACATGGGGGGCAAGGAGGTAATGGTAAGGTTCATAATAGTTGCCTCGTTCTTACCATACACGACAATACTAGGAAGGCCATGGATCCATGCAATGGGGGCTGTCCCGTCCACTCTGCACATGAAGGTCAAGTTTCCCACCGATTATGGTATTGCGTTGATAAGAGGAAGCCAGCGGGCGGCCCGGCAATGTTTGGTCACCATGGTCGATTGGAAGAAGGAGCAGGCCGAGCTTGAATGTCCGTCATCGGGGGATCCTTTATAGCAATTACAGAACCCGCAAGAAGAGAAGGGTGCCGCGCACCGAGAGTATGCTCAAGGTAAAGGTATTGCCAGATGTAGAAAAATACTTCTAAATAAGGGAGAGCATGGAGGACCGGGAGAAAATCGAAGTGTTGCTACTCCTAATACAAAATGTAGATGTGTTCGCATGGAGTCCATACGAGGTGCCCGGGGTAGACCCCAAATTCATCGTCCATAGACTTGGAGTCGACCCTTCGTTTGCTCTTAAGAAGTAAAGGCCGAGGAGATCGGCCTGGGAGCATGCCGAGGCAGTGAAGGCAGAAGTTTGAAGATTGAAGGATGCTGGGGTGATTAGGGAAATCTTCTTCCCGGATTGGCTGGCAAACACTGTGGTGGTGAAGAAGAAGAACGGCAAGTGGAGGGTTTGCGTGGATTTCACAGATTTGAACCGAGCATGCCCTAAAGACCCTTTCCCTGTGCCAAAGATCGATCAGCTGGTTGACGCCACGTACGGGCACCCGAGGATGAGCTTTCTGGATGCTTTCCAAAGGTATCACCAAATCACCCTAGCGCCCGAGGATCAAGAGAAAATGGTGTTCATCTCCCCGGAGGCTAATTATCACTACACTAGGATGCCCTTTGGACTAAAGAACGTCGGGGCCACATATCAACGAATGATGACGAGAATGTTCTGAGACAAAATAGGGCGTACCGTCGAAGTATACATCGACGACATAGTGGTGAAGAGCAAACAGGAAGAACTGCACATGGAGGACCTTCAGACGGTTTTCATGGTTCTCCGACAACACAAGTTGAAACTTAACGCGAAGAAGTGCGCATTTGGCGTGGGGGCCGGAAAGTTCCTGGGGTACCTGATCACTAGTCGGGGAATAGAGGTCAACCCCGATCAGATTGAGGTTGTGAAAAGACTGAAGCCACCGAGCAACCCGAAGGAAGTGCAAGTGTTAACCGGGATGCTAGCCGTCCTTAATCGGTTCATCTCCAAATTCACGGATCGCTGCCGACCATTCTACCAACTGTTGAAGAAATGGACTGGATTTCGATGGAGTGAAGAATGCGACAAAGCCTTAATGGATCTGAAGAATTATTTAGCATAGGCGCCATGCTTACGGCACCAGAACTAGGTGAGGAGTTGTTCATGTATCTAGCAGTGTCTGAGCACACCGTGAGTGCTGTGCTACTGAGGGACAAAGGAATCCAACAACCCATGTACTACATCAGCAAGACTCTAGTCGACGCTGAGACAAGATACTTGCCCTTGAAGAAGCTAGTGTTAGCCCTAATACACGCCACCAGGAAGCTGCCGCATTACTTTCAAGCCCACACAGTATACGTCCTGACCGAGTATCCCTTGCAGTCACTATTAAAGAGATCAGACTTCACGGGCCAAATAGCAAAGTGGGGAACTCGACTCGGTTCTTTCAACATACGGTACAGACCCCGAAGCTCGGTGAAGGGCCAGGTCCTTGCAGATTTCATTGCCGAATTTTCGCCCAAAGGGAAAGGGGAGTTGGTTTGCTGCCTAGAGGTTCACCCGTGGAGGGTATTCGTGGACGGTGCGTCGAGCTCCACGGGGGCCGGTGCAAGGGTTGTCATAATCATCCCAAAAGGAATACGGTTGGAGCACTCAATTAGGTTGGGTTTCAAAGCATCCAACAACGAGGCACGGTACGAGGCTTTTATGGCCGGACTGAGGACAGCTTCGAGCTTGGGGGCTCGGGAAATTGAGGTATATTCGGATTCGCGTCTGGTGGTTAATCAGGTGCAGGGCAGTTTTGAAGCTCGAGATCTCCGGATGAAAGCGTACCTTGAACGGGCGAAGCAGGTTATGGCGGCTTCGGCGCGGTAAAGGTTTTCCAGGTGGCCCGAACACAAAACAGACACGCCGACTCCCTCGCCACGCTGGCATCGTCACTAGCCGAAGAGATACCGCGGCAAATTAAAGTCGAGCTTGTCTCAGAGCCGAGTGTTAGGATACTGAGTGATTCGGGAAATGCAGGGATCGATGTCGCAACCATCACAACCCTTGCACCGTGCTGGATGAACCCCATCATCGACTTTCTGGCAAAGGACCGACTACCAAGTAACGAAAAGGAAAGCAGCAGGATCCGTAGAATGGCTCCTCGGTATTGGCTATCGGAAGACCGGATTTTGTATCGAAAGTCTTTCGGAGGACCATACCTCTTGTGCTTACACCCAGAAAAGGTGGGTGAGCTATTGGCCGAGCTTCATGGTGGAGTGTGCAGCGGCCACGTGGGGGGACGTTCATTGGCACACCGGGTAATGACTCAAGGGTTTTGGTGGCCTCAAATGCAGAAGGACGCCGCCGAGTATATTCTCAAGTGTGAACAGTGTCAGAAGAATACCCCTTTAATCCATCAGCTTGCAGGCCATCTGAACCCGATCAACAGCCCCTGGCCCTTTGCATAGTGGGGGCTGGACATCATCGACCCATTCTCTTGGGCAACGGGCAGCCAAAAGTTCATTCTGGTGGCTGTCAACTATTTTACCAAGTAGGCGGAGGCGGAGGAATTGGCCAATATACGAGATGTGGATGTCAAGAAGTTCGTGTGGAAGAATATAATCACAAGGTTCGGGGTGCCGAACTCGCTTGTATCAAACAATGGGCTACAGTTTGACAGTCGAGCATTCCGAGAATTCTGTGGTGGTCTCGGTATCAAAAACAGGTACTCAACTCCAGCGTATCCCCAGAGCAATGGTCAACCCGAGGCCGTGAATAAAGTGATTGTGAATGGGCTGAAGAAAAGGCTGGAAGGTGTGAAGGAAAACTGGGCCGAGGAGCTGCCCAAGGTCTTGTGGGCTTATCGCACGACTCCTAGAAGGTCCAACGGGGAGACTCCATTCTCCCTCACATACGGAGCGAAAGCCGTGATACTAATCGAGGTGAGTCTGTGCAGTGCCCGAGTAGCCGGGTTCGATCCCGCTCAAAACGACGAGATGATGGCAGAATGCTTGGACAAGGTGGAAAAATGCCGCGAAATGGTGACTATACGGCTTGCAGAATATCAGTAGAAGCTCACCCGGAGATACAACCGAGACTTAAGAACGAGGGAATTTATTGCCGAAGATTTGGTTCTCAGAAGAGCCGTGTGCAACATGCGGGATACTTATGCCAGGAAACTGGCGCCGACGTGGGAGGGGCCCTACAGGGTCACCGCGGTGGCTGGCACTAGGGCTTACTTCTTGGAAGACCTAGACGAGAGACAGTTGCCTCGACCGTGGAATGTCCATAATCTGAAGAAGTACTATCACTAACAGGCAATCCGCCGAACATAAAGTTAAGTGCGATTTCTTGTGTATGTTTTGTTAATAATAATCATGATGTTTGCTCATGCAGATTCGCATCATTTTACCTAAGGACAGAAACTTGACCCTCGGTTCGATCCCTATCACCGAGCAGGTGGAAACCTTAACCATTTTACCTAAGGACAGAAACTTGACCCTCGATTCGACCCCTATTACCGAGTAGGCGGAAACCTTAACAATGTATTCTAAGGACAGAAACCTGACCCTCGGTTCGATCCCTATCACCGAGCAGGTGAAAACCTTAACCATTTTACCTAAGGACATAAACCTGACCCTCGGTTCGATCCCTATCGTCGAGCAAGTGGAAACCTTAACCATGTATTCTAAGGATAGAAACCTGACCCTCAGTTTGATCCCTATCACCGAGCAGGTGGAAACCTTAACCATTTTACCTAAGGACAGAAACCTGACCCTCGGTTCGATCCCTATCACCGAGCAGGTGGAAACCTTAGCCATGTATTCTAAGGATAGAAACCTGACCCTCGGTTCGATCCCTATCACCGAGCAGGTGGAAACCTTAACCATTTTACCTAAGGACAGAAACCTGACCCTCGGTTTGATCCCTATCACCGAGCAGGTGGAAACCATAACCATTTAATTCTAAGGACAGAAACCTGACCCTCGATTCGATCTCTATCACCGAGCAGGTGGAAACATTAACCATTTAATTCTAAGGACACAAACCTGACACTCGGTTCGATCCCTATCGCCGAGCAGGTGGAGACCTAAATTATTTAAAAGCAGGGATTTGCCTCCTGATTCTTAACCCATTTCCGAGCAGGCGGGGATCCTAAAAGTCGGCTAAAAGGGACAAAAGCCTTAGCCTATATTCTCCAAAGTCAGAGACCAATCCTTGGTTAAATTTACCGGACGAAGCAAACCTCGCTAACCCGGTGATGGGGAAACTCACCTTAAAGAGGTAACCGACAAAGATTCATTACTCGGTCAAAGCGAGAACACATCACAATAAAGCATTAATAGTAAGGCATATAAAACTCAAACTAACAATTAGTCGCCAAAACCCGGCAACTCAAAAGATAAGAAATACAACACAAAATAAATAAATTGTTCCGTCACCACAGCCCGGTGACATAGGCAATTCAATTCATCTAATTTCATAAAAGGAAGGAAAAACAAAGTAGGTTTATATATCCACGGCATGGGCGAAGGACGCGTCCTCTGGAAGCCACTGGTCGGCGAAAGAAGTTGGCAACTGGACATTCTCCCCGGCTTGATCCCCAGCGTGGGGATGGCTAGTCTCCTCCATATCGGTCGGCACCGCATGAGAATCAATAACGTTCACCAATTCCCTCATACTGGAGGTCTCTTCTTCGTCGATGACAAGGGGTGCAGGCTGCGCAGTTTGTGGGGAGCTCGGGAAAGGGATTTTGTCGCAATCCCTCAATGGAGAATCTTCGGGAATCCCCATGGCTTGAAGAGCGGCAAACCAACCCTCCTCGAAACCGAGCTTGTGAGCCTGGCGAATGACCGGCTCTGCCGAATTCTCGGCATCTGCGAACCCCTCGTCATACCACTTGCTTTCGCAAGCCTCCAACGCCGCCTTCGAGTCGGCCAATTTTTCTTCCAACATAGTATTTAAACTCTGGGCCTCCGCCAGTTTAAGCTCGGTGCCACCCAGTTGCACCTCAAGCTCCTCGGACTTACCCTCGGTGAGAGCCTAGGCCTTCTCAGCTAAAGCAATTTTTTTCTCCGCCTCTTCTGCAACCTTCACCTTCTCCTTCACTGTGGCCTCGGCAACGTCCTTCAAAGCCTTCTCCCGCTCGACATCTTCAGCTAGGTCCCTCATCCTCCCGTCCACAATATGCGACAATTGCGCGGCCTGACCACAAAATGGGGATGTTTGTAAGGAAAAATGGAAAGTTCACATACATGAGCAAGTAGAGAATCGAGGATGATAAAGTAAAAGGGAACAGTTACCGCTATGGTGTGCTACTACAATCTCCTCCCTAAGGACTCGTCTGTCCCCTCCGAAAAAGCATGCACGTCCTCGGGTAAAAGAAGGCCACGCGCCAGACTCTGCGCAACACGACCCTCATACCCTTTATCCCACATCCGTGCACTGGCCGTCACGGGGAGAGGCTTGCCATCCAGTTGAAAGGAGGGTCACCATTCCGCCGACGCCCGGGAGGTAGACGCCAGGTTTGTCCTAGTTTGTGCTACCGGCTCCCGGATAATGATACCCGTCGACGGCCGGGGGGCCACATTGCCCGAGCTCGTCTACGTCTGATTCACCATGCGCGGCCTTTTTCGAACACGGGTTGCCGGGGCAGCGGGAGGCGATGCATCTTGGCCAGGGGTTTGTTGCTGCTGCGCGGCTGGCTGGGCCCCTGGGACAAAGCGATTGATTGTCATTTTCCTCCTGGTCACCATGGCGTTGTCTCGGTCGGATTCTGTCTCAGAAGAGCTGACTGATTCTGCGGCTGCGCTTGCTGCCTCCCGAACAGGAGCCTCGAACTCTATAGGGTTCTCGGGCCGGGCTTAAGCGATTGATTGTCATTTTCGGCGCTCCCGCGATACATGCTCAGCTGATTCGTCGCGTATGGGCTGGCGCTCGTCCGAACAAATGAATCGAGGGCCGAGGTTACGTGCCTCACCAACAGTGAGCTTTGGTGGGAAGAAGTTCGCGTGCCGGATGTCTATATATGAGAGGAAAGGGCTGTCAACTAACAACGCCTGACTGAATCCCTGCCAAGTTGAATAAACAGGATCTACGCCAAGGATAAGATGAGAAGCTCGGAGTTGTCCGTCCGAGTGAACGAAAATCTCCGATTGAAGAACAAAATTCAAGTCCCAAACATGTACAACTCTAAGATCCGGTTTGAATCTCTTGCTGTCTGCACAAAGGAAATAAGAGTTAGTGATTACTTACCCAGACAAGAATCAAAAGAGAATAAAAGTAGACAAGTGTTCGGTACCGACCGACATCGCGCGGCGAAAATGCGCAAGGGAGCTCCTCGGCAAACCAATTGCCGCTCACCCGTACAAAATCTCTAGTCGAGTTTCTATTCGAATCTGGTAGGCACGAAATAAGCCGTACCCTTACGTCCCCAGTTTTTAGATAGTAATCCGACTCAATGTTGCCGCACAAGCTATATATATGGTTAATGTCATGATGATTTAGTTGTAACCCGAACAACTGGTTTAGCCTACCTACACAACTCACTACCCGGTAAAAGTTGGGAGGGAGTTGGTCGGTACAGAGGCCGTAAAACCTAAGGGTACCTAGGATCAGAGGGTTAACCGGGAACCTAAGCCCACCCTCTAGAATAGCCATTAAGGGAAAGAAAACCGTGTTCACACCACGGCGCCTTTGGATGTCAATATCATCCATGTTACAGTAGGCAATGTCTACGTCCCTAGGAACATTGTAGGCGGCCCTAAAACTAGTCAAGGCACTTGCAGAAGAAAGAAGATGGGAGTAACCCATTCTATAAGCAAGTACTTTTAAAAGGAAAAGATGTACTGAGATTATTGAAGAATAAAATGAAATGGGATAAACAGAAAGAAGAAGAAGAAGGAAAGGAACTTACTATGGGCTCTAAGGAGGAGGTGTGGTCTGCACTAGGAGATGAACCACGAAGGAAAGATGCTCAGCAGAGTAAAAGATTGAGAGGTGAGAAATGCAAAAGTGAAGGAAAGTGACAGGAGCAATTATTTATAAGCGTAGGGAGCGAGATAAGTGGCATTAATTAATCTGCTGGCGAGAGACCACGCGGATTGCCACCTTAACTGCCACTCGCGTAACGCCTCGGTTCACGAACCGTCAGACAATGATGACGGATAAGCCTTCAATCAAGTCCAAACGCGTCTTTTGAGGCACGCATTAATACACTCGTCAACAGCCGGGTACTGACTCTTCGACTTCCCGGGTGGATTTCAGTCCCTTGTGATCCTTGATTCATCCCCGAGAATGGGGAGCGAATCAAGGGGGGCTATTGTACGGTCCCCGTACCCGTGCCCATTTGGGCCTGGGACCCTGGCCCGGGTGTTTGGCCCATAAAGCAAACCTTTTTTCTACTTAGCGGCCCATCCCGAAGCCACGTGTGCTACGGGCCCAAGCTTTGCCACTTCGTCAGTTCTCGGCAATTCCGTCCTGAGCAATGACGAAGAAGCGACGCCCTAAACACCCCGTCCTTTCTATATTCGACCGTGCCGTGCCTCAGGGGGCGCCACTACCGAGAATGGTTGCGGAAGTGGGAACCAAGTTCCAAAGCCATTTTCACCGCTTCCCACTCCCACCTAACCACCCACTTCTGTTCGATAAGACTGGACCGCTTGTTGCACTAACTGGTAAGCGATCATGACTTCTCCACTAACTGTGGACTATAAATACAAGAAGTTTGGGGAAGATGGGGATTGGAAAAATTTTACAGGAAAAGAGGGGAAAATAGATAGGGAGCAGAGGGAGAACAAGGTGATTCAGACCCTTGGGAAGAGAAAAGTGACCTTATTGAGTCTCAGTGTCAAGAACGACCCAGTATAGTAAATCCAAACCCATCGTACAAGTAAGTTATGGGTTCGAGTGAGGCCCAGCCCAACTGGCCTCATTTTTGGGCGCGCACAGTTGTGATTAACACTAGTTTTTCTGATAATCCTATGTGAGCTCAGAGACACTACTCCACTATGCGAGCCCTAATGAGAACCCTTATTTTTATTGTAAAAAGGGTGTATCTATAAATAGTCACATGGTTATCTATAAATAATCACATGGTTAAAGAAAAAGCTGTAGTATTTCACGAAAGCATTAGAAGTTAGTATTAAATAAATGACCTTCACCAACGAATCAATTATGCATGCCTTCCACCGAAATAAAACATTTGATTATGTCAATGTCTGGCTATTCATTGAAAGGAAAACCAATGATGTTTCGTGGAGAATTATATAGTAAATACCCATTGGGGGAGATTCTTATTTACTCTATTTAAGATACGTAGAAATTATTGAGAGAGAGAGAGAGAAAGAGAGATGGCAAGTAGCTATTGGTACAAGGATGTTCTGCCGTTTTCAGCCATGGTTGCAGTAGAATGCACTAACGTCGGCGTAAACACCTTATATAAAGCAGCAACTTTGAAAGGGTTGAGCTACTACGTCTTTGTTTTCTATTCCTTTGCCATTGCTACAATGGTTCTTCTTCCCTTGGTCTCCATCTTTCGTCGATATTTCTCTTAACCTGCTTTTCTATATCATGCCCAAAGAAAAAATATATTAAAATAAAAATAATTTGACAAAAGGATATATTTTTTTTATTTGATACATGTAGAACAACAGGGCTTCCTACATTCCAGTTGTCTCCCCTCTATAGAATTTTCCTACTTGGAGTGATGGGTATGTACGAGAATATTACCTAAAATGTTTTTGCTATTTGATTTAGATAATTTGAGATTTGGACATGATGATATAAGATTTATGTTGGGCCGGAGGGAAGGTTTCTAGCTCGGTCATCTGAGTATATAGGTATAGAATACAGTTCACCGACTCTTGCTTCAGCAGTCAGCAACCTCACCCCGGCTTTTACCTTCATACTTGCAGTCATTTTCAGGTTTCTTTTCTTTCTAAGCCTTTTTTTTTCTTTTTCTTTTTCTTTTTTTTTTAACAAGTTTGATTGTAGTATTTTCTATCAGAGATGTAATATTTTTTACAAATTATAATAGTAAATTGTCTTTTTTTTTTTTTTTTACATGGAATTATCACTAACATCACTTTATTTATTTTTTTTTTTTATTATCTATTTTTCATTTGATCTAATTTTGTAAAAACTTTATTATCAATTTTTAAGAAAGATTACACCTAAGTTAAAATTTGAAACTATAAAACTAGAGTTTTGAAAGTTTTTAGGGATGAAAGCTAAGGTTAACATTTTACTACAAGTTTTATTATATTAAATTTATGAATTGATTCATCAAAAAAAAAAATTACAAATTGATACGTCACATTCACATTCATTATCACGTCAATTTGTAAAATATTATATAGTAAAACTTGTAAGTGTTTAATGTTTTTCTTTATTTTTTTTTTCTTCTTATTTTATTGTATCGTATTATATTATATTATATATATTCAATCGGTCCCATATAGCTTTATTAATTAAGCTAATTGAATCTTACAATATATTAAACACTTATAAACCATCATTCCATCCTTCCTCCCTACCACCTAGTGATGATGTGAGATTGGTGTTCACCCACATTAACCTAATTTAAACAAAGATTAAAATTAATATAAAAATTGTTTAATCATCATGTTTTTCAACAATGACAAATATCTCTTGCTTATGAAAGCTAAAGGAATAATATAATATATTTGCTGGTTTTTTATCGTATTTGGGCAATGTAGATTATTGATTAAATGTCAATTTATGGTACAAATTAAGAACTACGAAATGGACAAAGCTTTTAAAAGAATATCGACGGTGCAAGAAGTCAAAACTTTTGAGAAATCTAATTTTGACCCCATTGATCTAATAATCAAATTAATTATCACTTGAATTAATTTAATTGATAAAAGTTGACTGAACACAATGATGAAGTAATTAAGGGTACGCATCCAATCAACCAATCTGACGAAACCAACCCAACTTAATTCAACATGGTATCTTGGGTTGGATTTCATGAGTTGGTAGGTCAAGTTGGGTTGGAATTTCTTTTTTAAGTCCCAATTAGTCGGGTTGGGTTTAGGTTGATAGGTCAACTCATTTGACCAAACCCGATCTACCATATATATAAGTTTATTTTATTGCCTTTGTTTTAAATTTTTAGTTTGATCTATTTTGGTATTTTAAGAATTAGCTTTCATGAATTTGGAAATTTGCAATATAATTTAGGCTTATTATGTGATTTGTAATAATTTATTAAAAAAGTAATTAAATAGTTAATGAAAGTCCAATTTTTTATGCAGTGATATATGTATGAACAACCCCACCAACCATCCAACCTAACTCGCCTATGTGGGTGGGATTGGTTTCCACACATTTTATGAATGGGTTAGAAATCTCTCAACTCAACAAGAATAGTTTGGGCTGAAAAAACCTTCTAACCTGAACCATTCACACTCCTAGAAGTAATCATATAAGAATACCACGATCCAAAAATAGAAAAATAAATAAAAATAAAAAATCAACACAAAGACTTGTGACAAAGTGGAAAACGTTTGAAGAACTTTTCAAAAAATAAAATCACTCTAGGTATAACCACCCCAATGAAAACTCACTATATATTAAATAAATAAATAAAAGTGACATCAGTCTCTATTTACAAAACCTTTGCATTCAAACTCAATATAAGTAAATAATCCATTTGCCTCTCACCATAGAGGATCCAGAATTTTGGATCTCTTCAAGGCAATCTTCACCATAAATAAAGTCATTAAATTCAGAACTTCGGTACAACAATAAACTCATTGATAAGAGTTAACAACTTCTATGGTTTTGATGGAAACTAAATTAAGGCTCTATGGGTGTAAAAGCATAGGGAATTAAGGATTTTCTATTTAGGTTCAAGGAAGGAAAGGCTTTCTTAAATGTTTCTTCTACAATTATCTTTTTTTTTTATTTTTTTATAAGCTTCTACAATTATCTTATTTACGAAGGTTGTGCGTTAAAGGGTATTTAAAGATAGGTAAAAATTAGGTTAAAACAGTCTTCGAGTAGAATTAGGATTACAAAATCTATAACCTTGGTCAAGCAAGGATTAAGAGAAATCTCTACTTCATTTTAATGATCATCACCCGAGCAAGGTATATGAGTTTACTCAAGCAAACCCTTCTTCAACTTGAGATTTTCAAGCAACTCCAAATTCAACACTTTACCTAAGAAAAATACGATAATTACATCCCTCGTTGACGCACTTTTGATAGAGGGATTTGATAACACAAATCTAAATCCTAATATTTTTTAATTGTCCTGCTTGTTGCGTTATTTTGAGTCTTTATTTATCTATTTTTATGACAAGATTTAAAATTTATTAATGCATCTCTCCCTTATGAATACGAGATTGTCTAAATGTAGTACAATGGTTATAACACATCTTTTATGAATTTAGTCTATACTTTGTAAATTTGATATTTTTCCTTTTCCTAAGGCACTATAATACTGATTTGATTTATCTTGCCGTCCATATAGTAATTTATTTATTGGGCAAATTACAACTTATATCCACCTGTGATTTTACTGTAATTTAAGTTGCCTACCTGTGATTTAAATTTTAACATTTTATCCACTTGAGGTTTGACTAAAATTTAAGTTGTCTACCTATAGTTTGAAATTCCATGATACAAGTGTTCTTATGGATAGTATTGTGTGTGTGTGTGTGTGTGTGTGTGTTTTGGAGGAGAGAAACACCAAAGTATAGCAAAATTACATATTTAGCTCTATTTTTAATAGATGTGGGTTATAGAAATCTAATTGAACTAACATCAGATGAGTAAAATGTCAAATTTCAAACTATAAGTAGACAACTTAAATTTCGACCAAACTATAGGTGAGTAAATTGTAATTTGTCCTCAAAAATAATGCTAAATCCACAACAAATCTAAGTAGCAAATTATTACTAATGAATAAAAAAGTGATGTCAATAGTACGAGCTCAAATTCCCACTAGTAACAATTTGCTACTTTGGATTTGTTCTGAAAATGTTGTAGACATCTCACATTACTCCTTTCTTAATCACCAAGTAGAATACATCTATGTTTAATTACTATCACCAAATTTTATTCTTTCCTCACCTGTTTATGGGTATTTCGATAAGGATGGAAGTTCTAGCATTGAGAAGCTCAATCACTCAGGCTAAAATCATGGGAACTTTAGTATCAATATCAGGTGCATTAATAGTAGTTTTCTATAAGGGCCCTACAATCATATCAATCGCATCTCAAGCACCACCCCTTCCACATCATTTTCCATTGGGCTCATCACAAACCAAATGGGTCATAGGTGGCCTTTTACTTGCAGTTGAGTATCTTCTGACTTCAATCTGGTTCATTGTTCAGGTACTTTATTGAGGCAATTCTTTGAAATCTCAGTGTTTTAGCATGAGATTTGGCAAACTCAACGAAAGCGACAAATGTATAAGCTAAATTTAAAATTTTTGGCATTTTACAGACCATGGTCTTTCTATAGTTCTTGTTTGCGACAATTATATCTGCACTAGCCGCTATCGTATACTCGGTAAGATACGTGGACTACAAAAGGATAATCAGGCTATTGATAATGTCTAACTTTCATTCTCTCATATATCAGAGCATTGGTTTATCATTAAGCACTGTTGTTCACACATGGGCCTTGCACTTGAAGGGGCCTGTGTATGTATCAATCTTTAAGCCCTTGTCAATAGCCATTGCAGCTGCTATGGGTGTCATATTCCTTGGTGATGCTCTCTATCTTGGGAGGTACACCATTCTCTCTCACTGAAGCAAGTGTACGTGCATGCACAAAAGATACACACATTACATTTCCCCCCTTTTGAACACTAGAACACGCAAATATTTTGGAAGCACTGAAAAACAAGTTCATTTATGTTTTTGGCTTTCTACAAGTGAGTAGATACATGGATATTTATAGGCTAAATTAGATCTATCTAGAACCTTCATAAGTAATTAGTACATGCATTCACTCCTAATTAACACTCATACAAGAAGTTCATTAATTTTATACATTAACAATACAGTATTGCCACC
Organism: Quercus ilex subsp. ballota; assembly: GCA_032727855.1. NCBI lineage: Eukaryota > Viridiplantae > Streptophyta > Magnoliopsida > Fagales > Fagaceae > Quercus > Quercus ilex. The sequence goes on from CM064909.1 coordinate 77,049,284, forward strand.
CCTAACAATACTAAGTACATTTCTAGAAAAATGAGTTCGTATTTTAAAATCACGTCAACAGAAAATTAGATTTCTAATCGAGAAGAATGATATCAGCTAGTGAAGAAACACACGAGTTTCACAAGTATGATCACACAGATTTTGATTCAAGCACTAACACAGTGAAGGAAAATATGCAAGAAAGAGAGAAGAGAAAAGAGAGAACGAAGAGTAAAACAGAGAGAGATTTGAAGAAGCTCTGAGAGGAAAAACTAAATTGTTATTCACTCAATGAATTGATATATTACACACATCTCCTATTTATAAGGAATTATACAAATAGATAGGATCTAGATCTTTCTAAAGGCCCTAACTGACTGTAACAGATTTTCCCGCCACACTGGAGCTTGAACTGCTTGGGCTTCAACTGACTCGTGCTACACCAGCAATACACGTGTCATAACTAACTTTCATCCATGCTGAAACGACACGGTTTAATTAAATATCTTGCACGTGTGTGAACATAACACGTGAGAACTGTTTAACTGTCTTCCTTCTTGGACTGCAAGTGTTGCTCTGTTTCTCCATCTTTATCAGCTAGTACCTCTGTTAGTTTTTATCTTTTAACAATTCATTGACCATCTTTTCTTACTAATGTTTCAGTATCATTGGAGCAATTATATTATCAATTGGGTTTTATGCTGTCATATGGGCAAAAGCTAAAGAAGATTTGAGTGAGGACTCTTGCTGTGGCAGCCTGGGATCTTCAAACAATGGCACCGAATAGACCAAATTAAGGTGCTCACTAGAGTTGAATTTCTTCTCTGGGGTCAGAGCTCCCTAAATTATTTTCAAATTTGTTCCTGCCACTATACTAAGAGGAAACGCAAACCTCTGCAAAAGGTTCGACAATTTGACAGGATCCAAAACTAGCATGAAGCAAACTACTAAAACTGTTCCTATGCATAAATGTGTGTTGTACGCATGCAAATTGAGGGTCTGTTAATTTTCCTGTTACTTTGTATAATAATGTTAGATGAAATTATCTTAAAATGAAACCGTTTTAGTGCAAATTATTTTTTTTTATAAAAATAATAATAATAATAATAAATTCAATTATTATAGAAAAAAATGTTATGTCCACAACATTTTTACAACACTTTCATAACAAATTTTATGTGCCAAGTTGTTATTAGTGGTTATGGGTGGGCAAAAAAGTAATTTAAGTTGTGAATTTAAATTAGAACCAACAACAACTTTCCAACTATGATTTGTTGTGAAAGTGTTATAAAAATGTTATGGACATGATACTTATCTTATAACAGTGGGTGAGAGAAATTCTAGTTCTCTTAAAAAAGAAGAGACTATGCACCCAAACAAGACCTTGGAAAAAAATCTAGTGCTAATCAAACAAAAGAAAAACAAATATAACTAATAATTTTTCATTCTTTAGAGTACACAACTAGAAGTTGATTCTTTCTTCTTCCTAGAACTATAATGTCCTAGGCTTGAAAAGGGAGAATTTTTTTTAGAGTACACAAGTAGTAGTTGATTCTTCCTAAAACTAATATAACTAATGCTATATAGGCATAGAATATTCCATAATAGGCATAGAGTATTCCATAAATATATACTTTCTCTTCTTATATGAATAGCGGGTCCCTTCTACCATGCATATTTAATTAGTGAAATCTATTATTATATGAGATGAAAGAGATAGTAAATATTTATTACGTTGCCAGAGTACTCTATCTATAATAAATAGTGAGTATGGCATAAATCAAGGAAAATCAATTATTCTTCATTCAAGACCTAATGAGTTCCTAGGTTATAATCTTCTCTTTTACAGGAGAAATTATGCACTCCTTGGGCCACCATATTCAGAAATTTAGAGATTTATCACAATAAAAATATTTATAAAAAAAAATAAAAATAAAAACATTTTGTTCTTTCCTTCTCATTCTTTTCTCGTTATAGATATGAAATTATCAACATTTTCTTATTTCTAGACTAAGATTTGGACCTCCTAATTCGAACTCAGACTTGGGGTTGACAACTCCTAAAATTAATTAAAAATTAACTATCATTAATCACCAACTCTGTTAATCTTTTGCCCCAATCCAATTCAAGGTAAAATTTAGATACAGTGTTTGGTATGGATTAAAATAAAATAAAATAGAATATTATTAAAATTGAAAAGTTAACTGATGCTCTTAAAGCATTAGTTTAAAAAATACTTTTAGAAACATTTTATAGGAAAAATAAAAAAGCAATGGACTTTTTTGACACATTTTTATATTTATCATGAAAGTTATATAAAAAATAATTTCTAAAATTTTCCATTAACAAATGCCCTAAAAACGCTCTTAAGTGGACCCTTATTAAAATTGTATTTGAACCATATTTGACCTTGATTTCATAAACTTGTTGTAATAGGTGAATATTCTAATTCTTTCTTACACATGTACCCTAGTAATTTCAATTTACTCTAAAGAATATACGATAAACTAGTGATTATTTTAACACAATTTGGCCAAATAATAATTAATGTTTTTAAAATAAAAATGATCTAGGATAGCCACTTTGGGCTAAATTTAACCACCACAAGTGTATCCGGCCTCATTAATTTAGTGCATAATGTAAACCCAAAGGTACCATGTATAGTGAAGTCTTAGGCCCCTTTGCAAGCCACGTGTGGTGCAGCCTTGTGTTTCTGACGGGCTTCGTGCTGTGAGGGCTTGGGCTCACTGATTGGCCCGAAGCGAAGCGAAGTATTGGATCTGAAGTACATTAGTCTATCAGTCTGAACTTGTGTCCAGTGGGCTTTGGCCCTAAAATCTCCTTATTTTTAAAAAGGGGTCCTTAACCCTCACTTGTCTCTATAAACAGTCACAACTCACAAATTTTTTTTTTGGAGAATCGTATAAATAATCACATGGTTAAAGAAAAGCTATAATATTTCAAAAAATCATAAGCATAAGTAATTGGTATTAAATAAATGACCATCACCAACCAATCAATTATGCATGTCTTCCACTGAAATAAAATAAACTGATTATGTCACTGTCTAGGTAAAGCTATTCATTAAAGCAAAACCAATGATATTTCGTGGAGAACTATAGAGTACCACTGGGAGAGATTCTCGTTTACTCTATTTAAGATACATAGAAATCATAGAGAGAGAGAGAGAGAGAGAGAGAGATGGCAAGTATCTATCGGAAAAAGGATGTTCTGTCATTTTCAGCCATGGTTGCAGTAGAATGCTCTAACGTCGGCATATACACCTTATTCAAAGCAGCAACTTTGAAAGGGTTGAGCTACTACGTCTTTGTTTTCTATTCTTTTGTCATTGCTACTCTTGTTCTTCTTCCCTTGGTCTTCATCTTTCCCCGGTATTTCTCTTAACCTCCTTTTCTATATCATACCATATTAAAAAATATGTATTTTAGAATATAAGTACAATGGGCTTAGAGTCTTAGACCCATTGTTCTTGGTTTTTTGTAATCCACATATATTACTTGTATAACACATTTTATCTACTAGCTATATAAGAGGTAGACTCTTGTATTTTATTTTACACGGTTTAATATACAATATTTCAGACTTTAATTAATTAATATGATGCATGCAGAACAACAGGGCTGCCTACATTCAAGTTGTCTCTCCTCTATAGAATTTTTCTACTTGGAGTGATTGGGTACGTACGAGAGAATATTACCCAAAATGCTTTTGCAATTTGATTTGATTTTGATAACTTGAGATTTGGACATGATATATAAATGGGAAACTAGAAATGTGTGTTTTATATAAGATTTATGTTGGGCTGTATAGCAGGTTTGTAGCTCAGTTATGTGGGTATATAGGTATAGAATACAGTTCTCCGACTCCTGTTTCGGCCGTTAGCAACCTCACACCTGCTTTTACCTTCATACTTGCTGTCATTTTCAGGTTTCTTTTCTTTCTAAGTTTTTTTTTTTTTTTTTTACAAGTTTGATTTTAGTTTTTTTTTTTTAATCAAAAAAACGTGATAATATTTTTACAAATTATTATAATAGTAAGTTGTCCTTGATTTTTACATGAACTTATCACTAAGATCACTTTTTTTTTATCTATTAATGAGACTTTATCATCTCAATAGTTGGGGATAAATAATATAATATTTGCTCATTTTTCTTCTTGTATTTGGCCAATGTAAATGGTTGATTAAATGTCGGTTTATGGTACAAATTAAGAATTACAAAATGGAAAAATGTCTTAAAAAGATGGTGCAAGAAGTCAAACTTTTTTAGAAATCTAATTTTGACCCCATTGATCCAATAATCAAACTAATTATCACTTGAACTAATTTAATCAATAAGAGCTTACTGAACACATGCAATGAAGAATTAACTAAATAATGTGTGCATACAATCAACTAATCCAACAAAACCAACCCAATCCAACCTAACATCTCAGGTTGGACTTCATGAGTTTTTTTTAATAGTGAATTTGGACTTCAGGAGTTGGTCGGTTAAGTTGGATTGGAATTTTGTTTTAAGTCTCAAGTTAGTTGGGTTCAGGTTAATAGGATTTTCAATCCGTTTGATCCAATCTGACCCATCATATAAATAAGTTTATTTTATTTTACCTTTATTTTGAATTTTAAATTTGATTTATTTTGTATTTTGAAAATTTTAATACAATTTAGGCATATTATGTGATTTGTAATAATTTTATAAAGTAGTTAAATAGTTAATGAAAGTACAATTCTTTTACAAGTTCTAAAAAATGTAAAGCACAACCCACTGACCCAACCCAAACGATTACATGGGTTGGATTGGGAATTTCTCACCTTGACAAGGTTGGGTTGTGTGGAAAAAACCATCAAACCCAACACAACCTAACCCATTCACACTCCTAAAAGTAATCATAAAAATATACCACTCCAAGGATAACCGCCACAATGTAAATTATATATAAATTTAAAAAATACAATAACCTCTATTTACAAAAACTGTGCATTCAAACTCAACATAAGCAAACAGTCCATTTGCAGGGCCAACCCTAGACATTTTGGGGCTTTAAGCAAGAACTAAAATAGGGTCTTTTTATATTTATGTATTAATTAAATTAATATTTATTTAATATTTTTATATTATAATATATTTCATTTTAAATCTTATTTTCTTGCCCTTTGAGATGCAAATTAACTAATCAAATCTTTGTATTCAAGTTCTTCTAATATCTCATTTTCAATCGATAATATAGCTGTAGGGACTCGATTTTTGGAAGGACCCTCTGAACTTAGAAGGGATGTAATCCTGTAGGCCCCAAACAATGAATTTGTAGAGAGTGGGTTGAAGAAATTGGCCCTTACAGGCAAACGGAGCTTCATCGTGGATTCATTGCCATTGAAGGCTAAGCGCCTGGATTCTTTGCTACAAGTGCTCCTCGGCATTCGTCCGAGGAGCTTGGCCCTCTCCCCCCCCCCCCCCCCTCTTCAGGAGGGATCCTATACATTATATACCCCTCACCCAACCGATCCTAGCCCTACATTTGTTGAGCGATCAGGACATTACTCAGGTGCCTGTCCTATTAGCCGCCTTCCCATTCTCTTTGTGGGTCGCGGCAACCAAAGTGGCACTGGTGCGGAGTCCTTTCCTCATTAATGCGGCCAGGGCGGTAGTCAGGTGCATTTAATGTGGAGGTGACCGTTTGTCATGAGCTTGTCCCTCCACCAGATTTCCATTGCTGGCGTGTGGTACTCCTTCTCAGCTCTTTGAGTAGTCAGGAAGGCTTCCTTGGGGGTATTGCCCATTGCCTTAAGATTTCGGATGTCCGAGGATGGGGTCGTCCTCGGCCTGGCCTGTTGAGCACCTGCGCTCCTTGCTTTTATCCTCGGACCATGGGTGCGTCCTCAGCTTGGGCCTTCGGCCCTGAAACGGAGTGGACTGGGCCGTAGGATTCTTTGGCCCCACAATAGTCCCTCAAAATCTTGCTATCCGCATCCTCGGGCGGAGATGAGGATTTTGATGTCCTCGGGCCTGCGACGCATCCCATTGAGTCTGGTCCTCTGTCAGTACTGGAGACTTTTCATCTACCCCAGGTGCGTTACTGACGCCTCGAAGTGCACAACGCGCCTTTCATTAAATCCAGACGGCTCTGTGCTCCCCACGTTCAACGGGAGGATGACTATCCAACGATGGGGATTCGCCTAGCATTTAGGGGCGGGAAAACCCGCACGGCTCCTTGATTTGGGGTATAAATACCCATTCGAAAAGCCGGTTCCTCTGTTTACTCGCAACCAAGAGTCTACGTTTCCAGCATAAAAAGCCTATCCGAGGAGATTCTACTCATTTCTGTAAGTCGCTCTATCTCTCTTCGTATTTTCTTCCTCTCTATTCTTCCTTCTCTTTCATTTGCTCTTTTTTAGCTCACTTAGGCATCATTTGGGATGGGTAGATTTAAGAAATATGTTTATACTGAAAAGGCGATGGAGAAATTCATCGCCGACTATAATATTCCGAGCAACGTGGGCTTGAGGTATTGTGAGGAGGGCGAGTGGCACCTTCGGAGGCAGGAGGGTGAGGTGATGATTCCCATCGTTGCCTTTGTTGAAGGTGGCATGAGAATACCCATGGGGTCAGTGATGAGGGGTTACCTGACGTACTTCCGGCTAGCCCTCACCCAGTGTGCCATCAACGTCTTCAAAATTCTGGGTTGTGTGGACGCCCTGAACGAGAAGATGGGGCTGAGGTTGACCCACCACGACGTAAACTGGTGTTATAACCTCTAGTGCCTGAAGGGCAAGTCGTACTACCTGAAGACCAGGGATGATAGGGTCCGGCTTATCCAGTGCCTCCCTGAGTCCAGCAAGGGGTTGAATAAGGACTTCCTCATTGTGTCTGGAGAGTGGTACGATAGCCTTCACTGCCCAACGACGGAGGGGACCCCAGGTGGGGCAGTGGGAAAATGGGAGGAGGGCTCTGGGTCCCTAATCAGTTCCATTCTTTACTTCGCCCATCTCTTTTTGCGCCATTTGGTTACTAATGTGAATGTGTCTTCTTTTGCAGATCCGCACACCTTCACGCGCCACTTCAGCCTGATCAACCGGGAAGACTTGCAGAAAGCGTTGAGGGCAGAGGTTTTCGTGAACGAAGCCGATAATTAAGTTAGGGTCACCCACCAGATCTTGGGATATGACCCGGCTCAAAAATCATTTGCGGCACCGAAGTACGTGATCAGAGCAAAGGATCCTCGGCTTCAGAAAATAACCGTGACTGAGGACGGGTTCCAGTTTCCCGAGGAGCCCTCCACATCAGAAGGCGTAACACCTGCGGGTCCTTCTTCCTCCCATAGACTTTCGGAGCCCGCCGGAGAAGGCCTAGAGAGGGAAGTAGAAGTCGCTGATTTTGGCCCAGCCGAGGACGAGTTTGACGTTTTTGAACAAGTTCACCAGTCCGAGGACCCTCCAAGAGACTTGGGTGACCCTCGTCTGACAGAAGCAGACTTCCTAGCGTTCGAGTCCCCTCCCCGGTACGAGATGGGTTACAAGAAGAGGCCCCAATCTAGCCTGTTGGATTTGATCGAAGGCCAACCGGGGAAGTCAAAGCCAAAGCTTCCCCCTCCTCCTCCAAAGACTCACTCTGCCCAGGGCAAATCGGCCCCTACCCAGTCAAGGCTTCCCCCTTCTCCGCCTCAAACGAGTCTGCCCTTTAGGCGCGAGCCCTCTGATCCTAAGCAGAGAAAGGACAAGGGCAAAAGGCCAGCTGAGAAAAAGTCTGGGTCCCCCCGTGAGGAGGGCGATAATCGGCGGCCGACAAAACAGTTGAAGATAGGCTCCCGTGGCCAGGATAAGCAGGTTGATACCCAGCCCGAGGCTCAGGCCTGGCTTCCTGCCCCAATACTACATGGGGGGCCTCTTAGGGACGATTCCTCCCTCAGGGACTTCAAAGAGGGCGAAGGCGCTTATGTGGCCGACGCGTTGGAAAGGTGCCTACTACTCCCAGCGGACATGGCGGAGCTGGGGACTATGAGGAGCGGGGAGGTCTTCCTCTGCCTCAAGCGGTACTTGGGAATGGTAAGTCCCTCAACACTTATGATTTTTTCTAGTTGCAGTTTTTCTTCCCCTTTTCTGGGCTCGGCTGATCGTGTACTCGTTTTGTTTGGCAGGCCGTTCAGGCCACTTATAGGTTGGAGGACGCAGCCCGTGACCAGGGGAAGGCCATGGACGTGGAGCGTGAGAAACGCTTGGAGGCCACCCGGACCCTTAAAAACTTCGAGGCCGATCTTGCCAAGGCCCGGGAAGAGCTGAGGGTGATGACCAGTGCTCGGGACAACGCCCTGTCAGGCTTCGTCGGCTTCCAGAAGCAGGCCGAAGATCAGTCGAAGCGCCTGGGCGAGGCAGAGGAGCAGTTGAGGATCGCAAAGGAGCTGCTTGCTGATCTGCCAAAGAAGGTGGCTGCTGCCGAGGAAGCCAAGAAGGTGGCTGAGTGGGACAAGGATGAGGTCGTGAGGGCCAAGTTTGAGGCTGACCAAGGCAGGGAGGAGGCCCAGGCCACCAAGCAGGAAGCCGAGGAGGAGGCCTATGTTGCGGGGATGGCTGAGACAGAAGCAGCCTTCAAGGCTCAAGTCCCCGGGTTGTGCAGGCGCTACTCTGCTGAGGTTTGGAGGGAGGCTCTTAGACAGGCTGGGGTTGAGGCCTCGTCCGACTTGTGAATGGAGGAGAGTGTGTACTACCCTCCTGCCATCCGCGAGACAACTCCAGGTGGCGCTGAGGCCGGAGATGCTACAGAGGAAGCCAGTGCTGCTACGGGTGAGGACACCTCAATCGCTGAACCCACGGGTGAGCTTGTTCAAGGAGGTGACCCTCCCGAGGTAGCTGAATCAGGTGAGGGCCCCATTAAGGAGGCGCCCTAGGAGGTTGTAAGGTCCACCTCTGAAGCCGAGGCTCCTTCCGCTGAGGAGGCAGCCGTTCCTGCCGAGCCTTTGCAGGCCGTCTCTCTTGGCCAGAGCTTAGAAAGCCCTGAAGTCGTTACGGACCAGCCCCCTACTGAAGGAGGAGAATATATGGGAGGGGCAGGCCCCTCAGTGCTCCTGTCTCTCTTGTCCTTCGCATCTTTCTTTTTCCCTTTTCTCCTTTTTTTTTTTCTAGATTGTAATGTGGTGTTCATCATGTAATCTTCATGGATTTAATGCAGTATGATTTTTATTCCTCTTTCCAATTGTTCTGGCTGTTTGTACATCTGCGTGTTATTCGTTTCCTCTTTCCTTTGTTGTTTTTTTTTTTTTTTTTTTTGCATGATTCTATCACCAATTGTACTTCGGCCAGTCATGGCAGCGATTGTAACAACGTGAAGGTACGTACGCATAGGCAGGCCTTTTATGTCTCCAGGACCAGGTGGGACTCTTGCTTTCCCAACATTCTAACACTTAGAATCTTCTGAAGTAGTTAGTTTCCTCGTAGGCGTGAGTCCGAGGACCATGCAGTGCTTTTGGTTCTGTCTAACACTTAGAATCCTCTGAAGCAGTTAGTTTTCCTATAGGCCTGAGTCCTAGGACCATGCAGTGCTTTTGGTTCTGTCTAACACTTCGAATCCTCTGAAGCAGTTAGTTTCCCCATAGGCCTGAGTCCTGGGACCATTCAGTGCCTTGGTTTTGTCTAACACTTAGGATCATCTGAGGTGGTTAGTTTCCCTATGAGCCTGAGTCCGAGGACCATGTAGTGCCTTGGTTCTGTCTAACACTTAGGATCATCTGAAGTGGTTAGTTTCCCCATAGGCCTGAGTCCGAGGATCATGCAGTGCCTTGGTTCTGTCTAACACTTGGTCTTGTGAAGTAGTTAGTTTCCCCATAGGCCTGAGTACGAGGACCATGCAGTACCTCGGTTCTGTCTAACACTTGGTTTTTGAAGTAGTTAGTTTCCTCATGGGCCTGAGTCCGAGGACCATGCAGTGCCTTGGTTTTGTCTAACACTTGGTCTCTGAAGTAGTTAGTTTCCCTATAGGCCTGAGTCCGAGGACCATGCAGTGCCTTGGTTCCGTCTAACACTTAGGATCATCTGAAGTGGTTAGTTTCCCTATAGGCATGAGTCTGAGGACCATGCAGTGCCTTGGTTCTGTCTAACACTTGGTCTTTGAAGTAGTTAGTTTCCCCATAGGCCTGAGTCCGAGGTCCATGCAGTACCTTGGTTCTGTCTAACACTTGGTTTTTGAAGTAGTTAGTTTCCTCATGGGCCTGAGTCCGAGGACCATGCAGTGCCTTGGTTTTGTCTAACACTTGGTCTCTGAAGTAGTTAGTTTCCCCATAGGCCTGAGTCCGAGGACCATGCAGTGCCTTGGTTCTATCTAACACTTAGTCTTTGATGAAGGAGGTTATCCTCAGCGTTGGCCATACTAGTCTTGGCGTGATGATGGCCTTGGCCCGGCCTCGTCGGAAGTGCGGCGTCATGCGCACCGAACTATTGACCCCGGCGTGCCTCGGGCCAGGCTTGTTTGTGACCCTTAGCCTCATACGTGGTAGTGGCGCTGCCCTCAGTTCAAGTTTCTGCAGTCATCAGCTACGAGGCGTCCCCTGACGATTCGCGTTCCGCGCTTGACGTTTCGAGACACGAGGCACGCTCTCATTAATATTCTTTTGGACTGATGAGGATCGAACGACTGATAGGTGCTTTGGAATTTGGTCAGGATTAATGTCACCGGTAATCCACCTTTCGAATTCTGCGTAACCCCGTTCTTATCAATCTTTAGCCCCTATTTAAGGCTACGTAGGAGAAGTGACCTTTTACTCTTCATGAACCCTCCAATATACCAGGAAATATGTCCTCCCAACTCTCAGAGCCCCTTCAATGACCCCGCCAAAAGTTGTGACAAGAGTTTGGAGAAATGGGACGGCGTTGGATGGGGGTGAGTGTGCATAGGCCCAAAGTCCTCCTCCCACGACGGAGAGCCGCCAACGTAATGGCTCGTGCCAGATCTCCGGTGCGGCCAAATCCGTGCACCATCCTGATGGTGCCCCGCACCGCGGCCGAGAGGGAGGTCTCTGAAGTACATAATGTTCTTCCCCGGGGCGTTGCCACGCCGGTGGAAGCTTGCAAGGATGCATCATATATGGTGCCCGGGTGTTGCCGTCACCAACGACCAACCACCGTGGGGCTGGAAGAGAATCAAGGGAACAACATGAGGGAGGGTCGTCCGGCGCCCTTGCATCTGTTCCTCTCTTTGCGCCAGCGCCACCGCACCGGCTTGGGCGTTGTTGGTGGCCTTGAAGCAGGCCCGCCTCAGCCCCCCTCCCCTTAGTTAGCTTTAAAACAAGCTCGTCTGGGCCTTTGTTTGTAGAGTTGGCTTTAAAACAAGCCTGTCTGAGCCTTTGTTTGTATGTTGTAACTGTTCTTTATTTAATAAAATAACGACATTTGTCTTCTTTCTTCCGAATCTTTTACTTTTCTGCAATGGCGTTTTTTTTTTTTTTTTTTTTTTTGCCTCTTTTTTTTAAACGCATTCTTGTGAACTTTCCATCAACTGACTTTTCGGGGACGATTGTCCGTTGCGCCTGTTAGTGCACAAATTCTTTCCACAGACGGCGCCAATTGTAGGGACTCGATTTTTGGAAGGACCCTCTGAACTTAGAAGGGATGTAATCCTGTAGGTCCCAAACAATGAATTTGTATAGAGTGGGTTGAAGAAATTGGCCCTTACAGGCAAAAGGAGCTTCATCGTGGATTCATTGCCATTGAAGGCTAAGCGCCTGGATTCTTTGCTACAAGTGCTCCCCGGCATTCGTCCGAGGAGCTTGGCCCTCTCCCCCCCCCCCCTCTTCAGGAGGGATCCTATACATTATATACCCCTCACCCAACCGATCCTAGCCCTACATTTGTTGAGCGATCAGGACATTACTCAGGTGTCTGTCCTATCAGCCGCCTTCCCATTCTCTTTGTGGGTCGCAGCAACCAAGGTGGCACTGGTGCGAAGTCTTTTCCTCATTAATGCGGCCAGGGCGGTAGTTAAGTGCATTTAATGTGGAGGTGACCGTTTGTCATGAGCTTGTCCCTCCACTAGATTTCCATTGCTGGCGTGTGGTACTCTTTCTCGGCTCTTTGAGCAGTCAGGAAGGCTTCCTTGGGGGTGTTGCCCGTTGCCTTAAGATCTCGGATGTCCGAGGATGGGGTCGTCCTCGGCCTGGCCTGTTGAGCGCCTGCGCTCCTTGCTTTTATCCTCGGACCATGGGTGCGTCCTCGGCTTGGGCCTTCGGCCCTGAAACGGAGTGGACTGGGCCGTAGGATTCCTTGGCCCCACAATAGCTAATCCACTTAATCTTTCTTGGACATTTTCGATCTTAGATATGGTTTAATTAATTTTAATTTCGAAAAACTTCTTTCTACAAAAGCAACTGTATCGGGTATTATTAGTAAAATTCTATAAGCAATGCATGTATTTGAAAAGGAATCTAACTGTAGGGACTGGGTTCGAGCACTACTACTGTTGAGTGAGTAGACTTGAGCCCAGCTAACCCGATACAATGAATTTGTAGAGAGCGGGTTTAAGAACTAGGCCCTAGTGAGGGTTACAGCGACTAGGCATGGTTAAATATGGATTGAATAGCATGAACTTGGATTAAAATGTGCAATGGTGTTCCTCGGCCCTCCTCTTGGGAGCTTGAAGTTCTTTTATTTCTTCAGTTGTTGGTTACAAAGGTTTCGGCGATGATTCAGGCTGCTACAGTGTTCTATATTTCTCCTTTTTTCGGTCCTCTTTCAAGAGGGATTCCTTACATTATATACCCCCTTTCAGTTGATCTTAGCCCTACATTTGTTGATCAAGCAGGTCACTACTTGAGTGCTTGTCCCATCAGCTGCCTTCCCATTCTTTATGTGGGTTGCAGTAACCCAGGCTACACTGTTCATGGGTCATTTCCTCATTAATGTGGCCAGAACGTTAGTTGTGGGCATTTAATGTAGAGGTGACAGTTCATCCTGGACTTGCTCCTCCACCATGCTTCCATGTCTGACACGTTGTACTTGTTATTTCTCTTTAAATGCTCTGGAAGGCCGCCTTTGGGGGCTTGCTGCTTCTCCTTTCTATAGCCTCGGCTGGCTGAGGATAGGATTATCCTCGGCGACGTCCCTAGGCGATTTGGACTTTCTCACTTCGTCTTTGGGCGTTTCTTCCTCCTCGGCATGGGCCTTGGGCTTGGTATTAAGTGGGCCGAGGTTACCAAATTCTCTGACCCCACAATATCCCCTCGAAATCCTGCTGTCCGGCTCCTCGAACGGGGGCCGTCGTAATGGCTTGTCACGTCTTATCCTCCGTCAGTGCTAGAGTCTTATCGCCTATCCAAGGCACATTCCTGGCGCTTCGGTATACGGAGCGTGCCCTCATTAAATTCTGGCAACTCTGTGCTCCCCATGTTCAACGGCGTGATGCCAATCTAACGGCTGGGCTTTTTCCAAATTTATGAGTGGGAAAACCCGCACGGTTATCTTTAATTGGGGGTATAAATACCCATTTGAACCGATTGGCCTCCTTACTTTTGTACTCAAGAGTTCTTGCGCACGTACACTAAATTCGATCAAATCTCCAACTACACTCATGCCTTTTTCAGCACAAAAAGCCTGCCCGAGGAGCTTTTCCTCATTTCTGTAAGTCTTCTTCTCTCTCTAGCTCAAATTTCCTCTCTAGTTCCTTTCTTTCCTTCGCCCTTTCTTGAGTCTCTTAGTCATTGCTAGGGATGGGTAGATTTAAGAAGTTAGTTGAGTCTGAAGAGGCAATGGAGAAATTCATCGCCGATTATAGGATACCCAGTAATGTGAGTTTGAGGTACTGTGAGGAAGGCGAATGGCACATTCGGAGGAAGGAAGGTGAGGTCGTGATTCCCATAATCGCCTTCCTTGAAGGCGGTATGAGAATCCCTATGGGGTCGGTAACAAGGGGCTACCTTAGGTACTTTAGATTGGCCCCCACTCAGTGCGCCACCAACGTGTTCAGAATCCTGGGTTGTGTGGAGGCCTTAAATGAAAAAATGGGGTTGAGGTTAACCCATCACGATGTAAATTGGTGCTACAACCTCCAACAACTAAGAGGTAAGTCTTATTACATGAAGACAATGGACGATAAGGTTCGGTTTATCTAGTGCCTTCCCTAGTCCAGCAAGGGGTTAAACAAAGACTTTCTCAACGTGTCCAGGGAGTGGCACGATGGCCTTCACTCTCCGACAGATGAGGGGACACCAGGTGGGGTACTTAAAGTAAGAGAGGGTCTTGTTTTTTAGGTTATCAGTCTGCTTTGTTTGGTTGCTAACAGGAATATGTTTTCTTTTCTGCAAATCCGCATGCTTTTGAACGTCATTTTAACCTGGTCAACAAGGAGGATTTGGAAACTGTCCTCAGGGCGGAGATCTTCGTGAATGAGGCTGATAACCAAGTTAGAGCCGCCCACAAGATCCTTGGGTATAAGCCGATCTAGAAGTCGTTCTCGGCTCCGAAGTACGTGATCAGAGCCAGAGATCCTTGGCTTCGTGAAATAACTGTAACGGAGCTAGGGTTTCTGCTTCCTGAAGGTATTCTGTTGGCAGGTCCTTTTACCTCCACCCAAGCTGCGGAGGCCGAAGGAGAAGAGCTAGGGGAAAAGAAAGAAGTTGCTGATTTGAGTCTATCCGAGGATGAATTTGGCGCATTTGACCAAGTCACCTGTCCGAGGATCCCTCTGGTGACTTGGGCGACCCTAACTTGACCGAGGCGGACCTCTTCTCTGCAAGGACTTCTCCCTAGGTCGAGATGGGCTTTAAGAGGCAACCCCAGACCAGCCTATTTGACCTGCTTGAGGGCCAGCCGGAGAGGGACGAGCCGGGGAAGTCCCAATCCAAGCTTCTTCCTTCGCTACCCAAGTTTCAGCCTGTTCAGACCAAGTTGTCTTCTGCCTAGTCTAGGCTTCCACCTCCTCTACCTCAGCAGAGTCTGGCTCTAAGGCCCGAGCCTATTGATTCCAAGCATAAGAAAGACCCTAAGGGCAAAAGGCCTATGGGAGCTGACAGGACTCGTTCTTCCTAGGAGGAGGATGAGGCTTGGCGCCCTCTTAAGCAGCAAAAAACTGGGCACCAGGGCCAAGGAAGGGAGTGACTGTGCAGCCCGAGGTCCAGGCTTGGTTCTCTGCCCCAATACTCCATGGGGAGCCTTTGATGGATAACGCCTCCCTCAGGGACTTCAGAGGGGTGAAGGCATATACATGGCCGATGCTTTGGAGAGGTCCCTGCTACTCCCCGCCGATATGGCCCAATTGGAGGTCTTAAGGAGGCAAGAGGTCATCCTCAGCCTGAAGAGGTACTTAGGCATGGTAAGACATCCGGCGCTTGAGACTTCGTTGATTTTTACTCTTCAGTTCCCAATTTATCGTCTGTTTGTTTCGATTTACAGGCTGTACAGGCCACTTATAGGCTGAAAGAGGAGGCCAATAGCCAGAGCAAGGCCCTAGATCAGGAACGTGACAAGCGCCTAGATGCCACGCGGACCCTTAAGAATTTCGAGGCCGATCTCAAGAAGGCAAGGAAGGATCTTAAGGAGATGACAAAGGCCAGAGACAGCATTGAGTTAGGCCTAACTGGTGCTCAAAAGCAGGCCACCGACCAGACGAGGCACCTTCTCGAAGCTGAGGGTCAACTGAAGATTGCCAAGGAGCATATCACTGATTTAAAACAGAAGTTGGCCGAGGCAAAGGGGGCTAAGAACGTCGCGAAGTTCGCTAGAGATGAGGCTTTAAGGGCCAAAGCAGAGGCAGAGTTCGCAAGGACAGAGGCTGAAAGCTCTAAGGAGCAAGCCGAGGAGGAGGCCTTTGCCTTGGGGGTGGCTGAGACCCAAGCTGCCCTCAAGGCTCAAGTCTCTAGGGTATGCAGGCGCTACTGCTCCCAAGTTTGGACTAAAGCCCTTAACCAAACTGGGATTGAGGCCTCGTCTGAGTTCAGGAGGGCCGAGAGAGTGTATTACCCTTTTGCTATTCGAGAGGCTGCCTCCGCCACCTCTGAAGCCGACACCACCCCCGAAGCAGCAGACAGGGACTAGGCCAATGCTGTCAAGGATCCCACTTCTACTGATAAGCCTGCCGAGGAGGCAGAACATCAAGGGGTGCTAGAGAGAGAAAAAACCGATAATTAGGAAGTGCCCCAGGATGTGATGAAGTCCCTTGTTGGCCCTTAAGTCCCTTCTGCTGACTCCCAGGCTCTTCCAGCCGAGAAAGACCTCTCCTAAGTTGCTCCTCCATCCAAGGAGACAACTCTCCTAGTGGTGCCTCTGCAAGCTGTTCCCCTAGGTCAGAGCTTCGAAGACCCCGAGGACACCTCTAGACAGCCTCCCAAGGGGGGAATAAAGTTCAAATTAAAGAAATAGGTTGTCTTAGCTAGCTTTTATCTTATGTTTTATTTTTTGTTTTTGTTTTTGTTTTTTTTTTTTTTTTTTTTTAAGCACTATAATGCTACTTTTAAATTGAATGTATGAATCCTCTTTTTTATATTATGTGTTTATTGTTATCGTGATGAGTTTTGCTACTTATATAACCTGGGCTTTAATTATTAGCTACACAACCTCAGAAGCTCAACTTATTTTTCATTTTAAATTGGCAGCCAAAAAATATAAAGTCCATAGTGATAGTTTCCACTTAGACCTTGGTTGATAATTGAACCACCTTGACACCACGACCTATTTTTGCTGAATTGAATACTGAGGGAACAACTTTACAATATTGGTTCTATATCTCATGAATTGGTTACTATAAATGGTAAAAAATGCTAAGCACACAGCATCCGTAAAGATAATCCTTTAGATTCTAGGATTAAATACCACAGCACAATGTACAAAGGTGCTTACAAGTGTGCTTTAAAAACTTACTGACCTTAAGAAAACTGTTAGTTGCAGATTATGCTAGGGGGTTAAGTTCAATGTGCCTCAGAATGCCTTAAGTGATGCTCATGGGCTTGTGTTTGTTTATGCCTTTGCTAAATGTAGGCAGTCTCTCCAGAGATCTGAGTCTAAGGGCCATGCAAGACCTTGGTGCTGCCTAACCCTTAGGTTCTTCTCTAAGTAGCTAGTTTCCCCATAGGTTTGAGTCCGAGGACCGTACAAGATCTTGGTTCTGTCTAACACTTAAATTCTCCTATAAGTAACTAGTTTCCCTATAAGTTTGAGTCCAAGGACCATGTAAGACCTTGGTTCAGTCTAGTACTCAGGTTTTTCTTGAAGTAGTTAATTTCCCCATAGGTTTGAGTTCGAGGACCATGCAAGACCTTAGTTATGTCTAGTACTTAGGTGGCCGCCAGAATACAAGATATATAATCATAATAAACCTAAAATTCGAATCAAAAGTGGATGCTTTCATTAATAATAATACCTTCTCAGGTTATTTACATTCCATGGATGAGGTACAGGTTTTTCATCTAGGTCTTCTAAGTAGTATGCACCTATCCCTACTACTGAGGTAATTCGATATAGTCCCTCTCAGTTGGGCCCCAGCTTTTCCCAGGAAGGATTCCTAGCAGCCCCCATAACTTTCCTCAACACCAGGTCCCTCGGTGCTAGTGGCCTTAGCTTCACATTGGCATCATATCCTTGCTTGAGCTTCTGGTGGTAATAGGCCAGCTGGATCATTGCCTTTTCCCTTCGTTCATCAACCATATCTAGACTCTTCCCCAATAGTTCATCATTACTGCCTAGAGTGAAAGAGCTCGTCCTTAGCGTTGGGAAGTTTACCTCCAGAAGGATAACGGCCTCGGCCCCGTAAGTCATGGCAAAAGGTGTCTCCCCCGTTGACTGCCGTGGTGTAGTCCGGTATGTCCAAAGAATGTGTGGCAGCTCTTCTACCCATCTTCCCTTGGTGTCATCCAGTCTCTTCTTAAGCCCATTGACGATGACCTTGTTGACAGCCTCGGCCTGCCTATTTCCCTAAGAATAAGCTAGAGTTGAATACTTGTTTGTGATCCCAAGTTTACAACAGTACCTTCTGAAGGCCTTGCTGTCAAATTGGAGTCCGTTATCCGAAATGAGGGTATAAGAGACCCCGAATCGCGTGACAATGTTTCTCCAAAGGAATTTCTTAGCATCCACATCTCTGATGTTGGCTAACAACTCAACTTTGACCAATTTGGTGAAGTAATCTATGGCAACTAACAGGTATCTTTTATTCCCTGATGCATTAGGGAAAGGGCCTACAATATCCAGGCCCTACTAGGCAAACGACCATGGGCTGGACAAAGGGTTGAGGACTCCTCCAGGCTGATGAATATTTGGGGCGAACCTTTGGCATTGGTCACAGTTCTTAACATACTCTAGGGTCTCCTTCTGCATCCCGACCACCAATATCCTTGGGTGACGGCTCGGTGTGACAGGGATCTTCCTCCTATGTGACTCCCACAGATCCCTTCGTGCAGCTCTTCGAGCAGTAATTCTGATGCCTCGAGGTGAATACACAGTAAGTATGGTCCAAAGTAGGAACGCCTATATAACTTGTGGTCCTCGAACAACTAGAACTGAGAAGCATTCCTTCGTACTTTCTTAGCCTCTGACTTCTCCTCGGGCAGAACATCATCCTTAAGGAACCTCACTATAGGATCCATCCAGCTGGGACCTGCTCCTACTTGATGGATATGCACCATGCCCTTTACCCCCTCATTTGCTCTCTCCAGATGCTCAACAAGTATAATCCGAGGTAGATCTCTCGCCGAGGACATGGCAAGTGTGGCCAATGAGTCTGTATGAGTGTTTCCACTTCTAGAGACATGTGATAAGCTAAAAAGGACGAAGGCTGAATGCAAGCGTTTGACCTGGCTTAAATACTCCTGCATCCTCGCCTCTCTGGCTTCCAACTCTCCATTTACCTGGCCCACCACTAATCGCGAGTCCGAGAACATTTCTACTGCTTCTCCTCCCATTTTCTGCACCATGGCCATCCCTTGTAACAATGCTTCATACTCGACTTCATTGTTTGTGGCCGAGAACCCGAGCCTCAGGGATTTTTCTATGACAGACTCCTTAAAGGATACTAAGACTAGCCCCACTCCAGACCCCCACTGATTTGCCGCGCCATCAATGTATACCTTCCAACATGGTGGCCCCGGGATGGAGATTGCCCCAACTGATTTGTCGTCCATGCTTCTCTTCTCAGCTACCATCTCTACTAGTGGTTCTGCAAATTCGGCAATCAAATCAGCCAGGACCTGGCCCTTTATGGAGGTCCGAGGCATGTATTTGATGTCAAAAGCCCCCAAAATTGTGTTCCACTTGGCGATCCTTCCCATGTAATCAGCAGTTCGAAATACATACTTTAAGGGTAATTGGGTTAGGACAATCACTGTGTGAGCCTGGAAATAATGGGGGAGCTTTCGTGTAGCGTGGACCACAACTAGTATGGCTTTCTCTAAGGGTAGGTACTTGACCTCAGCTTCATGTAGTGACTTGCTAACATAATAAACTGGTTTTTGAATGCTATTGTCATCTTGTATCAGTACCAGGCTCACAGCGTGAAGTGCCACAGCAATGTATGCGTATAGGATCTCGTCGGCCTCAGGATTGGACATGATAGGTGGTCGGGATAGGTACTCCTTGAGTTGCTGAAAGGGTACGACACAATCCTCAGACCACTCAAATCCCTTCCACTTGTTGATCAGGAGATAGAAGGGCCTGCACCTGTCAGCCGACCTGGAAATGAATCGATTCAGGGCCGCGATCATTCCAGTAAGCTTTTGGACCTCCTTGGGGTTTTGCGGAGGCTTTAGATTACGAATAGCCTTGATTTGGTCAGAATCAACCTCGATTCCCCTGTGGGTAATAATGTATCCTAAAAACTTGCCAGATCCTACGCCAAACGAGCATTTGGAAGCATTTAGGCGCAACTTTGCTTCCTCAAGACATCAAAGGTGCAACCGAGGTCTCCTAAATGTTCAGACACCGCTTTACTCTTTACCACCATATCATCAACATAGACTTCGATGCTCTTGCCCAGCATCGGCTCGAACATTCTTGTCATCATCCTTTGATAAGTGGACCCTGCGTTTTTCAGATCGAATGACATTACTTTGTAATGGTAGTTCCTAATGGGCGTCACAAAGGTTGTCTTCTCCTGATCCTCCAAGGCTAGTGGTATTTGATGATAGCCTTGAAAGGCGTCTAGGAAGTTCATCCGAGGATGGCCCGTAGTTGCATCCACTAACTGGTCTATCCAAGGCATGGGGAACGGGTCTTTTGGACATGCCCTATTCAGGTCTGTGAAGTCCACACAGACCTTTAACTTTCCACTTTTCTTCTTGACCACCACAGTATTGGCCAACCATTCGGGCTAAAAAACCTCTTTGATAGCCCCTGCACGCTTAAGCTTATTCACCTCTTCTTTAATCACATCAGCGTGCTCTCTCGATGGGCGCCGGGGTGGCTGTTTCTTGGGAATTATGGACGGATTGACGTTGAGATGGTGACAGATAAAGGATGAATCAATCCTGGGGCATCACAGGAATAACATGCAAACACGTCAATATTACTTTTGAGGAACTCAATTAACTCCTCCTTCTCCTTGGGAGGCAGCCGAGCCTCGACCCGAAAGAACTTCTCTAGGTTGTCGCCAATTACCACTTTCTCTAGGTCATCACATTTTGCTTCCTCGGCAGCTGCATCAAGAGGCGCCATCGGGGTCTTTGATTGCTATAAGCTCTCTTCAGTAGTGACCGAGGGCTGTGCATCGAGCCGATGTGATATGGCAGCCACCATGCACTGCCTTGCTGTGGATTGGCAACCACAGATTTTGAGAACTTGATCCCCTGACGGGAATTTCACCTTCTGGTGCAAGGAGGAGGCAACAGCCCCCAAGGTGTGGAGCCAGGGCCTTTCTACGATGGTCGTGTAGGGGGAATAGGTGTCCACTACTATAAAGTTCACCTCCACCACCTCTGGGTCGGTTTGGATGGGCAGCCTGATCATGCCCTTTGGGATAACAAGCTTCCCGTCGAAGCTCATCAAGGGAGAGCTATAAGGCGTTAAGTCCTCATGTTTCAACCTCAGCCCTTTGTAAAGGTCCGGATACATGACCTCGGCCGCGCTGCCATCATCGACCATCACTCTTCTCACATCATAGTCCCCGATTCTAAGAGTGATCACCAGAGCATCATCATGGGGCTAGGTGGTCCCAATCTTGTCTTCCTCTAAAAAACTTAAGGTTGGGTGAAAAGTCCTTCTGGCCCTCTTCGACTCTGGCCGGGACTCCTCAGTAGGCAGCTAGGCCATAGACAACACTCATAAAGGGCGCATGCCTGTTCTTTCTGGTACGGCCAAAATTACATTGATCGTCCCTACGAGCGCCCTTAGGGCATTATCTCTCTGGGGCTCCTAATGGGTCTGGCCTTAATGGTCACCGGGGTGATGCAAATGGTGCTTCAGCTTTCCTTCTCGGACCAGCTAGTCCAGATAGTTCCGGAGATTCCTACAGTTCTCTGTAGTACGTCCGTGGTCCTGGTGGTACTGGCAATAAAGGTCCTGATTGCGTTTCGTGGGTTCCCTCACCATCTTATTTGAACACCTAAAGTATGGCTCGTTCTTGATTTTCTCCAACACCCTGTGTACTGGCTCTCGGAATACGGCATTGACAGTCTGTGTGTTGGCTGCTCCAGATTGCCCCACGAAGTCCCTCATCGGGCGGGTGCTATTGTATCGGTCCGACCTGAAATCCCTCCTCTCCTGAGGGATAGCCTTCTCCTTTCCTTTGCCCTGCAACTGGTCTTCCTCCACTTGTTTGTACTTGTCGATCCGATCCATCAGTTGGCGCATACTGGTGGTAGGCTTGCCAATCAGAGACTTCCTTAGGCCGTGTCCAGTTGGAAGACCATTTTTGAAGGTGCTGATGGCGACATAATCAAAATTGCCCTTCAGTTCATTGTACATGTCAATATCGGCCCGAGTAGGCCTTTAAAGTCTCTCAATCATGCATGGATAGAGACAGTAACGCACTCAAGGGCCGAGGGACTATTCTGTTTGTAATGAAGCGGGAGCCAAAGGCCTGGCTCAACTGTCTATACGAATCTATGGAATTCGTCTTCAAGCCATTGAACCACCTCATCGCCACTAGACCCAAGTTAAAGGGGAAGACCTTGCACATCAACGCCTCGTTCTTAGACTAGACAGCTATCCTTTGGTTAAACTAGCTCACGTGCTCTATGGGGTTCGTTTTGCCATTATAAATGGAGAAGGTTAGCTGCTGGAACTGCCGAGGAAGGGTAGCCCCTTCTATGTGGCACGTGAAAGGCGACTTGGATAGTTGATCCAGTGCCCTACTCATGGCATCATATCCCAAGCCCCTAAGAGATGGGCTTTTACATTTACGCGTCCAGTAGTGCTCTTCTTCATGAGAGAATGTCTCGCTTGGAAGAGTTCTCGATCTTTGCCTATAGTCATCATCGCTTTCATTGTCAAAGGGCAGGTCGGGGCTAGGTTGAGATCGCCTTCGTTGTGCATGGCCCAACCTCCTTTTCAAGTCATCTATCTCTCGCTGCATGGCCTGCTCATCGTTCTGCCCCTGGGTCACGCGACTCCTAACTTCTTATGGGTGTATGGCCCGGTTGTTGTTTTGTCTCTAGAGCACATGACTGTCCCCACGCGAATAGCTTCTGCTGGTCTGAGTGGTGTGCACATTTCCCTCTCGAAATCTTCCATTCTCTTCATTTCAATGACGCTCAGGGTCGGCGAAGTTACCCTGATGTTGGGATTTGACTGGTTCAGGCTGATGGAAGCCTGCTTGATGAGGGTCTGATCCTACCATACTTAATCGTTGCCCTTACTAACACACGAGTTCTTCCCACAGACGACGCCAATTGTAGGGACTGGATTCGAGCACTACTACTGTTGAGTGAGCGGACTCGAGCCCAACTAGCCCGATACAATGAATTTGTAGAGAGTGGGTTCAAGAACTAGGCCCTAGTGAGGGTTACAATGACTAGGCATGGTTGTATATGGATTGAATAGCATGAACTTGGATTAAAATGTGCAATGGTGTTCCTCGGCCTCCTCTTGGGAGCTTGAAGTTCTTTTATTTCTTCAGTTGTTGGTTACAAAGGTTTCGGTGATGATACAGGCTGCTACAGTGTTCTATATTTCTCCTTTTTTTGGTCCTCTTTCAAGAGAGATTCCTTACATTATATACCCTCTTTCAGTTGATCTTAGCCCTACATTTGTTGATCAAGCAGGTCACTACTTGAGTGCTTGTCCCATTTACCACCTTCCCATTCTTTCTGTGGGTTGCAGCAACCCAGGCTGCACTGGTCAGGGGTCATTTCCTCATTAATGCAGCCAGAACGTTAGTTGTGGGCATTTAATGTAGAGGTGATAGTTCATCTTGGACTTGCTCCTCCACCATGCTTCCATGGCTGACACGCTGTACTTGTTTTTTCTCTTTAGATGCTCTGGAAGGCTGCCTTTGAGGGCTTGTTGCTTCTCCTTTCTATGGTCTTGGCTGGCTGAGGACATGATTGTCCTCGGCAATGTCCCTGGGCGATTTGGACTTTTTCACTTCGTCCTAGGGCATTTCTTCCTCCTTGGCATGGGCCTTGGGCTTGGTATAAAGTGGGCCGGGGTTACCAAATTCTCTGACCCCACACTAACCTTTTTATATAATTTAATATGTCAATTGGAGTATATTCTTTTATTTGTAAAATTTCTTTTAAAACTTTTAACTCTGAAAATAAATCTAAACCATCAATATCATAATAAACATCAAGTTTGAGAAAAGATTTAAGTTTAAAACAGTATTTTGCAAAATATCATGAGCACAGAGTTTAGACGGATCACTCCACAGATCAGAGGAAGCATGAGCCACCAACAAAAGGATCTAAGAGTAGAACTAGTGGAGAGAAAAAATGAGAGAGGCAGAGAGCAAGAGCTAAGAGAGAGAGGCGGAGAGCAAAAGTGAGAGAGAAAAAAGGTAAGAGTAAATTTTAGAGATTTGAGATTTTTGATTTGTCTTGATTTGAGATTATTTTGTGGGTAATTTTTTAGACCGGATTTGCATTTTATCCTGTTGAATTTTGATTTGTCTAGAGGTTAAGGATAATATTTTTGGGATAATTGATTTTTTTTAGACCAAAGAATTTTTTGGTTACCAATGTTTACAAGGATGTTCCAAATTTTTTGTTCTTTGATCTCAAGGACGTATCATATTTTTTGGAGTTTCTTCTGAAATTTAAAAAAAAAAAAAAAAAAAAAAAAATTCTACTACCCCTTCTTTTTCAAAATTTTGAGGCCCCCTTTCATTTAGGGGCCTTAGACAATGACCTAATTGGCCTACTGGAAGGGGCAGCCCTGTCCATTTGTCTCCCACTGCAGAGGGTCCAAATTTTTGAATCTCTTTAATGGAATAATCTTCATTACGAATGAACTCATTTGCACCAATTCGAAACTCTAGTACAAGTTATACGACAGTAAACTCAATGACAAGAGTAAACAACTTTTGTGGTTTTAATGGAAACTAATAAGCATTCGGAATTACAAATTTTCTATTTAGGCTCAAGGAAGGAAAGGCTTTCTTAAATGTTTCTTCTACAACTACCTTATTCATGAAGGTCATGCTTCAAAGGGTATATAAAAATATATGCAATAATTACAACCTTCATTGACACATATTTGATGGAGGAATTCGACAACACAAATCTAAATCCTAACATTTTTTCTTGTCCTGTTTGGTGTGTTATTTTGAGTCTTTATTTATTTGTTTTAGGTTTGTGATAAAATTCAAACTTCCTTGGCGAATCTCTCCCCTGCGAATACGAGAATGTCTTAATTTTGTACAATGGTTATAACTTGTAACACATATTTTATAAATTTAGTCTATTCTTTGTAAATTTGATGTTTTTTTTTATTTCCATAAGGCATTTTAATTCTGATTTGATTTTCTTTGTATGCCTATGTAGTAGTTTCTTAATAATAATGCAACATCTAAAATATTTTTATAACACATCTTAAGCGATAAGCTATTAATAGTGGGTATAAAAGCGATGTCTATAGTGGAACTAAATTCAAACTAGTAACAACTAGCCATTTAAAATTTGTTTTAAAAATGTTGTAAACGTAACATTACTCGTTTCTTAATTACCGAGTAAGTAGAGTACAATTAAGGTTAACTACTATCACCAAATTTTATTCGATCCTATCCTTTTATGGATGTTTCAAAAAGGATGGAAGTTCTAGCTTTGAGAAGCTCAATCACTCAAGCTAAAATCATGGGTACACCAGTATCAATATCAGGTGCATTGATAGTAATTTTCTACAAGGGCCCTGCAATCATGTCGGTTGCATCTCAAGAACCACCCCTTTCACATCATTTTCCATTGGGCTCATCACAAACCAAACGGGTCATAGGTAGCCTTTTACTAGCAACTCAGTATCTTTTGGCTTCAATCTGGTACATTGTTCATGTACTTTATTGAGGCAATTCTTTGAAATCTCAGTTTTGTTTGCGTGAGATCTGGCAAACTCAAAGAGAGAGGCAAATGTATAAGCTAAATTTGAATTTTGTGACATTTTACACGCCCAAGTTATGAAAATATATCCAGCAGAGTTCATTCAGGCCTTCTTATTCTTCTTGTGTGCGACAATTGTATCTACACCAGTATGTTTAATAGCAGAAGGGAACTTAAGTGCTTTTAGACTAAGGCCGGATATAGTATTGGCCGCTATTATATACTCAATAAGACACGTGACTACAAAAGAATAATCTGCTTATTGGTAATGTCTAACTTTCATTCTTTCATATATCAGGGAATTGGTTTATCATTAAGCACTATTGTTCACACATGGGGCTTGCACTTGGAAGGGGCCTGTGTATGTATCAATCTTCAAGACATTGTCAATAGCCATTGCAGCTGTTATGAGTGTCATATTCCTTGGTGATGCTCTCTATCTGGGGAGGTACACAATTCTCTCTCACTCAAGCAAGTGAACGTGCATGCATGAAAGATACAAATTACACATTGCATTTCACTCCATTGGAACACTAGAACACCTAAATATTTTTGAAAGCACTGAGAAACAACTTAATCGATGTTTTTGGCTTTCTACAAGTGAGTAGATTACATGGATATTTATAGGCTAAAGTATGTTGAATGGTTTTAGACCCCTTAAACCAACCGGATTAACCTAGTTAATTAGCCAAGTGATTAACTTAGTCAAATTATGCAATTCTAGGTTATCACAAACATACAATCATATCAAAAATATAAAGCAGCGGAATAATAAATAACACAATGATATGATCACCCAGGAAACCACACGGTAAAAACTTGGGGAGGATTTGACCTAGCTATCCTCAAGGTAAACTTGAATCCACTATGCGAAAGAATCCAAGTTCATACAAAAGGACTTACAAGCTCCCCGCTTGACTTCCTAATGCTACCCACCAGTAGAACTTACTGACACGACCACGTGCAAGCTCCGAATTCACGGACTCCTTCTTTCTTGGATTCTCCAATCAGCTACAAGCACCCACGCTTGTTATTCTTTAAACTCCAATGGCAGCAACCGAGTTGATCATCAAGATGTTGATACTATCTCTACCTTGAAAACCCTAAGTTTTGTGTAAAGGAAAGCTCCTCTAGATCTCACAAGAGATTTACACAAAACAGAAAAGTATGAGCAACAATACAACAGAAGCAACTCTAAAAACGTGGCTAGGGTTTGCCTTCTATACCTAGGATAAAAACAGAAAACTCCAAATGTTTAATGAGTTATGGAAAATTCTGCAGAAAAGCATTCTGCCCGAGATTCAATCGATCGAGTCTTTCTTTCGATCGATCGAGCCAGGCCGAAATGCACCAATGCATCTGCAGCCTCTCGATTCCAACTTTACATAAAAGACAGAACTTTGAGCAAGCCTAAATAAGACTAAATAACCTATTTTGATCATGGTTTGCCAACAATACAAATTAGAGTTCTAAATACACAAATTTTCTAAAACTTTAGAACCTAACATATGTCTATTTAGAACCTTCATAGTTAATTGGTACATGCATTCACTCCTAACAGTCATACAAGAACTTCTTTAATTTCATACATCAATAATAAAAAGTACATTTCTAAAAAAATGTGTTCATGTCTAAAAATCATGTTTGTCCTTTTAAGAGAAAATTAGATTTCTGATAAGGAAGAATGATATCTTTTCTTACTTATGTTGCTAAAAGTGTAGCTAAAAATCAAGAGGCTGAAAATCAGGAGGAAAGTATTTCTATACCAAAACCACCTAAATTGTAAAGGGTAGACAGCTAGCAAATTCATAATACCACAGTTAGCTGTCCTTATTTCTTATGGAAAGTTCAACAACTATTACACATGATTTGCTCCCTATTTTTTCTCCTCTGTACATATCCATCTAAATGGACAATATACAAAATGTAATAGTTTCTATATAAATGAAATACCAGCTCTCTCTATCTCAAGGTGAGATACAATTTCTCAAGAATTCTTTATGGTATCAAAGCCAACTGTGAGATAGAGAGAGAAACAAAATTATGTATTTTTTTTCTTCTTAAACCCACCATGTCAACCACATCAAGCTCTTCCCCTACCCTCACTCAATCTGATGACTACCCATATCCTGTGACACAGAATATGGCAAATTTTGTGTCACTTCATCTCTCCTCTACCAACTTCCTTCTCTGGAAAACATAAATGCTCAATATCCTTGAGAGCTATGACCTCCAAGGCTTTATCTATGGTGAAGTTCAACCACCACCCTAGTTCATCAATAATGCTGACTCTAGCACACAAACTAATCCTGTATTTGTGAAATGGCGCAAAACTGATCGTCTTGTCAAAGGTTGGTTGACAACCACTCTCTCCGAGGAAGTTCTTGGCATTGCTGTAGGCCTCAATATTGCCTTTGAGGTCTGGAATGCATTGGTTCATGCATTTGCTTGTGTCTCATCAAACCGAAGCCTTGCACTTAAGCAACGGCTTACCTCTATAACTCAAGGTACCAATACCTTAGCTCTTTATCTCCATTGGTTCAAAGCAGTGTGTGATGATCTTGCAGCCATTGGGAAGCCAGTTCCAGATCACAAGAAATCATGGTGGCTACTTAATGGGCTTGGCAAAGAATATGAGGTGTTCACTACTACCATGTTGAGACCGCCAGTCCTTCCATACTTTGAAATTGTTGCTTCACTGGATAGTTATGTTGAAAGGCATAAGCTTGATGCTCAACCCACTCCTCAAAAGGCTTTCTATGGCCAGCGCAACAATAAAAATAAAAGAAACAATGGTGGTCAAGGGTCCTCTAATTCTAAGGGACGTGGGTTTGTTCAAGGAGTCCAATCTGCACTAAAGAATTCTAGCCATCCTACATGAAATCCGCCAGCAAATTCACCAATCATCGCAGCCAAAAACATAAAAGATGAAGCAATTATTTGTCAAATTTGCAACAAAAGGAACCACACTGCCCTCAAATGCTTTAACTGATTCAATCACTCATTCACAGCAGACAATATTCCACAAGCATTAGCAGCTACAACCATTGCAGACAGTCAAGATTCTGAGTGGTTCCCAGACACAGGAGCTAGGGACCATATTACTGGTAACCTAGGTAATCTTCATTATTTAACTCCTTATCATGGATCCAATGGTGTTATGGTTGGCAATGGTCATACTTTACCTATCACACACATTGGTGAAACTACTCTTGGTACTGGTTCTTCTCCTATTCACTTAAAAGATGTGCTATTAGTTCCTGATATTAAGAAAGATCTACTCTCTGTTAGTAAACTTACTACTGATTATCCACTCATATTTGAGTTTGATGGACATGGTTTTGTGATAAAGGATAGGACAACCAACAAAACAGTAGTGAAAGGGAGTAAACAATGTGGTCTTTATGCCTTTGATAGAGGTCCAACAGCCTTATTCTCCCATCGATTCAAGCAAGTTGCTAGAGATTGTTGGCACTATTGCCTTGGTCATGCGCACCAAAGGATCATTGATCACTTGCACTCAAGAAATTTCATTTCTTCTACTTCAGCATCTAAGTCTTCTTCAATTTGTACTAGTTGTTAAATGGGGAAATCATGTAGGCTTCCATTCTTGCCTAGAGAAAATGAAATAAAAATCCCATTTTACAAAATTCATTGTGATCTATGGGGGCCAGCCCCTATTTTTTCTAGAGAAAATTTTTGCTACTACACAATATTTGTTGATGAGTTTACCAATTTTACTTGGTTTTTTCCTATGAAAAAGAAGTTGGAATTTTTAACTGCTTTGACCTATTCTATAAATATGGAATGTTAGTTTAATGCAAAAATTTGTGTCTTTCAAAGTGATGAAGGTGGAGAATTTGCAGATCGTGATTTCTTGCAGTATTTAGCCACGAAAGGTATTCACCATCAATCTGCTTGTCCAAAAACACCTGAGCAAAATGGCAAGACTAAGAGAAAACATCGAAATATGACTGAATTAGGACTCACCATGATGTTCCATGCACATCTACCACTAAGATTTTGGACAGATTGCTTTTCCACAGCAATGTTCCTAATCAACAGTCTACTATCCCCACACCTCAACATGGAATCTCCTTTTTTCAAACTCTATGGAAGAAATCCGGACTATTCTTCATTACGATTATTAGGCTCAAAGTGCTTTCCTTACCTTGGTGAGTATAGATCACATAAGCTTGATCCAAAGTCCCTTCCTTGTGTTTTTATTGGCTATAGCATGAAGCATAAGGGGTACAAATGTTCGTATCCACCAATTGGGTGAGTTTATATCTCACACCATGTGGTCTTTGATGAATCCATCTTTCCTTATTCCACGCCTACAAGCTTGTACAAGAGTGATCCTTTTGAGGGGGAGCTTTGCAGCTTCTCAAAATGCGAGATTGATCCACCAAATGATTCTCCTCCACCTTACTCTACACCATTTTCAACCTTTGCACCGCCTTAATCTCAAGATATCACTAGACAACTGCACCATCAAATGCATCACAATTTCTCCTCTGTTAAGGCTCCTACAGTGACCATATCAAGCTCTTCTTTGTCTGAGCCATGACAAGCATCTTACTCAGATCCACCAGTAGAGACCACTCCTATTCCTCCTAAAACAAACCCAACTCAGCACCCCATGCTCACTCGTTCCAAGGTTGGTGTACATAGGCCCAACCCCAAGTATGCTAATCTCCATGTAGCCCGCATAAAGCATGATATCCCAACTGAACCGCGATCCATTCAAAATGCTAAATGTCACCCAGGTTAGGTAGCTGCCATGGATAAGGGGATGGATGCCCTTGCTGCAAACAAAACATGGACCCTTGTTCCATACAAACCTGAGATGAATGTGGTGGGATGTAAATGGGTTTATAAAGCTAAACTTAAACCCAATGGCTCCTTAGAGCGACTCAAGGCACGATTAGTTGCCAAGGGGTTTCATCAAGTTGATGGCATAGATTTTTCAGAAACCTTTTCTCCTGTTATCAAACCTGCTAGTATTCGACTTACCCTCACAATAGCAGTTGTCAAAGGATGGGAGATTTGCCAACTTGACGTCAAAAATGCATTCTTTCATGGCTTTCTATCTACTCCTGTTTACATGCATCAACCACCGGGCTATGTTGATCCAGTACACCCTACTCATGTTTGCCAGCTAAGTCGTGCCCTATATGGCCTCAAACAAGCCCCTCGCACTTAGTTTGATAGGCTTAGTGACTTTCTTCTTCAACTTGGCTTTTATTGCAGCATATCTGACCCGAGTTTGTTCATTTGTCATTCTTCTCATGGAGTTCTTATTTTACCACTATACGTTGATGATATGTATTCATTGGTGATGACCCAAATTGGATTCAATGGCTTATCTCTCAATTGGCTTGTGAATTCTCCATTAAAGATTTGGGTTTTCTCCATCATTTCCTTAGCATTGAAGTCCATTGAAGTACCCAAGGTCTTTTCCTTTCACAAACACGCTATGCTTTGGAACTTCTAGATCGTGTTGCCATGACATCATGCAAACCAATTTCGACACCCCTGCCCTCAAAAGGTCGGCAACTTCCCATCAATAATGATCTTTACCCTAATCCCACACATTATTGTAGCCTAGTTGGAGGACTACAATATCT
Source organism: Quercus ilex subsp. ballota (assembly GCA_032727855.1). Classification (NCBI taxonomy): domain Eukaryota; kingdom Viridiplantae; phylum Streptophyta; class Magnoliopsida; order Fagales; family Fagaceae; genus Quercus; species Quercus ilex. The sequence goes on from CM064909.1 coordinate 77,080,339, forward strand.
TACCTTCACTAGACCAGACCTTTCCTATAGTGTCAATTTTGTGTGTCAATTTATGCATGCTCCTACAATGGCTCATTACCAACTTGTCAAATGCATTTTGCGTTATGTCCATGGGACTGCTCACTTTGGGTTACAAATTTTGGCCTCAAGTACTCTTGATTTGTATGGGTTTTCTGATACTGATTGGGTAGGTTGCTCTATTAGCCGACGGCCTACCACAGGGTTCTGTACATTTCTAGGTAGTAATTGCATCTGTTGGAGTGCCAAAAAGCAATCAACTGTGTCTCGATCTAGTGCTAAGGCTGAGTATCACTCCATGGCATCCACTGCAGCTGAACTCACATGGCTATCCTTCTTACTTCGTGATCTTGGTATTGCCCTTCCTCGCCCTCCAATACTACATTGTGATAACTTGAATGCCTTGTATATGATAGTGAATCCTGTCTTTCATGGAAGGACAAAACACATTGAACTAGATTATCACTATATTCGTGAAAAGGTGGCTCTTGGTTCTCTTGAAACCCGCTTTGTTCCATCCAACCATCAATTAGCTGATATTTTCACCAAGCCCCTCTCCAAGGTTGCCTTTCAGGAATTACGAAACAAACTTGGCCTCTATCTTGATCCACGACCAAGTTTAAGGGGGAGTAAAAGTGCAGCTGAAAATCAGGAGGCTGAAAATTAGGAGGAAAGTAATTCTATAGCAAAACCACCTAAATTGTAGAGGGTAGACAGCTAGCAAATTCAAAATACCACAGCTAGTTGTCCTTATTTCTTATGGAAAGTCTAATGACTGTTACACATGATTTGCTCCCTATTTTTTCTCCTCTGTACATATCCATCTAAATGGACAATATACAAAATGTAATAGTTTCTATATAAATGAAATACCAACTCTCTCTATTTCAAGGTGAGATAAAATTTCTCAAGAATTCTTTAGTTGCAACATCATTGGAGCAGTTATACTATAAATTGGGTTTTATGTTGTCATATGGGCAAAAGATAAAGAAGATTTGAGTGAGTACTCTTGCTGTGACAACCTGGGATCTTCATCTGATGGTAAGACCCCTTTGTTGGATAGCAATTTAGGATCTTCAAACAATGGCACAGCATAGACCAAATTAAGGTGCTTTGGTTCCATTTCAACACGTAGTAGCTCACTAGACTTGAATTTCTTCTCTGGGGTTAGAGCTCCCCCTAAATTATTTTCAAATTTGTTGCTATGTCTATATTAATTAACAGAAACACAAACCTCTGCAAAAGGTGTGACAATTTGACAAGATCCGAAACTAGCATGAAGCAACCTACTAAAATTGTTCCTATGCATAAAGGTGTGATGTACTTTGTAGGTTGTCTTTTCAAGTTTAGCTCAAAAATTCTTCTTTTTTTTTTTTTTTTCCTTAATTTTTGAGTTGAAAAATATGAAATTTTATTATATTTGGGCTAAACTCTTTAGTTTTGAATTAAAAAATACAAAGAAAATAGACATTAGAAATTAGAAATTAGAAATATGAGCCCTAAAAATGCAATAAAAATGATAAATATTCAAAATTCTCTTATTTGGTCCACACAGGTTCTATTCTGTCTATTCTGTCCTATCAGTCCAATTTGGTCCATACGGTCCTAATTGGTCCATTTGGTCCTATTCAGTCTATTCTGCCCATTAAAGTTCTATTCGGTCCACTCCGTCTTATTTAGTCCACTTCAGTCCATTCGGTCCACATTAGTCCTATTTAGTCCATTTTGTCCACTTTAGTTAGGGTTGTAAATGAACCAACCCGATCATGAACAACTCAAGCTCGGTTCAAATAAAAACTTGTTTATGTTTGTTTGTTTATAAATGAGTCAACATTGAGCCTTAGTTTTAAGCTTGTTTGATAAACAAGCCAAACCTAAGCAAAAAAAATTGTTCACAAACAAGCTCATGAACTATTAAGCTTGATATAAAACAATTCAAGTATAAACTCATTTCTAAGTTTATATGTGTAAGCTAAATATAATCATTACACATATCTTAATAATGACATGGCTAACATGGGACCACTACCCATTACCTTAATTTTTTTCCTTCTCTCTAAGCTGACCAAGAACTACTTTAGACTTTAGTTACATTTAAAAATTAATTAATTAATTAAGTTTGCCACATATGATCCTTCCCTATCAATCATCTAAAGTAAAGTTATGAAACACATTAATATTTTCATATTCATAATAGTTACAAACTAGTATCTTTTTGGTTCTTCTCTATCTAATATGAATGTAAAAATTGTATTTTGAATAATTGCTGAAACTGTAAATAAGGAATGATAAATGAATGAATTTAATTATGTAAAATTTTAATTTGAATAATGGCTAATCACAAGTAGGACTAGATGCATGATAAAATGAGTATATTGTTTTCTTTTTCTTTTCTCTTAATTTTAGAGATTTAAGCATTTGATGATGAAATTTTTTACATCTCAAGCTCAAAAGCTTGACATTAGCTCAAGTTTTAGCTTAGCTTGACTAATTAATCAAGCCAAACCAAGCCAAACTCAAGCTTTTTGGCTTTCCCACGAGCTCGAGCTCAAGCTCAAACATTATTCTTAGGCTTGTCACTCTCTCAAGCCAAGCTTGAGCTTTTGACTTTTCCTAGCGAGCCAAGTTAGAACATGCATTACTCGACAAAGGTCGGCTCGTTTACATCCCTAACTTTGGTCCTATTCAATCCAATTTGGTCTTATTTGGTCCATTCTATCCATTTTTGTTCTATTTGGTCTTATTCTATCCACATTGGTCCTATTTGGTTCATTTTGTTGATTTCAATCCTATTCAATCCACATTAGTCATATTCAGTCCACTCCGGTCAAGTCTGTCCATTTCGGTCCATTCTGGCCACTTTGATTCTAACCTTTCCATTCAGTCTTATTTGGCCCACTTTGGTTTTATTCGGTCCTATTCAATCCACCTTGTCCTATTCGGTTCACTTTGTTCTATTTGGTACAATTTAGTCCATTTAGATCACTTCGGTCCATTTTGGTCAACTTCAATCTATTCTTTTTTTTTTTAAGAGAGTTTCAAACTATAGCGTCTGCTTCTGATGATAGCTCTTTATCATCAGACCAAGACATCAATCAATTTTTGGTGTAGACGAAAATTGAACTCCAAATCTTTTATTTAACTATCAGAAACTTTACTTATTCTTGATGTTACATGACATGAGTTACAATATATATATATATATATATATATATATTTTTTGGATAATCGACATGAGTTACAATATTGTTCAAACAATCAGCCGATATCTTAATATGTATTGAAAAACTGTATTTATTATTAAAGTTGTAGGGTCAGGATTTGTAGCTCAAGTCCAAGAGATATGGATTATGAGCCCACTGAACCCAGAACAATAAATTTGTAGAGAGTGGGTCAAAGAGCTAGGCTAGTTGTAAATCACACAATGACTAACTAAGATAGTTAAAGATGAATTAACATGCAAGCAAGCTTGAACAATTGACCTAATGAATGTCCGAAGAGATTTATATTGAATAAAGATGATTACAATGCTTAGAGCTACAGTAAAATCATATTTCTCTGCTCTTTTTTCCTTTTCTTCCTTTTCTATCAGGGGCTTCTTCCCTTTATATAGCATCCTCACCCCTCATCTTCATCGTCCACTTGGCCCTCATCTAAGCGTCCACTCAAGTATATGTAATGTCAAGTCTTCTTTTTAGTTTTCTGTGAGTGGTGGTAGCTGAGATTACACTGTTCAGGGGTCTTCTCCACATAAATGCGGCCAGAAAAGTAGCTGTAATGCATTAAACACGGTTGTAGCAGCTTTTCCCCTTAGATATTTCTTCGTTCTTATCATCTCCAGACACGCTCAGAGTTTATCTTCGTTATTAGAACCATTAGGAAGATCATTCTGACCCTCCACACATTTGATTGATCAAGAATATTCGTATCCGAGGAGGAAGACCTCTTCGGACAACTTACGAACTCTTCGGAATGCATCCCTCATTCATTTCTAGGTATGATTCTTCCACATGGACCCTTTCCCAGATATTTTCTTCTCTTCGGACATCTAGTGGTCATCGAATAGGGCCCCAGGCCCAACACATTAGGCTGGACTTTCACCCCCCACAATAGCCCCTCAAAATTTTATTTTTTCCCTCGCATCCGAGGAGGAAAAATAGGATTTTGATTTATCACTAAATAAAAGCTTGAAAAAACACAAAAATATCTGGAAATACACGTGCGTGAGCATAGATGCAAGCACCTCATTATTGCTGCTGTCATTTCAATATTCCCAAGGCTCTATTAATTACTCCAGGCGCCGTTTTCTCTATTATATCCAATGGTGGGATATTGATCCAACGGACGTGGTTCTTCTTCAAAGGTTGAAGGATGACTCCTGCCCTTTCACCTGTCCCCCTATATAAAGCTTCAGAGGTAGTTATTTCCTCTTTACTTTGTAAACTTTCAGAGCACTCAGCAAACTCAGGCATTCGAATCCTTCAAGTTCTTCCAATCACCGGTCCTAGCTCCTTTTCAGAATCCGTAAGAATATTTCTGCGAGTTCAAGAATCACATTTCGATTTAGTTTGCGTAAGTTTCGACTTCTGAACCTCTCGTTTCCCTTTTCGGCCAACCTCTTCGGCTTTCGAATAATCATCCTCTAGTCACTTCACTTAGTGATTCCATCTTTTTGTCTAATTGCGATGGGTAGATTCCAGTATCTGGTAGATAGCCCCACCCAAATAGAGGAGTTTAAGGCGACATACCGCATACCTCAAGATGTGGGTCTGAGGTATTGCTCTCCAGAAAAAATACTAACAGATCGAAAGACGGGCAAAGTTGTTATCCCCATCATTGCCTTTCTAGAAAGGGGGATGACCATCCCTATGGGTCCCATTACCAGTAATTATTTTAGAAACCATAGGCTTAGCCCTGACCAATGTGCGCCCAACATGTTTAGGATCTTAGGAGCAGTTGAGGATCTGAACCGCCATCTAGGGTTGGGCCTCACCTGGCTCGATGTGGTACACATGTATGAGTGCCACAGCCAAAAAGGGGCGGGATATTATCTCAAATCCCGGTCCAACGTGGTTAGGCTCGTCTCTTGCCTTCCCAAATCTAATAAAGGGATGAAAGACGACTATGTGATTGTCTCGAGCGCGTGGCATGACGGCCCTCATTGCCCTACCAGGCCAGGAGAACCAGGTAGAATATCATAGACTTAGGTTTACTGACAATAGATTTAGGATCTCCACTTTCCAGTAATTTTGAATTTTATTATTGTTATTTATTATGATATTTTTTTTTATTCCTTTCGAGCTTCTAACTAAGTTTTGCTATAATTCTAATAGATAAAGACCACATTTCTCCTCGGCTCAGCCTTACAAACGTTGCCACCCTTAATTACCTGCTACGCTTAGAGATTTTTGTAAGCAAAGACGGGCAACTCCACTTGGTTCCGCTTATCCTTGGGTACCCAGTGAAATTGAAGGATTTTCAGCCTATCGGCAATGCGATAAGGCAGGGGGACTACCGCATAAACCATATAGACGTTGCCCTGAAGGATTTTTTGGCTCCGTTGGACCTTGCGCCCGTGCCACATCCCAATCCTCAGGCCGAAAGCAGCAGGTGAAGGAGTTGCCTCTTCAACCTCCTCACTTGAGGAACAGATAGACAAGTTCAGGTTCGAAGGAGAAGTTTCGAAAGAGGTTGAAGTGATAACAATTCCTAACGCCGAGGAAGAGGCTAACAGGCAGTCTGTTGTCCACCCTACTGTACTAATAACTGCTCTTCCCGAGGACTCTTCGGAAGAGGAGGACATGGCTGATCTAAGGAACCTAATGAAGAATAGAGGCAAGAAGTCTGAGCCCAATGGGACTAGTACATCCCAACCGGCTGTGAACCTTCCTCCACCACCCCCTCAAGCCCCTGATCTCGGCCTGAAGCCTTTGCCAGATCTGAGGAAGAAAAGGCCCCTTGTGACCCCAGAAGAAAGGGAGGTGGTTCCGCAAAAAAGGACCAAGCAACAAAAAGTGGTGAAAGACCATCGGAGCAAGAGGGCTTCATCCACTGAGAGCCATGAGGAGGTCCTTGTTGCTGATATGCGTAGAGGACCTCGCATATGGTCCCCTCGGTTAGAATTGGATGGTGCCCCAATTCCTTGGGAAACTTCCCTAAGGAACTATGACGGAGGGAGGGCAGGCCTTGTCGCCGAGGCTTTGGAGCAGCCACTACTCCTTCCTCGGGACATGGAGTCTTACCGGCGCTTCAGCCAGCAGGAACTCTTCTCGTCCCTAAAGAGGGATTTAGCCATGGTAAGTGAGTTAACCCATTTCTTCATTTGAGAATGTTACTTTTTTTTTTTATGTTAACTTTATCATTTTTGCTGCGCAGATTACCCAACAAGTCTTTGTGGCTGAAAAGTGGAACAAAAAGACATACATTGAAGCCTAAGCGGAGGCCCACTCTCGGTCCGAGGTCGAAAGGTCTTTGGGTAGCCTAAAGGAGGAATATGCTCACCTATCTGAGCAATTCAAGGATATGACCAACCAGAGGAACAGCCTTAATGCTGGCCTAAAAACTGCTGAAAGACAGGCCAAAGAGCAGCGTAAACAACTAAACATGGCTGAGATCAACTTGGCTACAGAGAGGGAGGTGGTGAAGGGGCTTAAGGCTAAGCTCAAAAAGGCCAAGGAAGATGCCCTACTGGCCGAGAAGAATGCCCAGTTAGCCAAGGAAGCAGTGGAGGCCGAGAGACAGGCAGCATACACGCTGGGGGTGGAGGAGACCCAACTTAGCCTCACTGAGCAGTTTGCCTCAGTTGGCCGAGCCTACTGTGATATAACGTGGGGAAAGGCACTGAATGCTGCTGGGGTTCCTGCAGATTCCCCCTTGAGGTTGCCTGGGAGTATATACTATGATCCAGACATTCGTGCACTCCTAGAAGCTTAGGAGCAGCCCCCAGCTGGCCAAGCCCCTCTTGCTCCAGCTGAAGCAACTAAAGAGTCTGAGGGTATCAAAGAGAAAAACAAAGAACAAATCTCAGACGTTGCTGCTGCCCAGCCCAGTCAGACAGTTGATCATCCGGCTGCTCAGACGAAGACTTAATGGGAAATGGAGTTTTTATTTTGTACTTTTATATAACCTAGTTCAATTGTGTTTTTTTTTTTTTTTTTTTTTAGGTAAAGGCTTGTAAACTACTTTATTTTGATTAATGAAATCCTTTCTTTTACATTCAATATCCTTGTTGCTTAAATTATAAGTCTCGGCCTTATTGCAAACAGCTTAAACTACATGATTATAATAATATAGGTGAACTTAAACATGATATCATGATAATAAGGCCAGTGGATTAAATCAATGCCGAAGAGAGTGGCACATACAATAGGTTTTAATAAGTAATGAAAACGACGAGTGAGATGAAAGTTTCACAGGCTTTCTTGAATGTGTGCAGAGCATATTTCTAACTAGGGAGTCAAAATATAAATTAAAGTTAAATGCATCCAAGAATTTCAGGCACGGTAAATTCAAAAATTAATAATAACTGTATGAAGGAGTGTTAACTAACCCAAATCATCTGGTCCGAGGACTACAGGCATGATTGAATTTAAGTTTAAACACTTAGAGAACTTGGAACGAGTGTTAACTAACCCAAATCATCTGGTCCGAGGACTACAGGCATGATTGAGTTTAAGTTTAAACACTTAGAGAACTTGGAACGAGTGTTAACTAACCCAAATCATCTGGTTCGAGGACTACAGGCATGATTGAATTTAAGTTTAAACACTTAGAGAACTTGGAACGAGTGTTAATTAACCCAAATCATCTAATCCGAGGACTACAGGCATGATTGAATTTAAGTTTAAACACTTAGAGAACTACTCACATACAGAATCAGCATATTGATTGAAGAAAATATTCGATTAATAATAGTACCTTTTGAGGTTATTTACATTCCAGAGGCATGGTATTACATGACTATCCAGATCTTCTAAAAAATACGCCCCAATGCCAGCCCCTGAAGTAATACGATATGGCCCTTCCCAATTGGGTCCCAACTTTCCCCAAGCTGGGTTTTTTGCGATGCTGACTACTTTCCTCAGCACTAAATCCCCGGGTTCTAGAGGCCTTCGCCTTACGTTGGCATTATAGCCCTGCCTGAGCTTTTGCTAGTAATGTGCCAGTCAAACTAATGCATTTTCCCTTTTTTCATCAATCAGGTCCAAACTCCTCTCTAGCTGCTCATTGTTGTCGGTCGGATTGAACGAACTGGTTTTCAGTGTTGGGAACCCAGTTTCCAAAGGTATAACAGCTTCAGCCCAATAGGTCATTGAGAAGGAGGTCTCTCCTGTAGATCTGCGAGGCGTAGTTCAGTAGGCCCAAAGTACATGTGGCAATTCTTCCACCCACTTGCCCTTTGCGTCGTCAAGCCTCTTCTTTAGGCCATTTAATATGACCTTATTGACAGCCTCTGCTTGCCCATTACCCTGGGGATAAGTCGGGGTGGAGTATCTGTTTATAATTCCTAGCTCACTACAATAACTTTGGAATGCTTTGCTATCAAACTATAGGCCATTATCCGAGATGAGAGTATGAGGAACCCCAAACCAAGTGACAATATTCTTCCACACAAACCTTTGCACATCTACGTCTCTGATGTTGGCCAGAGGTTCAGCTTCGACCCACTTGGTGAAATAGTCTGTGCCGACCAGAAGGTATTTCTTATTTCCTGCAGCTTTAGGGAATGATCCCATGATATCTAAGCCCCGTTGGGCGAAAGGCCATGGGCTGGATAGTGGATTAAGAGTTCCCCCTGGTTGATGAATGTTTGGGGCAAACCGCTGACATTGATCGCACTTTTTAACGTATACGTGAGCTTCTTTTTGCATGTTCGGCCACCAGTAACCTTGAGTGATGGCTCGGTGAGCCAAGGACCTACCACCGGTGTGGCTCCCGCAGATTCCTTCATGCAACTCCTCTAGTAGTAACTCAGCCGCTTCAGGATGAATGCATAACAAGTATGGTCCTAAATAGGAGCATTTGTATAATTTCTGGTCCTCGGATAGCCAAAATCTGGTCACTTTCCTTCGAATTTTGTCAGCTTCCTCCCTTTCTTCAAGCAAAATATCTTCTTTCAGGAATTTAATAATAGGGTCCATCTAGTAGAGCCCGGTCCTAACCTGGTGAACTTGAACGGCTTCTCTTCTTGCCTCAGTAGGCCCATGCAAGTCCTCGACAATGATGACTCTTGGCAAATTTTGCGCCGAAGAAGTAGCGAGAGTGGCCAGAGAATCAACATGTGTATTACCACTCCTGGGGATGTGCAGCAAACTGAAAAATTCAAACTCGGATCGCAGGCAGGTAACTTGGCTCAAGTACCCCTGCATTCTTTCATCCTTCGCTTCAAACTCACCTTGCACTTGACCCACGACTAACCTTGAGTTCGAAAATAGCTTCACTGCCTTTCCTCCCATTCTTCGGACCATAGCCATTCCCATCAGTAGGGCTTCGTACTCCGCCTCATTATTTGTCGCCGAGAAATCCAGCCTTAATGACTTTTCAATGATGATTCTTTTGGGGGATATCAGCACCAGCCCCACTCCAGAACCTTTCTGATTTGATACGCCGTCCACGTACACTTCCCAATGGGATGGGCCTTTGTGAGAAATAATGCCAACTGATTTTTCATCCATGTCCGACGTGAGCGTTACTTCTTCTAAGTGGGGCTCCGTGAACTCGGCTACCAAATCTGCCAATACTTGGCCCTTGACCGATGTACGAGGCATATATTTGATATCGAAAGCCCCCAAGATCGTACCCCATTTAGCAATTCTTCCAGTATAGTCAGCACTTCGAAGTATAGCCCTGAGTGGGAGTTGAGTGAGGACAATGACCATATGGGCCTGAAAATAGTGAGGCAACTTTCGTGTACCGAGCACTATTGCTAGGATAGCCTTCTCCAGCGGCAAATAACGAATCTCAGCCTCATGCAATGACTTACTTACGTAGTAAACTGGTCTTTGCACACCATAATCTGCTCGGATCAACACCAAGCTTACAGCATAGAGAGCCACAGTAATGTAGGCGAATAAGACTTCATCTGGCTCAAGACTGGACATGATTGGTGGTCGAGCTAGATAATCTTTAAGTTGCTGAAAGGCTACAGCACATTCTTTAGTCCACTCGAATCCCTTCAACTTGTTAATCAAAGAGAAGAAAGGCCAACACCTGTCTGCTGATCGAGAGATAAATCGGTTCAGGGCATCAGTCATTCCGGTCAGTTTCTGGAATTCCTTGGGATTCCGAGGAGCTTGTAAATTGTTGATGGCCTTTATCTGGTCGAGGTTAACCTCAATTCCCCTGTGAGTCACCATGTACCCCAAAAACTTGCCTGACCCCACACTGAATAAGCACTTGGAAGCGTTAAGGCGCAGCTTGTGCTTCTTCAGAACCTCAAAGGTACTTTCAAGGTCTTTCACATGTTCAGCAACAATTTTGCTCTTCACCACCATGTCATCTATGTAAATTTCAATGTTTTTACCCAGCTATAGTTTAAACATCCTCGTCATCATCCTTTGATAAGTAGATCCCGCATTTTTCAAATCAAATGGCATCACCTTATAGTGGTAATTACCAATAGGGGTGACAAAAGCAGTCTTCTCCTGATCTTCCGGGGCTAGCGGTATCTGATGGTAGCCTTGGAAGGCATCCAAGAAACTCATCTGAGGATGGCCAACAATGGCATCCACAAGCTGATCAATTTTCGGCATGGGGAATGGATCCTTAGGACAAGCCTTGTTTAGGTCAGTGAAGTCTACACAGACTCGCCACTTCCCTTTTTCTTCTTCACCACTACAGTATTTGCTAACCATTCTGGGTAAAAAACTTCTTTGATAGCTCCAGCTTGTTTGAGCTTTGCTACCTCTTCTCTCACTGCATCTACATGTTCCTTGGATGGGCGCCGAGGAGGTTGTTTCTTGGGGATGCTCAATGGGTTGACCCTAAGATGATGGCAAATGAACTGGGGATCCACTCCTGGGGTTTCATAAGCATTCCAGGCAAATACATCAAGATTCCTCTTGAAAAACTCTATTAGCTCTTCCTTCTCCTAAAGAGGTAGCTGAGATCCGACTTAAAAGAACTTTTCAGGATTATCTCTGATAACCACCTTTACTAGATCCTCGCACCGAGCGCCCTCGCCTAGATCTCCAACGGGCAAGACCCGAGACTTTAGCTACTATAAACTCCTTTCTGCCCTAGATGAAGACTCAGTTTCGGGTTCATGCTGGATGGCGGCCACTAAACATTGCCTGGCTATGGACTGGTCTCCTCGGATCTCGCAAAACTGTTCTTCAGATAGATACTTAACTTTCTGATGCAGGGTAGAGGAAACAACCCCTAGTGTGTGAAGCCATGGCCTGGTTACAATTGCTGTATAAGGGGAATACACATCCACAACTATGAAGTCCACCTCTACCACCTCTGAACCGGTCTACACGGGTAATCGTATCTGGCCCCTCGGGGTGACCAACCTTCCTTCAAAACTTACAAGGGGTGAATCGTATGGTGTTAAGTCCTGAGATTTTAGGCCTAGCCCCTTATAGAGATCGGGGTACATTATCTCCACAGCACTACCCTGTTCCACCATCACCCTCTTCACATCGTATCCTCCAATTCTGAGGGTGATTACTAAAGCGTCATCATGGGGCTGAATAGTCCCCATCTTGTCCTCGTCTGAGAATCCTATAACCAATGGGGCATCCAACTTAGATATCTTCGGACCATGGCCGAAATGCCCTGCCGGTGACTGGACTATTGACATAACCTTCGATGGCCAGGATCCTGTTCTCCCTGGTGCAGTGAAGACAACATTAATAGTTCCCAATGGCGGTTTTGAAGGATCATCTCTTCGGGGCCCTGAACTCATCTGCCCTCCTCGGCCACTGGAATGGTGCAAAAGGTGTCTTAGTTTACCCTCGCCGACCAGTTGATCTAAATGATCCCACAGGCTCCTGCAATCCTCTGTGGTATGCCCATGGTCTTGATGATACTAGCAATAGAGATTATGATTACGCCTCTCAGGGTTTCCTACCATCTTATTTGGCCACCTGAAAATGGCTCTTTTTAATCTTTTCCAAAACCTAGTGTACCGGTTCTTTAAATACAGTGTTGACCGCTTGAGGATTGGTTGATCCTGATTGTCCGGTGAAATCTCTACGCGGTTTACTGCTATTATAACGATCCAACCGGAAATCCCTCCTCTCCTGGGGGATAGCCTTGTCCTTTCCCTTCTCTTACTGCTGATCTTCCTCAACTCTTTTAAATTTTTATATACAGTCCATAAGCTGACGCATGTTAGTAACTGGTTTGCCAGATAAGGAGGTCCTTAAACCGTGGTCAGTAGGGAGGCCGAGCTTGAACGTGCTGAGGGCCATTGCATCAGAGTTGCCCTCCATATCATTAAACATCTCCCAATACCTATCCGAATATGCCTTCAGGGTCTCACCCTTCTGCATGCTCAAGGACAACAGTGAAGACAAGGGCCTAGCTACTCTTCGGCATGTGACAAAGCGTGCCTGGGTGAGCTCTTTGAAGGAATTGATAGAGTCTGCTTTCAGGCTGTCAAACCACCTCATTGCCACCAGCCCCAGACTAGAGGGGAAAACCTTACACATCAGAGCTTCGTCTCTGGAGTAGACAGCCATCCTTTGGTTAAAGTGACTCACGTGTTCCACCGAGTCCGTTTTACCATTATAGATAGTAAACGTCAACTAGTTAAAACTCCGAGTAAGTCTTGCTTCTTCGATTTTACGTGTAAAGGGTGACTTAGAGATTTGATTCAAGACCCTGCTCATAGCGTCGTTCCCTACTCCTCCGCGTGATGGGCTTCGCAGCTGCCTCTTATGATAATGCTCCTCTTCATAGGAAAAAGATTCACTAGCTGGTGTTCAAGATTTTTGCTTGTAAGAGGCGTCCCGTTTGTATTCGGAGTCTTCATCAGAGTGTGGAGGAATCCGCTTTCTCTTTGCATGGCACAACTCCCTTCTTAGCTTTTCAATTTCTAGTTACAAATCCTGGTTTTCTTCTGCATGAGACACGTGACTTCTGCCATATGACCGGCTTTGGCCAGTATGCACAGTGTGCACACTACCCTCACGATCTTGTCTCATCTCCAAATTAAGAAAAGGGTCAGCGTGCTGAGTTGCCCTAGATTCTATTTCTTGTTGACTTCGTTCTGCCATCACTAACTGTTGTTTTCACCCCTGCACAAGCTCTTCCCACAGACGGCGCCAATTGTAGGGTCAGAATTTGTAGCTCAAGCCCAAGAGATATGGATTATGAGCCCACTGAACCCAGAACAATAAATTTGTAGAAAGTGGGTGAAAGAGTTAGGCTAGTTGTGAATCACATAATGACTAACTAAGATAATTAAAGATGAATTAACATGCAAGCAGGCTTGAACAATTGACCTAATGAATGTCCGAAGAGATTTATATTGAATAAAGATGATTACAATGCTTAGAGTTACAGTAAAATCGTATTTCTCTACTCTTTTTTCCTTTCCTTCATTTTCTATCAGAGGCTTCTTCCCTTTATATAGCATCATCGCCCCTCATTTTCATCGTCCACTTGGTCTTCATCTAAGCATCCACTCAAGTATATGTCATGTCAAGTCTTCTTTTTAGTTTTCTATGAGTGGTGGTAGCTGAGATTACACTATTCAGGGGTCTTCTCCACATAAATGCGGTCAGAAAAGTAGCTGTAATGCATTAAACACGGTTGTAGCAGCTTTTCCCCTTAGATATTTCTTCGTTTTTATCATCTCCAAACACGCTCAGAGTTTATCTTCATTATTGGAACCATTAGGAAGATCATTCTGACCCTCCACATATTTGATTGATCAAGAATATTCATATCCGAGGAGTAAGACCTCTTCGAACAACTTACGAACTCTTCAGAATGCATCCCTCATTCATTTCCTGGTATGATTCTTCCACATGGACTCTTTTCCAGATATTTTCTTCTCTTCGGACATCTAGTAGTCATCGAATAGGGCCCCAGGCCCAACACATTAGGCTGGACTTTCACCCCCCACAAAAGTATTATCAAAACATCAATTATATATGTGTATATATATGATTGCAAAACTGTATAAAAATAAAAAACAACAACAACAATAATAATAATAATAATAATAATAATAATATATCGGTTGATTATTGGATTTATTCGCTATATCAAAAAAAAAAAAAAATATATATATATATATATATAAAGATACTAAAATAATAAAAATTAAAAATAATAATAATGGTTGCTACGTAAATGTCAGCCAACGTATTCAATAGCAAGAAGATATTGTTTTCGCCAAACTACTAAAATATGGAAAAAAAAAATTTTTTTTTTTTTTTCTGAGATCTGCTAGTCTGCTAGTACAGTGTTAACCAATAATTAATCATAAAATACTTCCCCATATTTAAGGATTGTCACACGCATTCCAAAATAGTGTAATAATTTTCTTTTTAATAACATTTTAAAATAGTGCTTGCAAAAGAAAAGAGTCTTAAGTCATGGAGAAAGGTCAAAGGATGGTGTCCCACATTGCTGACAATACAAGAGATAGTGCGGTCCTTAGTCTAATCGGTCCCTCTTTTCCTGCATAATAATAACTAATAAAGAGTGTGTGTGCCACGTTCTTCTCGGAATTTAGAATACGAGGAGCTAAAACATATTTTGCTATCATTTTTATTAATGGCTCAATTACAAATTTTATTCCCTTTTTATCTTCACCCTTCAAATTTTAGTCTTTTCCACTTCATCCCTCAAATTCCTTTTTTTTTTTCAATGTGATCTGTCCCTCCAAAGGCGGACTATATTCCATTTGGCACCAATTTATTTATTTTTTTATATTAAAATTTGGTTAAAATATCATATATTGACAAATATATGTGTTTAATATTTTTGTGGATTATTAGTAATTATATTAAATTTGTATTGGTTAAAAAATAGAATTAAAAAAAATATATATTCAATTTGGTATCCTCTCCCTCTAAATTTATCCTTGTAAAAAAAAGAAGAAATAAGAACTAGGAAGAAAGTATTTTTAAAAAGGAGATGGAATCACTTCAAATCTTTTGACTTTCCTAATTTGAAAAACTTCCAAGCATGGCCATGGCACAAGTAACCCTACTGTTCTCATGTCATTTTCTCTCCCCTCTCTCCTCATCCAAAATCCAAGGTCCCCCCACCCCCCCCCCCCCCTCCCCCACCCCCCTTTATTAAAGATACTATTAATTTTATTACAAAAATTTTATAATTTAACATAACAATAAATATGATTGGTGTCATATCAACAGCATAATAATAAAAAATTAATTGTTTTATTATTTTTTATTTAAAATTTAACACATCAATTTGTAAGATTTATGCAGTAAAATTTGTAGTGTGTCAAATTTCACTCTTATAAAATAGATAACATTTAATGGTTTATTCTATTTAATAATAATTTTGAGTTAAACTAAAACAAGAATTATTCAATTTATAATGTTTTTTTAATAAAAAAAAATTATAGTATTCATTCCATGATAAGTATGATCTATCTAAATAATACTGTTTATAATATAATTCCTATCATTTAAATTTATGTGTAAATTTGGATCATAAAATTTTTTTACAGTATATTTAGCGTTTACACAATTAATCTTAAAGTATATAAATAATACTATTTATAATATAATTCCTATCATCTAAATTTATGTGTAAATTTGGATCATAAAATTTTTTTACAGTATATTTAGCGTTTACACAATTAATCTTAAACTATATAAATGATTACGAAAAGTCAATTACTAACGCATAGGTGACATAATGTTTGCGAGTTCAAAAATCCTCCCTTCTCTTGACCCTCTGCTTGGATAATCCCAAGCAACTCACCTTACAGTCTCTTAAGGAGATTCTAAAATACTGATTGATGCAATGCAAAGCCCTTCTGCCTCTTCTTCTAAGCTTGACACCTTTTTAGCTAAGCGTATATATAATTTCTAATATGAGTCATTTTTTGTATTGGGATTTTTTTTTTATGTATGCACACATTTAATTTAAAATTTTTTTTTATTGGCATTTAATTTTTTTTTTACCCATGATCTTGTTAAGTGGACTATTTTTTGTAATAGGGATAGGCTCTTAAGACCTAACCTTCTCTGGGTCTTTATCCCTGAGAATGGAGATGGACAGAGACATTCCACTCCTCTTTCTTTCTAATAATATATTCTTATTCACATTAAAAATAAAAAATAAAAATAAAAACCCTCAATTTTTGTAAATGAACCTTGAGTCGGGTCTAAGCTCTCATCATGCTTCTTTTTTTCTTTTCTTTTTTTAATAACCTAGCTCTGTCAAGTTGGTTTTGGGTTAACATAATCAATACTTTTTTATTAATTCAATATTTGTGAAGTAAGATTTAAATCCTAAATGTATCTGTTGAAAATATTAAAAGGTAATTCAATACTTTATTTAAATGTCATTTGTTAAAATTTATTATCCAGTCCTTTTAAGGCTTTGATTGTTTCACATTCAATAGTGTTCACACTCCTTTCTCAAGGAGAAAAAAAAATTAGTGCACACACTCCTTCACATCATATATCCACACTCTTTCATAACGTGTAAAATATGAATTTCTCATATCTAACTTTAAATTGATCTTAATGTCTGATCAATATGTAAAACATTTCACATCTAAAAGTCTGAAACAATAATTAGCCTATTCCAAAACAAGCACATCCGGTCAGATTTGTAAAACCTAGTTTTGTTGCATTGATAACTCCCTCTTGTTTGTTTCTTTTGTTTATGTATATACCTTAATTACCGAAGGGGTAAAAAATAGATACGTTGTAAACAAAAAAAAAACAAAATCATTGAAAATTTGAAATAGATGCTATAAATTTAGCCGGAGCAACACGCAATTGTTTGTCTGGTGATGCACATGCACTAATCATGCATAACCACTCTTAATTAGCTTATCATTTAGATGATGTCATATGAAAGAAATTGACATGCTAAATTATTATGCGAAAGATTCTTTTCACACTTCAATATTACCCAAATAATAAAACTATAAAGAAAAAAAAAACCCTTATAATAAAACGAAAGATTCTTTTCACACTTCAATGTTGCCCAAATAATACTTGTTGTAATTATTATTATAGGCTATTTTTATTAGGTTTTAAAAAATAAATTGAGTAATTCCTAAAAATAAAACCTTAAACCTAAACAAAATAAATTAATATAGATCTTGCTAAATGAATACTATCATCACCTACAAATCCATTAAAAAATGAATGATTAAAGGAAAACACATGTCAATATCACAATATAATGTTTTTATTATACATCAATCACTACATATTATGTTAATCCAGCCTTATCAAGAACACTAGTGCCCTCAATGAAGCTAAATATAAAGTTATGGTTTATTCAGATTTTCTGTTCCTATAGGTTCAAGTCCAACAAGTAAAGTATCACTATAGATACCCAAGATGAAAAATGTCAACTCAAGTCATCCCTCTACCCATTTTTTGTACATAAAAATAAAATAGTAGTGAAAAGTATTATGTTCTTAGACTTATTCATAAAAAATAATGAAAAAATAGCTTTTATCTTCTTCTTCTTCTTCTTTTTCTAATTTAATTTTTTTTCCTTTATTTTAATTTTTAAAATATTATTTTAAAATGAAAAAATAGCCTTCATCTTCTTCTCTTGTTAATTTTTTCCAAATTCAGTTTTTTTTTTTTTTTTTTTTTTTTCATTACTTTTCTTAAAGCACTAAACAAGCCAATAATAATAGTATACTACGTTTTCCTTATTCATTGTCAAGTCAGCCTTAACCGAAAGAGGACTGTCCCAGTCCCACCTTACATAGTTTCCTTTGTCTATAAGCACGGCCCCTCCCATGGTATTCCTTCTTGGAAAGCATTAAGAACTTGATCTCTTTTTGCCTCACTCTCAGTCTGTGATTCTGTCTTTGTGCGTGTGCAATTGAGAGAGAGATGGGAGGGAGGTATTGTTACAAAGATGTGTTGCCCTTCACAGCCATGGTGACAATGGAGTGTATCAACGTTGGGTTAAACACTCTGTTCAAGGCCGCCACTTTACAAGGGATGAGCTACCATGTCTTTGTTGTCTATGCTTATGCTATTGCTGCTCTTGTTCTCTTTCCGGCACCCTTTTTCTCCAGAAGGTCTCTCTCTTTTTCTCATCTTCTACTATTAGAAGTGTTACAAAGTTCAACAAAATTAGACATGGTCTAATTGTTAAATTTCCATGTTCCTTTTCATATGTTTTTGCAGATCAAGGGTGCTTCCTCCCCTTAACTTTTCCATAATGTCCAAAGTTGTTCTTCTTGGAATCATAGGGTACAGTTTTTGGGTTTAAAAAACTAACCCATGTTTTTCTTTTGGATGAGTTTAGCTTATTTTTGTTGATGTCAGTACAAGAAGTAAGAAACCCAAGAAATTTCTGATTGTCGCTGTTTCAATTTTTGTGTTAAATTTGGTCTGAGACAGGAGTTCATCTCAGATCATGGGATATACAGGCATCAATTACAGTTCTCCAACACTTGCTTCAGCCATCAGCAACTTGGTGCCAGCCTTTACCTTCATACTTGCCATCATTTTCAGGTTTTGTTCTTTTATAAACTTTTTCCAACTTTCATTTCATGGATACCAAAGTACCCTCCACACGTCTTAAACATCAAAATCAGATGACGAAAATATAGAAGTTATGTTTGGTTTGGTTTGGTTGTCCAGTATGTGGATGTTACAGGAGCACAAAACCTTTCCAAAATTACCTCGTGTCAATTACTTTCACTGTCCTATTTGGTGAAGCTTTATCTTATGGTAAAGTTGATGAGAGTTGTAAAGGGGGCAAGGGTCGCTGTAATTTAACTCTGTTTTGAGAGTTTCCTTTCCTGGGTTGCCTAAAGAAATTTCTATGGTAAAAAATAAAAATGCAGTTTTTAGAAAATGTCAAATTAGAACCCCTGGGATGGGTAAGAGTAACGTGTAAGTTAACCTCAGATTGGACTATGGACAAAGACTCAAAGTTCGTGGCCAAAGTCATGTGTAATCAGCCCAGAAGAAAACAAAATTGTTTCCTGTAGTGACACGGAATTGTTTGCCCCAAACAATTTGTTTGCCACAAATCTTAGGGCCTAAAACTTTTTTAAATTGTGATTTGATTCCAAACAAGATTGGGATCCCCTTCTCCGCTTAAAATAAATTAATATTTTTTTATTAAAAAAAATCAATTTTGCATAGATTTATTTTGGCACTTTTTTATTATTAATTATTATATACCAAACACAATATCATCTTAAAAAAATTTGTATGACCCATATTCGGGCACAAAATTTTCGCTTTCACTTCTCTTATATGTGGGGTGTAGGATAGATGATTAGTGGGCAGTTGTTTACTTCTTTTTTTTCTTTTCTTTTTTTAGCTGTTAGCATACAAAATATTAAGATCTGTTTTGTAGGATATTTTGAGCAATAATTTTCAGTATTTAAATAATATTACATATTTTTTCACATATTTTTTCATTCACATATATTTTTTTTAAAAATACAAACAACATTATTAAAACAATCTTACCAAACGGGATCCCAAAATTTTGTTTATGGTAAAATTGTTATTGACTTGGATACGTATCTTAATAATTGTAGCTCAAAATATTTTATATTATCTTACTAATCCAAATAGTTTAATGATAATGACCACTAAGCTAATTTCAATGAAGTTGTCATCCTATTGGCCGATGGTCTTATCACTTGAAAAGTTGAGTCAAAATCCTCTCAAAGTGTGCCAATAACTACTTTTATTATTCTCTTACCCTTTCTGTTCTTTTCTCATTTTGGCATCAAAAGGATGGAAAAGGTAGCATTGAGAAGCACAAGCAGTCAAGCAAAAATCCTGGGCACCATAATATCAATATCAGGTGCATTTGTAGTGACTCTCTACAAAGGCCCTCCAATAGTCATTGTTCAAACAACATCGGTTTCGCTTAATCAACCTCTAAACTCATTAAAATCAAATTGGGTGATTGGTGGACTTCTACTCACAGCTGAATATATTTTGGTTCCACTATGGTACATTGTTCAGGTGAAATCATTTTTACCATTACCTAAAACCCAATTTCAGAAATATTTTCAATGACTAGCCCTAGATGAGAAGTGATACAAAGTAAATCTTAAGCTTGAACTATTTGTTTTGCAGGCACAAATTATGAAGGAGTACCCAAATGAACTTACTGTAATATTCTTTTACAATCTAACTGTTAGCATCATAGCTGCAGTTGTAGGTTTAATTACAGAAAAAAATCCAAATGCTTGGAGATTGAGACCAAATATAGCATTGGTCTCGGTTGTGTGCTCGGTAAGAAACTAGCACGAGACTATTGGTACAGTGTGATTAGTAAAACAGTCTATCATCATTCCTTTAATGTCTTAATGAGAATTTCTCGTGTAGGGAATTTTTGGATCATTCATAAACAACACAGTTCATGCGTGGGCATTGCGCGTGAAAGGACCTCTCTTTGTAGCAATGTTCAAGCCCTTGTCGATTGCCATTGCTGTTGCCATGGGTGTTATGTTCCTTAGTGACACCCTCTATCTTGGCAGGTATAGAATAAAGATTTTCACCCCCAACACAACCCTCCCCTCTCTGCTGGGGCAAAAGATGAATGTTAATTATAGTAATTAAGGTCTTTTTTAGATGAAACTTTGACTTATTGGATGGTAGCTAATCCCAAAGAAAGAAAACTCTAATTCTTAAGAAGATGCAAATCCATTCTATCCTTTATGTGAGACTTGGACAGTGGCTAATCTCAACGACCTATCTTAGATTATTCCTTTCTGAACCTCCTTAGAAGATGTCTTTTTTGTTTCTTGTCTTATCAGCACCAATGATGTATGTTTCCACCAAACAAAAGTAAGCTAGGAAAGATGTTTTCTGTTCCTTGTCTTATATTAGCTTCAGTGGCAATAATGTATGATTCCACTAATCAAAAGCCTATATAATAAATCAATGATCTAAGCCAGCACTATACTTGGGTGTAATGCATGCCCTCTAGACAATGGTCCACATCACACGAGAAGTTATTGTCATCTTTGGTTATTTAAATTAAAAAATTCAAAACTGAAAAGAACTATACAATGCTCTAGTTTGGTCACTGTTTGTTGTCATTAATCAGTTTTCCATTTTCTTCTCTGCAGTCTTGTTGGAGCAACAATAATATCTTTCGGCTTCTACACTGTAATGTGGGGAAAAGCAAAGGAGGAGATTGGTGTGGACCATGAAGTTGGTAGCCTGGAATCACCATCTTCCACCCAAAAGACCCCTCTATTGCAGAACTATAAAGCTCAAGAGGTATAAGCTAAATGTAAGCAATTGTATCAAAGCATGCTACAAATTGTACATCAACCAATTGAAGTATAGAGAATTATATGAATTTGCTTGTGGTCACTAGTCAGAGCACACCTTATATTACATACACAACTTTGAGGGATCAAAGAAGATCAGGCTCAATGAAATTCATACAAAGAGCAGCTTACAGCACATACCTGCAAACATCAAATGTGCCTCACTCTGTATCGTTTTTTTTTTTTTTTTTTTTTTTTTTTTAATTTTATATATATTTAATAATGTAGGGAATCTTTCTAAAGAAAAGCCATTTGGACTCGTATGTTAGTACCATCAGCAAAGTTAAATGACAGAACATCCAACTTACAGTAAATGTCAGCACTCAGCAGTCTCTGTAAAATGTAAATGTAGCTTCAGTGATTGGCATTTGGGGTCCAAGAATTAAGACAAACACCAAGGTTGTATTTACCAGGAAAGTGAGGTGAACTAAGAACTGCAGATTTTATCACATTCACTTGTCAACAAGTATGTTAACTAAAGATATTGTCAACAGTACATGATAATCAAACACCTGTCTCGAAACTATTATGAATTTGATGGGACTTGAACTGTGCATATATGCGTGTGTAATGTGCATTCACCCAGAGCACAAAGTACATGAGCACAAGTACATGCATGCAGTAGATTCTATCTACAAGAGAATGAAAGGTTCAGAAATTATTCACGCTGCATTTACAAGTATTAAAATGGTCAAGAAAGATAAGTCCACTCCACCATAATGAAGGTTTAGTGCACTAATCAATACATTATAAATATGGAAGTAATATGAAGATAATCAAAAACCCACCAAAAAGGGGTGATATGCACTGTTCTTATAACTTTGCCAGTGATACAAATTACATGGAAGATATTTTCGAAAAGTTTCTATCTTGGGGGTTAAAATTAACAACTGAAAATCATAAGATGTTCGTGGACAGTGAAAACCAACCTTCACATCCTCCCTACTTTGTTCTATTCATTAAAACAAAAGGTGTGAATATAAATATAAATATAAATGAAAAATTTCAACCCCATTAATTAGACTTAAATGTTACAATAAGAATTGCGTCAGATCCGTGGGGTCAATCAAACAATGAACTATGAGGATAGCTAAGGCTAAGGCAGGGTAATCTTCTGTGCCTTCCCCCTACAATCTTGAGTCAATCTTGAGGTCATCAGACATGGCAGAAGGTATGCAATGTGTTGCCAGAATATCTAAAGTTGCAGCCTTGGCAGTCTTGGTCTGTAGGACAACTATCTGCACAAAGTTTAAGACTTGCCATGGTTAAGAGAATGCACTCACACGTGTGTGTGTGTGTGTGTGTGTGAGAGAGAGAGAGAGAGAGAGAGAGAACCTGTTGGTACTCTAGTTCAAACTTGAGATATTCTTCCTCGCAGCTCTCGACCATGCTTGCCAAGCTCTTAAGATTCTTCACAGGTTTACCATTGAAAGCATGAACCTACAAATACAAAAGAAAGATGTTAGAAAGTGCACTTTACATCATTTCAGATATGTTATAAAACAAATGTTATACACATATTTCCTGACCTGAGTATTAACGATATCCTCATACCCAATATTAATGTCAGCAACAAGAACCTAGCACAAATTTTGAGGAAAAAAGCGATGAGTTCCAGATAAACCAAATCTTGCACCAATATGGTGAAAATGAAATGAAATGTCATGGGAATGACAATGAAGGAGACTAAAAGAGAAACCTGAGAGATAACAACGAGTTGTTCATCTACCGATTCAGCCATTGCGTGCAGATGCTTGTCCAGCAGTTTGACTGGAGCATCAAATTCATAATCCTTTCCATACTGGAGATGAGTAAAAATAAAATAAAAAACAAGAGTTAAGAATTAACAT
Source organism: Quercus ilex subsp. ballota (assembly GCA_032727855.1). NCBI lineage: Eukaryota > Viridiplantae > Streptophyta > Magnoliopsida > Fagales > Fagaceae > Quercus > Quercus ilex. Next base: position 77,103,661 of record CM064909.1, read on the forward strand.
AAAAATCCGTCTTATAGGCAGAAGCATAGAATTTACTATGTTAGGATCTCACATCTGCATTAGGGAATCATAAATAGGTTTCACACCCTTAAAACTTTATACATAGCTCATTAACCAAGAGAACTTTATCTTATCTTCTTCTTCTTCTTATTCTTTTTTTTTAAAATAAGAAAATATAATGTTATTCTATAGAAAAAGGATACGGCAATTTTTCAAAAGTAAATACATATATAAATTATTCAATATTCACAGCATACATGATTCACACAATGTGCAACACGGAACAGGAGAAAATAGGACCTCAGCTTCTATAGTGTCTCTGCATCCCTTCCACAATCAGTATGTTAATTTGACAAGGGACACAGTTTTGTATTGGGTTTTACTAACGTATGCCCTAAGGGCATATGTTAGTAAACCATTTTAGGAAATTTTTTGTGGAAAAATGAAAAAGTAACTAACTAATATGACAGTTTTTTCAATTTCCCATAAAAAGTTTCTCAAAATGGATGGTTAATGTATGCCCTATTACACTTTTTCAGTTACATGGGGCACACTAGCAATTGCAAGCACATAAGTCCCTGAGTGCCACAGTGACACCAGTTCTGATCAGCTGAACATTGCACCTGATATGACTAGGCAGACAAATTTAACCTAACAACATCAGGTTGAATTTTCAGCAATTCACTTGTTACCTAGGAATAGGGTTGCACATCCACATAAGGATGCAACTCTACTGAACAGCAGAACAAATGGATTCCAAAATCTTAAAAAATGCTAATAGAGGATAAATTAGAAGAGCAAAGAGTGGAAAGAGGGATCAAAACATAAAAGGATCACAATGTGGGCAACACTGCTGATGATTTCATTATGACCATTTATATAGTTGATACTGTACACTATTACAGAATCCAATCTCATTATAAAACTGAGCAGCTCAGGCTTCTCAAACAATCTAACCTATGAACATAAGTTTTAGAGCCCCATCAAGCAGAAAGTATTGGACAAACAAAAGAAAAGAAGCTTAAATACACACCTCAGAACGCAGATATGGAACAGATACAGAGGTAAAAACAAATCCAGCAATAATGTAATAAGAAGGAGGTCTGCCCCTGATGTGTGCTGGGATGAGCCGCTTGTGAGTAGTGAGCTTTATGTTGAATTCGAGTACCTTTGAATCACGGAGAACTTTTACCAAGGCATAATCCCCAGTGTATTTCTGAGATACAAGATAACTAAAACCAATGCGCTCTCCTTGCCTGAATGGAACTAAAAAGAGGAAAAAAGCAAGAGTTAATAGGTCTTTCCAAGAGACTATTAAATTCAAAAAAAAAAAAAAACCCTTCAGTGACTCATAGAAGGTCATAGGTCTTTACAAGAGACTTATCAAATTCAAAACAAAATCTTCAGTAATTCATGGAAGGTCTTGTTTCATTGAAAAATTTTGGGCCACACTAAAGAGAATGACAATTATCTACAAAGGAGTGACCACACCACCTCTAGATGACCCTTATACAAGAGCGCATGAGTTACAAAAGCACTTCAGACAAGCTTCAAATCTTATTATCATCTGCACTTTAACATAAGTATCAGGGACCAAGTACAGGAGTTTTTTTGTAGAGAATAGAAACTGTTACTTTCTCTGACTAACAACTCAATAATGCACTTTCTTTCTCAGTCATACTCAGATCTATGAGTAGCATTTAATTTAATCAGAAGACTCCACAGTTGAGCAGCATCTCAATCAGCTGCCCTTGTTTAGCCATGGGCTGAAGCTAAGCTTCTGCCAATGTTCAAATTCTTCTTCTGTTTTTCACTTATCCAAAAAAAGTCTACTTTCTATGGCTGCTAACAATCAACCTCTTAATTACACATGCTTTCTATTTTACCTATTAAGCATTAGCATCTCCAACTTACAAGAGAAAAAAATTTATGACAAGAGTCACTTTTCTACTGGTAAGTTAAACCCAAATACCCAATGGATCTTGAACCCACAGTCTCACCCTTCACCTCACTCCAACAAGTGGAAGAGGTGCTTTTTGAATTAGAGCTCATTCACTTTTTATAGGTGTCACACTTTTGACACCCACATAAGTCTTGTCTCCAAATGACCATAAATAAATGTTAAACCCACAGAAATACTTTTAAAAATGCCAACGTATACGAGATTTTTATAGAAGGATAGTGTTTGTGTGTGTGTGTGTGTGTGTGTTGGGGGGGGGGGGGGGGGTGCGGTGGGGGGGTTGTTTACCTGTTCCGTCATTAGCAATACTAATCCCATCAAAGCTAAGGATAACATCAGATGGCTTCAGAACCTGAGATTCAGGAGCTGTAGGTTCAATTCTTCTGATACGGACACCCTTCTGATCAGATTCCATCCCCATTGCTATGCGTAGATCAGGATTTTCCATCTTCTGCCACTCAACTCCAAGAATTGGGAACCCTGACAAATTTCAAATGAACATAAGATTACACAAAGGATATGAAAATCAAGTCAATTATTCTAACAAACAAACAACCTCAACATTCAGCTATTCTCCCTGTTCTACAATTGCTGATCAGATGTGCAAGAGAGGACAATATATAGATACATAAGCTCTAAAAGGTTATAAATAATATATCTGCACTGACTTTCTTCTTTATTATATTATTCTGGGTCTTTAATTTTCAGGGGGAACGAGGGTTGAAAAAAGTAGAACTATACTCTTAACATACCTGTATATGCCCCATTCTTCTCATAATCTTTAATGAAGTGCTCAATAACTGGTGTTGGTATGACATAACCAATGTTCTCCACATCTTCATGCTTAAGAGACTGAAATGCAATACCCACACACTTTCCCTTATCGTTGAAAGCTGGCCCACCAGAATTTCCAGAGTTTATTGCAGCATCTATCTGGGAAAAAGCAGGTCAGAGACAAGGGACAACAAAAAATTTGTCAATAAACAAGTAATATATGATAAGAAACAGTAAGTCTTAACAGAAGATAAGATCAAAATTCTATAACCTGGAGTCCAAGAAGTTCTGTTGATCCATGAACATAAGAAAGTATCTCAATGCGTGACACTACACCACTAGTCACAGAGATTGTGTCACCCCCAATTGGGTAGCCCACTACAGTTACAGCATCTTGGAGTGCAGGCAGATCTCCAAACTCCACAGGTGAAACTCCTTCCCAAAACTCATCATCACTCACTGTCAACAACGCTGAGGCATTGCAAAACAGGGGTAGGAAAGTACCCTTTGGATTATATATACATGAATTGGAACTATATCTTTTGCTGAGTTGTTAATACTATTTCTAAAGATTAACTAGAATTAAACAAGACATTAGGATTGCACATGACTGTAGAACCATAAATTGATGAATCATCAACATGTTCTTTCTCTTCTATTTTGGAGCACACCAGCATCTTGTACAAATTCATTTCGTCATACATGCAAATTACGATTTCTTCAATATTTTTATACAACTTTTAAGAAATTCTATCAATTATGTATAATAACTACAAGATACCTGGTTCGATAAGTAAAAGATATTTGAGTTGATAAAACCATAGTTAATAATTCTTCTTCTTCTTCTTTTTTCCCTTTCTATCCTTGATAAAACCATAGTTAATATTAGTACTATTGCAACCCAAGAACTAACCCTTCATGTCACCCAACAATCTACACATTTAGTTTTAAGCTATTGGCACTTTCTTCCCAATCCAATTCATCAAAATCCATCATGTAAGTAGTCATGTTTCTCAATAAAAGCAACTTCATACCCGCACATGCTATCCCTTTGTTTGCAAAAATTGAATGGAAAGCTTAAAAAGACAACCATTTGCTTAAAACCAGATACCGAATTAGTTCAAACTAACTAAAAAACAAACTTTTCCATACCAATATCTCATTATGTCTTAAACGCACTAACCCTTTGTTTGCAACAACAAAACATAAATGCTAAAAATCCAAACATTCTCAGTTTCTCACTGTACTCGGATACTAAATCGCCTCAGACTAACTTAAAAACCAAACTTTCTCATACCATTAACACATTCAATCCCAAACGCTAACCTTTGGCTTGCAACAAACGAATGGAAAACTTAAAGGCCAAGCATTTTCCCAAAAAACCAGACACCAAATTAGCTCAAACTAATCAAAAAACCAAACCTTCTCATACCAACATCACATTCATTCCTAAGCACACAAACCCTTCAGAAAACCCAGATACCAAATTAGCTCAAACTAACAAAAAAAAAAAACCATTCGCGTACCAATCTCACATTCAGTCCCAAACACACCAACCCTCTACTTGCAAAACTGAATGGAAAGCCCAACATTTTTCACCAAACTCAGATACCAAATTGGCTCAAAAAATAAAAACCCCAAACTTTCCCATAACAATATCACATTCAGTCCCAAAAACTAAACTCTTCATTTGAAAAAACTAGATGAAAAGAAAAACATTCTTCACTAATCTCAGATACCAAATAAGCTCAAACTACCTAAAAAACCAAACTTTCCCATAACAACATCACATTCAATCCCATACACACTAACCCTTTAATTGCAAAAAAACTCGATGCAATGCCAAACAATTTTCCAAAACCCAAATACCAAATTAGCTCAAACTAACTACAAAACCAAACTTTCTCATACCAACATCATATTTGGTCCCATACACACTAACCCTTTCATTTGCACTAACTGGATGCAAAGCCAAACATTTCCAAAAAAAACCCAGATACCAAATTAGTTCAAATTAACTATAAAACCAATCTTTCCCAAACCAATTTCACATTCAGTCCCATACACACTATCCCTTTTATTTGCACTAACTGGATGCAAGGCCAAACATTTCCTCAAAACCCAGATACCAAATTAGCTCAAACTAAACCAACATCACAATAATTCCCATACACACTAACCCTAAACCCAGATAACAAAATCAGCTCAAAACAGCAACAAAAAAAAAAAAAAAAAAAAAAAAGAGAGCACAAAATGGATCCCATACCAATATCACATTCAGTCCCAATAGCCAACACAGTAGCCAAGTACTTAGTATCCGAACCCCGCTTCTTCAACTTCACCTGGGTATGGTGCTCCACAGAATGCGCATTGGTCAAGACCCTCCTTCCCCCGATGATAAACCCACTGCTACTCGAGCTGTACTGCCTCTTCCTCTGCCACATCAGCGAGAAATTCGGCTCCGTGTGAACGCAAAACACCTTGACCACCGCGTCCATCGAAGGCACCACCTTGACCACCGTCTCCCACTTCACCGACTCCGAAACGCCAACCGCGTCGGACGTCGTAGCAGCTATCGCTGTTGCTGCTGTATTGGTCGTCGTAGAGTGGGTGAAGTCGCCGTTTTGGTCAGCGTGCCTTGAGCCGCGGCGTTCGGGTGAAGCCGCTATGTTTGGGCGCGGGTTCTTGCGCGGACGGACCCCACCGCCGCGTCCTCTGGTGGGGGAGGATGAGGGGTTGTTTGGGTCCGTGCCCGTGGTACCGGCTTCGGTGGTTGGGATTGGAACGATGTCGTTTGGTGATGTTGCTGTGCTTGGGTTTTGGGGTTTATGATGACCCCGTTTTCGTTTCATACTGCTTTTTTTATTTTTTTTTGGGTGGGGGGGGAGAGAGAGATAAAAGAGTTTCCACTTTCCAAATGGGCTTGTAAGTTGTAGACTTTAGGGGGATTTTTGGTCCCGTTTTATTCAAATGGAGTGATTGTTTTTGGTTGAGTTTACCGAATTTGTTTCTTTTGTAATAAAGAGATAAAAAGGTTAGGGGAGAGATAATGGGCTTGTAAGAAAGAAGCCGAAAGACCCAAGATCAAGGATCAAACAGTTGTGGATCCTTAGAGGCTGACTTGACTAGGCTATGAAACTTGCAAAGAGGGGTATGCAGTTGCAATATCCTCGATGATGGGCCTTCTTTTTGTTTTTCCTTACAATAAGTGATGAAAAGGATTTTGAAATTTTGAACTCTTTCTAAGTGGTTTTCTTTCTTTTTTTTTCTTTTTTTTTTTTGGTACAAGGAGAGTTTCATAACTAGATCGAGTTACAAGACTTGAGAATATTTTTTTATTATTATTGTTACAAGATCTCAATCGTTGCTCTTCATCGGTTTCGACTTGAAACAAATTATCGCCAACCTGAACCGAAACTGACTCAACTCGTGGCTTCCAATGGTCGACGGTGGGTCAACTTTTCTGCCACCCGAATTCGGTAAATCGATTCCAAGTTGGGCACAAACCCGACCCAAACCAACCCATAAATAGCCCTACTTAAAAGTCTTTTAACAAAAACATTTTTCTTTAATTACTAAAATGTAACCTTTTCTATAATCCCTCCGTCCCAATTTGTTTGTCCTGCTTGAAAAGTCAAATTTTTAAGAGAACATCATTTATTGTCTTGTCTGCCTTATAAAAATGTATAAATTTACAAAATTATCCTTAAATAAATTTATTAGTTTTTTTTTTTTTAAAAAAGAGTTATTCTCAATGAGGCAACTAAAAAGGTGCCCCAATTAGATTGATTTTTCAAATATTTGTTAATTTTATTTTCAAATAGTTTTGAAAATAAAGTAAGGGTATAATAGGAACATTAGTAAATTAATGACTTTTATTTTTAGAAACAGGACATTATTTTGGAACATCCCAAAATGGAATAGAGGACAAACAAACTGGAATGAAGTGAGTACTATTTAAGGGGCTTTCCCTGTTTGGACCGGATTTTTTTTTTTTTTTTTTTTGTGTGTCTAGAATACCCCTATGTCCTAAGTTTAAGTAGAGACAAAATTAAAGGATAATCTCGTAAAAATACTTATCTAACTCCTATTAAAACGTTACCTATAAAATAGGATTACTATTCTGTTAGTTTTCAAATTGCTTTTATCCACTTATCTTTTTTTTTTTTTGGAGAAACAAATACACACACACACATAAGGGAGAGGGAAAGGGGTTCTAACACAAAGGCACACCACAACTCCACTCAAAAGCCATGGTAACTTTTAAGGGAGGGTGGGGGAAGTTATACTACACACAACATACTCTCTTAAAAAAATAAAAATAAAATAAAAAATCACAAAGGCCTCTGTTAGTTTTCAAATGGCTTTTATCCACTTATCAATTAAATTAAAAAAAAAAAAAAAAGAAGCACAGAGCCTTTTCTTCGATGAGAAACCCATCACTGCATTTCTTTTCTATGTTCATTTTGTAGTTTGAAGATTGATAATGGGTTTTACTGTTTGAGTGTTGTTGCTTAAAAGATGAAAATTTTTAAGGAGCTTCTCTTGTTTGAACCAAATTTTTTTTTGGTCTAGAATACCCTTAAGTCGTAAGTTTAAGTAGAGACAAAATTAAAGGATAATCTCATAAAAATACTTATCTAACTCCTATTAAAACATTGCCTATCACTCTCCTGTTAGTTTTCAAATTGCTTTTATCCACTTATCAATTAGATAATATATATATATATATATATATATATATATATATATATAAAGAAGCACAAAAACCCCTATTAGTTTTCAAATGGCTTTTATCCACTTATCAATTAGATTTAAAGAATTAAAAAAAAAATTAAAAATTAAAAAAAAAAAGCACAGAGCCTTTTCATCGATGAGAAACCCATCATTGCATTTCTTTTCTGTGTTCATTTTGTAGTTTGAAGATTGAAAATGGGTTTTACTGTTTGAGTGTTGTTGCTTAAAAGATGAAAATTTTTCAAGAACCTAGAAGAGATCCCATGGGTCAGGCTTGAGCCGACTTTGTGGTTGAGTCCACTACCATTTTCTCCTAAAGGAAAATGTTGCTGCCCATTTGAAGGTTTGCCTTTTATTTTTTATTCAGTTGTGAGAAACTGTGCTATACATCAAACAAATATGTTTGTGTTTTAATATCATATAGGGTTGTAAAAATCTGGGCTTTTCTTAGTTTTTTAATAAAATTCAATTGGGTTTGTTTTCAAAATTCTTTTTGTAATTTTGTGATATTAATTGACAACACAAGAACAATAGTACACCTTCCTTTTTCTTTTTCTTCTCTTTTCCTTAAAAATTGAATTCTTCATAGTCATCCTTAGTCTCCAACAATGGAGATTCTGTTTTGGGGCACCGAATCACCATTAGTGGAGATTAAGAAAGTGGTTTGCAATAAGTGTATCTCTCTCACTATGAGTATGATTTTTTTTTCCCGTTATAGTAATGGGTTTTCATAAGTACATTTTGTGAATAGATATGTGCATTTCTTATTTATTTTTAATTTCATGTTATTATTGGCTCCTTAGATTACTACTTGCTATTTGTAATTAAGGAGGATCGGAAGTTTTTCGACAAAATATCTCACTGGATGAGTGCTTTTTTTCCCCTAATATATTGTTTAGATTTTTATATCCATTATATTCATTGGATTTGGTATTTTACATTTTTTGTTTGAATGGGTGGGAATTCGTGGAACAAACTGTTTCGTCAAACATGGTTTTTAGTAGGATGATTTTTTTGCTAGCACTGATTGAATACATATTGTAGTTTGGTCAATATTTTGTTATTCATTTGCATTATTCCTATTTTTTTCATGACTTTTGTTTACTCTAACTATAATCCATTGAATAATAGATTTGGGTTTAAACATTTGGAAGTTTTGCTGCAAGTGAAATAAATTTTTTGGTATAAATATCATCACATTCCCTTGATATTTTATTATTTGAAAATGTCTTCAAATTATGATGAATGAACACTATTAACCTTTACACAAAAAATAGAAGAGCTTCTGAGCACGTGCTCAAAGACTAGTTTTCATAATGCATTTTTTATCCTAAAGTTTTCTAAAATAGCATCTTGACCACAAAAGTGTTCTCATAATTATATTTTTACCTTGGATTTTTCATAAAATTATATATGTGACCACAAACTTTTCCAATATTTTTAACCCAAAAATTTCCCAAATTACATTTTCAACCCAAATTTTTTCAAAATTACAATTTCAACCCCAAACTTTCCACAATTATGTTTTCAACCCCAAATTTCTTTATACTAATTTTTAACCTTTAAATTTTCCCAAAAAAAAAAAAAAAAAATGCACAAAGGCCCTTTAGGCCATATATGCACTTTAAATTTCATTTTGTGCCAAAATAAAATGTTTTCCTTTAAAATAATAGGTTTACCAAAAGAGATTGTTTTAACACCTTAGAGGAATTTAACCTTTTTTCTTTTTTCTTTTTTCTTTTTGTGTGTCTTTTTGCATGGGATAAAATATTTTGAGAGAAGGAATTGCATTTGTTAGGTTGTGCTTTGGAGTAAGATAGCTATATTTAATTGAAGAATGCAATTTACCTTCCTAGAATATGTCATGCCATCACATGTTTATTTAGGCCCTTTTTTTTTTGCTTCCTAGAATAAATGGTTCACATGTCCGTGCATTTACATGTCATCTTAGGATAAATTATACATGTTATCTTTACAAGTCATTTTAGGATATATCACATGTCATCTTGTGATAGATTATACATGTCATTTCATTTACATGTCATTCGACGATAGATCATATGGCGTTCTTTTTACATGTCATCCTAAGATAAATAATACATATGTCGTTGCTTACATGCCATTGCTTGCATGTCTTCTTACAGCAGATCATGTCATTTATTCACATGTTATCATAAGATAGATTATACATATGTTGTTGCTTGCATGTCTTCTTACAATAGATCACATGTCATTTATTCACATCTCATTTTAGTATAGATTATACATGTCATTCATTTATTTACATGTCGCCCTATGATAGATTATACATGTCATCCCATGATAGGCTTGTTTCCTTTTATTGCATATGCACATGCATAATACTCATTCTTTTACAGCCAAATGCCAAATTTTTAGTTGTTATTTAAATAGTGAAATTTAAGATTAAATTTGAAATGATGTACTATCCTTTTATATAGGCTTGTAGGGTGTTTAACATCTTCTCCACATGTAACTGAGCTTCCAGATCCATATCTTCTAGTTAGAGACATTTTGTTTTATTTTCTATTATAGCTCAGGAGTCCTAGGCCTTTCTTAGTTAATTTAGTAAATAAAATTTATTATTTAGGTGACCAATCACACTTTACAAATTTAATGGTTGGTGGAGACTCCTAAAAATGAATATAATTAAGGAAATTCACTCACACATACCTCACCCTAACATGGCCATGGTCCAATATTAGTTTGGGAAAAATCACATTTTAAACCTTATTATTTAGAAGTATAACAAATTTAATCCTCATTTCAAAGTAACAAATGAAACCTTAAATAGCTTCAAAAAAAAATCCTATATAGTTTCTAAAGTAACAAATTAAATCTCATTCATTTGACTGGAATTATATTTTGTTTGGGATTTAATATGGGTTAAGAGTTAACTTTGTTACTTTTTGAAACATCATGATTTTATTTGTTACATGTCCGAAATAATAGGGTTTAAAAAGTGAAAATAATGACTATCCTAATTGCAAATTTGCAAGTGTTACGTGTGTATTTTGAATGATTATTTTAGTAATGTCAACACTTTTCGTTCATCTTAATTCGAGATTTATTCATTTCCCAGTAACTGATATAGCCAAGAGTGTGTTGAGACCTAGCACCAAAATCTGAACACTAAAATAGCATTAGAATCATAAAACTATGCGTTGATTTGTTCATTTTTTGTAGCCCAACTGATATTTTATACTCTTTTGGATTAATGAATACTGAGATAGCATTAAAGTCATTATCTAGTGTGTGGGTCCGTACATCTTTATATATATATATATATATATATGATATGTCTTATTAAGGCCATTTCCAAGTATTTTGGTGATTGACAAATGCATAAATCGCAAAATTATTATAAATTTAAAAAAAAAAAAATCATATTGAGTTTAATAGTGATTATGGTTATTGATACCACAAATTTAAGAATATTTTATCTTTTGAAAAAAATGAAAAAAAATGAAAATTTGTAATTTTTATTTTTTTATTTTTTTAATCAAATACAACTTTATCTAATATAGAGAGAGAAAAAAACGTGGTCCAAGTTTTTTTTTTTTAATTGTTACTTTTTTTTAATCAATTACAACTTCATAGAGAAAAAATAAACGTGGTCAAAGCTTTTTTATTTTTTATTTTTAAAAGAACGTGGTCAAAGTTGAGAGACTCCTTTTGCCTGTTCTTACTCCTCTTTTTGCCTGTTCTTAGAGCATCCTTATCAGATGTTGCAAAATTTTTGCCATTTTACCACATCAAACACCTACTTTATTATTTTACCACATCATTTTACAACATCTCATTTATCAGATGTTTTATAATTCAATTCTATACATTAAAATAATATTTACTACACATTAAAATAATATATTATTCCCTAATTCATTATTATCAACAACAGCAACAGCACCAACAACCCACACCGCAGCTCAACCGCCACAGCCCACAACCACCGGCCACCCCCACAGATCAACCACCGACCACCAATATCAGCCACTTGCTACCAAAAAAAAAAAAAAAAAATCAAACAAACACTACAACCAATATCAGCCCCTACACCAGAAAAAACCACCATCAACCAAAATCTCATACCCATCCCAAATCTCACACCCACAATCCGATCAACCTACCACCATCAACCAAAATCAGCCAACCACCAAAAATCAAAACAACCAACCACCAAAAGAGAGAGAGAGCGATCGGTGAGATCGGAGTGGCGATAACGATAGCGATGATCGGAGTGGCCTCGCCCATGCCGCTTGAGCCTCCAACGGCGATGATCCGATCGGAGTGGCGATGAGAGAAGAGCTGGGTCCGATCGGAGTGGCGATGGCAATGAGAGAAGACCGATGATCCGATCGGAGTGGCGATCCGATCGGAGTGACGATGGCAATGAAAGAAGACCGATGATTCGCCGATCGGAGTGACGATGGCGATGAGAGAAGACCGATGATCCGATCGGAGTAGCGATCGAATCGGAGTAGCGATCGAATCGGAGTGACGATGGCAAGCCGGTGAGTGAGGGAGAAGGGAAGAGCTGGGTCTGATGTGAGAGAGGGAGCCGATGTGTGAGAGAGAAAAGAAAAGAAAAAAATGAAGAGAGAGGAGAGAGAAAAGAGAATATAAAACATTAAAAATTTATACCACATTGCTACAGTACCGTTGCAAATTTGCAACGGTACTGTAGCAATGTGGTATAAATTTTGAGATTTGCCACATCTCATAAAGCTTCATTTTTTTGTTTGGTGTGGTAAATGTGCCAAATATTTGGCATTTGGCACATTTACCACACCTGATACAGATGCTCTTCCAGGCCCCAAGTGTATACATATTTTTGATTCTTTAATATAATTATATCTTTTATCTCAAAAAAAAATTATTATTATGATTATAATTATTATATTATAGTATATACGTTTGGACCACGGGGACATTATCTAACTACTCCCAACCCTTACCTGCAGGCTGCATAGATTTTATTTTATTTTATTTTATTTTTTTCCTTTAAGAAAAGGCTGCATAGATTTTATTAAAACAAATACTTAAGATTATAATACAATGGGAACAAAAATCACACATAAGAATTTAGTTTAGTATATAATAAATTACTTTTTCTATTTTATATACTTATTTTTCAAAATATTCCACCTTAGATTATATTCGGTTTTTATTGATAAAATTAAGCATGATATAGCCCAATTTCATCAGCAAACGCCAAACACTCAAGGCCCCATACATGGTTCGATTACGCCAACATGAGAATTATGCGAGGACCACGCAGCTAACACTTGAGCTTTGTTATTTGCAGCTTTTCTAACCCAGCAAAAAGAGTCTTTCTTTATATTATTCTATGGCTTATCCTCGACTTTTTGAATGGTACTCCATAATTGAATAATACAACTGACCTCTAAAAAGAAAGTACTTCATAATGATTAATGATATCCTCAAAAGTACTTTTTTGAAAACTTTTTTTTTTTTTGTTTTTTGAGAAACTAAAGCAAACTTCATTGAATATTATAAAGAATCAAGATACAACGCTTCAAAGGCAGGCGGAGGGGATTCGTCCAACCAAACAATCTCATCCTCAATATTTCTAGTAGACATAATGACATTCAGTGCGAACGTTTCAATTTAATTATTGGTCTATGGCTTATCCTCAACTTTGTTGAATAATATACCACATAATTTTTTTTTTTTTTTTTGGGTGTGTTTTTGGTTAATGTATATCCTTACCATGCATTTTATAAAAAAATTATAAGAAATTGAAAAAACTGACAAAAAATTTCACTTTTTATTTTTTCAAATACAGCAATTTCAATTGTCAATGTTATTAATTTACCAAAATCAGTGAATAATCTATGGATTTTAGCCCAAAGTTTATCTCAAAAGAACTACTACGATGTCATTATAGTATAATATTGACTTTGATAACATCATAAAGAAATATTGAAACTCAACAAGTTAGTCCGTTTCTTATGCTTTCACTTCACTACCTGCTAAGGACGACTAACAAGAGTCTATTATATCTTATCTGATCCTATTCAACCAACATGCCAATTGTTTTTCCTACATGCACCTAAAGTTCAAAAAATATAGTATATCAATTGGGAATAATCCATGGTATTATATTCTAAATGAAGTAAGAATCCTTTCCCCCCCCCCCCCCTTCCTTTCCCCCCCCCCCCCCCCCCCCCCCCCCCCCCCTCAGTGGAGGTCAGAATCCATGGTTTTATCAGGTAAGGTGAAACAGAGATGGACAAAAGTAGGAACCGCCCGGCCGGGCTGATCTTTCATCTTGTATGGGTCAAATAATATGTTATGAGACGACAGGACACGCGCACACACACGCATATATATATATATATATATTAAAGACAATTATTTCTGACTTTCAAGCTTTTATGGTATACAATCACAAATTCATGAGAATTTTTTTATTTAATAATTATTTGCATGGAGTAAATCTTGAACATAAAACCTTATTACTCTCCTTTAATAGTAGGGAGGAACTGCCATTTAAATACAAAATCTTACCCTATGTTTATAAGGAAGGGATGATAGGAGACAAGAAGAGAGTAAAGACTCCCTCTGTTCCAACCATACCTATGAAGCACCTATGTTTAAGCTTTGAAAAATATAGAAAATTTTAATCTGATTCTTTAAGTTTAAAAAGTAAGAATCAAGTCATCAAATTGTTTAAAAAGTTGCAATTGGGTCATTTTTATTTTTATCAATCCAATGTGACGGTCTAACAGAAATGGTTCTTGATATAAAGAAATGAAAGAGAAACAAACAAAAGATCCAACAGCAAGAGACACGCAACTTTTTGGGTTTTTATTTTTTATTTTTTGCTGACCATAAAAAAATGTCACCCGAATAAACTATGTATAACAACGCAAAAAAAAAAAAAAAAAAAAAATTTGCCACTAGTGTATACGACTTTCTTAAATCATGAAAGTGAAGATTTGGAAAATGTTAAAGCACACTCCAGATTGTACTACTTTTAACATTTACAATTGAAATAAATATATTTGGTGAATTAAAAAAAAAAAAAAAAATATATATATATATATATATATAAATGAGTGTTTCACTGTTTTGGTTATTTTTTACTATAACTTATAACCCCTGCCTGCACGTATGGTGATGTGTCCACTCACCAACTCCCTCGATCTTAAAAATCGCCATGATTTTGGCCAAGCAAACTGATGGAATGATTTTAATTGCAACTTTTTTGTAATGGAAACTTTTATAAGTTTTCGAGAATTTAAAGACGTGTCTGTTTGTGAAACACATAAAAATTTTGGTGATATGTCCCAAACACATCAAAATTTTCATTCAGGATCAATTGTTGCTTGAAGGACCATGTGTTAGGTGTACCAATATATTTATTTTCTAGGCTTTGAACATAAGTTCTGCACACATAACATCAAAGATCAAATGCTTATAATATATATATATATATATATATATATATATATATAAAAGATCAAACACGTTTGTGTCCAACAGTCAAATTAAGGTGGTTCTTCGAGGATAGTCTGCTTTCATATACGACTGATTCCCATGCATGAACCCCCATCTCCTTTTTGTTAATATATATATATATATAGGCCGGCCAAGTTGTGAATTGTAAAAGACGTACTGAACTTATAACAAACATTCGATTATGTTTTCTGTAATAATGGCGTCGATTAGGTCTCTCCTCAAAACACTTTTCGATCAATTCATCCACAAAGATTTCCAAGAAGCCGTTGCTAAGATGACTCTCATAGACGCTTTCCTTTTCCTTGTAATTAATAAAACTTTACCTTATAATATGCTTCTTTGTTTTTATTTCAAGTCACAATCTTATATTAGTTATTAGTGTGTATTGTGTGTGTGTTTTATTTTTACATATTTTTTGACATTATATATCTTTCATGTTAACTTAACATTTTTCATGCATGCAGATTGTTCACTCCATTGATAAGTTGGGGATATGGCCTCGATTACCAGTGATCTTAGGTCTCCTCTATCTGGGAATTCGCCGGCACCTTCATCAAGAGTACAACTTGTTCAATGTCGGTAGATCTGCAGTCGGGGTTCGGTTTAACCCCATGGATTATCCATATAGGACAGCTGATGGAAAATACAATGATCCCTTTAATGGAGATGCCGGCAGTGAAGGAACTTTCTTTGGCAGAAATGTTCTTCCTGTTGATCAAAAGAATAAGGTATTAAAAAAAATGAAAGGATAATGTATTTCTCAGTTGGGGGACCCTATGATTACCATAGCATCATATATATCTACTCTAACCCTATGTCTCAATCAGAATTATATCACCAAAAGTTTTATTTTATTTAAAAAAAAAATTCTTAATCTTAGAGTATGTGCTTCTGCCCTTTTGAGAGTTTTTCACCACATGATCTATATATAGTAGATTTTTTTTCTCATATCTTCAAAATTCATCAATTAATATTATTAAGATAATTTGTTTACCAAAAGTCCTTAGGAATTTTTTTTTTTTTTTTTTAGTTTTATTATTAAAAAATTACTTTAGCAATCTCCAATTATTTATTGTTTTGATAAAATTCCAGTAGTAATAATGATGTGCTCTTTCACTTAGCTCACTTAATTAATATTTTTTTTTTAGAAACACTTAATTAATATTTGGGTATTCATATTATTGCTTCCTAATGTGTGACAATGGTTTTTTCTTTATATATATATATATATATATATTCTATTTTTGGTGAGTGATTTAAAAAACTAGAAAAAAAATAATTATTTAAAATTAATAATATATAATAATTCTTTGGTTTGATAAAAATTAGGCCTTGTATGTGCTTTATTACAAAAGCTTTCTGTGCTGTGAGTTCTAATTAACTCAATTGGTAAAATTTATAATAATTTAATAAGAGATCTGGAATTCAATCTCTACCTACACAAAAAACCGATTAATGTCTTGATATGATAATAAAGAGCTATTATCAAGAGCAGACGTCATTGGTTAAAAAAAAAAAAAAAAGCTCTCTATGCCCATAGTACTTGTTCCTCCATCATGTGAACAACAGAAATGCTTTGTTACAAAAGAGTAAGTCTACTATTACAACAATTTTCATAATTTTTGTCACAACTTACCTATATAACGAGTTGTAAGTGATGAAAATAAAATTGTGTAAGTGATGAAAATAAAATTGTGGGTTCATAATTCCACCACTCACAAATCATTACGTGGCAAAATTGTGGCAGAGTTGCCAAACTAATTGTGTACTAGATTTAGTCGTCACAAAAGCTAGCTGTGGTCATAACATATATTTGCTAACGTTGTTCCTCCATGATGTGACTAACAATGAGTTTTTAATATTTCTTTATATTCTATTTTTTGTAAGCATTTTTATTGGTACTAGTATTATCTTGATTTTTGCTAAGCAAGCGATGAATTTCATGGGAATACTTTTAATTAATCAATAGTAAAATAATGATTTTAGTCAAGGGTGTAAGATTGAAAATACAAGATTGGAAGCAATTAATTCCAAAATCATTAATCGATATAAACTAAAAATAAAAAATTAATTAAAATATAAATTTCGACTCTAAGGTAAATATAAAATTTTTAAAATTTTTATTTCTTAAGAAGTTCAATCTAGTTAGTTTTCATCGTTGAATTTTGAAAATTTGGCATTTTCTATAATTTCTATAATTCTTGATATTCTTAAATATGTATATCTCAATTAATATATGTTTGACTAAACAATTATTCATCCCTTGATATCCCATTTAATTTTGCAGTCAAAAATTTAATTTAATTATTCATAAATCTATTCAGAAAATGTACCTTAAATTTTCTATATATTTATTGGTTGCTTTTAAAAATAAAGGTGGCAGTTGTATTCTTGCATATCTTACTTTTAAAATAAAAAAAACTAATGAAAATAAGTTCATCTATACACACTCATATGATGGTTTTTTTTTTTTCAAAATTTATTAATTAAAATTATTATAATAAATTTCTGTAGTTGAAATTTTAATTTATTATTATTAAAAATTCTTAGAAGCTTAAAAGGCATCCAATTGAAACTTTACTATAGAAATATTTAAATAAATTTTATTATTTATTTTATGACTTTCTTTTAGATGATACGTATTTTATGATTGAATAGCTTTTTTTTTTACAATATAATTAGAATTCAGTCATTTATGTCATGCTTATGTCATATCGTAGTTCACTATAAGGTGTATGGCTTGTGAGTTGTAAGGATATGTTATGTATTTCTTTCTTTCTTTTTTCTTCAAAATTTATTAATTAACATTACTAAGATAATTTTCTATACCTTAAAATTTATTTCCAACATTTTAAAAATTAAAAGACCAATCCAATTGAGAACTATTATTTGAAATCTCAAAATTTTTTGTTATTTATTTTATGAACAATTACCTCAATCATCTTATAATATTAATTTCTACAATATGTAGCTAATAAAACCAGATCCAATGGTGGTGGCCACAAAGCTTCTTGCTCGGAGAAAATTCACAGACACAGGAAAGCAATTCAACATGATAGCAGCTTCTTGGATTCAGTTTATGATACATGATTGGATCGATCACTTGGAGGACACCAAGCAGGTCTGTTGCTTAGCGTATATACAACGCACAACACGGTTAAGAACACAATTTGTTAACTTTATTGAAAAATTGACAATGCTTCTAAATGTGCACATCTTATCTTTTGGATAAACTATCACAGATTGAGCTGACTGCACCTAGAGAAGTTGCGAACCAATGCCCCCTCAAGTCATTCAAGTTTTACAAGACAAAGGAGGTTCCAACTGGCTTTTACGATATCAAATCAGGTGCACTAAACATACGTACACCATGGTGGTAAGAAATTAATTTTAATTTCTATGCATCAATTTCAACATAAATGGGAGGCTTGTTGAGTAAAAAAGACTTAAAATTGTAGTTGCCATAAAAAAGCACCCATACATGTTGCAATTGGCTTTCAGTTTTCTCTTATTAGTTACTTCCAAAGACACTTTGAATTTTTGAACTTTCTTTCTTCTACTATTTTGCATGGTGTTTAGGGATGGAAGTGCTGTTTATGGGAGCAATGCAGAAAAGTTGCAAAAAGTAAGAACTTTCAAAGATGGGAAGCTTAAAATATCATCAGATGGGCTTCTCCTCCATGACAAAGATGGCGTTGCTGTGTCAGGAGATGTTCGTAATAGTTGGATTGGCGTCTCAACATTGCAAGCCCTTTTCATTAAAGAACACAATGCAGTCTGTGACGCCCTCAAGGTAGTACTTTATGACCCAAAAAGGAAAATGTCAATTACTTGATTTTAGGGATTTGATTAGCTTATCATGTGAATGAGTATCATTTTCAACATACTAGTTAAACTCAGAACTTCTTTCATTTTTCATGATGTTTTTAGAGAGAATATCATCACTTGGATGATGAAGAGTTGTATCGTCATGCAAGGCTAGTGACATCTGCAGTTATTGCTAAGGTCCATACCATAGATTGGACCGTGGAGCTCCTCAAAACTGATACGTTGCTTGCAGGGATGCGAGCCAATTGGTAATCTTTATCTTTCAACAAAGAAATTTATTTAACTAATTTACTAAATTAATCATCTTCTCTATATCACTGTGATAAATATTAAAAGCAAAGAAATGGTGGTTTCTGTGGTTTATTTTCAAGATCACATAATAGAAAATGAAAATTTGTGCACAAACTTAATTACATGGAACCTCTCTATGTCATTTTTTGCATTTCTAAATCATGGACTTTAATTTCACGTATGATACTTTTAAGTAGCATAATATGTCTCAACTATAGAATGATTGTAAACCCCAAACGACTATCCAATATTCAAGGTTAATTTGTTCTGATGGTCTTAGAAAATCCATTGTAGGTATGGTTTGTTGGGAAAGAAATTCAAGGACACATTTGGACATGTTGGAGGAGCCGTCTTAGGAGGTTTGGTGGGTCTAAAGAAACCGAATAATCATGGTGTTCCTTATTCATTGACTGAGGAGTTTGTTAGTGTTTATCGGATGCATTCGCTTTTACCTGATTATCTTTATTTAAGAGACATCTCAACTGCACCCAGGCCAAACAAATCTCCACCATTGTTCGAAAAGTATAACTCTATTTCATTCAGCATCAAAATTAGTTCATGATATTTTTCATGAAATTTTTGTCCTAATTACTTTCTTGCTTTTCAGGGTTCCTCTACCAAATTTGATTGGTCTTAGAGGAGAAACGGCTTTGGTAGAAATTGGGTTTGAAAAGCAAATGGTTTCAATGGGCCACCAGGCTTCTGGGGCCCTGGAGCTTTGGAACTATCCTACATGGCTTAGAGACCTTATACCACAAGACGTGGATGGCCGAGATAGGCTTGATCATGTGGACTTACCAGCCCTTGAAGGTAGTAAGCTAATCTTGATCATTTAATTTAATTGATTTACCAACTTTTAGAAACTCATTGTGAAGCTTATTTCTAATGCTTTATAATGCAGTGTATAGGGATAGGGAGAGGAATGTTGCAAGGTATAATCAGTTCCGTAGGGCTTTACTATTGATACCAATTTCAAAATGGGAAGATCTAACGGATGATAAAGAAGCAATTCAAACACTTGAGGAAGTGTACGGTGATGATGTTGAACAACTCGATTTGCTTGTGGGTCTCATGGCAGAGAAGAAGATCACAGGGTTCGCAATTAGTGAAACAGCTTTTATAATATTCTTACTAATGGCAAGCAGGTAATAAAATAACTTCACAAATATACAAGGAAAATAGCACAATCATTCATGCATGCATTGTAATAAAAGGAAAATGGATCCAAATTCAATAATATCCAATTTTTATTAAAAAGAAAATTTTGAGAGGTGAAAGAACAAAAAAAGTCATCATAATATTTTAATTACCACTTAGAGGTGAAGAAACTAGGTGGAATGTCATGTTCTAATGAGGTACAATATTTTGACCTTTTGAGTTGTCATGGGTGCAGGAGGCTGGAAGCGGATAGGTTCTTTACAAGCAATTTCAATGAGGAGACATACACGAAAAAAGGACTTGAATGGGTTAATAATACAGAGAGTTTGAAGGATGTGCTAAAACGTCATTATCCAGAAATGGTAGAGAAATGGATGAACTCTACAAGTGCTTTCTCGGTGTGGGATTCACCTCCAAATGCTGACAATCCAATCCCACTCTATCTTCGTGTTGCTCAGTGATTCTCATTTTTCACAACCATGTATATGGCTTAAAGTTACTGTCTCTATTTTACCTTCTGCCTTAAGAAAAAATGTTGGACTACTTCAATAAATCATTAGCTTAAGAAAAAAATGTAGGACTACTTCAATAAACCTTTAGCTCTAAATAAAGGAGACACTATTTGTGATGTAACACTATTTAGTATTTAGTATTTACGATCACTTTCTTTAATCCTTATAATTTTAATGTTATTTGTTACATTATTTACTATCATTTCCTTCTAATACTTATCATCTCTCTCTCTCTCTCTCTCTCTCATGAATGTGAAAAGTGAGCAACATTCTCTACAAAGAAAGAGGTTCTAAAAACCAGTGTGAATCCATTAATTATAATGGGATGCCCTCCTATCATAATTTCTCCATTTAATTAAAAACAATATTATTTTATCTTTTATTGAAATCAATGTGTAACCTTGTGCATATGTACAATGATGTTAGGTTCTAAATGATTAGAACAATTGGCAAATCGTGAACACAAACTTGTCTAGATATAGATCTTAGAGTCTATAGTTTTTATTAGACAATGCTCAAGGTGATTCAAGTCAAGATTCATGAACATACAAACTGCAGGAAGAAGACTTCATATTCTACCTGGTTCGATCGATCGAAGAACAGGCTCGATCAATCGAAAATCGTATCTATAGAATTTTAAGTTAGCCCAAACAGCAGCTTAAGCCCATTAAGGATTAGGGTTTCAGATCTACTTCTCCCACTATATAAAGGAAACCTTAAACCACGTTTTTTAGAGCTTTTAGAGAAAGAGAAAAGTGTGCCTCTTTTGTATCTAGGGTTTTGTACACAAACCTCTCTAAGTCTTTGTTGCTCATATTTGCGTTTGTGTAAATCTCTTGTGAAATCTTTTAGGAGCTTTCCTTCACATAAACTTAGAGTTTTCAAGGTAGAGATAGTATCAACATCTTGATGATCAACTCGGTTGCTGCCATTGGAGCTTAAAAAATAACAAGTGTGAGTGCTTGTAACTGATTGGAGAATTCAAGAAAGAAAAAGTCCATGGATTCGGAGTTTGCACGTGGTCGTGTCAGTAAGTTCTACTGGTTGGTAGCATTAGGAAGTCGAGTGGGGAGCTTGTAAGTCTTTTTGTATGAATTTCGATTCTTTCGCATAGTGGATTCAGGTTTACCTTGAGGATTGCTAGGTCAAATCCTCCACAGATTTTTACTGTGTAGTTTCCTAGGTGATCATATCATTGTGTTATTTATATTTCCGCTGTTTTATGTTTTTGATATGATTGTATATTTGTGATAACTTAGAACTGTATAAATTGACTAAGTTAATCACTTGGCTAATTAACTAGGTTAATCTGGTTGGTTTAAGGGGTCTAAATTTCTAACAAATGGTATTAGAGCAGGTAGCTCTTCTGATCTTTTGATCTAAAAGCTGATCATTGACCCCTGTTATCATGGATAATTTGAAGTGTCTATCTGCTCATGTTTGTGATGCTTTGAATAAAAAGGACACTATTGTCTCTGTTGATTTTTTTGATGCTTTTGAAACTCTTCGTAAAGAATTATCTAAATCTTTGAAAATTTCTAAGAAATTCAAGAAAGAGTTAAAATTGACTAATCTTGAAAAAAAGGAATTGATTGTGAGATTGGATGAATCTAATAAAAAGAATGAATTTTTGAGAAATCAAATTTCCTCTCAAGATGAAAAGATGAAAAGCTTGGAACAAGAGTTAGTTAAATCTAAAGTTAAAATTGAAAATTTGACTAATACCAAGCCTGTTGTTGATAACAGAAGTATTTCTGTCTCTCTTAAGCCTAAAACTGAGAAAGTTTATATCCCTCCTTTCAAGAAGAATAATAAAAAAAATGCTTATTTTGCTAGGTTAGACAAAGGTAAAAGTTCTGATGTACACGCTGAAATTTCTAAACCTACTGTTAGAGAGCACAATAAATCTGTTTTTGTGCCTACTTGTCACATTTGTGGTGTTGTTGATCATATTAGACCAAATTGTTCTTTTTTGAGGCAAAAACCAAAATCTGAGACTAGATTTGTTGTTAGGAATACTGATGTTCCTAAATTTGTTCCTGTCTGCCACTTTTGTGGTGTTCATGGTCACATTCGTCCTAATTGTCATAAATTGAAATTTAAGCATTCTAGATTTCAATCTAGGATATGTGATAATATTTCTTCTGCCATAAGTCCAAATAAATTATTTCATATGCTTTTGAAAAATTTGAGCTTGTTGGCTTGTGAAAGGAATTTGCAGGATTTTAGTCTCTCTCAGAAGATTGGTGCAATTCCTCAAATACACTATGCCTCTCATAGATTTTCACCTACAAAGCCGAAGACTTGTGCTATATGGGTGAGAAAAGATTCTCTAAGGTAAGTGTTGCTGACTTGTCCCTGTTTTAATTCTTTCAATTGTTTGTGAACATGTCTTGTTTCTGTTTTTGGTTGTTTTGTTTTTTAGGTTGTTTTTTTTTTTTATTAAAAAAAAATCCAAAAATATTGAAAAATTTCAAAAAAACAAAAATATTTTATTTTGTGTCTTGTTTTATTTTTCTTAAGGATTACATGAGTTATGATATTTCTCTCTTGATTTAGAACATGTTTGACATTGTGGAGAAACTTGAATAACATGTGTTATATAAGTGCTAAGCTATTTCTGATTTTGTGTGAGTGTGTACTGGTTTGTACATGTACTCAAGAGTTAATTAAGAAATTGATATTTCTTATTTGTGTACCCTCTATAACTTAGTTAAGCACTATCATGCATAGTTTTGCATTGTTCATTTAGCATAATGTGTGCTTTTGTTTTTGGTCATAAATTTTTTTAAACCAAAAAGTTTTTTGTGTTTTGTATTACACATCTTGAATTTATAATCAAGGATTAGCCATATTATCTTTACATAACAAGTTTATGTATCTTGTTTAGATTTGATGAGCTTATTTATTGCACTTTACTAGTTGAAACTTTGTAGTGCATGTTGTGTGGGAAAGATGTTTATAGTGTTTATCACTTTGTTTTATTCTTGAAGTCACATGTTATTTGACTGTCGGACTTGATCCTTTTGAGAAATGCATAAATAACCATCTCACCACTGTTCACTAGTCAATCATGAACATCTTAGTGCATATCATAAAATTTTGTACTCGAGAAAGTGTAGCACATGCACAAAAAGAACATAAGGTGTAGCCTCGGTTTAATTGTTTAATTAAAACTGGTGTGTACTATTAGGCTTGATACCAATTCACATAATTAAAACTGGTGTGTATTATTAGGTTTGATGTCAATTCACATAAATATGAGGCAAATTCAAGAAACTTCCACGATTGCAAGCTTATGTTTTAGGAGATGTGAGAATTATATGATGTAACTCTTTAGGTGATAGTCTCTTTTAAATTATATGTGATGAATTTTGTAGACTTTGTGATTAATTACTATTCACATATCACCTCACATGTATCTCAAGCTTTTGCTAGTTGCACACACTATACAAGTTACTCTTTGCTAAACTTGGTACATTATATTGTGTGTGATTTTGTTGTGGCCATCCAAGATTAAAAGTTCCTTGATTTTAATGCAAAATGTGTATAATGTTTGCGCTTTGAGGACAAATTGTTGAAAATCTTGATTTTGGAAGATCTGGGTTGAATTCAAGTATTTTTGAAAAACTTTTCGTCTCATACTCATGCATTTTTTTAAAAAACAATGCGCTTTGAAGAGTTTTTGCATTAAAATGCTCTGTTTTCAAAAATTTGATTTTTTCAGACTTTTGATCGATCAAACTTGTTTTTCGATAAATGGAAATTGCGATTAAAATTTTTGGTTTGAGTCTGCCTAACTTGATTGATGTTCGATCGATTTTCGATCGATCGAAACTGAAAATTTTCAGTTTCTATGTTTTTACCAAAAAAAAATTTCATGCATCATTTGTGTTTATGATTCACATGCATTGCATTGTTTTTGTATCTATCTTGTAGTTTTGCAGTCATATCTCTCATTGTTTTCACACATAACATGCATACACGTTGCTAAATTGGGTACTCAACTTGATTTAAAAATTGATTGATTAATTTTTGAGTTTTGTACATTCTAGTATATGCTATTTCTTATGTGTGAATTGCAGAAATTTTTTTTCTTAAAAGATATAATGGATAATCAATGTGCAAATATTTTCTCTACTCATGCAACTGTTTATGGGTCACATAGTGCTATGTTTGCATTTTATTGAAAGAGAGAATATTTTTTTCTTCATGTGTATCCTCAACTTAGTTTTTTTTTTTTTTTTTTTTTTTTTAAAAACTTGGTTTGTGTCTTTTTATTTATCCTCACCCCCCTTTATTTTTCCCCAAAACTTATTTTGTTTTACCTATTTTTATAGGGGAGAAATTTTTTTTAACCTTTGTGCTTCTTAGGAGGAGTTGTCTCTATTTTCTCTTATATTTTCTGTCTATTAGGTAGTCTTTGTCAATACGTGACAAAAAAGGGGAGACATAGATGACCTGTTTGTTTTGTTTAGGGGGAGAATATAAAAACTTTTTGATGTATCTAACTTAGGGGGAGAGTTAGAATTTATTTTGATTTATATGTTTCTTGTTTCACTTCTTATTGATTTATACTTAAGAGTTCTTCATTGGTATATGCCTTTATTTTGTGTTATGTGAAATCAAGAATTTATTTTTGTTTACTTGTATTTTCCACACATGCGTTTATGCATTTTGTTTAGTATTTCAGGAAATATACAGGTTGATTCAATTGAGCTGCTGTCTATACTTGCAACTGATGGATAGTAGTTAGGTTGAATTTGTTGTAATGAGCATTTTATTGTATTGGATTGTTCTTGTATTTGAGCATTTCATTTTGTATGAAAGTTTTGTCATGAATTGCCAAAGGGGAAGTTTGTTAGGTTCTAAATGTTTAGAACAATTGGCAAATCGTAAACACAAACTTGTCTAGATATAGATCTTAGAGTCTATAGGTTTTATTAGACAATGCTCAAGGTGATTCAAGTCAAGATTCAAGAACATACAATCTGCAAGAAGAAGACTTCATATTTTGCCTGGTTCGATCGATCGAAGAACAAGTTCGATCAATCGAAAATCGTATCTACAGAATTTTAAGTCGGCCCAAACAGCAGCTTAAGCCCATTAAGGATTAGGGTTTCAGATCTACTTCTCCCACTATATAAAGGAAACCCTAAGCCACATTTTTGAGAGCTTTTAGAGAAAGAGAAGAGTGTGCCTCTTTTGTATTTAGGGTTTTGTACCCAAACCTCTCTAAGTCTTTGTTGCTCATATTTGCGGTTTGTGTGAATTTCTTGTGAGATCTTTGAGGAGCTTTCCTTCACATAAACTTAGGGTTTTCAAGGTAGAGATAGTATCAACATCTTGATGATCAACTCGGTTACTGCCATTGGAGCTTAAAGAATAACAAGCGTGAATGCTTGTAGCTGATTGGAGAATCCAAGAAAGAAGGAGTCCGTAGATTCGAAGTTTACACGTGGTCGTGTTAGTAAGTTCTATTGGTGAGTAGCATTAGGAAGTCGAGCGGGGAGCTTGTAAGTCCTTTTGTATGAACTTCGATTCTTTCGCATAGTGGATTCAAGTTTACCTTGAGGATAGCTAAGTCAAATCCTCCCCAGGTTTTTACTGTGTAGTTTCTTGAGTGATCATATCATTATGTTATTTATATTTCCGCTACTTTATGTTTTTGATATGAATGTATATTTGTGATAACTTAAAACTGCATAAATTGACTAAGTTAATTACTTGGCTAATTAACTAGGTTAATCTGGTTGGTTTAAGGGGTCTAAATTTCTAACAAATGACAATTAAAAATAATCACAATTACATAGTTCAAATTATACCTTTATTTTTAAGAAAATGTTGAAATTATACATAGATTTCTAAAATATGTAATTGTTTCTTATATATATATATATATATATATATATATGATTTAGAATTTAATTGGATTTAGACTCTTCGACTTTTGTACCCAATAATTCACTTGCCAAAAAAATTAAAAAATCAGATGGACACATGGTGCAAAATTAGACTTCAATTGAAATCCTATTTAAAATTTAGGGTAAACTAGTAAGTTATCTGTGCAATGCACGGATAATTTTGCAATATTTTATATAAGACGGTTTTAGATAGTGTTGTACATATATTATAAAAAAAAAAAAGTAAACTAAATTAGAGTAAAGAAACTATACATTTTGAGATATTAAAAATTAATTTAGTAGTTTCATTGCATATTTATAGCCTTTTCAAGGTAAGCTTTTTTTAAAAAAAAATTTTTAATCATGAAACAAAAAATAAATGTAAAAGAGTAACGGCACCATGAAAATCAACTAATTTGTGTTGTATTTACATATTTAATACTATGAAATAAAAGTATGTCTAACTCTCTCATTGTCTTCTACTCATCGATAGTGCGACATTAAAACATGATGTGGGCAAGTGTGTATGCATGTGTCTTATGGATGATTTAAAACCATGGTAGAATATGGCTTTACATTACATACCAAGTATTCTTTCTACTTATATACCCAAAACAAAAAATTATCTAACCAAATGACCCAAACCTAAATCATATTTAATCTCCTAATTTAAAAAGAAAAAAAATACCCATAGTGGTTTCGACGTCTTGATGGTGGTGGGAGGCCAATATGATGGAGGCGGCAACCCCTTAGATTTATCTTTCTCTCTCTTTCAAATGTTTTGTTAGTCTCAGGTCTTTTATTTTGGTAATATGTAGTGAAACAATACGTTTATTTAACAATTCACAATATTTTTGTGCTCTCTATCTCTCTCCAAAGCCTTATCTGGTTAGTTATATTATTAGTCCTTAATTATTATTATTATTATTTTTTTAATATTAAAAAGGTGGGTATGCTAAAAGACATGAAAAAGAAAGAGAGGTGTGATGTAAGCTTATGCAATAAATGAGAGATTAATGAGATAACAGTAAAATAAGTTAATGTAAACTTTTGAGTAACAGTTTTTTTTTTTTAAAAAAAAAAAAAAAAAAAAAAACCTTAATGAAAGAGTTTAAAAAATGCTAAATGCAAAATTAGAACGTCACTTGGCAAGACTTCATTAACTCTCGCATGAGATCTCTGCTTATATATATATATTGATGATTATTCCTTTATAACTCCTAATCACTAATCAGCATGAGTCTCAAAAAACTTTGTGATAGGACTTTATCATATGTACAAAATAAGCATAGATTTTTTTTTATCTTTTTTTTTTTTTTTAAATGATATTACTATTGTGTTCATCCTTATAAGAATTTAAGCACATATTAAATTTTCATTATTTTTGACAATTTTTCTTTGATTCCTTTATAATTTATATATTGTGTTGGTTTAAATGAATTTTTTCTCAAGCTTTCAAAGGATGGACTTTAGATAAGATGTTCAACTTTTATACGCCAAACATTGATTGTAAGTCTTGTACATGGAACAAATTGAGATAAGATATTAAGAATATGGTCCATTTTGGTCAGCCTTAGCTTGATTTGTCTAGACATCAATTTTCTCTCTTGCCAGAAGTCAAGGATTATTAAAATGGAATAGGTCCTTTACTGACCTAACCAATTGGAATAGGATGAAATTTCTTCCCATCCACTAAACGTTGTGTACACTCCAAATTTTTTCTGCATCTCATAATGATACATTGTGGAAAGGTGTCATCCAAGTCCAACATGATTGAGAGTTGTAGTTGAGACTGTGGCCCAGAAGCTTTACTATTCAATACTTTGTGAGAAAAATAAACACTCATTTGATGTAACAGGAGACTTGGAATTTGACACTGTATACACTAGGGTTTGTTCTTGATGTTGTAAAATTGTTGTAGGTATTAAAAACTCTAGTTTGATTAGTTGGCAAGTCATGTTCTTTAAGTGTGAAAAGTCTACAATGAAAAACTTTTATGTTCCTACAATAAATGTTTTGGAGAGAAAATTATTAGCCCCCTATCCCATTGGGACCCCCCCTATTTATACAAAGGAAAAAAGGTCCAATACTCTTGAGTATGACTTAGTTGCATTGAATTTTTGTTCAATTGTGCCTAGATTACTTTTAAAACTTGAATTATAATTTAAACTGTAATTTGGTGATTTTTATATAATTTTTGTGGTTTGATTTTGATTTAACTTCTTATGAGTGCTAAATGCAAGAGGTAAAAAAACTTAATGAAAGAGGTAAAAAAATGTTAAATGCAAAATTAGAGTGCCACTTGACAAGACCTCATATATTTCCGTATGAGGTCTCTGCTTTTATATATATATATATATATATATATATTGATTACACTTTACCATCCTATTGTTAGGTTAAACATGCGAGTGAAATCCCACATTGAATAATGACGAGAAGAATGAATAGTTAATATAATATAATTGAGCGCATACCCATTGCGCTTAGACCTTTTAGGTTGAAATGTGTCTCTATATGTTATATTAAGGCGTAAATGCACTTTTAGTCCCTACATTTTGACATTTTTCCATTTTAGTCCCTACATTTTATTTTTTTTCCACTTTTAGTCCCTAAACCAATTAACGTGTTTCATTTTAGTCCTTGAAGCACTATTCCGTCAGCCAACTAACGGAGAAACTGACCTGAGCATTAAAATATTATTAAAAAAATTATTTAACATTTTTTAAATGCCAAAATTTAAAAAAAAATAAATTACTCAATTTAAATTAAAAAAATAAAAAAACAAACAAAAAAAAAATTATTTTCTTTCAAACAAAAAAATTTACTTTCTTTTAATTAAAATAAATTTTTTTATTCCAATTTTTTTTCCGGGAGAACATATTCTTTTTTTGATGAACCCAGAAGAACATATTCATGTCTTTATGTTCTTTCCCGTCCTTTATTCATACTCTTACTAAATACAAAAAACACAAACTCAAATTTAAACATTAACACAAGATCACAAACACAAAGAACACAATAACAAACATAAACCAATTAAAAAAAGTAATTAAAATTTTTTCTTTTTTTTCTTTTCATTATTTTCGGAAGAACAAAGTAACATGTTCTTCATGTTCTTCAGGAAAGAACATGAAGGTTGCCCAGAAAATTAAACGTGCAAAAATTCATTCAAAATCCCTTTCCTCCACTGAATCCTCTAACAAATCAAACCCATAAACCTAGAAAAATAATAAAATTCACAGGAAAAAAACAAACCCAGAAATTTAAAATAAACACAGCAGCAACCCGAAACCACCAAACCCAATCAAATCTCATCCGCCCCTCTTTTCACTCTCATCCACTTCTCTTTTTTTTTCTCTCTAGACCATTCCCCAAAATCAAATCTCTCTCTCTCTCTCTCTCTCTCTCTCCAAACCCAATCACTCTCTCTCTCTCTCTCTCTATGGTGAGACCCAAATTCCCAATCGATCCGCAAATGCCGCCTTCAAACAACAAATCGATGATGATGAACACCAGGCCAGAAAGAATCGGCGGCAACTCCGACGAATCGAAGACGCCAGCTACTCTGATGATGATGAACAACCATGCCAGCGACATTGTGGACTCAAATCTCATGGATCTCTTTGCCCAGTATGGTGTGCTCGATTGCGTCACCTCCTACTCTTCTCGCAGCTATGCTTTCGTCTTCTTCAAGCGAATCGAAGTCGCTAAGGCTGCCAAGGACACCTTACAAGGTGTCGATCTCCATGGCCACCCTATCAAGAGCGAATCGGACTCCAAGGCGGGGATTAGATCGGGTGGGGCCAATGTCGAGGAGGAGGAGTCAGGTTCGAAGATCGGGCACCAGGAGCCAGGGTTGAGCGAAGTGGCATTTTTTAGATCGTGTTCTTTGGTTGCTGGGTTGCTGGGTCTTTGAGATCATGTTCTTTTGGTTGCTGGGTTGCTGGGTTCTTTGATTCAGTGGGTTTCTATTATTTCTACAGTAACATTAAATTGAGTAATTAATTTTTTTTTTTTAATTTTGGCATTTAAAAATGTTAAATAATTATTTTAATAATATTTTAATGCTCAGGTCAGTTTCTCTGTTAGTTGGTTGACGGAATAGTGCTTCAAGGACTAAAATGGAACGCGTTAATTGGTTTAGGGACTAAAAGTGGAAAAAATAAAATGTAGGGACTAAAATGGAAAAACGTCAAAATGTAGGGACTAAAAGTGCATTTACGCCTTATATTAATTATTTAAGGAAGCTCCTCAAGGTGTTTATCTCTTCAACAAGTGATATTAGAGCCCATGGTGGTGCGGGGCAAAGGTGGTAAGATTATCAAAGTTCCTTTCGCAGTTGAAGCAAGAACGAGGTGTGTGTACTTGAAGCCCTTTTGCAAATGGAGTAGGGCAGGTCCCTTTCACAATTGGAGCGAGAACAATATATTGCACCAAGCAAGCCCATAAAGCCCTCACAAACGATCTTGGAAAAGGCCCAACAAAAGAGTATTATTTCCAATGATGCTAGACAATGGTGAAGTGCAAGGTTCCCGTGGAGGATAAAAAAACATAGAGAGTTGACACTTGGAGGCCCATGGATGACGCACTAATGAAGGAAAATGTCCATTAGGCAAGGGAGAGCGAGTATGACTTGTTCATGATCCAAAAAGAGGTCTTGATGCCCATAGAGGGACAGAGACTCACACATGAGGGGAAGATTGTTAGGTTACACGTGTGAGTGAAGTCTCACATTGAATAATGATGAGAAGAATGAGTAGTTAATATAACATAATTAAGCACATACTCATCAGGTTTAGGCCTTTTGGGTTAAAGTATGTATCTATATATTATATTAATAATTTAAAGAAACTCTCCAAAGTGTTTATCTTCCTAACACCTAAACTATGCCCCAGATTATACTTTACACACTAAACTATAACTCTTGTTAGAACATCCAACATCAAAAATTCTTTTTTTCTTTTACCATTTCGTTTAAAATAATATAAATTACTCATTAAAATAATAAAAAACAACCACACAAGCCACCTCCTCCACCACAGGCATTAAAATAATAATATTTTTTTTAATGTTGGAGGTACACTAAGATTTCAAAGACGAAAGCTCATTATCGCTCAGTTGCTATTTTTTTAAGAATGACATGTTTATTATAGCTTGCTTTTTGGTGCTTTAGAGGCTAAAATAGGATTATAGCATTTATACACTGATACAAAAATTCCTTCAACCCAATCAATTAAAAACAAAAATTCCTTTATTTTCCAACTCTGAACAAACACCGCACTAAGCCGATGAAATCTCCTTTTAAAGAGAACAAAATTTGCATGTAGCTGCAGTGGGCTCAAGCAATTATAGCAAGTTATGATAGGGGTCCACGTGCTACGGGTTGGAATTGTCACTTAGTCAAATGCTATTTCTCTCTCAAATACTTCTTCACCTCATGGTCTTTATGCCTCTATTTTGCAAACTTTGTTTCGCGTCTAAGTATGGAAACTTAGAGTCTAGATACCATTAGGGACCAGGCGGACAAGAGCTGTAAGAATTGTACAAGTTATGACCAGGATGGACCCTACATGACCGTTTATTATGGTTAAGGATGGGCAAAGGCAACTGTACTAAGCATTGCTAGTCTTGGGGACAGCCGTTTTGTCACGGTGGTGAAGCAATGATGGTGTTGAAGATGATTTGGATCTGGGAATTTAGGGTTACATAGTTTTGATTTGGGGAGAGCAGCTGATACCCATGAGAGAGATGAAAAAAAAGGAAGTTTTGCTTTTAATTGATTGGGAAGATGGAGTTTTTGGTCTTTTAAGTTTGTGTTATTTAAGCAATACACATGCAAATCAAAAGTAAAACTAACGTCGGAGTGCATAGTGTAATAAGAGTTATAGTTTTGGATGTAAACTGTGCATTTGAATAGTTTACAGTGTAAAGTGTAATCTGTAGCATACTAGTATAGTTTAGAGTGGTACAGTGTAATTTGCCCTAAAATTTAATTGAATTTAGACTCTTCGATTTTTACACTCAATAATTCATTTGTCAAAAAAATTAAAAATTAGATAGAACATATAATGCAAAATTAAACTCTAATTGAAATCCAATTTAAAATCTAATTGAATTTAGACTCCTCAATTTTTACACTCAATAATTCACTTGCACAAAAATTAAAATTAGATGGATGATATGGAGCAAAATTAGACTCCATATTCACTTGGCACAACATTGCAGAAGACTAAATTTGTAATCGCCAATATTTTGTTTTACTGGGTATCTAGCGTTAAAATAATGTTTAGCAAAACAAAAACCAAAAAGGAAATAATTACAAAAAAAAAAAAGGGGAGAAGAACGAAGGAAATAGATTCCGAAAAGCCAATTGCAATGTAAAAGGAATAGAATAAGGAAATCAACCCATTTCTCATCACAATAATAGTAATAATAATAATAATATTGAAACTAACCCGATTTTGAATTTTGCTTGTAACTTGAAATTAGATCTACAAATGGAGTTTCTGAATTTTGCTTGTAATGTAATCTACAAATGGAGTTACTCCTAACTATAAGCATTACTTGATCAAGGCATCACATTGATGAAAAGACACCATCTGTCCCTGTCCTCCATAGCCCATACATATAAAACAGATTGACAATAAGAAATCACTAGCTGCACTAATAACCTGCCCAAGCTTGCTTCCCTTAGTTGCATATCCGTCAAACAAATCTCTGTCCCCAACTCTTCATAATGTCTGTATTTCACTAATGTACTTCTAGACACAAACGAGATGAATAACATATGCAATCAGTTATGGAAAGACACCATCCACATTTATTGGTGAAGAAGACATGATCCTATATGGTTCAACACCACAATATGAGAGGAAATCGAGATGAATTAGCCCGTATGGCAACTTCAAGATCCAAGATGGGCTCACACCACATCACAATGCAAGAATGTTGACAAGGTTTTAGCACCAAATACCATAAACATTCTCACAGCTGAAGATTCTATCTCAACATTATGGCATTACCATCTCCATCAAAAATCTCTGTTAGCTGGCATTATCTTCAGTAACTTGGCAAGGTCAAATAACTTGAAGTCTTTTCCGTAACAAAAATTCAGATCCATGAGTGTTCTTCCATCCTAAAACCAGTAAACCCATCAATGTTAAATACACCTTCACCGAAAGCAAACAGGAGAAAATTTTTGCTAATAATTCCAATACTTCACCAAGGTCTATAAGAAAAAAAATTGATGAACATAAATTAACCAAACATGACAATGCAATAGAAAATAATACGAAGCAGAAGCAAAAGGTCAGATCATACATCTAACAATTCGTTTTGTTTTTTTTTTTTTTGGGGGGGGAAGTATACTTCTAACAATTCTATACATATAAGATGCCAAAAAGATATCACGCAGTTGACACCTGGGGCAAAGCTCAATCAACAGATTAGTTTTGACTACCTAGCACATATAGTCACAAGTCTCACAATGCTAACCAATTATTCCTTCTTTTGTTAATAGGAAAATGAAGTTAGTCACAAATTCACTAGCATATATTTGGCCAGGTTCTCTCATATCAATCAACAATAAAAATTGAGCCAGAAGGACCAGAACTGACATTTTTACAATTTGCTGGGATATGCATGGCTCTAGAAAGTTACCTTAGTTCTTCTGTTTTTATTTGCACCATTGACTAACAAGACTTTTGCTATAAATCTATTTCTGTTTTGGATGGCAACATGCAATGGAGTCCACCCTTCCTGAAAGCAGAACTCATAAAGAAGATAATCGACAGGATATTGGCCGTATGAAAATTTAAAAACTATACTCACATTATCTGCTACATTGACATCAACCTTGTATTTGATCAATAACTTCACAGTTTGGATGGCACCAACTTGAACTGCATAATGAAGCGGAGTAGCTCCATCCTGACATGAGTACGAAGATATAAACCCATAGTTCTGAGGTATATCATATATGGAGGTACAGAGGAAACTGGGACATGTTTATAAAAATGAAAATTTTATCCTCAACCGGTCTTTGACATGAGGGTTTGCACCTTTCCTTAGAAGATAACTAATTACAACCTCCTTTTTGCCTATAATTGCCTTATGAAGAGCAGTGAGACCATCCTGTTTACAAGCCCGGATAAAAGATGTTACTAACTAGAACATAAATGCGGAACTAATATATGAACACAACTCACCTGATCAACAGTATCAATATCAAGCCCATTCTCAATTACGTATAATAACTACAAGATACCTGGTTGGATAAGTAAAAGATATTTGAGTTGATAAAACCATAGTTAATAATTCTTCTTCTTCTTCTTTTCTCCCTTTCTATCTTTGATTAATTGCCATTTAGATTTCTATTAGTACTATTGCAACCCAAGAACTAACCCTTCATGTCACCCAACAAACTACACATTTAGTTTTAAGCTATTGGCACTTTCTTCCCAATCCAATTCATCAAAATCCATCACGTAAGTAGTCATGTTTCTCAATAAAAGCAACTTCATACCCGCACACGCTATCCCTTTGTTTGCAAAAATTGAATGGAAAGCTTAAAAAGACAACCATTTGTATAAAACCAGATGCTGAATTAGTTCAAACTAACTAAAAAACAAACTTTTCCATACCAATATCTCATTATGTCTTAAACGCACTAACCCTTTGTTTGCAACAACAAAACATAAATGCTAAAAATCCAAACATTCTCAGTTTCTCACTGTACTCAGATAATAAATCGCCTCAGACTAACTTAAAAACCAAACTTTCTCATACCATTAACACATTCAATCCCAAACACTAACCTTTGGCTTGCAACAACCGAATGGAAAACTTAAAGGCCAAGCATTTTCCCAAAAAACCAGACACCAAATTAGCTCAAACTAATCAAAAAACCAAACCTTCTCATACCAACATCACATTCATTCCCAAGCACAGAAACCCTTCAGAAAACCCAGATACCAAATTAGCTCAAACTAACAAAAAAAAAAAAAAAAAAAAAACCATTCGCGTACCAATCTCACATTCAGTCCCAAACACACCAACCCTCTACTTGCAAAACTGAATGGAAAGCCCAACATTTTTCACCAAACCCAGATACCAAATTGGCTCAAAAAATAAAAACCCCAAACTTTCCCATAACA
Organism: Quercus ilex subsp. ballota; assembly: GCA_032727855.1. Classification (NCBI taxonomy): domain Eukaryota; kingdom Viridiplantae; phylum Streptophyta; class Magnoliopsida; order Fagales; family Fagaceae; genus Quercus; species Quercus ilex. The sequence goes on from CM064909.1 coordinate 77,139,488, forward strand.
ATATCACATTCAGTCCCAAAAACTAAACTCTTCATTTGAAAAAACTAGATGAAAAGAAAAACATTCTTCACTAATCTCAGATACCAAATAAGCTCAAACTACCTAACAAACCAAACTTTCCCATAACAACATCACATTCAATCCCATACACACTAACCCTTTAATTGCAAAAAAACCCGATGCAATGCCAAACAATTTTCCAAAACCCAAATACCAAATTAGCTCAAACTAACTACAAAACCAAACTTTCTCATACCAACATCATATTTGGTCCCATACACACTAACCCTTTCATTTGCACTAACTGGATGCAAAGCCAAACATTTCCAAAAAAAACCCAGATACCAAATTAGTTCAAATTAACTATAAAACCAATCTTTCCCAAACCAATTTCACATTCAGTCCCATACACACTATCCCTTTTATTTGCACTAACTGGATGCAAGGCCAAACATTTCCTCAAAACCCAGATACCAAATTAGCTCAAACTAAACCAACATCACAATAATTCCCATACACACTAACCCTAAACCGAGATAACAAAATCAGCTCAAAACAGCAACAAAAAAAAAAAAAAAAAAAAGAGAGCACAAAATGGATCCCATACCAATATCACATTCAGTCCCAATAGCCAACACAGTAGCCAAGTACTTAGTATCCGAACCCCGCTTCTTCAACTTCACCTGGGTATGGTGCTCCACAGAATGCGCATTGGTCAAGACCCTCCTTCCCCCGATGATAAACCCACTGCTACTCGAGCTGTACTGCCTCTTCCTCTGCCACATCAGCGAGAAATTCGGCTCCGTGTGAACGCAAAACACCTTGACCACCGCGGCCATCGAAGGCACCACCTTGACCACCGTCTCCCACTTCACCGGCTCCGAAACGCCAACCGCGTCCGACGTCGTAGCAGCTATCGCTGTTGCTGCTGTATTGGTCGTCGCAGAGTGGGTGAAGTCGCCGTTTTGGTCAGCGTGCCTTGAGCCGCGGCGTTCGGGTGAAGCCGCTATGTTTGGGCGCGGGTTCTTGCGCGGACGGACCCCACCGCCGCGTCCTCTGGTGGGGGAGGATGAGGGGTTGTTTGGGTCCGTGCCCTTGGAACCGGGTTCGGTGGTTGGGATTGGAACGATGTCGTTTGGTGATGTTGCTGTGCTTGGGTTTTGGGGTTTATGATGACCCCGTTTTCGTTTCATACTGCTTTTTTTATTTTTTTTTGGGTGGGGGGGGGAGAGAGAGATAAAAGAGTTTCCACTTTCCAAATGGGCTTGTAAGTTGTAGACTTTAGGGGGATTTTTGGTCCCGTTTTATTCAAATGGAGTGATTGTTTTTGGTTGAGTTTACCGAATTTGTTTCTTTTGTAATAAAGAGATAAAAAGATTAGGGGAGAGATAATGGGCTTGTAAGAAAGAAGCCGAAAGACCCAAGATCAAGGATCAAACAGTTGTGGATCCTTAGAGGCTGACTTGACTAGGCTATGAAAGTTTGGCTTATCCTCGATGATGGGCCTTCTTTTTGTTTTTCTTTTCCTTACAAGATCTCCACCATTGCTCTTCCGTCAGTTTTGATCCGAACTAAATTCGACTTGACCCGTGGTTTCTGGCAGTCGACAGTGAGTCAGCTTTTCTACCACCCGAATCTAGTAGGTCAGTTTTGGATTGGCACAAAATTTTTTTTCATAATTATATTTTTACCTTGGATTTTTCACAAAATTATAGGAGTGTGCATAGGTCGGTTTAGATTAGGTTAAGGAGATTTTTTTACTTAACCTACCATGATGGGTCAAAAAAATTCAACCCAACCCAACCCAACCCATCACATAAGTCCAACCCAACTCACATGGGTTGGGTCAGGTCGAGTTGAACCCATGGGTTGGACAATTTTTTATATTACTATTATTATTAAATTGAGCAGAAAAATATATATCACACTTGCCACCTGAGTTAATAAAAAAAATATTAATATATAAACTAATATTCCAACTTAGTTGTAAACAAAATATGTTTAAGTATCTAACTGAGTTGATAAACAAAATATAGATGAACCAGTATCCTAATTCACTTATAAACAAAATATATATGAGTTCCTAACTCAGTTGTAAATAAAATATTTTTAAAATTTTAAAATATTTTTATTAATTATATAATATATTTAAATATATATTAAAAGAATTAATAGGATTTTATATTATATATGATAGTAGGAACCGAGGAAGTGCTCTACAGCTGGTTTTTGAAAAAAATTTATTAAATATATACTATATTTTAAACATATATTAAAATATGGGTGGGTCGGGTCGGATTTAGCGGTTTTGTAATTTTATGACCCAAACCCAACTCGACGCGCTATAAAAAAAATTTTTGTAACCCAACCCAACCCACCAAGCCTTAAAAACCGACCCAACCCGACGGGTCAGGTTGAGTTTGGTGGGTTGGCAGGTTTTCTGCACACCCTTACAAAATTATATATATGACCACAAACTTTTCCAATATTTTTAACCCAAAAATTTCCCAAATTACAATTTCAACCCCAATTTTTCTCAAAATTACAATTTCAACCCCAAACTTTCCAAAATTATGTTTTCAAACCCAAATTTCTTTATATTAATTTTTGACCTTTAAATTTCAAAAAAAAAGAAAAAAAATGCACAAAGGCTCTTTAGGCCATATATGCACTTTAAATTTCATTTTGTGCCAAAATAAAATGTTTTCCTTTAAAATAATAGATTTACCAAATGACATTGTTTTAACACTTTAGAGGAATTTAACCTAATTTTTTTTTTTTCTTCGTGTGTGTCTTTTTGCATGGGATAAAATATTTTGAGAGAAGGAATTGCAAAATTGCATTTGTAAGGCTATGCTTTGGAGTAAGATTAGCTATATTTAATTCAAGAATACAATTTATCTTCCTATAGGATATGTCATGCCATCACATGTTTAGTTAGGCCTTCTTTTTTTCTTTTCTTATCTTTCTTCCTAGAATAAATGGTTCACATGTTTGTGCATTTACATGTCATCTTAGGATAGATTATACATGTCATCTTTACAAGTCATTTTAGGATAGATCACATGTCATCTTATGATAGATTATACATGTCATTTCATTTACATGTCATTCGACGATAGATCATATGACATTCTTTTTACATGTCATCCTAAGATAAATTATACATATGCCATTGCTTACATGCCATTGCTTGCATGTCTTCTTACAATAGATCATATGTCATTTATTCACATGTCATCATAAGATAGATTATACATATGTCGTTGTTTAAATTTCATTGCTTGCATGTCTTCTTACAATAGTTCACATGTCATTTATTTGCAGCTCATTTTAGTATAGATTATACATGTCATTCATTTATTCACATGTTGCCCTATGATAGATTATACATGTCATCCCATGATAGGCTTGTTTCCTTTTATTGCATATGCACATGCATAATATTCATTCTTTTAAAGCCAAATGCCAAATTTTTAGTTGTTATTTAAATAGTGAAATTTAAGATTAAATTTGAAACGATGTACTATCCTTTTAGATAGGCTTGTAGGGTGTCCAACATCTTCTCTACATGTAACTGAGCTTCCAGATCCATGTTGTCTAGTTAGAGACATTTTGTTTTAATTTCTATTATAGCTCAAGAGTCCTAGGGCCTTCTTAGTCAATTTAGTAAATAAAATAGTGTTACGTGTGTATTTTGATTGATATTTTTAGTAGTGTCAACACTTTTCATTCATCTTAACTCGAGATTTAAGCATTTGCCAGTAACTAATATAGCCAAGAGTGTGTTGGGACCTAGCACCAAAATATAAACACTGAAATAACATTAAAATCATAAAATTGTGTGTTGATATTTTCATTTTTTGTAGCCCAACTGATATTTTATTCTCTTTTGGATTAATGAATACCGAGATAGCATTAAAGTCATTATCTAGTGTGTGGGTCTATTCATCTTTATATATATATATATATATATATATGACAAAACTTAGGTACAATACCTTAGATACAGTTCCTTAGATTCTTCTCTTAAGATTCTGACATGTGGATACTTAACTAAAAAATAAGTTTCATCCTATGAAAAAAAATTCACATGGCAAAATCTTAAGAGGAAAACCTAAGGAACAGCACCTAAATACTATACTTAAGTCTTGTGCATATATATATATATATATATATAATGATATGTCCTATTCCGCCATTTCCAAGTAATTTGGTGATTGACAAATGCATAAATCGCAAAATTATTATAAATTAAAAAAAAAATCATATTGAGTTTAATATTGATTATGGTTATTGATACCATAATTTTAAGAATATTTTATCTTTTGAAAAAAATGAAAAAAAAAAAAATGAAAATTTGTAATTGTTACTTTTTATTTATTTTTAATCAACTACAACTTTATCTAATATAGAGAAAAAAAAATTAAACGTGGTCCAAGTTTCTTTTTTTGTTTTGAAATAATATAGACATAAGACATAGGGGACGGAGAACGAGGGACTGAGAAGACAAAACTTACAATATTAGCACTTAAACGTGGTCAAAGTTGAGAGACTCTTTTTACCTGTTCTTACTCCAGAAATATATATATATATATATATATATATATATAATTCTATCTTTTATCTCAAAAAAAAAATTATTATTATGATTATAATTATTATATTATAGTATACACTTTTGGACCACGGGGACATTATCTAACTACTCGCAACCCTTACCTGCCCGCTGCATAGATATATATATATATATATATATATATATATATATATATATTTTAGATTATATTCGGTTTTTATTGATGAAATTAAGCATGATATAGCCCAATCTCATCAACAAAGACTGAAGGCCCCATACATGGGTCTATTACACCAACATGAGAATTATGCGAGGACCACGCAGCTAACAAATGAGCTGTGTTATTTGCAGGTTTTCTAACCCAGCAAAAAGAGCAGTCTTTCCTTATATTATTCTATGGCTTATCCTCGACTTTTTGAATGGTACTCCATAATTGAATAATTCAACTGACCTTTCTCTAAAAAGAAAGTACTTGCCAACGTTTCAATTTAATTATTGGTCTATGGCTTATCCTCAACTTTGTTGAATAATACTATATTTTATTTTATTTTATTTTATTTTTTTGTGTTTCAGGTTAATGTATATCCTTACCATGCATTTTAAAAAACTTTTCATGAGAAATTAAAAAAACTGACAAAAAGTTTATCACTTTTTTATTTTCTCATAAAGAGTTCCCTAAAATGGTTTACTAATGTATGCTCTAAGAGTACACCTTAATAAAACCCTTTTTTTAAGAGCCTAAAAAAAAAAAAAAACATGTTTTGCATGGTCTTATTAGAGCATTCGCATCAGTCTATGTATAATAGAAAAATGTATAAAATTTACGTAATATTAGGTTTTTAGACCCCTATAAACACAATATGTTTAACCTAATTAATTAACCAAACGAATACTTAGGTTTATTATTCAGATCTAGGTTAAAACAAACATAAATCATATCATGCAAAGCAGCGGAAAATAAAAAATACAATGATATGATCACCTAAAAAATCAAACTGGTAAAAAACCTGAAGAGGATTTAACCTAACTATATTCTCAAGGTAAAAAGCAAATCCTCTATAAAAGAATTGAAGTTTGTACAATAGAACTTAGACCACTAATATTCTATTACTACCTCGAGTAAAAAACTTACTACCACGATCTCATGATAGATTCGAGTCCACGAACTACTTCTTTCTTTGACTTTTACAACACAAGCACCCACACTTGTGATAAAAAAACACAAACTCTCCTATTTATGACTCTGTAAAAAACACAAACTTTCCTTGGCCTTGAGTAAAAAACACTTGAAAATTTAGATCATCAGCACCTTTGATGACTAGAGAAGGCAACAACTTCTACAACATCAGATCTTGAGATTCTTCAAGAAATAACACCAATAGAAGATATGAGAGAGTTTTTTGGGTACAAAACCCTAGATACAAAAGAGGCACACTCTTTTCTCTCTAAAAAGCCTTTTAAAAACGTGCTTAGAGTTTCCTTTATATACTAAGAGAAGTAGATCTGAAACCCTAATCCTTTTGGGGCTTGAAATGCTGTTGGGCCAAACTTAAAATTTTGCAAATACGTATTTCGATCAGTCGAGCCTGTCTCTCGATCGGTCGAATCAAGCAGTTTCTGAAATCTTCTTTATGTAGCTTACTTGTTTTTGGATCTTGACTTGTATCACCTTGAGTATTGTCTAATAATACCTATAGACTCTAAGATCTATATCTAGACAAGTTTGTGTTCACGATTTACCAATTGTTCTAAACTTTTAGATCCTAACACGTAGTTTTGTATAAAAAGACTCATATCAGTTCGTGTATAATTGCGTAAATTTTCAAGTTTGCTACAATAACTGTATAAATTTATACTGACACTGTTTATTTTGCATTTAGTTGTTTATTCTTTCTTTATGTATGTGAATAAAGAGAAACAATTATAAAATCAAGAAAAGTTGATATTTTTATGAAATATAATGTAAAATAGATAATTTAATGTGAGATGTTTTAAAAAGTGAGTATGCAAAATAGAAAAAGTAGGTTCTTATGCTAAAATAGACATGAATTTTTGCACAAACTAATGCGAATGCTCTAAGAAGACAATGACTGTAGGTGTGTCACACTATTTTTTTGCCCATTGCCCTTCATCCAATTCGGTAGGGATCCACACATGTTATAAGACTGTCTCATAAGATAATTGTTAACCTACTGGTGGTGGACAGTTTTTTTTTTTCCTTCTATTACTCACATTCAATCATATCAAAAAGTTATGGTAAAATCTGTGTGCATAAATTTTCTCAGGTGATATCTTGACAATTTTACTGTATTGAGAATTTGTGATAACTTCTCTCCCAATCAAGACTTTTGCATAATAGTAACGTGTCGGCTCCTCATCTTTAAAAAAAAAGGTTCTTGCGACCTTTTCTCACGCGCAAAGTCTATGCCATCTAGTTTTGTCAAATTGGGTCATCATGTTTTTTCAAATACAGCAATTTCAATTGTCAATGTTTTTACCAAAAGAAAAAAAAAAACAGTGAATTGTCAATCAGTGAATAGTCTATGGATTTTAGCCCAAAGTTTATCTGAAAAGAACTACAACGATGTCATTATAGTATAATATTGACATTGATAGCATTATAAAGAAATATTAAAACTCAACAAGTTAGTCCGTTTCTTATGCTTTCATTGATCACTGCCTGCTGAGGACGACTTGCCTAACAAGAGTTTATTATATCTTATCTGATCCTAATCAACCAACATGCCAATTGTTTTTCCTTCATGCACCTAAACTTCTAAAAACATAGTATATCAATTGGGAATAATCCATGGTATTATATTCTAAATGAAGTCAGAATCCTTTTTCTTTTCTTTTTTTCCTCAGTGGAGGTTAGAATCCATGGTTTTATCAGATAAGGTGAAACAGAGATGGACAAAAGTAGGAGGCGCCCGGCCGGGCTGATTGTTCATCTTGTATGGGTCAAATAATATGTTAAGAGACGCCCGGGGGCGCGAACACACACTTTTAAGCGTTTATGGTATACAATCACAAATTCATGAGAATTTTTTTATTTAATAATCATACGCATGGAGTAAATCTTGAAGATAAAACCATATTACTCTCCTTTAATAGTAGGAACTGCCATTTAAATACAAAATCTTACCCTATATTTATAAGGAAGGGATGATAGGAGACAAGAAGAGAGTAAAGACTCCCTCTGTTCCAAACATACCTATAAAGCACCTGTGTTTAAGCTTTGAAAAATATAGAAAATTTTAATCTGATTCTTTAAGTTTAAAAAGTTAGAATCAGGTCATCAAACAGTTTTAAAAAGTTGCAATTGGGTCAATTTTTTTTTTTTTTATCAATCAAATGTGACGGTATAACAGAAATGGTTCTTGATATAAAGAAAGGAAAGAGAAACAAAAGATCCAACAGCAAGAGACATGCAACTTTTTGGGGTTTTTTTTTTTTTTTTTTTGGCTGACCATAAAAAAACTTCACCCGAATAAACTATATATAACAACGCAAAAAAAAAAAAAAAAAAAAAAAAAAAAAAATTGCCACTAGTGTATATAACTTTTTTTTTTTGTTGAGAAATGTGTATATAACTTTCTTTTTGAGAAACGTGTATGTAACTTTCTTAAATCATGAAATGTGGAGATTTGAAAAATGTTAAAGCATACTCTAGATTGTACTACTTTTAACATTTACAATTGAAATAAATATATTTGGTGAATTAAAAAAAATGTATATAAATGAGTGTTTTGGTTATTTTTTACTATAACTTATAACCCCTGGCCTGCACGTATGGTGATGTGTCCACTAATAACACCAACTCCCACTTAAAAATCACCATGATTTTGGCCAAGCAAACTGATGGAATGATTTAATTGCAGACTTTTTTTTGTAAGGGTAACTTTTATAAGTTTTGGAGAATTTAAAGATGTGTCCATTAGTGAATAGCTTAATTAGCTGAAATTAAATTTTTTTTACTGAAAATACTATAAATAGATATAAAAATTAGTTGAATAGTATAATGAGACTATGAATAGTAACAAATAGTATCAAAAAGTGTATTAAAACTCACGAATAATAGTAAAAATAAACTAAAATTACAAATAAACTGAAATTTTCAACTTATTTTTAACGCACACCAAAATGTTCATTCAGCATTAATTGCAGCTTGAAGGACCCTGTGTACCAATATATTTATTTTCTAGGCTTTGAACATAAGTTCTGCACACCTAACATCAAAGATCAAACACATGGTGTCCAACGGTCAAATTAAGGTGGTTCGAGAATAGTCTCTCAGCTCCTTTCATACACGACTTGTTCCCATGCATGCACCCCCATCCCCTTTTTGTTAATATATATATATATATATATATATATATATATATATATATATATATATATATATATAGAGGCCGACCAAGTTGTGAATTGTAAAAGACGTACTGAACATATAACAAACATTCGATTATGTTTTCTGTAATAATGGCGTCGATTAGGTCTCTCCTCAAAACACTTTTCGATCAATTCATCCACAAAGATTTCCATGAAGCCGTTGCTAAGATGACTCTCATAGACGCTTTCCTCTTCCTTGTAATTACTAAAACTTTACCTTATAATGCTTCATTGTTTTTATTTCAAGTCACAACCTTATATTAGTTATTAGTGTGTATGTGTGTGTGTTTTATTTTTATATATTTTTTGACATTATATATCTTTCATGTTAACTTAAAATTTTCCATGCATGCAGATTGTTCACTCCATTGATAAGTTGGGGATATGGCCTCGATTACCAGTGATCTTAGGCCTCTTCTATCTGGGAATTCGCCGGCACCTTCATCAAGAGTACAACTTGTTCAACGTCGGTAGATCTGCGGTCGGGGTTCGGTTTAACCCCATGGATTATCCATATAGGACTGCTGATGGAAAATACAATGATCCCTTTAATGGAGATGCCGGCAGTGAAGGAACTTTCTTTGGTAGAAATGTTCTTCCTGTTGATCAAAAGAATAAGGTATTAAAAAAAATCAAAGAAAGAATAATGTAATTCTCAGCTGGGGGACCCTATGATTACCATATCATATATATATATATATATATATATATATCTACTCTAACCCTATGTCTTAATCAAAATTCTATCACCAAAAGTTTTATTTTATTTTATTTTATTTTATTTTTTTAAAATTCTTAATCTTAGAGTATGTGCTTCTGCCCTTTTGAGAGTTTTTCACCAGATGATCTATATATAGTAGATTTTTTTTCTCATATCTTCAAAATTCATCAATTAATATTATTAAGATAATTTGTTTACCAAAAGTCCTAAGGAATTCATTTTTTTTTTAAAGTTTTATTATTAAAAAATTACTTTAGCAATCTCCAATTATGTATTGTTTTGATAAAATTCCAGTAGTAATAATGATGTGCTCTTTCACTTAGCTCACTTAACTAATATTTGGGTATTCATATTGTTGCTTCCTAACGTGTGACAATGGTTTTTTCTTCATATATATATATATATATATATATATTCTATATTTGGTGAGTGATTTCAAAAACTAGAAGAAAAAAATAATTAATTAATTAATAATATATAATAATTCTTCGGTTTGATAAAAAGTAGGCTTTATATGTCATGCTTTATTACAAAAGCTTTTTGTGCTATGAGTTCCAATTAATTCAATTGGTAAAGTCTATAATGGTTAAATAAGAGATCTGGGGTTCAATCCCCACGTACACCAAAAACCGATTGGTGTCTTAGTATGATAATAAACAGCTATTATCAGAAGCAAATATCATAAGTTGAAAAAAAAAAAAGCTCTCTGTGCCCATAATACTTGTTCCTCCTTTATGTGACTAATAGAAATGCTCTATCACAAAAGAGTAAGTCTACTATCACAACAATTTTTACAATTTTTATCACAATTTGCCTACATAACGAGTTATTAGTAGTGAAAATAAAATGGTTGGCTCATGATTCCACCACTTACGAGTTGTCATATGGCAAAATTGCAAAACTAATTGTGTACTAAATTTAGTTGTCACAAAAGCTCGCTGTGGTAATAACATATATTTGTTAACGTGATTCCTCCTTGATGTGACTAACAATGAGTTTTTAATATTTTTTATATTCTATTTTTTGTAAGCATTTTTATTGGTACTAGTATTATCTTGATTTTTGCTAAGCAAGGGATGAATTTCATAGGAATATTTTTAATTAATCAGTAGCAAAATAATGATTTTAGTCAAGGGTGCAAGATTGAAAATACAAGATTGGAAGCAATTAATTCCAAAAACATTAATTGATCGATATAAACTAAAAATAAAAAATTAATTAAAATATAAATTTCGACTCTAAGGTAAAAAAAAAAATTAAAAATTATTTCTTAAGAAGTTTGATTTAGTTAGTTTTCGTCGTTGAATTTTGAAAATTTGACATTTTTCTATAATTTCTTTAATTCTTGATATTCTTAAATATGTGTATCTCAATTAATATATGTTTGACTAAATAATTATTCATCCCTTGATATTCCATTTAATTTTTCAGTCAAAAATTTAATTTATTATTCATAAATCTATTCAGAAAATGTACCTTAAGTTTTCTATACATTTCTTGATTTCTTTAATTTAAAAATAAAGGTGGCAATTGTATTCTTGCATATCTTACTTTTAAAATAAAATAAACTAATGAAAATAAGTTCATCTATACACATTCATATGATGGGTTTTTTTTTTTCTTCAAAATTTATTAATTAAAATTATTATAGTAAATTTCTGTAGTTGAAATTTTAATTTATTATAATTAAAAATTCTTAGAAGTTTAAAAGGCATCCAATTGAAGCTTTACTATAGAAATATTTAAATAAATTTTATGACTTTTTTTAGAAGATATTTATTTTATGATTGAATAGCTTTTTTCTTTCACAATATAATTAGAATTCAGTCTTTCATGTCATGCTTATGTCATATCGTAGTTCACTATAAGGGGTATGGCTTGTGAGTTGTGAGGATATGTTATATCTTTCTTTTTTTTTGTTCTTTCAAAATTTAATAATTAACATTTTCTAATTAAGATAATTTTCCATACCTTAAAATTTATTTCCAAAATTTTAAATATCAAAAGACCAATCCAATTGAAAACTATTATTTGAAATCTCAAAATTTTTTGTTATTTATTTTATGAAAAATTACCTCAATCATCTTATAATATTAATTTCTACAATATGTAGCTAATAAAACCAGATCCAATGGTAGTGGCCACAAAGCTTCTTGCTCGGAGAAAATTCATAGACACAGGAAAGCAATTCAACATGATAGCAGCTTCTTGGATTCAGTTTATGATACATGATTGGATCGATCACTTGGAGGACACCAAGCAGGTCTGTTGCTTAGTGTATATACAACACACAACACGATTAAGAACACAATTTGTTAACTTTATTGAAAAATTGACAATGCTTATAAACGTGCACATCTATCTTTTGGATAAATTATCACAGATTGAGCTGACTGCACCTAGAGAAGTTGCGAACCAGTGCCCTCTCAAGTCATTCAAGTTTTACAAGACAAAGGAGGTTCCAACTGGCTCTTACGATATCAAATCTGGTGCACTAAACATCCGTACACCATGGTGGTAAGAAATTAGTTTGAGTGTCTATTTAGAACAATTTATTTAGCTGAAAATAAAATTTTTTTGATGAAAGTATAATAGATAAAGTTAGAAAGTAGCTAAAATAATACGTGTGGCTCATGAATAATAACAAAAGGTGCAATGAGAATCATTAATAGTACCAAAAATAAGTTGAATAGTAAAAAAAGTTAGTTTTTTAAGCAATCCCAAATGCACACTAAATTTCCATAATTTAGATATTTAGAATATTGTACTAAGTTCTAGACAAAATGCCTAAATCAAAAGGCCTCTAAGTACAAGTAAAATTCTCTATAATAAATTGAAAGTACTTGCTCTTGATCTATACCAAAATATCTGTAGTTGCTAGAATATCACTACCAAAAGGACAATCTCAAAATAATAAGTGAAGATTTAATATTCTATGCATCAATTTCAACATAAAAAGGAGGTTTGTTGAGTAATAAAGACTTAAAATTGTAGTTGCCAAAAAAAAGCACCCATACATGTTGCTATTGGCTTTCAGTTTTCTTTTATTAGTTACTTCCAAAGACACTTGAATTTTTTGAACTTTCTTTCTTCTACTATTTTGCATGGTATTAAGGGATGGAAGTGCTGTTTATGGGAGCAATGCAGAAAAGCTGCAAAAAGTAAGAACTTTCAAAGATGGGAAGCTTAAAATATCATCAGATGGGCTTCTCCTCCATGACAAAGATGGTGTTGCTGTGTCAGGAGATGTTCGTAATAGTTGGATTGGTGTCTCAACATTGCAAGCCCTTTTCATTAAAGAACACAATGCAATCTGTGACGCCCTCAAGGTAGTACTTTATGACCCAAAAAGGAAAATGTCAATTACTTGATTTTACGGATTTGATTAGCTTATTATGTGAATAAGTATCATTTTCAACTTACTAGTTAAACTCAGAACTTTTTTCATTTTTCATGATGTTTTTAGAGAGAATATCATCACTTGGATGATGAAGAGTTGTATCGTCATGCAAGGCTAGTGACATCTGCAGTTATTGCTAAGGTCCATACCATAGATTGGACCGTGGAGCTCCTCAAAACTGATACGTTGCTTGCAGGGATGCGAGCCAATTGGTAATCTTTATCTTTCAACAAACAAATTTATTTAATTAATTTACTAAATTAATCATCTTCTCTATATCACTGTGATAAATATTAAAAGCAGAGAAATGGTGGTTTCTGTGGTTTATTTTCAAGATCACACAATAGAAAATGAAAATTTGTGCAAAACTTAATTACATGGAACCTCTAAATGTCATTTTTTGCATTTCTAAATCATGGACTTTAATTTCACGTATGATACTTTTAGGTAGCATAATATGTCTCAGCTATAGAATGATTGTAAACCCCAAATGACTATCCAATATTCAAGGTTAATTTGTTCTGATGGTTTTGGAAAATCCATTGTAGGTATGGTTTGTTGGGAAAGAAATTCAAGGACACATTTGGACATGTTGGAGGAGCCATCTTAGGAGGTTTCGTGGGTTTAAAGAAACCGAATAATCATGGTGTTCCTTATTCATTGACTGAGGAGTTTGTTAGTGTTTATCGGATGCACTCGCTTTTACCCGATTATCTTCATTTAAGAGACATCTTAGCTGCACCCGGGCCAAACAAATCTCCGCCATTGTTCGAAAAGTATAACTCTATTTCATCCAGCATCAAAATTAGTTCATGAAATTTTTCGTGGATATTGTTTGTTCACTAGACTTTTTGTCCTAATTACTTTCTTGCTTTTCAGGGTTCCTCTACCAAATTTGATTGGTCTTAGAGGAGAAACGGCCTTGGTAGAAATTGGGTTTGAAAAGCAAATGGTTTCAATGGGCCACCAAGCTTCTGGGGCCCTGGAGCTTTGGAACTATCCTACATGGCTTAGAGACCTTATACCACAAGATGTGGATGGCCGAGATAGGCTTGATCATGTGGACTTACCAGCCCTTGAAGGTAGTAAGCTAATCTTGATCATTTAATTTAATTTATTTACCAACTTTTAGAAATTCAATGTGTGAAGCTTATTTCTAATGCTTTATAATGCAGTGTATAGGGATAGGGAGAGGAATGTTGCAAGGTATAATGAGTTCCGTAGGGCATTACTATTGATCCCAATTTCAAAATGGGAAGATCTAACTGATGATAAAGAAGCGATTCAGACACTTGAGGAAGTGTACGGTGATGATGTTGAAGAACTCGATTTGCTTGTGGGTCTCATGGCAGAGAAGAAGATCACAGGGTTCGCAATTAGTGAAACAGCTTTTATAATATTCTTACTAATGGCAAGCAGGTAATAAAATAACTTCACAAATATACAAGGAAAATAGCACAATCATTCATGCATGCATTGTAATAAAAGGAAAATGGATCCAAATTCAATAATATCCAATTTTTATTAAAAAGAAAATTTTGAGAGGTGAAAGAACAAAAAAAGTCACCATAATATATATTTTAATTACCACTTAGAGGTGAAGAAACTAGGTGGAATGTCATGTTCTAATGAGTTACAATATTTTGACCTTTTGAGTTGTCATGGATGCAGGAGGCTGGAAGCAGATAGGTTCTTTACAAGCAATTTCAATGAGGAGACATACACGAAAAAAGGACTTGAATGGGTTAATAATACAGAGAGTTTGAAGGATGTGCTAAAACGTCATTATCCAGAAATGGTAGAGAAATGGATGAACTCTACAAGTGCTTTCTCGGTGTGGGATTCACCTCCAAATGCTGACAATCCAATCCCACTCTATCTTCGTGTTGCTCAGTGATTCTCATTTTTCACAACCATGTATATGGCTTAAAGTTACTGTCTCTATTTTACCTTATGCTTTAAGAAAAAATGTTGGACTACTTCAATAAACCATTAGCTTAAGAAAAAATGTAGGACTACTTCAATAAACCATTAGCTCTAAATAAAGGAGACACTATTTGTGATGTAACACTATTTAGTATTTATTATTTACGATCACTTTCTTTAATCCTTATAATTTTAATGTTATTTGTTACATTATTTACTATCACTTCCTTCTAATACTTATCATTTTTGCTGGGCTCTCTCTCTCTCTCTCTCTCTCTCTCTCTCTCATGAATGTGAAAAGTGAGCAACATTCTCTACAAAGAAAGAGGTTCTAAAAACCAGTGTGAATCCATTAATTATAATGGGATGCCCTCCTATCATAATTTCTCCATTTAATTAAAAACAATATTATTTCATCTTTTATTGAAATCAATGGGTAACCTTGTGCATATGTACAAGGACAATTAAAAATAATCGCAATTACATAGTTCAAATTATACCTTTATTTTTTAGAAAATGTTGAAATTATACATGGTATTAGCTTACACCATTTTTAAACCATAGATTTCTAAAATATGTAATTGTTTCTCATATTATATATATATGATTTAGAATTTAATTGGATTTAGACTCTTCGACTTTTATACCCAATAATTCACTTCCCAGAAAAATTAAAAAACTAGATGGACATGTGACGCAAAATTGGACTTCATTTGAAATCCAATTTAAAATTTAGGGTAAATTACATTTTACCACCCTATTGTTAGGTTACATATGTGAGTGAAATCCCACATTGAATGATGACGAGAAGAATGAGTAGTTAATATAACATAATTGAGCACATATCCATTGAGTTTAGACCTTTTAAGTTAAAGTGTATCTCTGTATGTTATATTAATTATTCAAAAAAGCTCTTTAAGGTGTTTATCTCTTCAACAAGGGGTATTAGAGCCCATGGTGGTGTGAGGCAAAGGTGGCAAGATTATCGAGGTTCCTTTCACAGTTGGAGCAAGAATGAGGTATGTGTACCTAAAACCCTTTTGCAAATGGAGCAAGGCAAGTCCCTTTCACAGTTAGAGCAATAACAATATATTGCACCAAGCAAGTCCATAAAGCTGTCACAAACAATCTTGGAAAATGCCCAACAAAGGAGTATTATTTCTAATGGTGCTAGACAATGGTGAAGTGCAAGATTCCCATGGAGGATAAAAAAACGTAGAGATTTGACACTTGGAGGCCCATGGAAGATGCACTAGTGAAGGAAAATGTCCATTAGGCAAGGTGGGAGCAAGTAAGACTTGTTCATGATCCACAAAGAGGTCTTGAAGCCCATAGAGAGGCAGAGACTCACGTGAGGTGAAGATTGTTAGGTTATACGTGTAAGTGAAGTCCCACATTGAATAATGATGAGAAGAATGAATAGTTAATATAACATAATTGAGCACATACCCATCGGGTTTAGACTTTTTGGGTTAAAGTGTGTATCTATATATTATATTAATTATTTAAAGAAGCTCTCCAAGGTGTTTATCTTCTTAACACCCAAACTATGCCCCGGATTATACTTTACACGCTAAACTATGACTCTTGTTAGAGCATTCACATCAATAATTCTAAAAATTTTAGCATTTAACATCTCAAAAAGTTACTTCATCTATTATAGTATTATACTATCTCACTCTAATATATATCCAACATCAAAACTTCTTTTTTTTTTTTTTTACCATTTCGTTTAAAATAATATAAACTACTCATTAAAATAATAAAAAAAACCACACAAGCCACCTCCTCTACCACAAGCATTAAAATAATAATATTTTTTTAAGATTGGAGCTACAGTGAGCTTTCAAAGATGAAAGCTCACTATAGCTCAGTTGCTATTTTTTTTAAGAATGACATGTTTTTTGTAGCTTGCTTTTTGGTGCTTTAGAGGCTAAAATAGGATTATAGCATTTATACACTCTGATACAAATGCTCTTACCCCCGGCCAACACACCCCCCACCCCCACCCCCCCTTTCTTTCCCAATCAATTAAAAACAAAAATTCCTTTATTATCCAACTCTGAACAAAATTTGCATGTAGCTGCAGTGGGCTCAAGCAATTATAGCAAGTTATGATAGGGGTCCACGTGCTATGGGTTGGAATTGTCACATAGTCAAATGCTATTTCTCTCTCAAATACTTCTTCACCTCATGGTCTTTATGCCTCTATTTTGCAAACTTTGTTTCGCGTCTACGTATGGGAACTTAGAGTCTAGATACCATTAGGGACCAGGAGGACAAGAGCTGTAAGAATTGTACAAGTTATGACCAGGATGGACCCTACATGACCTTTTATTATGGTTAAGGATGGGCAAAGGCAACTGTACTAAGCATTGCTAGTCTTGGGGACAGCCGTTGTGTCGCGGTGGTGAAGCAGTGATGGTGTTGAAGAATGAAGATGATTTGGATTTGGGAATTTAGGGTTACATAGTTTTGATTTGGGGAGAGCAGCTGATACCCATGAGAGAGATGAAAAAAAAGGAAGTTTTGTTTTTAATTGATTGGAAATTTTTGGTCTTTTAAGTTTGTGTCACTTAAGCAATACACACGCAAGTCACAAGTAAAACTAACATTGCGGTGCAAAGTATAGTAAGAGTTATAGTTTTGGGTGTAAACTGTGCATTTGAATAACTTACGGTTCAAAGTGTAATCTATAGCATACTAGTAAATTTTAGGATGGTACAGTATAAAATTTAATTAGATTTAGACTTTTCAATTTTTACACTTAATAATTCATTTGTCAGAAAAATTAAAAATTAGATAGAACATATAACGCAAAATTATACTCTAATTGAAATCCAATTTAAAATCTAATTGAATTTAGACTCTTCAATTTTTACACTCAATAATTCACTTGAGGCAAAAATTAAAATTAGATGGATGATATGGAGCAAAATTAGACTCCATATTCACTTGGCACAACATTGCAGAAGACTAAATTTGTAATCGCCAATATTTTGTTTTAGTGGGCATCTAGCGTTAAAATAATGTTTAGAAAAACAAAAACCAAAAAGGTAATAATTACAACAACAAAAAAGGGAGAAGAAAGAAGGAAATAGATTCCGAAAATCCAATTGCAATGTAAAATGAATAGAATAAAGAAATCAACCCATTTCTCATCACAATAATAGTAATAATAAGGGTACAATATCATTTTCGTCCCTAAACTATCACAAAAGTTCATTTTTCGTCTCTAAACTTTCAAAAGTTCTATTTTCGTTCCTAAATTATCACAAAAGTTCATTTTTCGTGCTTAAACTTTCAAAAATTCTATTTTCGTCCCTAAACTTTTAAAAATTCTGACGGAGTACTAACGTGACTTGACAGAGTGTTGATGTGGGAGGGACGAAAATCAATACGTTTGGAAAAGTTTAGGGACAAAAATAGAACGTTTGAAAGTTTAGGGACGAAAAACGAACTTTTGTGATAGTTTAGGGACGAAAATAGAACTTTTGAAAGTTTAGGGACGAAAATAGAACTTTTATGATAGTTTAGGGACAAAAATGATATTTTACCCTAATAATAATATTGAAATTAACCCGATTTTGAATTTTGCTTGTAACTTGTAATTAGATCTACAAATGGAGTTTCTGAATTTTGCTTGTAATGTAATCTACAAACGGAGTTACTCCTAACTATAAGCATTACTTGATCAAGGCATCACATTGATGAAAAGACACCATCTGTCCCTGTCCAATGGCGCTGTCCTCCATAGCCCATACATGTAAAACAGATTGACAATAAGAAATCACTCGCTGCACTAATAACCTGCCCAAGGTTGCTTCCCTTAGTTGCATATCTGTCAAACAAATCTGTGTCCCCAACTCTTCATAAGGTCTGTATTTCACTAATGTACTTCTAGATACAAACGAGATGAATAACATATGCAATCAGTTATGGAAAGACACCATCCACATTTATTAGTGAAGAAGACATGATCCTATATGGTTCAACACCACAATATGAGAGGAAATCGAGATGAATTAGCCCGTATGGCAACTTCAAGATCCAAGATGGGCTCACACCACATCACAATGCAAGAATGTTGACAAGGTTTTAGCACCAAATACCATAAACATTCTCACAGCTGAAGATTCTATCTCAACATTATGGCATTACCATCTCCATCAAAAATCTCTGTTAGCTGGCATTATCTTCAGTAACTTGGCAAGGTCAAATGACTTGAAGTCTTTTCCGTAACAAAAATTCAGATCCATGGGTGTTCTACCATCCTAAAAGCAGTAACCCATCAATGTTAAATACACCTTCACCGAAAGCAAACAGGAGAAATTTTTTGCTAATAATTCCAATACTTCACCAAAGGTCTATAAGAAAAAAAAATCGATGAACATAAATTAACCAAACATGACAATGCAATAGAAAATAATATGAAGCAGAAGCAAAAGGTCAGCTCATACTTCTAACAATTCTTTTTTTATTTTGGGTAAGTATACTTCTAACAATTCTATACATATAAGATGCCAAAAAGATATCATGCAGTTGACACCTGGGGCAAAGCTCAATCAACAGATTAGCTTCGACTACCTAGCACATATAGTCACAGGTCTCACAATGCTAACCAATTATTCCTTCTTTTGTTAATAGGAAAATGAAGTTAGCCACAAATTCACTAGCATATATTTGGCCAGGTTCTCTCATATCAATCAACAATAAAAATTGAGCCAGAAGGACCAGAACTGACATTTTTACAATTTGCTGGGATATGCATGGCTCTAGAAAGTTACCTTAGTTCTTCTGTTTTTATCTGCGCCATTGACTAACAAGACTTTTGCTATAAATCTATTTCTGCTTTGGATGGCAACATGCAATGGAGTCCACCCTTCCTGAAAGAAGAACTCATAAAGAAGATAATCAACGGGATGTTGGCCGTATGAAAATTTAAAAACTATACTCACATTATCTGCTACATTGACATCAACCTTGTATTTGATCAATAACTTCACAGTTTGGATGGCACCAACTTGAACTGCATAATGCAGTGGAGTAGCTCCATCCTGACATGAGTACGAAGATATAAACCCATAGTTCTCAGGTATATCATATATGGAGGTACAGAGGAAACTGGGACAAGTTTATAAAAATGAAAATTTTATCCTCACCCGGTCTTTGACATGAGGGTCTGCACCTTTCCTTAGAAGATGACTAATTACAGCCTCCTTTTTGCCTATAATTGCCTTATGAAGAGCAGTGAGACCATCCTGTTTACAAGCCCGGATAAAAGATGTTACTAACTTGAACATAAATGCGGAACTAATGTACGAACACAACTCACCTGATCAACAGTATCAATATCAAGCCCATTCTCAAGTAGCTTATCCATGAAAGGAATCTGTCCTGATAGTGCAAGAGTATGAAGTGGGCTCCATTTTGCCTGAGCAGTTGGGAAAAAAGAATCCAAAAGATTGAAAAGAGATCCTCAGTCAACTAGAAACCACAAATTTAATTTCTTATTCAATATAAATTTGTATAGCAAGTAGTAGGTAGTTCCATAAATGTGTTTCCGATGGCAACGCCACTGAGTTACATGGCTCTTGGCAAGAGAGACTGCATTCTCCTAAAACTATATAAGAAAAGAAGAAAAGGGAAGCTGCTCTATGTTTTCAATACTTACAGTTGATATTTTTGCCAGGTTAGGTTTCACATTCTGTTGCAAAATTGCTCTTTCTTCTGGTCCCAAAAGCTGTTCAACCTCTACAACAATTATCAAATGTTGATAACAGTTGCTTGAACTTTAAGCAGAGCTGACAAAGCAGATGCATAGATGTGCACAATTACAACATACGTAGATAACAAAGGAAAAGGCTAAAGTGCACCAAAAACATGATAGAAAAATCCATGCAAAAGAAAGCAATTCATCATGGTTTGCAATTTCAAAATAAAATAATAATTCCTATTTGATGCATGCTGGCAGCATTGCAGAACAAACAATGGTGTCAATTTGGTCCAATGCAACCTCAAAATTCAACTAAAATGATACAGTTTGCATTTGTTTAATTCATTTTTTTGGAAGAGCTCGGTCCTGTCCTGAACTACAGAAGCTAAATGGAACTTTGCCAGTTAAGTTCAAAACTAAGGAACAACTTGAGATGCTTATGTACACGGAGAGGAGTTTTAGCTCTTTAAATAGCTCAAGCATCCCTTCCTAGTCAACATGGAACAAAGAAGACCAGAATAATGGAAAACAGGGAATACTGTTTTTGTTCATCATCATTGGCAATCAATTGTCTTCCCCACCCACTCCATATAAAACTAAAGAAAAAAATGCACTCAAATATGCTTTTCATAACATGGTTCTGACTTCCGGGAACACATACGAAGCCAATATCATTAACCATCACTTTTTATGTGCCTGAGATGGAGAGTATAAAGTTCTTGATCCTTGGATTTATGCAGATCTAGTGAGATAATTAGCCATTAAGTACTTTATAAACTTGCTATCATTTAGTAAAATAATCAATACTACATACTACTTTACAACAGGGATGGATCATCTACTTGGTTTTCAGCTGTAGTTCTTGAAACTTTCATGATTAGAGGCTAATATTTTTCCTATAATTTTATTTGAAAAAGATTGTAAAAGACGGTAGATTCCATGCTTCTTTATACTTCAAAACACCCCCCTTGAAAACAAATAAATATGATGTCAAAGAAAAATATGGTATTAAAGGGAACAAGAGGTTCTGGTAGAGTAAGAACCTTTCACAAGATCCTCCTCATACGTATTTATTGTGGACTTATCAACATTAGTTGTAGCTGAAGCATCTATTTCTTCCTCCCAGTCACTCTCATGACCCCAGTCATTTTCTTCTCCTTCATCATCTTCATCATATTCACTACCACTGCCATTATCAGGATCTTCCCAAGTTCCTGGTCGAATTTGCATTGAAGAAGCTTGGTTTGAATTAACCGCATAAGCCCTCACTCTTGGGTGGCTTTCAGCAACAGATAAACCATACATTCTGCTTCTTGGACTACATACTTTCAAGAAATTGGTGCTGCAGCTAGAACATGGAACAGCTGCAGCAGTAACAACAGCAGAAATTGGAAAAAATTGATTTGACAAAAATTTTGATGTAGCCCAAGACACCATTTTCCACGTCTCTTGAACTGTCAAATGGAAATAACAATGCATAAGATATTATTGAATTTGTCACTTCAAGAATTAAAGCATGCCAATCATTCCAAGTGTATGCATAGGCCCCAAGCCCTCATGTGTGCTATGTGCATGGGAAGACAATTGCCACAACTAACTCTTACCATTTTCCTTAACATGATGCTAGAGTTTAAGAAGCAATTCATATGTCAGTAAGACATTTTGACAAACATTTCTTATGCATTGAACAACTGAATCCATGGTTGGCACATATAACAAGGTTACGAAAAAATCAAACAACATAACAATATTGTTTTAAAAAAAAAATAGAGAAATTAAACATTGAATAAGAGGTCAACCCACAAAATCATATAGCATAAAAGTAACGAACTTTCTCCAAAGCTTTTACTTGCTCAAGCCAAGGCAGCACAAACATTCTTCCTCAGCATGCAAATATTTACAGAGGAAAATGGTCTATACTCTTTAGGACACCTGAGCGTGAAATACAAAATGTAGAAAAATCAATACAAATACAAAAGTAAATATTAAAAATTTTCAATTTTCCTGGGTTTTAGCAAGCACAGGGAGAGGAAAAAATTAATGGATACTTGAAGGAAACCAAATTCTAAATAAACCCATTTCTTATAATTGACTAACTAAGAAATTGGATAGGAAGAAGGATAAGGAAAGAGCCAGGCTTAAAACCAAAAATGCAATCTTTAGCTTCTAGTGAGACAACTTATTTGAGCTCAAAAATGGAAAAGCAAGAAGAGCGATAAAGGGAATATTAGGGAAGATGTTGCAGCTATTATACATTTTTAGTTGCATAACATGTAGTTTCGTTTCTAAAGCTATTAAAGCATATAAATCCCCATTTTCCTCTATTTCAATTACCAGCAGACAGCTTTTGTATTCTCAAACAATAAGCACTGAAAAAATGCAACAAAACACAGAAAACACTCTCGGTTTCAAGTATCATATAGTTTTAAGTTTTAACCAACTACCTATGCTATCTATTGTTACTCAAGAGCACCTAACTGTTAATACAAATACCACCTTGCATTCACATGTAACCAACAAATACTGTATTTTCACTATTACCCCACTTCAATTCAAGAAGTGGCTGAAGCCTAGCATCAACAAAATAAGATACCCATTTCACCGAGCACTATAACTTTAAAATCAAACAATCTCAGAAAGTTTCACAATCTTGACAACAATGAACAGAGAGAGAAAACAGCCCAAATGAAAAAAAAAAAAAAAAAACATAACGAAAGGAGAGAGAGATAGGTTACTTGTTCAGACTTGTGGTGGTTAGCAACGACACAGAAGCTCCGCGAAAGAACAAGAACCCGGCGAAGATGAGAGGTGGCGGCCAACACGACGCTTCTGCGGACAGGGAAGGAAGTATTCGCCACTCGCCAGTCTCTCCGCTGGTGCCAGATAAGTGGGTAAGGATAGAATTAAATTTTTATAACATTTTCTTTGTTTTGTTTTTTTTTAAATCAATTTAGTTCATGAAAGTATCTAACAAAATTCTCTTATTTTGAAATTTGATTTTAACAAAATCAAGTTTTGTGTAAAAATTTATACCCTCAAATTCAAGTTCTACTATTTTATGTTAACCTTATAATATCATCAAAATTTATTTGAAAGTTTGGTTCCTTTTTTTTAGATATGTTAGTCGATTTTGCTAATATTTACAAATTTAATACATTTATTTTAGTTTAATTAATTACTAAATTCTATAAAAAAAAAATTAATTACTAAATTAATTATGATATTGTCACGGTTTGATCTCGATTGAACCTCGGTTCAATCTTAAAAACCTTGAATCTTTCCTTTTATCGGTTTTTTTTTTTTTTATATACAAGATAAAATTTCTACTCTAGCGTAATCTAAGCGTATATGTGTGTAAAACTCCTTCCTAGATACTTGAACCCCAGCCTTTGCCCCCCACACCTTGACCTTTTACCGGTTCTTTGAACGGTCCAGATCTGAAAACTATGATTGTAACACATGCATATAAAGTTTTGCATAAAATGTAACAAATAAAAATAAAAATAAAAACTTCTTTTTTTACAATTAAGCTCAAATATTCAAGAAATAAGGAAACTAAGCTCTAATAAAGAATTATTGTTAAAAAAAACACTTCCAATTATTGTACAAAACTTCATTGTTTTGAAACCCAGACCGGACCGAGCAGTCCGACCGAGTTAACCAAAAATCAGATTGAAATCCAGTTTTTAAGCACATAGAATTGTAATTTTCAAATAATTATTGAACCTCTTGAACCGTAGTTAGACCGAACGGTTCAACAGAACTGGTTATGGTTTAACCTAATTGGACGATTCAACAAAACCAGTCACTGTTCAACTAAAGATTTTTTTTTTTTTTTTTTTACAATTAAGCTCAAATATTCAAGAAATAAGGAAACTAAGCTCTATAAAAGAATTATTATTAAAAAAAAAAAATTCCAATTGTTGTACAAAACTATATTGTTTTGAAACCCAAACCGGACTGGGCGGTATTGAAATCCAGTTTCTAAGCAAATAGAACTGTAATTTTCAAATAATTAGTGAACCTCTTGAACCATGGTTAGATCAAATGGTTCAACAAATTGGTCATGGTTCAACCTAACTGGATGGTTCAACAAAACCGGTCATAGTTCAACCACGGTCAAAGCTTGACTTTTAATTCGTAAAAAATAAAGCATCACATCATGTCTAGAACGTGGGTTCTAGTTATGAAAATTTTAATTAACATCCAAGCCATTACACCATATCTTGTGGCAAACTAATGTATTTGAAGTATATTTAAAAGAATGTCATAAGAATAATTTAAACTTTCATTACTATATATTTTTATTATATTCAATATTAATAATATTTTATTATATCATTTATTTTAATTATCTATCTCAAAAGGGGGAATATATTGAAATAATTATAATTATAATCCTTCAAATATATTCATAGTTTTATAATTAAATAATTAACTATAACATTTAATTTTTTTTTATGCTTTATTATTTTTATAAACTTTCTTATAATATTTTGAGAATAAAATATGCTTGAGAATAATTTTATTTTGCTTAGATATATATATATATATATATATTTTAACCATGATTGCTCTTTTTTTTTTTAATTTTATTTATATTTTAGTTAATTATTAATTCATTATGACATTATCACAGTCCAACTTTGGTTGAACCACAACCCGACCTCTAAAACCTTAAACTTCTTCCTTTTCCGGTTCCTTGAACGCACTACAACAAAATGTAACTATAGTGACGAATTTTAGTGAGAAAAATTTTTTCGTCACAAAAAAGTACCGTATAGTGATGAAATTTATATTTCGTCACTATATATATATATATATATAAATAAATAAATAAATAGTAACATTTAGTGACGAAATTTAGATTTCGTCACTACAGGGTGTGCTAAATTCAGGGTGCCAAACAAAAGTGGAGGCGGGAAACCAAATTGATCTACAGTGACCAATTTTTTCATCGCTAAAAGTTTAAGTATTTTGTGACGAATACTTTCGTCGCTAAAAGGTGCTACTGGTCATGCTATTAGTGACGAAACCCATTTTGTTGCTGAATGTGACATTTAGTGACGAAAATAAATCATCGCTGAAAGGAAAACAGTGGCCATTAGTTTTATTATTTGCGATGAACCCGACTTCGTTGCTAAAGGCATACAACAGTGACAAAATCAAATCGTCACTAAAGATGAGGTATATGTATAACACTTCAGCTCCTTTTTTTTCACATCAAACCTTCATCCCTTCACAACCGATACTTAAGCTCTCCCTCACACTCTCTCAAGCTCTCCCTCACAGCGCAACCAGCCGACGCTAGCGACGCCGACCAGACCCCCGTTGTTGACATTAAACCCATTAAACCCATCACCTCGACGCTTCGATTTCTCCGTTTCGTGTCCATCGCGACGATTCAGATGCCGATCGCAACGCTTCAACTCTCGATCGCGACACTTCAGCTTACCAATTGTGATGCTTCAGCTCACCGATCGTTGGCGACGCTTCGGCTCACCGGCGATGCTTCATCCTTCGTACCATCTGGCAACACTTCCGACAACACTTCAATTTGCGACACTTCCGGTGACCCTTTGCCATCCACTCAGCCGGCGACCCTTCACCTCCCACCCAACCAGCGACCCTTCGCCTCCCAAATGTGTAATGGGTATTTTTCTTTTCCTTTTAAGTTAATTTTTTTGTTAATTTTTGTTTAATGATTCTAAATGCTTGATGTTAATTTTTCTGCCTTGTCCGTGGTGTTCGTGTGAGAACTCCAGTTTTTTTGTTTCCTTGTTTGGTATTTGTTCCCTGTGGTGGGACGATTTGTCTAAGTTGTGAATCCCATATAGAAACCATTCTCATTTTGTACAGATTGTTTTGGATGAGGGTTGTGCTGTTGTTGGTTATGAACTGGAATAGTGGTTGTGGTTGTGGTTGTGGAATGGTGATTGTTATAGCATTTTGGTGACTTTGATGGTACCGTTTTTGGGTTAGCTGAAATTGTTGTGAAATGTTTTTGGGTCTCAATTTTGGGTTTTCACTTTGATAAAGCTAGAGATGTTTACTCTAAACTTATTAGAGCTTTGGGTCTTCAAATGGGTAATATTTGGTGTAATATTTGAGCTGTGTTTAGATTCTGAGAAATTTTCGTTTGGTTTAGGTGAGAAATTTGATTGAGAAATGATAGATAGGTAGTTGTCATTGTGACTAAGAGGAGAAATTATATGGGTTCTGAGAAAAAAATTGTTTGCTATAACGCTTGTGTTAGAATTCTGAGAAAATTTTGTGGTTTAGTTAGTTTTTTTTTTTTTTTTTTCTCTCTCTGTTTTATGGTTTAGTTAGTTATTTTAGATTATTCTTTGTATTCCCCAATTTTCAATTTTGTTTCTCTTTCTGCAGGAAAGCATTTCAATAGTAAGTGTCCCTTTGGCAGCAACTAGTGATTGATCACTCTTAGCTTGGTTCCTTCACTTCTTCTTTTTATTATGAGAGGATCATTTTCAAGACTGAAGTATTTATAAATTTAACTTTTCTTTAGCAGGCTAAATACACATTGTTTGCAATAACTTTGGATTTGTTTTGAAAGTTGTAAGCTTAGCTTGAGCAAAGTAAGTAAATTTTAGTTAAAAACTTATAAAACTCTATACTTGTGATGTTGAAAATTGGATTTGTGGTGGTATGTTGTTTTGGAGCAAGTGGGTGGCTTCTATGGTGTTATAAGGTAATTTAAATACATATTGGGAGTGTTTTTTGCAAATGTGGATGAGTATTGTTAATTAGATGTGATGAATATTACTTTATTAGATTTCAATACTTGTAAACTCTATACTTGTGATGTTAGAAATTGGATTTGTGGTGGTATGTTGTGTTGGAGCAAGCGGGTGGCTTGCATGGTGTTATAAGGTAGTTTAAATACATATTGGGAGTGTTTTTTAAATTCTTGCAAATGTGAATGAGTATTGTTAATTAGATGTGATGAATATTACTTTATTAGATTTCAATACTTGTAAACTCTATACTTGTGATGTTGGAAATTGGATTTGTGGTGGGTTGCTGTGTTGGAGCAAGCGGGTGGCTTGCATGGTGTTATAAAGTGGTTTAAATGATGGATATAAAGATAAATGCAGTGGAAAATAAGTTTTAAACGGATCTACTTCATTCGATATTGATAACACGTACAAAGTAAATTTCAGAATTAGAGAAACAACCTTGAAGCGGTGAATTTCAAAAAAAAATTGAAGCACTTGGGACTACTTTTAATCTTCACTCCAATTCCACTAACGCCCAAGATGTGTGGTCTCTCGATTGGTAACAAAGGGATGACTTGTGAGTGACAAAAACTCACATGCACACCATTTCCATGATGTTTTTCTCTCTTACTTATTTCTGTACGTTTTTCCCTTTGTATCTAACCAATTTATCTAATTGGGCCGGCCTTTTGGGCCTTACCAATTGGGCTTAAGTGTGTGGCTTGGAGTGGGACCAAAAGGGACCAATAAGACACTAGCTCCAATGGGCCTTGGGCTTTTCTGTCAACTCTTGACAAATCCAAAGTTACCATTAACTATTTTTAATACCACTATATAAAAATAGTTGCACTCTAGGTCTTATCTATAAATTATATCCCAAGACTTTATTATACATGCAACCCCTTCATAAAATATTCGTAGTAATACAAAGTCATTAATGTAGACTGCCACTTTGTAAATTACTACATCTTAATCCTTGAGTACCCAGTTTAATCCTTTAATGTTATTCATTATATATTTATGAAATCCAATTCCATAAATATATACTTTAGTCTTACTAAAGTGGTTAGGCCTAACTCTCTGAATAACAAACCCATTAAACTTATCTCAAGAGAATATTTTATATCTCCGTTAAGAGACTATGAATTCCATCTTGAGAATACATGTTCCATCAACACTAAATGTAGTTGCCCAACATACTGAGGTTTTGACCATTACTATAGATCTCACTCCCGATATATCAAAGCAACCTACATCTCATGATCAGGTTCATTATTCTCTCAGGATTAAGAGTTCATGCAAATACAAGTCGTGAGATTTATTATTCATATGACAGTCTTAGGAAAATAATAAATCTCACAGCGGTCCAGTTCAATATGTCTTAACTCTTAAAATATATTAACACATCAACTAGAAGTCTCCACTTCCATGATTAAGACAAATCATCGTAGTTGATATGTTATAGTCTTCGCAGATGAAATGCCCAATTTCATCACCGACTACGAACTATAATTCTGAGTTTACAAAGAACTTGTGATTTATATCTTCTGTGACTCTTCACATAAATCACATACTATGCATCTCATGGACTATATGATAATGTCTGAATATTCATGTTACCATTATTTCAGATAATAATAAAACAAATTTATTAAACATAATATTAAGTCATACATAATGTCAAACACAATGTCACACTTAATATTATACATAGCATCTTACAATAGGATTTAAGGGCACAAATCCTAACATTAAATTCATATTGTGAGTGTTTTCAGTTTCTTGCAAATATGAATGGATCTTATTGATTAGATGTAATGAATTGTACTTTAATTGATTTCAATACTTATAAATATTCTATACTTGTGATGTTTGAGATTGGTTTTATGGTGGGTTGTTGTGTTGGAGCAAGCGGCTGGCTTGCATGATGTTATAAGGTGGTTTAAATTCATATTGGGAGTGTTTTTAATTTCTTGCAAATGTGAATGAAACTTGTTGATTAGTAGCAATTGTGTTCCTTTATTCGATTTCAATACTTGTAAGCATTGTACTTGTGATGTTTGTGATTGGTTTTATGGTGGGTTGTTGTGTTGGAGCAAGCATGTGGCTTGCATGGTGTTATAAGGTGGTTTAAATTCATATTGGGAGTGTTTTTAGTTTCTTGCAAATGTGAATGGATCTTATTGATTAGATGTGATGAATAGTACTTTGATTGATTTCAATAGCTTATAGACTTAGACTTAGATGTTAGAATACATTATGCATGAGTTGTCTTTATTTTACTAAAGTAGTGTTTATCTTGTAATTGTAGTCAAACATGGATAAAAGTTGAATGACAATGGGTAAGACACCCGATGGCAGATTAAGTCATTTATATATTGAAGGGGTCAATGCATTTATTAATTTTCCAAGAGCGGTTGTGGACTTGAGTGATAATATTCCGTGCCCATTTATTCATTGTGTGAATTGCTATCAACAATCTCCTCATACTGTGCGTATCCATTTGCTTCATCGTGGGATTATGCAATCTTACATTAATTGGTATAATCATGGAGAATCTCGTGTATTGAACTAGAACATTCATGATAATGAAATATCAGATGGTGATCATATGGATAGCATCGATGCCTTGGTAGGTGACCGAAGATGAGGGGAGCCAAGAAATGCAACCGAAGATGAGGAGGTGCGTCATTTTGACAAACTTGAGGAAGATGTATAGCGTGAGTTGTATCTGGCTTGCACTAATTATAGTATTTTCAAGTTTGTTATTGAGATGTTGAATGTAAAGGTAATGACTAACTTAAGTAATAAGGGACATAATATGATGCTAGAATTGCTAACAAAGGTTTTACCTAAAGGTAACTTGGTTCCAAGGTCAACTTATGAAGCAAAGAAAATATTACGTGACTTGAGTATGTTATACGAGCATATAGATTTATGCAAAAATGATTGTGCACTATTTTGAAAGGAAAATGAAAACTTTGATAAATGTCCGGTGTGTGAGGCACATAGGTACAAGGATACACGTGCCCAAGGTAAGATGATTCCTCATAAGGTATTGCGTTGCTTCCCGTTGACACCAAGACTAAGGAGATTGTACATATCAGGCCAAAGAGCTAAGAACATAAGATGGTATATAGACAAACGTGTGGACGATGGAATAATGAGGCATCCGGCTGATAGTGAGGAGTGAAAGGAGTTTAATTTGTAACATCCTGATTTTGCCCTCGAACCTCACAATGTAAGGCTGGGGTTGGCTACAAATGGATTTAACCCTTTTGGGAATATGAACAACAACTATAGTATGTGGCCTATCATACTTATCCCTTATAACCTACCACCTTAGTTGATTATGAAAGAGCCATATTTTATGTTGTCCTTTCTTATTTTTGGTCCCCATCAACCGGAAAATGAGATTGATATTTACTTGAAACCATTGGTTAACGAATTGAAGGAGTTGTGGGAAGAAGGTATAGAAGCTTATGATACTTATAGTAAAGAGCATTTTTAGATGCGTGCAACTTTGTTATGGACAATACACGACTATCCTGGATTTGGTAACGTGTATGGGTGGAGGACAAAGGGTTATCATTCTTGTTACACTTGCAACGATGAACCATATTCAGAAGCTTTGGAAAGTAAAATTGGATTCATTAACCGTCGAGCTTATTTGCCTATGGAACATCGTTAGAGACATAGTTGGTTGCATAATGGTCTATCGGAGAAACGAAAGAGATCTTTAGAGTTACAAGTGGGAAAGATACAAGAGCAGCTACATAGAGTGCCAAATATAATTTTAGGAAAGCATCTAAATAACAAGAAAAGCCAACTCATTGGAGAGCCAAATTGGTCAAAGGTAAGTATTTTGTACAAGCTTCTATACTGGAAGAATAAGAAGCTTAAGCACAACATTGATGTCATGCATGTGGAGAAGAACATTAGTGAGAGTACTTACGGTATTTTATTGGGCATTGAGGGGAGAAACAAGGATACTGACAAGGCACAAATAGACTTGCAAAATATGAACTTTATGCATATGTTGTATTTGAAACAACTGAATATGTCTGCGCTTTGGGTATGTCTCAACTGAAAACAATAACAGCTCATTACTGCGCTTTGGGTATGTCTGAATATGTTGTGATTGAATTTTTGTTTGATGGTGAGCTTCTGTGTGTCCTTGGTGTAAATTTGTAATTATGGTTATAGCTTTTGTTTGGATTTGAAACCAATGAATGGTGGTTGGATGGGCTTTTCATGTATTAGTGTAAAAAAAATTGCAGTGGATGAGTGTATTAATCTTCTTCT
This sequence comes from Quercus ilex subsp. ballota, assembly GCA_032727855.1. Classification (NCBI taxonomy): domain Eukaryota; kingdom Viridiplantae; phylum Streptophyta; class Magnoliopsida; order Fagales; family Fagaceae; genus Quercus; species Quercus ilex. Next base: position 77,171,264 of record CM064909.1, read on the forward strand.
TGTTTTTTCCCTTGGGCTTTTCATGTACTCCTATGTTTTTTCAAATTCAATTTCATCATTAAAATCAAACATACAAGTTTTAAAAACTTGAAGAAGAGAAGATCCATCTTTCATCAAATTCCCCAAATGTTTTCTCTCATTTTGCATTATGTGCCAAGTACATAATTCATGGTAAGTGTTAGGCATTACCTCATTCAATGCCTTTGCCATTACAAGATCTTGATCTGTAAAAATTGTTTCAAATCTTTTACCTGCATGTGCAACTAGAAAGCTTTCAAAAAGCCATTTAAATGATTCCACTGTATCATTACATAAAAGAGCAGCCCCAAAAACTGTTAACCCTCTATGATGATTGAAACCAGTAAACACCCTGTAGGGGCCTTTTTTTTGCGTTGTACGTTGAGCTGGGCTGCCTCCTGTGGTGATGGGCCCAAGTATTTTGAGTAAGAGAGTTGAGACTGGCCCAACTGTAACTCACTTTGGGCCGGCTTGTACGCAAACTAGGCATCGTCTACCAGGAGTGTATTTACGGTAGGCAGAGCTGTTTCAAATGATTTACGGCAAGCAGATACAATAATAGCAGAAGAACAAAAATATAGTGACATTTTCTTAATGAAAAATGACAAAGTAATTCCTATCTATGACAATCACAGTAATAACAATAGCTTTTGCAAAAGAAGTGAAGGATTAAGTGACAATATGAATTAATCGAAGAAATAATATTAAGTCAAGTTTGGGTTCATAGAGGCAAAGACCAAAGAGGAAGAACGCCTCCTCTCAATGAAACTAATCTCACAGGAAAAGATCCTGCTGTGGGGATTAATGATTTTGAGGGAACCGGACCTAAATGATTAGTGCCCAAAGGAATCTCTATTGTTTACTTGTCTCCAAGAGAGTGGGATTTCGAGGGGGAGAGAAGGGAACCGACCTACTAGTGCATGCCCATTATATTATCTTTCTTTTACTTTCTGTTTTCTCTCTTATCTTTTCTTCTTTCCTTTCTTTTTCTTTTGTTTTCTTTTCACTTCCTAATACCTCTGTTTTTCTGATCCCTTGTACAGGGCACGACAAGGGTCCTTTTATAGGGCCTGTCGTGACCAGATTTTACCACTTTACCCCTTAACCGCCTTTGTCTGGTCTAGGCGTACTTGCCGACCACCAAGGAGTTCGTCTGTGTACCATTTACCCTCACCAGACAAAGGCAGGTTTGTGTCGTTTGTTAGTCCGCCGTGGCACTCTTTCCTGCCACGGCATAAATACTTTTTCTCTCTCTCCCTCATGGCATGCACCCAACAATTCCCCCTCAACCTTGCCTCTTTTGGGCAGTCTGTTATCCCAGCAGGACGTACCTCCCAAAAGGGCTTGGGCAGGAATTGCAGAATAGGTCTTTTCCCCTCTCCCCACCACAAAACCATACCCCCCTTACCTCTTACCTCTGACCCATGACCCCACCACGTCCCATATTGGCTGGGTACAGGCTGGTGGTGCCTGGGCCTTATGCGTGCTTCCTTGTCATGTATGTCCAAAATCTGCCTGCTGCTCATGCGTTTGCCACGATCTGGAGCTTTGTTTGCATAGTCTCCCGCGCTTCATTATTCTTTTATTTGGGCCGTTTTATAATTCACCGTTCCCTTTAGGGGCTAGGCTTCATTTGATACTGGGTTTTACGTTTCTCTTAGCCCATTTCTTGATTGCCATCATTTACTGCCAGACTATTCTATCATTCCTGTTGTAATAACTTGGTCCTGCTGGTCCTCTATTAGACCTATCGTTTACTCTCTTCCCCAAATGGCTTTGCATGACCATGGGCTTTCTTACTTAGGGGCTCCTGTCCCCTTGGGCATCCTCGATCCATTTACTTGTTTTGGGCATCCTCGGCCCATTTACTTGTTTTGGGCTTCCTCGGCCCTTTTCCTAACTTTGTGTTCCTATGAGCTTTTACTTACTTCATTGGGCTTCCCCGACCCAATTACTTCATACTCATCCTTGGGGTTTATGGACCTGCCAACAATCCCCTACTCTCTTTGCTTACATTACTTTGAGCCTACCGCGGCCCATTCTTACTTTTACACATCATATACTGCCCATGGGTTTGTTATTCTCTCTTTTCAGGCCTTTCAAGCCCACTTGCTTCCTCAAGGCCCATCTATTTATTTTATGGACCTGTAACCCATTATTCCTGCCGCTTGGGCTTAATGGTTTTATTCTATGCTTGCCACTTCTATTTGCTGCCTGTGTTGCTGAGTTGGGCCTCCCTCTTATTTTACAAAAATAACCCTCAACATTTAGCCCCCTGAACATATAGAGCGTTCTTGCGGTTCATATGTGAATAAAGGACCTTCTTGTCTTTTTATCTCATTCTCCTTCTTTCTTTTCCTTCGCAGGCTTTTTTAAACTATGGACTCCTTCCTGCATATATATTTCTTTTCCTACCGTGAACAGTAGTGACTTTTTGAATTTTCCAAAATGGCAGTTGCTTTAAGACATAACCGCCACCTCATTAATTTCATTCTTTTCTTGATGGCTAACCAGTCGCCTCCCTTCATGCCGGCATTAATAACTCAAGTATTTAAGAAGAGAGTCCCTTTTCAATGCAGAAATAAACTCCTTCTCTTCCAAAATATCCTACCTGTTTTCCTTCCTTCGCCGTTTTCTTCTTTTCGAACACCCATTCCCATCTTACTCCGATCAAAGCCTTACGCCATGGCTCCGGTGAAAACTTAAGCCTCTTCCCGCCGTAAAGGGAAAGGGGTCATTTCCGACCCTCCGGTCGGACAAGAAATAGAAGAAAAGGCCGTGCACTCCAATTCGGACCACTCTGATGAGGAAGAGGCACGGCGCGACCCAGATAGTGAGTGCGCCCCTCTGATCAATCCTTGGTATAACATCAGCCCTCACTTCCCCAAGACTCCTGGTGATTATGTGTCGCCGCCGCTGGGCCGTGTGTGGCTCGCTCTTTGCAAGTGAAACCCTAATTTTTCTTGGGCTCCGGTGTCTTCCTCCATCTTCGACCTGGTCATTCGTCAAGGCGTTGCGCTCCCTGTGCCTATCCATTTCGAATTTGGGTCAGGTACTGCCTTGGGTTAGAAGGAGTGGGTTGATAGTGAGTTATCTGATACGGGCTTCATGGGTTTGCTTCAGAGGGCCGGTGTTCTGAAAGTCGTCGTCTTATCCCGAAGTTTGTCCAATTTTCGAGACCTCCACAACCTTCGCCATTTGGTTCGCCGATGGTGCGCCACTACCCACACGTTCTTATTTTCCTGTGGCGAACTCACCGTCACTCTTAAGGACGTGGCTAATCAGTTACTTTTGCCAATTCTCGGCGATGTTGATCTTGCCACCATAGAGCTTTAACCAGAAGAAGCGGCCATAGAAGTGGAGTTGAAAAAAAAGGATGGTCGGAAATGCTAACTTATCTTACTGGGTTAGTTCTTCTTCCAAATTTTCTGTTGTTGCCCGCCATGCGGCTTTCATTGCTTTTGGCTTTGCAAGTTTATCTTTGGGTCCCCTCCCCATTATGCCATGAAGCCTTTGTATTTTCGTTTGGCCATAAAAATATCTACCGGAGTGAGTTTGCCGTTGGCCCCCTATGTTCTTGGGGCATCTGTATGTTCAACTGGATATCCTGCGGAGTGACAAGAGTCAGGCTGGCTCCTGCCACATAGTCACTTCCTCTGTACACAGTACCATCCTGCAACAGTTATTATTCGAGCGTTGTGCCCAATATTTGGCGAAGTGTAGGCCCATCAGATTTGCTAAAAAGAAGTACCAATCCTGTCCGCAGGTAATTACTGACTTATGCGGCAGATTTGATTCTGATTTTCCTCTGGCTCTTCGTTGGTCCGATTTGAAGCCTATCGATCATTTTGTTGTTGAGTCCTTTGATGAAGGTACTGGTTTTTCCTGGAGAGCTTATAGACATTTGAGTTCTGGTTATACTTGTGTTGATTTTGCAATGGGTTCATTTGTTGATACTGTTGGTATTACCAACCCTTTAGCCGGTTTTGATGGGACTGGTATCACCTATCTGGCAGCCACCAATGCCGAATGGTTGCCCTATTTAGCAGATGAAGGTGTTAGGTTTGTCCATTATCCTGCCAATCGGGTAAGGAGACAATTTGAGCTGGATCAGGATATTCTTGATTACCTCTCCTTCCTTGCAGAGTCTCCTACTTCAGTTAGACCTTTTTTGCGGCACACTACTTTTGATTTTTGGAGACAGCGCTTCAGTGCGGTTACGGTTCCTGGTTCTCTGAGGGAGGGTCTTTGTACCCTTGCTATGCACGGATATTGGTAGGCTGTAATGACCTCGTTTGAGCAAGAGTTGGCTGGTAGTCGCGGGCCTTCTCTCATACCTCCTGAGGGACTTAGCATGGTTGTCTCTCCCAATCCTCGGTTGCTCCTTCCTTCCAAGTCCGTGTTGGCCTATGCTAGGAAACAGAGCTGGTCCGCCATCTTTGAATGGAATGAGGAGAAGAAAGGATGGTATTGGCATACAGGTGATTACCCCCCAGGTTGGGAAAAGAAGGTTAAAGTAGTAAACATTCCTGCACCAGCCAAGAAAGTTCCTGCCAAACTTAAATCTGCCAGCAAGCCTAAGTCTGCCACTCCTCAGCCTCCCATAGGTGCAACTCCTGCCAGCAGAACACGAGGCAGTAAAAGGAAGACAACTCCCCATCCTGCGTCTGCCGTTCAGCGAAGAGTATGTCACTTAAAACTTTTTTTTTTCTTTGCTTTGTCTTTTAAGTACACATATATACTTCTTATTTTTTTCGGCTTTTCCTGAATTCTGACAGGCTTGCTGACTTCTTTCTTTGACTCTGTCTTTTATCCCCTTTTCCTTTGCAGTCTAAGCCCAAGGAGGACACGTCAGCCGCTCGTCCCATTATGCTCGAGGAACCTGAATCGGAGGTACATTTACTCCTTCTTCTCCTCTTTTTTTTTTTCCTTTTCTTTTATTTGCATGTGTTCAGTCTGCCATACGCTTTTGGTTACCTCATTCACCCAAAAGGTTATTTTTAACCTTCATATCTTCTTCTTCTTGTCTTTTAGGATGAGCCTGAGCCTTTTTCCATATATCGCCCCACTGCCGAGGAACTTTCCGCCCTCATGGGTACACCTATGAGAGGCTTTCGTGGTGGGGTTGAGTTTGCAACACCTGCCCCTTCTGCAGCTACGCGTGGAGTTCCTACTGAGGCTACTACCTCTCCCACTGGACCGATACCCATAGATGAGGGTACTCATACTAGGAAGGTTAGTGAGGTCACCCCTACTCCTGCCGTGACACCCTCCGTTCAAAGGGGAGCCACCCCTCCTGCTGCTACTTAGATCAAGGCTACTTCTGTCACACCTCTCGTCATTTCCACTGATGACCCCTTCGCTGCTCTTTCTCAGGCTGTGAAGGATGGTTCTTCTCTGGTAGTTACTCCTTCATCCATTCCCATTTCTGCCACCCGCGGGCCTGATGCTGATTTGTCCTCAGAGGAATCTGAGAAAATTCTTGAGGATCCTGATGATGAGCCCGTCTTGGGGAGGAGGATTTTTGAATCCAAGGAAGAGGAGAGTGTTCCACCTGAGACAATGGGTATGTGCTTTCTTTCTTCCTTTCTCTCCTTTCTTTGTTAAGTTCATTCTTCTCCTCTTTTTGCTAAGTTCACTCTTCCCCCTTTGTTTGCATGTCTATCTCTCTGTTTGCAGAAACCTTTGAGGGGCTAGGAATTGCAGCAGACATAGGGGTGTCTGTAGCGGCTACTCCTGCCGTACCCACAGCACCCATTCCTGCCGCATCTTTTGTACCAGTTTCTGCCTTATTTACAGCATCTGTTTCTGCCGTTCCTTCTATGCCTGTCTCTATCTTTCCCACAGCCCCCATTATCGCTGGCTCTGGTAAACTTTCTTTTCCCTTATTTCTTTCTTCACTTCTTCCCCGTGTGTTTGTCTCCCCTTTCCTTTTTATCAAGGTTTCTCATTTCATGCCTTACGCCCTTTTGACAGGTCCACCTGCCTTGCGCCCTTTTGACAGGTCCACCTCTTACGGTGCTTTCTCAGTTTGAAGTGGGCAGTAGTTCCGCCACCATTCCAGATCCTGTGAGCGAGGCTACAGCCTTTTTTGCATGCTTTGACCAACCTGAAGTCAATGATCTTGGACCTGCAGATTTCTGGGGCTCCGGACCTCCTTATGTAGATTTCCATGGCTTCAGAATCCCTGAGGACTGCGCCTCTCGATTGGTGACGATCTACAGCAACCGTGGGGATTTTATGCAGGGATTCCGAGTTGGTCGCTCCGCTAGAGAGCATTTATTGAGGATGTTGGGGAGTGTGCTGAACGATATTGAGCACAATTTTGTTGACACTGTCTCCACCGAGAGGATCCTGTAATGGAGGGCTGCGGTGCAGGAGCTTGTTAGTGTTGGCTTTGCTGTGGAGTTTATCTTGGACCATCTTTGAGAGATTGCGAGGGCTGTTTTCATGAGGAGGGTCCAGCCTACTGTTGATGCTATTGACTCGCGCCTTGAGATTCTGAGAAAGGAAGTGGTAGACTTGGAGGGTCGTCGTGAGCACCTTCTTTCTAACATAGCCGAATCCAGTCGTTTTGGAGATCAGCCACTCATTTCTGGACTTCATTGATGATGATGCAGTTTCTTTTGTTTTTTCCTTCACCTTACTACTCTATTTAGTACATTATGTTTCCTATAGTACTTATTTGGGCTAGTTTGCCACAGTTTGGGTTTGTAACTTATGGTGCTACACTTATGATGCTACACTTTGCTACTGTTTTTGCTCTTGCTATGACATATGATGATAATACTTCGTGCTTTTCATTGCATCCTCATGAAGGCAAGTTACAAAATTTTGTCTTGTGACAGTCACTTGAAAGACGAAAAACAAAGTAAAAGGAAATATAAGAGCTTTTTCAACAAAACAAAAGAAAAGGGTAATCACACGACTTTTCTTCTTAGGCGTAGTAGCGTTTCAACCATTTTCCATTGATGGGATCCATTAAGTCCCTGCCATCCATCTGAATTAAGCGGTAATATCCACTTGGATGCACCTCTCTTATCACAAGGGGTCTTTCCCACTTCGGTGCAAACTTTGATGGTCCTGCCAGGCCTCATTTATCATAATCTGCCACTTTTAGAACCAGTTGTCCTTTCGCAAACACTCTTTCTTTAGTCATCCTGCCGTAGGCCTCAGTCATTTTTTGCCTGTATCTGCGGCTGCGCTCTTGGGCTTTTTCTCTTCTTTCATCAAGTCCTTCCAGGTCTTCGCAAATTTCTGCCACAAAAACTTCTTCTTCTTTCTCCTTTTCTTGCATCTGCATGACTCTCAGGGATGGGGTTATTTTCTCTGCTGGACTCACCACCTCAGTTCCGTAGACCAAGGAAAAAGGTAAAAAACCCGTGGCTGACTTTGGTGAACTTCTATAAGCCCAAAGAATGTCTGGTAGGTGCATTGCCCATCCTCCTGTATACTCTTGGCTCATTTTACTGATAATCTTTATGAGATTCTTGTTTATTGCCTCCGCTTGCCCGTTTCCTTGAGGGTAATAAGGCGATGACCGGTGGTGCTTGACTTGGTAAAACTCTAGCATCTTTCTTACATCGCTGTTGACAAAAGGTGTGCTGCTGTCACTGATGATCCTGTGGGGAACTCAAAATCTTACAATTATGTTTTCCTTGATAAAGTTTGCCACAGCTCCTCCTGTGGCTTTATGAAGTGGTACTGCCTCTGCCCACTTAGTAAAATATTCTGTAGCCACTAGTATCCATCTGTATCCCCGCGACGGCGGATTCACCGGTCCAACCAAGTCAAGCCCCCAAGTATGGAAGAGCCATGGTGTGACCATGCTATGCAAATTCTGCGGGTGAGTGTGAATCAAATCGGCCTGTACTTGATAATTGTGGCATTTCTTTACGAATTCTGCCGTATCTTTTTTCATGGTAGGCCAATAATAGCCCATTTGCAGTAGGCATCTGTAAAGCCTTTTCTTTCCCTGGTGTTCCCCACACTCTCCTGAGTGCACTTCCTTCACCATTTCTCTTGCTTCTTCAGGGCCTAGACACCTTAAGGGGTCCCCATCATACCCTTTTTTGAAAAGGACCATATTATGCAAAAAGTAGCGCGTTGCCAACCTCTTAAGCTTATATTTTTCACTGTGCTTTTACGGCATGATGCCTTCTGTTAGGTACTGTATGAATGGACTTTTCCAGTCTTCGCTGATGAACACAGCGTAACTCTCCTCTCTATCTGCCGTAAGTTGGCAGTTTCCACACTGGGTTTGGACCTGGTCTGCGTCTTTACCCATGTTTGGCCAATAAAAGCCTGCCCTTTGAAGTCTGCGGTAAATGTTGACCTCCTCGCAGGATCCGCAAGTCTTGTCATGTACTTCTTTTAACTTTCTCTAGGCCTCCTCCTGCCCCACACATCTGGACAAGACTCCACCCGGCATCCTGCGGTATAATTCTCTTCTCACCAGGGCGTAGTCTTTAAGTATTTTTAGCTCCACGACTTCTTCTTCCCCCTTTGAAGCTTCCTTTATGGGGATCCGCCAATCCCCTTCACAGTGTTCTTCCTGGAACCTTTCTTTTAACATCTCAATTATGGATTCTTCTATTTTGCTGACCTCTACTCCGGTGCTCCCCCCTTCAAACATTATTTGCGAACCTAGTGCAGCCAACGCATCGGCAAACCGATTCTCGTTCCTTGGGGCATGTTTTATTTCAAAAGTTAAAAACTTTTCTTCCATCTTTTGGGCCATTGCTCTGTACGGGGCTAGGCTGGGTTCTTTTAGGGAGAAACTCCCTTTGGTCTGGCAAACCACCAAGTTCGAACCACCCAGTACTCTCAAATGCTTAACTCCCATTTCAAAAGCTATGGCCAACCCAGTTAAGTAGGTTCATATTCTACCATGTTGTTTGAACAGGGGACCTCCAACTTGAATGATAGTGCTACTACTTTATCTTCTTCATGGTACAAAACTACTCCCACTCCTCCAAACTGGACAGTAGAAGACCCATCAAACTTCATTGCCCATTGTTCTTTGACCTCTTCTGCCATGGCTACTTCCCCCGAGACTTCATCCCCCAACGGGAATTCTTCTTCGCCTGGAAACTGTGCCAATAAGTCTGCTATAGCCTGGCTTTTTACTACCCTTGGCACCCCCATTCTCAAGTCGTACTGTGACAATTGTAACAACCACTAGGATATCCTGCTAGGGAGGATTGGTTGCTGTAACAAAGCTTTGATAGCATGGGACTTGGTCATCAGCTATACTTCGTAGGCCAATAAATAATGGCGTAACCTCTGTGAGGCATACACAATAGCCAAAACATGCCCTTTCTGCCCTTGGGTAACAGGTTTTTGCATCTTTTAAGGTGTGGCTGATGTAGTACACTGGTTGTTTGATACCGCCTCCATCCTCTTGGGCAATTATTGCATCGATGGCATATGAATTGGTGGTCATGTAAAGTAGCAATGGCTTTTTATGGATTAGGGCTTGCACTGTAAGGAGGTTCATCATAATTTACTGCAGCCTTTTGAAGGCCGCTTGCTGCGCTTCTCCCCATACAAAACTTTGCCCTTTCCTCAGTAACTTGGTAAAAGCCGAAGTGATTGATGCCAACCTAGGGATGAATCTTTGGATATACGAGACTTTCCCTAAGAAGCTTTTTAGTTCCCTTACCGTGGCTGGAGGTCTCATAGTTACAATGGCTGTGGCTTTGGCTGGATCTACATCTATTCCCCTGCTATGAACCAAGAAACCCAGGAATTTCCCTGAGGATACTCCAAATAAACACTTGAGAGGGTTCATTCTCAATTTAAAGACTCTACATCTTTCGAATACTCTTCTCAGCACACGAAAATGCTCTTCTCTCTTCTTTGACTTAACTACTATGTCGTCTACATAATCTTCTAACTCCTGATGCATCATATCATGAAATATGACAGTCATTGCCCATTGATAAGTCGAACCTGCGTTTTTCAACCTGAAGGGCATCACGGTGTAGTAGAAGTTTCCCATAGGCGTTCTGAAAGCAATTTTCTCCGCATCTTTTGGTGCCATCCTGATCTACTTGTACCCACTGAAACTATCCACGAATGAGAACATGGCGCTTCCTGCCGCAGAATCTATCAATAAATTCATATTTGGCAATGGGAATTCATCTTTCGGGCACGCTTTATTGAGATTTCTGAAATCTACACAGCATCTTATCTGGCCATTCTTCTTCCTTACTGGTACTATGTTAGATAGCCAGCGGGGATGTTGAATAGGCTTGATGAATCCTGCGGCCAGCAACTTCTGCACTTTTTTGACTATCTGCCCTTCTATTTCTGTGTGAAATATCCTAGCAGGCTGAGCCACTGGCTTAGCCTGCGGATCTACATTTAACGTATGTGCAACTAACCCAGGGTCTAGCCCTGGCATTTCACTGTAGTCCCATGCGAATACATCTTTGAATTCTTTCAACAACCGTACCAACTCTATTCTTTCCTTTTTTGTCAAACTTGCACTAATTGAGATGGGCCTCGGCCATTGCAAAGCAGACCCCAGGTCAACTTCCTCCATTTCTTCTTCTGTCGTAACCTGTAACTCCTTTTCTGCCGCAACTCTTTTGCTTTCCTCCTTATTACTTTCTTCGTCTGAACTCTCTTGAACTCCGCAACACGTCAAACTCTCGTGCTGCCCTTCATGGGTGGGACCCGTCTGTGTTTCAATCACGGGCCCCACACGCCTTCATAATTTGTATAAGATCCTACCATCAGGTCCTCGGATCTTGACACATTGGGGTGTGTCATTGGATCCTGTGGCGGGTGCTTCTTTCCTTTTCCTTTTTCTTGCCAATAATTCCCTTAGATCGGGTTCTGGGTCACCCTGGACATCTTCCCACCTAGGCACGAAGGTACCTCGTGGCTTTGATACTGAACTTTCCCTAGATGGAGCCCATTGGTCATAGAACATAGTTTCTACTAAGTGGGCTTCTGCCTGCTCGAATGGTGAGGGGTTTGCAGCTATGCGTATCATCCTGCCATTCAATCTTCCTTTCACACATTGGTGATAGGTGGATGGGACCAGTCGGTGTTTGTGTAACCATGGCCTTCCCAAAAGCACGTGATAGGATACTTCTGTTTTCACCACATGAAACCGAGCTAAAGAAGCTATGGGGCCTACTTTCAACCACAGCTGAATGTGGCCTGATGTGTATTCGCCCCTTCCGTCGAACCCTGTCACTTCCATTGGGCACCCCTGAATCTTCCTTTCTGAAATTCCTGCTGCTTGCAAAGTGCTCAATGGAATGAGATTCACAGAAGCACCTGCATCTACCAAGGCTCTCTTTGTGGGGATTTGATTTATGGACGCTACCAAGTATAAGGGCCTCCTATGATCTAGGTGTTCCACCTCCATATCTTCATCACTAAAAGCAATTTCAGTTGACTCCTGTAAGAGAGCCCTATCATCTGGTATTTCTGCCGATAGACATTCTACTCCTGCACCAGAGGCAATGCTCACCAAAGCCTCTGTGGCTACCTTTCTTTCCTTTGCTGTGAGTCCCAACTGGTAGAACAAATTTTTGAACTTGGAGCTCTGTTGTAAAGTGATAATGGCCGCTGCGGGCAAGGCCAAGTTTTCTTCCTCATCTTCTCCTGGATCTGCACAAATTACCACCGCTGCTACACCCTTCCCTTTGTAGTTTGGGAGTGGATTTCTTTGGACTTCCTGCTGGGATAGTTCTTGAGTCCCTTCCTTTATCCTGCAGTGTACTAGTCTGCGGAGTGCCCAACATTCTGCGGTAGAATGCTGGACATAATTGTGTAAACGACAAAAACGTGGGTCCCTCCGTTCCTCCTCTGTAGGCTCCTAAGCAACCTGGTTAGGTTTGAAAATTCCATCTGCTATCCATTTGTCTAGCAGTACGCCTAGCTCCTTTAGGTGCATGGTATTGGCGGGGGAGTATCGTACTCTCTCCTGTTGGTCTTTCTCCTCCGCTCACCGATGGACACCACCATGGCTTGCGAGGCACTTCTTTTGTCCGTGCTCGGCTTTACAGACTGGGCAGTTTTTCTCGCCTTTTGCAACAATTATGCGAACTGGGAGATCTCGAGGTTTTCTAGGACTGCCCTGTACTCCCTGATCATATTCGTTATACACACATCTACCAGGGTCCTTTCTTCGTAATGGTCATAGCAGTCGAGTGCTACGTCCCAAAATCTCTTGATGTACTCCATCAAGTCTTCACCATTCCTCTGTTTGGTCGCTTACAAAGTTGCAAGCGTCACCGTTTTCTCTCCGTGAAAGTATTTGGTACAAAATACATCCACCATATCATCCCATGTTAGGATCGATCCTGGCTTTAAGCCGATGTACCAGGTGTAAGCCTGGTCACATAGTGATTTAGAAAATTCCCGAAGATATAAGTTTTCGTCTGCAGCATAAAGGTCGGGTGTATCAATGAACTTGCTCACGTGCTCAATAACACTTCCCTTCCTGCCATCATATTGTGCAAAAACTCGCGGTTCATACCTCTCGGGGTATGGTTTATTGAGCACCCTTAGTGGGTATAGAGGTCTTCATGCGTAGAATCTCTCCTTGGGTGCTCTGGCTCTCTCTTGCTCCAGGAGAGCCGCTACTTCTGCCATAGTAATAAAACGTTGATCCGCATTCTGCGGGACACCTCCTGCTAGTGTCTCTTCCTTGTCTGCCGCATGCTCTGGATCATGCTGGCTTCCTTTTTCCTTCGTTCTGTCTGTTTTTAGCTGACGGATTTCTTCCATCATTTGTTGCTGCGAGTGCTGTAGAGCCTGCAACACCTCCACAAAGGTGTTGGCAATGTCTGCGGGGATTCTTGGTGGAGGCTAGGGTCCAGCCCCCATTCCGTTGGCACCCTCTGCCTGGTTAGGCTGCTGTGGGTGAGGCGTCGTTGACCTAGACTCTGCTTGTGAGGGCACGACACTCATATTTCACGTTGTCCTGGACTTTGGAGGCATTTGTTTGCAAGGGCTCTTGTCCCTAATCTGTTTCCCATCTCCCCAGTGGAGTCGCCAATTTAATGTAGGGGCCTTTTTTTTTGCGTTGTGCCTTGGGCTGGGCTGCCTCCTGCGGTGATGGGCCCGAGTATTCTGAGTAAGAGAGTTGAGACCGGCCCAACTGTAACTCACTTTGGGCCGGCTTGTGCGCAAACTAGGCCTCGTCTGCCAGGATTATATTTACGACAGATAGAGCTGTTTCAAATGATTTACGGTAGGCAGATACAACAATAGCAAAAGAACAAAAATATAGTGACCTTTTCTTAATGAAAAATGACAAAGTAATTCCTATCTATGACAATCACAGTAATAACAATAGCTTTTGCAAAATAAGTGAAGGATTAAGTGACAATATGAATTAATCGAAGAAATAATATTTAGTTAAGTTTGGGTTCGTAGAGGCAAAGACCAAAGAGGAAGAACGCCTCCTCTCAATGAAACTAATCTCCCAGGAAAAGATCCTGCCGTGGGGATTAATGATTTTGAGGGAACCAGACCTAAATGATTAGTGCCCAAAGGAATCGCTATTGTTTACTTGCCTCCAAGAGAGTGGGATTTCGAGGGAGAGAGAAGGGAATCGACCTATTGGTGCATGCCCATTATATTATCTTTCTTTTACTTTCTGTTTTCTCTCTTACCTTTTCTTCTTGCCTTTCTTTTTCTTTTGTTTTCTTTTCACTTCCTACTATATGTTTTTCAGATCCCTTGTACAGGGCACGACAAGGGTCCTTTTATAGGGCCTATCGTGACCGGATTTTACCACTTTACCCCTTAACCACCTTTGTCTGGTCTAGGCGTACTTGCCGACCACCAAGGAGTTCGTCTGTGTACCACTTACCCTCGCCAGACAAAGGCAGGTTTGTGTCGTTTGTTAGTCCGCCGTGGCACCCTTTCCTGCCACGGCATAAATGCTTTTTCTCTCTCTTCCTCATGGCATGCACCCAACAATTCCCCCCTCAACCTTGCTTCTTTTGGGCGGTCTGTCATCCCAGCAGGACGTACCTCCCAAAAGGGCTCGGGCAGGAACCACAGAATAGGTCTTTTCCCCTCTCCCCACCACCAAACCACACCCCCCTTACCTCTTACCTTTGACCCATGACCCCACCACGTCTCATATTGGCTGGGTACAGGCTGGTGGTGCCTGGGCTTTGCGCGTGCTTCCCTGTCATGTATGTCCAAAATCTGCCTGCTACTCATGCGTTTGCTACGATCTGGAGCTTTGTTTGTACAGTTTGCCACGCTTCTTCATTCTTTTATGCGGGCCGTTTTATAATTCACTGTTCCCTTTAGGGGCTGGGCTTCATTTGATACTGGGTTTTACGTTTCTCTTAGCCCATTTCTTGATTGTCATCATTTCCTGCCATACTATTCTATCATTCCTGCTGTAATGACTTGGTCCTGCTGGTCTTCTATTAGACCTACCGTTTACTCTCTCCCCCAAATGGCTTTGCATGACCATGGGCTTTCTTACTTAGGGGCTCCTGTGTCCCCTTGGGCATCCTCGGCCCATTTAGTTGTTTTGGGCATCCTTGGCCCATTTACTTGTCTTGGGCTTCCTCGGCCCTTTTCCTAACTTTGTGTTCCCATGGGCTTTTACTTACTTCATTGGGCTTCCCCAGCCTAATTACTTCATACTCATCCTTGGGGTTTGTGGACCTGCCAACAATCCCCTACTCTCTTTGCTTACATTACTTTGAGCCTACCGCGGCCAATTCTTACTTTTACACATCATATATTGCTCATGGGTTTGTTATTCTCTCTTTTCGGGCCTTTCGAGCCCACTTGCTTGCTCAAGGTCCATTTATTTATTTTATGGACCTGTGACCCATTATTCCTACCGCTTGAGCTTAATAGTTTTATTCTATGCTTGCCACTTCTATTTGCTGCCTGCGTTGCTGAGTTAGGCCTCCCTCTTGTTTTACAAAAATGACCCTCAACACACCCCTAATGGTCTTAGCTCTTTATCAGTACCATATGTAGTGTCGAATGTCACCACATCACCAAAATTAACATAATCAATAACCATTCTAGCATCAACCCAAAAAATGTTAGTTATCTGCTTAATGTTATCTAATTGTACTCCATATTGAAAGGATGGATTTTTAGTCAATTGTTCCTGAAAGTACACTAATAAATATGCAGCTTAACCATATATCAAGTTTTTTTGTTGTCTTATTCTAAGGTAATTTTTTTTATCAACTTCAGTGAATCCAAGATTAGCATCCAAGAGGATGCTAACTCAATCAATCATGCATGAACTTCTGAATTTTTTCGTTGATATCTCATCATATAAACTATTTCTGATAGACGAAGGGTGTGATTATGTTCTCCAACAAAATCAAACACTTTATACTTTCCAATTTCTCGCACTAATGAAACATATAGCTCTACAAGACAATTAGTACTTGTATCATCTCAGTTACGAGTGCGAATGATATCTTCTTTTTTTGTACCTCGAATGCCTTACTTTGCACATACGAATCCCCTTGATATTACCTTTCCATCCTTCTTACTTTTATTTATGTAGTGTTTTCTAACATCAAAGCCCATTTGCCTACCATATTTTACCCAAAGTCTCATGCCTCTTCTGATGTATCAAATTCCATACCAACACTAAGATTCAAATCTGCATTGACATCCATGTTTTGAGAGAATTCTCTCACCACACTATGCAGTGAATTAAAGAATACTCCTATAATTAACAAATGTACAAAATATCTACTATTATAAATATAGAAGAATGAATGTTTTTTTATTGAAAATAAAAGCTGAAAATTTGTGTACCAATATTGTGCTTATCATATATAAGAAATACAACAAAACAATATATGATCATGAGAGATGATGACCCAATTGATAAAGGATAGTTTCGAGCTAAAATTTCTTAAAAAACTATTTAAGCGTATCATACATATACAAGGACAAACATTCAATTATCAAAATTTTCTATCCCTATGACAGTAAATTTTTATCACTAAATTATGACTACAAACTTGAAATGCAAAGACTAAAACACTACAGTTTAAACATATGTAGGACCTAAAAGCACAGAATTCAACCAATGTAATATCTAACTAAGTAAAATAGGGATTTTAGGTATATCCCCTGTATCACTGACCATCCATTTCTTTAATTTTGCTAGACCATATATCACATATCCATTTGAAAATGTGCAATATTCAAGTTGCAGCAAAAAAACCACCCAAAAATATTCCTCAAAACAAAAACTAAATAATGATTCCATGGTGAAATATATATCACTAGTAGAACTAAAATCAAACCCTAACCATTCTGACCCCTAACCCAACTCTCCTCTTACCCAAAAAATAATTTTTATTTTGATTCAATGTATACAAAAGAGAAAACTCACCTCCTTGAGTCGTTTGATGTCGTAAGCAACCTAGGAATCAAAGATGGACCCCCGGTGACTATGCCAAATGAGATTTTGAGGATTTTTCGATGATACAGTGGCCAAGCACCATCGGAACCACTGATCTGGCCATTGGCTGCGTCACTTCAGAGAGAGCTTCACTCCTTGAGAGTTGAGACAGCTTAACACTTTGAGACAGAGAAAGAGGGAGAGTGTGAGTTTAAGTGTTTGGGGTTAAGAAATTTTAGATGGTAAGATGCAGTTTTTTCTTTGTTTTAGTTGATGGGTCTGAGTTGGGTATGCTAGCAGCAGTGACGACTGGTTGAGGGAGAGGTAGAAAGCAATTGTAGAGGAGGGTAGCTATGCAGGAGAGAGAGAATTTGGGGGCTATTCAGTATGGTAATTTAAGCAACATTTTCTAGTTTTTAAACAACTTTACACGTATTTTCACACACTTTTTCACTCACACGTATGTCCAAAAAATACAAACAACGTTACTAGAACAACGTTACTTAACGGCCCCTTGATTTTATGGAGTATGAACTCAGACCCATAATAAGCACAGAAGAAACGGCGGGCTTTGAAAAATTTTAAGGGTGAAAGTGTCTTCTTCATATTTGGTGAGGTGTCAAAAGAATGAGCCATTAGATTAAATAGAAGGCTAAGATTTGTGCTATTGATTTTATGGAATATGAACTCAAACCCATAAGAGCATCCATAATAGTGGAGCTAAAAATTTAACTATTTGGCACCACAAAAAGTTACTTTAGCTATTTTACTTACTCACTTTATTAAACATCCAGCAGTAGTGGACCTATTTTAACTTTCAACACAACAAAATAATATAAACATCATAATAAAATAATATATCTTTTACATTATTTTATTAATTTCTGATAGGCCACAAACTGAATGACCCCTTGTGATTAAACCAATTAATTAATTAGCCAAGTTATTAATTAATCAATTTAACATGCAAACGCGTGGTAGCACAAACAAATCACCAATAAACTAATTATGCAGTAGAAATTAAATGACACGGTGATTTGTTTACGAATAGGGAAAACCCTTACGGCAAAAACCCCACCGGGTGATTTTCAGGTCACCACTCCCGAAACTCCACTATTATCACAACAAGCGGTTACAAGTAAAGGAATCCCAAGTACCTTACCAACCTACAATTGAACCCTTACCCCAATACCCAATTGGGCTTGTTCTGTAGTGAGAGTTCCCCCTTTTTGTTGCACGGCTCCCAAATACGTGACTAACCAATGTGCGAATCCTAGTACACGACTTCAACACCAACTGAAAGAGAGGTTGGCTGCAAAGTTCTTCAGTTCATTCTACACGATGAAGATCAAGAAGATGCTTGGTCACAAAACCCAAAGGTGCAAATACACAGCAACTTCTTCAGAAGAGATGAATTAGGGCAAGAACTTCGTCTCTGGTCACAATTTGCTTCAACAGAGTTTTCTCAATGCTTGTGCAACTTGTGAACTATTTGACGGCCCTAAAAACAATCCTTTTATATGTCTAGGGTTAGGAGAAAATAAGGCCCAAAGACGCATTCACGGATCCCAAGAAATTATATCAGAATTCTGAATTTCTTAAATCTCGACAGATAGGAGGTGTCGAGAAGCTGTCGAGCAGGTGTCGAGCTTACGGGCTTGAGACAGCTTTCTTAAGCTCGATAGATGCAGCTGTCGAGACAGCTGTCGAGCTTTAATGAATTTGCACTATCAGCTTGTTTTCTTGGATAGACTTGATGACTTCAACACTTGATCTTGAAACCTCCTTTCTTGAAGTATTAAAAACACCTAGAACTACCCAATTACAAGTAAAGTGCGTTTTGTCAAAGGATTAGAGCATTCTTATGAAGGTTTGTAAAAAATTTAGCATTTACTATCTCAAATCCCAATTTTATAACATATAACACCCAACTTTACAACATCTCTTCCATCAAAACTTTTATTTTTTTTAACATTCCATTTAAATATTCTTTCTTTATCATTTTTTATTTTTCCTTCTCTCTCCTTTGTCTCTCTCTTTCTCAATTGAATAAAAAAAGTGGGCCCTAATTGAATAAAAAAATAATATGCATTTTACCATTTGGTGAACAGTGCGGTTTCAAATATGAAACCGCACTATTCATTAATGCCAAAATTTTTGGCATTTGAGACTCTTGATGGAGAAAATTTTTGGGTCAAAAATGCTAAAAAAAACATCTTTTAACATTTAAAACCCTTAATAAGAATGCTCTTAGCCAATTACATAAAAGAATGACATATGTTCTTTAACAAGTGAAACACATATGTCCTAACAATTTCTTTCTTTCTCTTTCTCAAAAAAAAAAAATCTTTCTTTCTCTCTATCTCACGCCGTGCCTCACTCTCCACTCTAAAAAAAAACTTCTCATTTCTCTCCTTTCCACTCCCACTTTTCTCTATCTCGTCGCCGCTCTCTCCTTCCCACCTATCACCATCCCGAAACCTTCCTCGCTGCCCTTGGAGACAAAATCATCGAAGCTCTCGAGGATCCTGTGGGTTGTGCGTTGTGCCGACGAGGGTTTGTGGGTTGTGATTTGTGATGTGGGTTTGTGTTTTGTGGTGGTTGTATGGAATTTGGACCGACGTTGCTTCTATCTTTCTCTCTACTCTATCTTTGTGGGTTTGTCTTTTGTGTTTTGTGATGTGGGTTGGGTGGAACGACATTGCTGGTGGTCCGATCTGATGTTTTTCTAGTGGTTAGGTGTCTGATTCGGTGGGTTTAATATGGATTTTATGAGCACCACCACTGGCGAGCTGGGCGGCGAAGCAGAGCGGAGATAAGGGATGCCGAAGAGAGAGAAAGAAAGAAAAAGAGAAAATATTATTGTAATGAGAGAAGGGAGAGAAGTTTAATAAATTTTTTCTATTTTTTTAGCTTCTTGCTACAATGCACAGCCATAAATAGCTATGCACTGTAGCAAGAAGCTAAAAAAATTTAGCTATGGCTCTACTATTGTAACATGCATTTTTGTGTTTTGGTGAAGCTAAAATAGCTATATAGCTATTTAGATTCACTGCAGCTAATGCTCTAATAAGCACAGAAGAAACGGCGGTCTTTGAAAAATTTTAAGGGTAAAAGGGTCTTTTTCATACTTGGTGAGGCGTCAAAAGAATGAGCCATTAGATTAAATAGAAGGCTAAGATTTGTGCTATTGCACGGGATGGGATCTCAATCCCTATCTCCATTTACAAGTACATTACAAAGTCTGATACCCAACCTTGCAAAGCAATAAAGGTGAATCCGACTAACAAGTAGGGGTGTGCATGAGTCGGGTTAGGTCGGGTTAAGGGGATTTTTTTACCCAACCCACCATGGTGGGTTAAAAAAATTCAATCCAACCTAACCCAACCCAACCCACATGGGTCAAGTTGGGTCAGATTGAACCCATGGGCTGGACAATTTTTTTACTACTATTATTATTAAATTTAGCAGAAAAAAATATAACTATAAATATATTTAAAAAAACCCAAATATTATTATCAATGTAACTCCTTAAAGGCAAACAACACAAATGACTAAACAACAATAGTAACTTACTAGGGTTTGTGTGAACTAATTGGCTTTTATATAGGATAGGAAGAGCTGGTTATTTAAACAAAAAATTTATTAATTATATAATATCTATTAAACATATGGGTGGGTCGGGTCAGGTTTGCCGAGTTTGAAATTTTATGACCTAAACCCAATCCAACCTGCTATCAAAAAACAAATTTGTAACCCAACCCAACTCACCAAGCCCTAAAAACCGACCCAACATGACGGATTAAGTTGGGTCGAGTCGGTTTTGACGGGTTGATGGGTTGGCTACACACCCCTACTAACAAGTTACAACACAATCCCCCATACCAAAGATTCCCAACTACATGTCAATTTATCAAAAGCGACAAATAATACCCCCTTCAAAGTTCACTTGACAAGACAATACAAAAAGAATCCCGCAAGTCTCAATAGTACACAGTACACACCAAAAACTGATGGCTAAACCCCTAAGCACCACAAAAACAACCCCAATTGAGATCCTTTGGATCCTAGAGGAATCCAGTCCATTCATTACTTGTACTTTTTTCTCCAGTCTCTTTTTTTTTTACCATCTTTTTTTTTTCTTTTGATAGGCCAAGAATGTATAGATCCCTTGTGATGAATTAATTGATTAATTAACCAAGTTTATTAATTAATCAATTTAACATGCAAGATGCGTGGTAGCACAAACAAATCGCCAATTAAATTAAGTATGCAGCAGAAAATAAATTGACATGGTGATTTGTTTACGAATGGGGAAAACCTACACGGCAAAAACCCTACTGGGTGATTTTAAGGTCACCACTCCCGATAATCTACTATTATCAAAACAAGCGGTTATAAGTAAGGGAATCACAGTACCTTATACCAACTTACAGTTGAACCCTTACCCCAATACCCAATTAGACTTGTTCTGTAGTGACAATCTCTCATTTTCAATGCACGGCTCCCAGTGCTTGACTAACCAATTGCGCGGATCTCAGTACGTGATTGGATCACTAACTTAAGAAGGATGTTGGTTGCAAAGTTCTTCTGCTCATCACATAATGAAGATTATGAAGTTACTTGGTCAAAAAATCCTATGGTGTACAAACACAGCAACTTCTTTAAGAGAAAGAAGAACTTGGGCAAACTAGGTTTCCGATGACACTTTACTTCACAGTTGTGGAATTGTGCTTTTGTGCAACTGTGCAACCCTTTACGGCCATTAAAATAATCCTTAAATATGTTTAGGGTTGTAAGAAAAGAAAGCCCAAACATACACTCACGGATTGGATGAAAAAAAATTCTGAAAAACTGAGTTTCATAAACCTCGATAGATAGCCATCTATCGAGCTAGCTGTCGAGCCATGGTTTACAGTAGCTTTTAAACCTCAATAGATGCTAGCTGTCGAGATTTAAAATCCAACACTTCATTACTTGATTCTTGGACAGATTTACATCGCTTTAAAACTAGAACTTGAACCCTTGTTTCTTGAAGCATTAAACACATCCTAGATCTACCCAATTACAAGTAAAGTGCATTTTGTCAAAAGATTAGTCAATTACAAAAAATAGTGACATATATACCTAACATTGAATCACATATGTCCTAACATTTTTTTTTCTCCAGTCTCCACCTGGCTTTAATGAAATTAGTGATATGTTCTTCTATGACTATAAGGAGCTTCTCCATCATGAATCGCGGCATTCCATAATCAAAACGTTTGTAGTGTTAGGTTCTAAGGAATTAGGAACTAATGTATTAGAACTTCATTTTGTAATGTTGGCAAACCATGATCAAAACATTTTAATCTTGTTTAGACTTGCTCAAAGTATATGTTTTTTTTATTCAAAGTTGGAATCGAGTTGCTGCAGGATTTACTATGTAAATTTGCCTGGCTCGATCGATTGAGAATTAGACTCGACCGACTGAAAGTCGTGGAAATTGACTTTTTTGCAAAATTTCCAACTCAGCCCAAGCCCGTTTGACGTGTAGAGTTTTATGTTTTGTCTTTAGTATAAAAGGGAAACCCTAGCCATATTTTTAGGTTGCTCTTTATGCTGTGTGCGTGAATCTTCTGTGAGATCTAAAGGTGTTTACCTTCACACATACTTAGGATTTTCAAGATTCAAGATTATGTCAAGAACTTGGTGATCATTTAGTTGTAGATTCAAGAGCTTAAAGATACACAAGCGAGAGTGCTTGTACTTGCTGGGAATCCAAGAAAGAAGTAGTCCATAGACTCGAAGATGTCACATGGTCATGGTAGTAAGTTTCCAACTCAAGGTAGTAATAGGATGTTAGTATTCAAAGTCGCTATTGTGTAAACTTCAATTCTTTCATAGTGGATTCGGTTTACCTTGAGGATAGCTAGGTTAAATCCTCCCCAGGTTTTTTACCGGTTTGGTTTTCTTGGGTCATCATATCTTTGTGTTCTTTATTTTCCACACTTTACATTGATATGATTTATCTATGTTAACCTAGAACTGCATAATTTGACTAAGTAATCACTTGGCTAATTAATTAGGTTAATCTGGTTGTGTTTTAATCTAGATGTGTTTTAAGAGCTATTAATTTGGATTTGCTAGTCTTAGGTAGGTCCAACTCATAGGATTGAAGAGATCCAACAAGTTCATCAACAGGGATGAAGTCCACATCCTTGCTTTTAGTGATAGTAGTCACTTTAGGTCTAAAATTTTCAGTGAAAGATCTAAGAATCTTCCTAACAATTTTAAGTTGATCATAGATTTCATCCAAATTATAAGTAGAATTAATAATATCATTAAGTTTAGCATAAAATTCATCACCAGACACCCTAATGCTTTCAAATCTAGTTGTTAATTGCTACAGTTTATTAATTTTAACTACCTTTGTGTCTTCATGCACAGTTTGGAGGATATTCTAAGCAGTATGAGCAACCTCAATATTAGAGATTCTCTTAAATTCCTCCACAGAAACAGCATTAAAGATAGCATTCATAGCTTTGCTATTGAAAGCGATTGCTTTTTTTTTAGAAGTTTGCCACTCACTCATAGGAGTAGTGGGCTTCTCCCATCCGTATTCAATGGAGTTCCAGACCCTCTCATCAATAGATTTCAGGAATACTTTCATCTTTACTTTCCAATAAGAATAATTATTCCCATCAAAGTGAGGTGGAATAACAAGAGAGTGTCCATGTTCCATGACAACCGGGGTCGAGGATCAGCTTTTAGATCAAAGGATCTACAACAAGAAAGCAACCTGCTTTGATACCACTTGTTTGTTTTTAGACCCCTTAAAACACAACCAGATTAACCTAGTTAATTAGCCAAGTGATTACTTAGTCAAATTATGCAGTTCTAGGTTAACACAGATAAATCATATCAATGTAAAGTGCGGAAAAAAAAGAACACGAAAATATGATAACCCAGGAAAACCAAACTGGTAAAAAACCTGGGGATGATTTAACCTAACTATCCTCGAGGTAAACCGAATCTGCTATGAAATAATTAAAGTTTACACAATAGCGACTTAGACCACTAATATTCTATTGCTACCTCGAGTAGATACCATGACCACGTGACAGCTCCGAGTTCACAGACTACTTCTTTCTTGGATTCCCAGCAAGTATAAGCACTCCCGCTTGTGTATCTTTAAGCTCTTGAATCTACAATTGAATGATCACCAAGTTCTTGACATAATCTTGAATCTTGGAAACTCTAAGTATGTGTGAAGGTAAACATCTCTAGATCTCACAGAAGATTCACATACATAGAACAAAGAGCAACCTCTAAACGTGGCTAGGGTTTTCCCTTTTATACTAAAGACAAAACATAAAACCCTATACATCAAACGAGCTTGGTCTTAGTTGGAAATTCTGCAGAAAAGTCAATCTGTATGTCTTTCGATCGGTCGAGTCTAATTCTCAATCGATCGAGCCAAGCAGATTTAAACAATAAATCCTGCAGCAATTCGATTCCAACTTTACATAAAAAAACATATACTTTGAGCAAGTCTAAACAAGACTAAAACGTTTTGATCATGGTTTGCCAACATTACAAAATGAAGTTCTAATACATTAGTTCCTAATTCCTTAGAACCTAACATATCTTGTTTGTTTTTAGACCCCTTAAAACACAACTAGATTAACCTAGTTAATTAGCCAAGTGATTACTTAGTCAAATTATGCAAGGTTAACACAGATAAATCATATCAATGTAAAGTGTGGAAAATAAAAAACACAAAAATATAATGACACAGGAAAACCAAACTGGTAAAAAACTTGGGGGAGGATTTAACCTAGCTATCCTTAAGGTAAACCGAATCCACTATGAAAGAATTGAAATTTACACAATAGTGACTTAGACCACTAACATCCTATTACTACCTCAAGTAGGAAACTTACTACCACGACCACTTGACAGCTACAAGTCCACGGACTACTTCTTTCTTGGATTCCTAGTAAGTACAAGCACTCCCACTTGTGTATCTTTATGCTCTTGAATTTGTAACTGAATGATCACCAAGTTCTTAACATAATCTTGAATCTTGGAAACCCTAAGTATGTGTGAAGGTAAACACCTCTAGATCTCACAGAAGATTCACATACACAGCATAAAGAGCAACCTCAAAATGTGGTTAGGGTTTTCCCTTTTATATTAAAGACAAAACATAAAATCCTACACGTCCAACGGGCTTGGGTTGAGTTGGAAATTCTGCAGAAAAGTCAATTTGCACAACTTTCAATCGGTCAAGTCTAATTCTTGATCGATCGAGCTAGGCAGATTTACACAGTAAATCCTGCAGCAACTTAATTCCAACTTTACATAAAAAAAAAAAACATATACTTTGAGCAAGTCTAAACAAGACTAAAACGTTTTGATCATAGTTTGTCAACATTATAAAATGAAGTTCTAATACATTAGTTTCTAATTCCTTAGAACCTAACAAACTCCCCCTTTGGAAATCCGTGACAAAACCCAAACTTAACCAAATGCTCAAAGTTACATAAAAACAGCCCATTACAAAAATATTGCCCAATATAACAAATCCAACCTAACCACTATCTATCAATTGAAAGTGTAAACAGCAGCACGACTTAATCAACCTGTATATTTCCTGAAACACTCAACAAACGCATAAACGCATGTGTGGAAAATACAAGTAAAACAAAATAACTTCTTGATTTCACACAATACAAAATAAAGACATATATCATGAAAAACTCATAAATATAAATCAATAAGTAATGTGAAACAAGAAACATATACAATCAATGTATCTCCCCCTATCATGGACAACCCAAACAAAATACATCATGAGCAAAAAAAAAATGATAAATACATAATGAAGCACCTAGATACAAACTAAAAGCTCTATAGCTCCAAAATACAAAAAACTCCTCCTAACTACAAAAACTCATCTACAAAAGTACTCCCCCTTTTTGTGATGGAATGCCAAAGGGCAATCAAAATCCATCATCAAAAGGAGGTGGCGGAGGTGACCATCTTAAGTGCTTCAAATCTGCTCGCAAGGCACGAAGCTCATCAAGCAAGTTCACCAAAATCTGACCACGAGCCACTTGAACGGTCATGACAGTCTCCAATGTACGAAAAATGTTTGAATCATCCGAGGTAGAAGGTGGAGGAATAGCAGTAGCAGCAGCAGGATTAACAGACTCCTCAGCCGTAGTAGCACCTGTAGAAGAGGGAGGAGGAGGTGCGACACTAGAAGACTCAAACCTAGGACGTTTAGAGCTCACTCTCAACTGAGCAGCCCTCTGCCTAAGAAAAGTGGCACCTATAGGAGATATAATGTGAACAGGCTCAGATGCAAGAAACTCATCTAAACCTAGATGTAAAAGAATCTGATGAGTAAAAATGGGAAAAAAAAGAGCATGAGCAGTAGAACTACTCCTATGCACCTTAATCAAAGAACGAATAAAAAGATGAGAAAAGCTCATAGGAAAGCTCATAGGAGCATCAGTAATAAGGGCATACAAAAACGCACAACGCTCCAAAGGAATGATGTGCAGATGAGAGATAGGCCATAAAGAATGACAAGCAATCCTAAAGAAAAGATAGTGAATCTCAGTGAGTTCAGCAGTAGTGATCCGAGGATCAGAACCCCACTGGATTGAAGACCCAGCGATGTAAGACATGATGTCGTCTAGGGGAGGAGACTCATCATAAGGGTAGATAGGATACTGGACCACAGGTACCCCAAGAGCATCAGCAACTACTGAAAGGGTAATGATGTACTCTACACCCCATATCCAACTCCTTACAAGAGTGCTGGAATCACAGGCATGGACAGAGAGGTTCGAGTAGAACTCTCTAATCAGGGTAGCCGAAGGAGGATGATCAACATCCAACAGAGGTAACCAGCCCCAACGGTCAAAGTTTCTCCTAATCTCACCATCTAGCTCATCTAAAAGAACCTTTCTCTCAGCTTAAATGTTCCTCTTAAAGTTAAGCTTCCCATAGGTTTCCTGATGTTTCTCACTCAGAAATCTACCACTCTCAAAGGTAGGAGCAGAGGGTGAGGGAGCGGACCTATTAGCTCTAGTCTTCCTAGGCATGATGCTAAAGATCAAAAGGACAGACACAAAAGAGATAGAGAGAAGAAAAAAAGAAAAACCAAGGGTAGACTGCAAGTTAGCACAAAAAAAATATAGAAATAAAAATTCTATATGATGCATGAACAGTTTAAGCACATGATGCATGCTCTAATGCAGTGAGAATAAGTTCAATTTAACTTTAAATTCACAAAATTGGCTTGAGCATAGAGTTTATGCCGAAAACCCCAAAATTTTGAAAACCCACTTTCAAAAATTCAACAAATTGACCAAATTGATCATTACACAAGAGAGATAACACGTTATAATGATCAATTGAATCAATCTAACAAGCCAATTTCATCAAATTAAGCCCAATTGAAATAAATCCCCAATTCGGGTAGTTTCAAGCCTTAGAAATTCAAAATTTTCCCAAATCATCAAATTGATCAAATTAATGCACAAAGATCAGTTTTATATTGTCCCATAACAAAAACCCATTGATCAATTTCAAAAGAAAAAGCTTGAATCATCAAAAATCCAAAAAATCCTTAGGTTCGAAATTTCCCAAAAATGCATGAAACTTGAAAATAAATGAAAAAGGAAGGGTAATATTGTCTTACCGGCCTTGGGAGAGAAAAACCTTGCAAAAAGATCGGAGGAAAACGACAAAAATCTTGATTGGTAGCCTTGACTGGTAGGATAGAGAGAGAAAAGAGTTTTTGAAAAAGTTTGAAAATGATAGAACACATGAAAACAAAGGTTTTTAAAAAACTCTCTATACAACTTTCAATCGATTGAAAATTAGATTCGAAGGGTCGAAAATGCTTTGATTGATCCAACAACAATCGAGCACCGATTGAAACAGACAAAAACTGACAAAAATTTTAATCGCATTTTTGATCAGTCGAAAAACAGGTTCAATCGATCAAAAATCTAGAAAACACAATTTTTTGAAAAACAGAGCAATTTTCTGCAACAACTCCTCAAAACATTGAATTTTATGAATAAAATACATGAGTATGAGATGAAATGCTTTTCAAAAACACTTGTTTTGAACCCAGTTTTCCCAAAATTAAGATTTTCAATTAATTCACTGTAAATTCTCAAACAACAAACATGTTTTGCATAAAACTCAAGGAATTTTCAAACTTGGTTGGCCAAACCAAAATCACACACTATAACATGTACAAAGTTTAGCAAAGAGTAACTTGTGTAGTGTGTGCAACTAGCAAAAGCTTCAGATACATGTGAGGTGATATGTAAATAGAAATCAATCACAATTTCTACAAAAATCATCACATAAATTTGAGAGAGACTATCACTTAAAGAGTTACATCATATAACTCCCACATCTCCTAGAATAAAAGCTTGCAATCATGTAAGTTTCTTGATTTGCCTCATATTGTACACATCAATTTTATTTGATCAGAATGTACACACCAATTTTATTTGACTGTGAAGTAATTAAAGCCCAATAATGTACACACCAATTTTAACATTTAAACCGTGGCTACACATTATATTCTTTTTGTGCATGTGCTACATTTTCTCGATCACAAAATCTTACAATATACACTAAGGTGTTCATGATTAGCTAGTAAACAGTGGTGAGATGGTTATTTATGCCTTTCTCAATAAGTTCAAGTCCGACAATCAAAGGCATGTGACTTTAAGATCAAGATCATGTGATCAAAAACTATAAACATCTTCCCACACAACATGCACTACAAAGCACAAACTAGTAAAGTGCAATAAATAAGTTCATCCAAGCTAAACAATGATGGATATAAAGATAAATGCAGCGGAAAATAAGTTTTAAACGGATCTACTTCATTCGATATTGATAACACGTACAAAGTAAATTTCAGAATTAGAGAAACAAGAGATCGTACCTTGAAGCGGTGAATTTCAAAAAAAAATTGAAGCACTTGGGACTACTTTTAATCTTCACTCCAATTCCACTAACGCCCAAGATGTGTGGTCTCTTGATTGGTAACAAAGGGATGACTTGTGAGTGACAAAAACTCACATGCACACAATTTCCATGATGTTTTTCTCTCTTACTTATTTCTGTACGTTTTTCCCTTTGTATCTAACCAATTTATCTAATTGGGCCGACCTTTTGGGCCTTACCAATTGGGCTTAAGTGTGTGGCTTGGAGTGGGACCAAAAGGGACCAATAAGACACTAGCTCCAATGGGCCTTGGGCTTTTCTGTCAACTCTTGACAAGTCCAAAGTTACCATTAACTATTTTTAATACCACTATATAAAAATAGTTGCACTCTAGGTCTTATCTATAAATTATATCCCAAAACTTTATTATACATGCAACCCCTTCATAAAATATTCGTAGTAATACAAAGTCATTAATGTAGACTGCCACTTTGTAAATTACTACATCTTAATCCTTGAGTACCCGGTTTAATCCTTTAATGTTATTCATTATATATTTATGAAATCCAATTCCATAAATATATACTTTAGTCTTACTAAAGTGGTTAGGCCTAACTCTCTGAATAACAAACCCATTAAACTTATCTCAAGGGAATATTTTATATCTCCGTTAAGAGACTATGAATTCCATCTTGAGAATACATGTTCCATCAACACTAAATGTAGCTGCCCAACATACTGAGGTTTTGACCATTACTATAGATCTCACTCCTATATATCAAAACAACCTACATCTCATGATCATGTTCATTATTCTCTCAGGATTAAGAGTTCATGCAAATACAAGTCGTGAGATTTATTATTCATATGACAGTCTTAGGAAAATAATAAATCTCACAGCGGTCCAGTTCAATATGTCTTAACTCTTAAAACATATTAACACATCAACTAGAAGTCTCCACTTCCATGATCAAGACAAATCATCGTAGTTGATATGTTATAGTCTTCGCAGATGAAATGCCCAATTTCATCACCGACTACGAACTATAATTCTGAGTTTACAAAGAACTTGTGATTTATATCTTCTGTGACTCTTCACATAAATCACATACTATGCATCTCATGGACTATATGATAATGTCTGAATATTCATGTTACCATTATTTCAGATAATAATAAAACAAATTTATTAAACATAATATTAAGTCATACATAATGTCAAACACAATGTCACACTTAATATTATACATAGCATCTTACAATAGGATTTAAGGGCACAAATCCTAACAGTCTCCCACTTGCCCTAAAGACTATTGTGCACTAATCTAACTCCCATTCTATCCAAATGCGACTCAAAAGTCCTTTGAGGCAAGGCTTTAGTAAATGGATCTACTAGATTATTTGCACTTTCAATCTTTGCTGCCACCACATCTCCACGAGCAACAATATCTCGAATGATATGGTACTTCCTCTCAATGTGCTTTCCTTTCTTATGATTCCTTGGATCTTTAGATTGTGCAACTACTCCACTGTTGTCACAAAACAATGTGATTGGACCTTGCTCCATTCTTATTACACCAAGGTCAGAAAGGAACTTCTTGAGCCATACAGCTTCCTTTGCTGCTTCACAAGCAGCAACATATTCTGCCTCCATGGTGGAGTCTGCAATACAAGATTGCTTAATACTGCGCCAACTAATGGCTCCACCTCCCAAGGTGAAAACACATCCTGAAGTGGATTTTCTGAAATCTAGATCCGATTGAAAATCTGAATCTGTATAGCCAATAGGTATCAAATCCTCACTTTGGTAAACAAGCATATAATCTCTCGTTCTCCGTAGATATTTGAGAATATGCTTTACAGCTTGCCAATGTTTTGGTCCTGGATTTGATTGATATCGGCTGACCATGCCAACTGAATAGCAGATATCGAGTCTAGTACAAAGCATGGCATACATGAGACTTCCTACTGTAGAAGCATAAGGAACTTGTCTCATCATTTCTTCTTCCTCTTGAGCCTTAGGCCTTTGGTCATCAGACAGAGGAACTCCATGTCTGAAAGGAAGCAATCCTTTCTTGGAGTTTTGCATGCTAAATCGTTCTAGAACCTTATCTATATATCCAGCTTGTGATAATCCTAACATCTTATTCTTACGATTTCGCAAAAGCTTGATCCCTAGAATAAAGTTAGCCTCACCTAAGTCCTTCATATCAAATTGGCTTGACAACCAAACCTTTACTGATGACATTACCCCTACATCATTTCCAATGAGTAGAATATCATCAACATAAAGCATTAGGAACATTACTACTTTATCTTGATGTCTTTTGTACACACATGGTTCATCAAGATTTTGTTCAAAACCAAATGTCTTGATTGCTTGATCAAATCTGATGTTCCATGACCTAGATGCTTGCTTAAGTCCATAAATGGACCTTTGCAACTTGCATACCATATGCTCTTGGTTCTTTGCTATGAAACCTTCCGGTTGCATCATATAGATTTCCTCTTCAAGATTGCCATTAAGAAATGCAGTCTTGACATCCATTTGCCAAATCTCATAATCAAAATGAGCAGCAATGGATAAGAGAATTCTGATAGATTTAAGCATTGTTACTAGAGAAAAAGTTTCATCATAATCAATACCTTCTTTTTGTGTATACCCTTTCGCCACTAGCCTTGCTTTAAAGGTTTCAACCTTTCCATCTATCCCTTTCTTCCTCTTGTAAACCCATTTGCAACCAACAGGTTTAATGCCGTTAGGCGCCTTTACAAGATCCCAAACTTGATTGGAATACATGGAATCTAATTCAGATTTCATAGCTTGGACCCAATGATGTGCATCTATATCATTTATAGCTTCATCATATGTGTAGGGATCCGATTCAACCTCTTCTGAGATAGCTTCATAAGTTTCTCCCAAACCTATGAATCTTATAGGAGGCCGAACAATTCTCCCACTACGACGAGGCACCTGAGTACTAGACATGTCATGAGTAGTATCTTGTGGTGTATCTAATACAGCCACATCATCCCTAGTTTCATCTATTGGTTGTTCATTTACAGATTCATTCATTTCAGCCAACACAACTCTACTTCTAGGAGTAAAATTATTCATATAGTCATTTTCCAAGAATTTAGCATTTGTACTAACAAAAACTTTGTTATCTTTACGACTATAGAATAAATAACCCCTAGTTTCTTTTGGATAACCTACAAGCAAACACACTTCTGATTTTGGTTCCAATTTATCAGGCTTCCCTTTTAAAACATGTGCTGAACAACCCCAAATGTGGAGATATTTCATACTAGGCTTACGCCCACTCCACAATTCCATGGGTGTTTTGGGAACAGATTTTGATGGAACCAAATTTAAAAGATGTATTGCTGTGTTTAAGGCATAACCCCAAAAAGAAATCGGTAAAGTTGAGTAACTCATCATGGACCTAACCATTTCTAAAAGAGTCATATTCCTTCTTTCTGCTACACCATTTTGTTGTGGAGTTCCAGGTGCAGTCAACTGGGATACAATCCCATTCTTAGTTAAGTAATCCTTAAAATCCCCAAGAAGGTATTCGCCACCACGATCAGATCGAATGGCCTTTATGCGTTTACTCAATTGATTCTCTACTTCAGCCCTAAACTCTTTGAACTTTTCAAAGGCTTCGGACTTCCGTCTCATTAGGTACACATAACCATACCTTGAGTAATCATCAGTGAAAGTAATGAAATACTCATAGCCACCTCTTGCTTGGATTGACATAGGACCACAAATATCAGAATGCACTAGCTCTAGCAAATCTTGGGCTCTTCTACCTTTTGCATTAAAAGGTCGTTTAGTCATTTTACCTTCCAAACAAGATTCACAAACTGAAAATTCATCAAAGTCCATGGGCTCTAAGAGTCCATCTTTGATCAGTCTTTGAATCCTATTTGAATTAATATGACCCAAACGCAAGTGCCAAAGATATGCTTCACTAGTAGAAGGAAACTTTCTCTTTAATGATTTTACATGAGAGTTATTATCTAATTTAGAGTTATATAATTCATGCTTATCAGGAGTTAAAATATAAAGACCATCCACAATATTGCCAGAACAGATAAACATTTTATCCTTCTTTATTACAACATTGTCTTTCAGGATAACACAATATCCATGTTTACCCAAGTAAGTAGCTGAAATTAAATTCCTACGAACATTAGGTACATACAAACAGTCTTCTAATATTAGAACTCTAGATTCAAAACATAAATTACGAACACCAACAGCTACAACTGGAATCTTGCTCCCATCAGCCAAAGTAAGAAACAACTCCCCTTCTTTAAGCTTTCTGGTCTCCTGGAAACCCTGCAAGGAATTGCAGATATGATTAGTACAACCTGAATCCACACACCAGGAATCCGTGGGATTCTGTACCAAACATATTTCAAGAAGGAAAGTATTAATTATACCTTTGTTCTTGGCAGCCTTAAATATTGGACAATTTCTCTTCCAATGTCCTTTCTCACCACAATGAAAACACTTTCCTTTGATCTTCTTTCCTTTATCAGCAACCCCTAAGGCAATTTGTTTACCCTCTTGCTTGGTAAAGTCCTTCTTCTTCTTTTTCTTACCCTTGCCTTTCGACTTAGGTTGAGAAGTAGAAGCTTCACCAACATTGGCTTCAACATGGGAAGTACCAAGAATGCCTTCTGCCGCTACCAATTCATTCATTAATTCAGACAAGGTATAAATCTTTTTATTCATATTATAGTTTAGTTTGAATTCCTTGAATGATTCCGGTAGCGACTGGAGTATCATATCCACTTGGGATTCTCCATCTATATCGGCACCTAAAACTTCCAATGTATTCAGGTTAGAGATCATTGTAAGACAATGCTCTCTCACTGAATTTCCTTCAGCCATTCTGCTATTATAAATTTGCCTCATGGTCTCTTGCCTTGCAGAACGGCCTTGCTCACCAAACATCTCCTTCAGACTTTGCATTATGTCTGAAGCTAGTTCTACATCCTGCATTTGATGCTGTAGAACATTTGAGAGAGATGCTAGGATGTAGCACTTGGCCATCTCATTAGATTTCTGCCAACGATCATATCGTTGTTTTACCTCAGGAGGTGCATCTAATGAAGGAAAGCTAGGACATGGTTTAGTAAGAACATACTTATGCTCTTCAGCAGTAAGAACAATGTCCAGATTTCTTTTCCAGTCAACATAGTTGGATCCAGTTAGTTTGTTTTGATTAAGAATAGTTACAAGTGGGCTAAATGATGCCATGTTCAAATCTGAAAACAATAAACATGAATATAATAAGTAAATTGGACATTATCTTTTTAGCATATAAACATATAGTATGGAACCTTAATAAAACCATAATATAATATATGCAACGACAACCCAATCCCGTAATTAATATTCCTCGGAAGCGAGGTCATACCAATCACTATGATCAGGCGAGAATTATTCTCATTATTAATGTTATCATGGTAACTCTTACCAAACAAAAATAATTTGCCGCTATTCCTTTAGCCTCTAAGTAATAATGACATAGCTCCGAAGGGAGGTTAACATCACACTTAGTCTAGTGTACACCATTGCCTAGAATCAATGTGAATCACCAAGTAACTCCACGGAAGCGTGGTCGTTCTTAATGTAAAAACACATTTCATCTATCTTTAAGAAGTTTAACCTGTAGTACCATGAATCAATCACCCTCCGAAGGGAGCAAGGCATATACGCCAAGGCGAGGTGCTTAATCACACTACTTTAAACTGACAATGGAGGCCGTGAGATGCAACCCTTGTATCTCTCTCCCACTAGATGTCTTTAAATAAAAGGTTTTTAATTACTAAACATGAATAATCTAATTACACATTGTCTTAGTACTTTCACATGTGAAAACACTTAGAAAAATTTCTGATTTTCTTTCTTTCGATCGATCGAAAGTGCCCCTCGATTGATCGAAAAAATTAAGAAATTCAAACTTGATCCTCTGAATCCTTCGATTGATACTCGATCGACTCTCGATCGATCGAAAACAAATTCGATCGATCGACTAACAATCGAAAATCTATCGTTCTAAGAAGTCTGATCACTGTCTCATTCGATCAATCGAAAATAATTTTCGATCGATCGAAAATCGCGAAACTTGAATTTCTAGAAATTTTTCTAAGACAGTTTTCTTCGTTTTTCATGAACAAACATCTTTCATACGAACATGATAGACAGAGTTTGATGTCAAAACTGAATTCTATTAATGCTATAGCCTTAAAACTCAATTTAACATACTTAAATTTAAATTTAAACAACATCATAACATCAATTCCAGTTTTCATCAAATCATAGTTTCAACAACATGCAGAAAATTATAAACTAATCTTCTAAAAATATGAAACTATCTTCTCCAATTCTAAAACTCACATAACATGTTAAACAATACAAAATTGAAGACCGCTCTGATACCATTTGATGGATATAAAGATAAATGCAGCGGAAAATAAGTTTTAAACGGATCTACTTCATTCGATATTGATAACACGTACAAAGTAAATTTCAAAATTAGAGAAACAAGAGATCGTACCTTGAAGCGGTGAATTTCAAAAAAAAATTGAAGCGCTTGGGACTACTTTTAATCTTCACTCCAATTCCACTAACGCCCAAGATGTGTGGTCTCTCGATTGGTAACAAAGGGATGACTTGTGAGTGACAAAAACTCACATGCACACAATTTCCATGATATTTTTCTCTCTTACTTATTTCTGTACGTTTTTCCCTTTGTATCTAACCAATTTATCTAATTGGGCCGGCCTTTTGGGCCTTACCAATTGGGCTTAAGTGTGTGGCTTGGAGTGGGACCAAAAGGGACCAATAAGACACTAGCTCCAATGGGCCTTGGGCTTTTCTGTCAACTCTTGACAAGTCCAAAGTTACCATTAACTATTTTTAATACCACTATATAAAAATAGTTGCACTCTAGGTCTTATCTATAAATTATATCCCAAGACTTTATTATACATGCAACCCCTTCATAAAATATTCGTAGTAATACAAAGTCATTAATGTAGACTGCCACTTTGTAAATTACTACATCTTAATCCTTGAGTACCCGGTTTAATCCTTTAATGTTATTCATTATATATTTATGAAATCCAATTCCATAAATATATACTTTAGTCTTACTAAAGTGGTTAGGCCTAACTCTCTGAATAACAAACCCATTAAACTTATCTCAAGGGAATATTTTATATCTCCGTTAAGAGACTATGAATTCCATCTTGAGAACACATGTTCCATCAACACTAAATGTAGCTGTCCAACATACTGAGGTTTTGACCATTACTATAGATCTCACTCCCGATATATCAAAGCAACTTACATCTCATGATCAGGTTCATTATTCTCTCAGGATTAAGAGTTCATGCAAATACAAGTCGTGAGATTTATTATTCATATGACAGTCTTAGGAAAATAATAAATCTCACAGCGGTCCAGTTCAATATGTCTTAACTCTTAAAACATATTAACACATCAACTAGAAGTCTCCACTTCCATGATCAAGACAAATCATCGTAGTTGATATGTTATAGTCTTCGCAGATGAAATGCCCAATTTCATCACCGACTACGAATTATAATTCTGAGTTTACAAAGAACTTGTGATTTATATCTTCTGTGACTCTTCACATAAATCACATACTATGCATCTCATGGACTATATGATAATGTCTGAATATTCATGTTACCATTATTTCAGATAATAATAAAACAAATTTATTAAACATAATATTAAGTCATACATAATGTCAAACACAATGTCACACTTAATATTATACATAGCATCTTACAATAGGATTTAAGGGCACAAATCCTAACAAACAAGGTACATAAACATGTTATGTAAAGATAAATTGGCCAACCTTGATTTCAAATCCAAGAAAAATAATGCAAAACACATTTTGCTTCCTTTTGTTTTTTTTTTTTTTTTTTTATATATATAAAAAAAATCCTAGAATGAAATGCATGAATGTTATGCAATGCAAATCCTAGAAAAACAAAGAAACTAAAATAGCAAAGAATAATGGTCACAAAGAGTAGAGCAATGAAGCACAAGGACCATGAAAGCCAAAGATGATCAGGGACACAGAATCACACCAATAACTTGACGAAGTGTCTCAAACTTACTTCTGTCAAGAGGCTTGGTGAAGATGTCAGCATTCTGACGTTTAGTAGGGATATACTCAAGAGACACAATCTTTTTTTCAAAAAGATCCCTAATAAAGTGATATCTAATCTCTATGTGCTTAGTCTTAGAGTGTTGCACAGGATTCTTAGAGATATCGATAGTGCTAGAATTATCACAATAAACAACCATGGTATCTTGTGATATCCCATAATCACTCAAAAGCTTTTTCATCCAAAGAAGCTGTGAACAACAACTTCCAGCAGCAATATATTCTGCCTCTGCAGTAGACAAAGACACAGAATTTTTCTTTTTACTCATCCAAGCAACAAGATTGGCCCCTACATAAAAACACCCACTAGTGGTGCTTTTTCTATCATCAGCATTACCAGCCCAATTAGAATCAGAAAATCCAGCAAGAGTCAAATTAGACTCTTTGCTATAAAACAATCCATAATCACAAGTTCCACCAACATATTTTATGATTCTTTTAACAGCATTCAAATGTGAAACCTTAGGATTAGATTGAAATCTAGAACATACACCAACGCTAAAAGCAATATCAAGCCGACTTATAGTCAAATACAAAAGACATCCAATCATGCTTCTATATAATGTAACATCAACAAACTCACCTGATGGATCATTGGTTAATTTTGCATTTGTAGCCATTGGTGTTCTAGCTTGGGCAGCCTTGTCAAGTCCAAATCTCTTGACTAGATTTCTCGCATACTTTGCTTGGTTGATGTAAATTTCTGAGTCTGTTTGCTTCACCTGCAATCCCAAGAAATAATTTAGTTCATCAACCATACTCATTTCAAACATTGCCTTCATTTCATCTGCAAAAGATTGAGCAAGAGAATCATTAGTAGCACCAAAAACAATATCATCAACATAAATTTAAGCTACAAAAAAAAATAATCCTTATCATTTCTTATGAAGAGAGTAGTATCTGCAAATCCTCTTTTGAATCCATGCTCAGTGAGATATGCAGTCAATCTATCATACCTAGCCCTGGGAGCTTGTTTCAAACCATAGAGGGCTCTCTTCAACTTGTAGACATCATCCGGTCTGTGATTGCAAGCTTTTATTCTAGGAGATGTGGGAGTTATATGATGTAACTCTTTAGGTCATAGTCTCTCTCAAATTTATGTGATGAATTTTGTAGAAATTGTGATTGATTTCTATTTACATATCACTTCACATGTATCTCAAGTTTTTGCTAGTTGCACACACTACACAAGTTACTCTTTGCTAAACTTTGTACACGTTATTGTGTGTGATTTTGGTTTGACCAACCAAGTTTGAAAATTCCTTGAGTTTTATGCAAAACATGTTTGTTGTTTGAGTATTTACGGTGAATTGATTGAAAATCTTAATTTTGGGAAAACTGGGTTCAAAACAAGTGTTTTTGAAAAGCATTTCATCTCATACTCATGCATTTTATTCATAAAATTAAAAGCTTTGAGGAGTTGTTGCAGAAAATTGCTCTGTTTTTCAAATAATTGTGTTTTCTAGATTTTCGATCGATCGAACTTGTTTTCCGACCAATCGAAAATGCAATTAAAATTTTGGTCAGCTTTTATCTGTTTCGATCGGTGCTCGATTGATGTTGGATCAATCGAAGCATTTTCGACTGATCGAATCTAATTTTCGATCGATCGAAAGTCGTATAGAGAATTTTTTAAAAACCTTTGTTTTCACGTGTTCTATCACTTTCAAACTTTTTCAAAAACTCTTTTCTCTCTCTATCCAATCGGTCAAGGCTACCAATCAAGATTTTTGTCATTTTCCTCCGATCTTTTTGCAAGGTTTTTCTCTCCCAAGGCCGGTAAGACAATATTACCCTTCCTTTTTCATTTATTTTCAAGTTTCATGCATTTTTGTCATGCATATTTGGGAAATTTCGAACCTAAGGATTTTTTGGATTTTTAATATTCAAGCTTTTTCTTTTGAAATTGATCAATGGGTTTTTGTTGTGAGACAATATAAAACTGATCTTTGTGCATTAATTTGATCAATTTGATGATTTGGGAAAATTTTGAATTTCTAGGGCTTGAAACTACCCGAATTAGGGATTTTGTTCAATTGGGCTTAATTTGATGAAATTGGCTTGTTAGATTGATTCAATTGATCATTATAACGTGTTATCTCTCTTGTGTAATGATCAATTTGGTCAATTTGTTGAATTTTTGAAAGTGGGTTTTCAAAATTTTGGGGTTTTTGGTATAAACTCTATGCTCAAGCCAATTTTGTGAATTTAAAGTTAAATTGAACTTATTCTCACTGCATTAGAGCATGTATCATGTGCTTAAACTATTCATGCATCATATAGAATTGTTATTTCTATATTTGTTTTGTGCTAACTTGCAGTTTGCCCTTCGTTTTTCATTTTTTTTCTTCTCTCTATCTCTTTTGTGTCTGTCCTTTTGATCTTTAGCATCATGCCTAGGAAGACTAGAGCTAATAGGTCCGCTCCCTCACCCTCTGCTCCTACCTTTGAGATTGGTAGATTTCTGAGTGAGAAACATCAGGAAAACTATAAGAACCTTAACCTTAAGAGGAACATTTGGGCTAAGAGAAAGGTTCTTTTAGATGAGCTAGATGGTGAGATGTTGATCATCCTCCTCCGGCTACCCTGATTAGAGAGTTCTACTCGAACCTCTCTATCCATGCCTATGATTCTAAACTCTTGTGAGGAGTTGGATACGGGGTATAGAGTACACCATTACTCCTTTAGTAGTGGCTGATGCTCTTGGGGTACCTGTGATCCAGCATTTTGTCTACCCTTATAATGAGTCTCCTCCCTTAGACGACATCATGTCTTACATCAGTGGGTTTTCTATCTTTTGTCCAGTGGGGTTCTGATCCTCGAATCACTACTACTGAACTCACTGAGATTCACTATCTTTTCTTCAGGATTACTTGTCATTCTTTGTGGCCTATCTCTCATCTGCACATCATTCCTTTAAAGTGTTGTGCGTTTTTTTATGCCCTTGTTACTGATGCTCTTATGAGCTTTCCTATGAGCTTTCCTCA
The DNA here is from genome assembly GCA_032727855.1 of Quercus ilex subsp. ballota. Lineage (NCBI taxonomy): Eukaryota > Viridiplantae > Streptophyta > Magnoliopsida > Fagales > Fagaceae > Quercus > Quercus ilex. Next base: position 77,210,854 of record CM064909.1, read on the forward strand.
TCCTTTTATTCGTTCTTTGATTAAGGTGCATAGGAGTAGTTCTACTGCTCATGCTCTTTTCTTCCCCGTTTTTATTCATTGGATTCTTTTCCATCTAGGTTTAGATGAGTTTCCTGCATCTGAGCCTATTCACATTATAGATCCTATAGGTGCCACCTTTCTTCGGCAAAGGGCTGCTCAGTTGAGAGCGAGCTCTAAACGTCCTAGGGTTGAGTCTTCTGGTGTCGCACCTCCTCCTCCCTCTTCTACAGGTGCTACTACGGCTAAGGAGTCTGTTGATCCTGTTGCTGCTGCTACTGCTACTGCTATTGCTATTCCTCCACCTTCTATGTCAGATGATTCAGACATTCGTCGTACGTTGGAGACTGTCATGACCGTTCAGGTAGCTCATGGTCAGATTTTGGTGGACTTTCTTGATGAGTTTCATGCCTTGCGAGCAGATTTGGAGCACTTGAGACGGTCGCCTCCGCCACCTTCTTTTGATGATGAATTCTGATTGCCCTTTGGCATTCTGTCACAAAAAGAGGGAGTACATTTGAAGATGAGTTTTTGTAGTTAGGGGGAGATTTTTGTATTTTGGAGCTGTAGAGCTTTTAGATTGTATCTAGGTACTTCATTTTGTATTTATCATTTTTTTGGCTCATGATGTATTTTGTTTGGGTGGTCTATGATAGGAGGAGATACTTTGATTGTATATGTTTCTTATTTCACATTGCTTATTGATTTATATTTATGAGTTTTTTCATGATATATGTCTTTATTTTGTGTTGTGTGAAATCAAGAAGTTATTTTGTTTTACTTGTATTTTCCACACATGCGTTTTTGTGTTTGTTGAGTATTTCAGGAAATATACAGGTTGATTCAGTCGTGCTGCTGTCTACACTTGCAACTGATAGATAGTGGTTAGGTTGGATTTGTTTTGTTGGGCAATATTTTTGTAATGGGCTATTTTTATGTAACTTTGAGCATTTTGTCACGGATTGCCAAAGGGGGAGTTTGTTAGGTTCTAAGGAATTAGAAACTAATGTATTAGAACTTCATCTTGTAATGTTGGCAAACCATGATCAAAACGTTATAGTCTTGTTTAGACTTGCTCAAAGTATATGTTTTTTATGTAAAGTTGGAATCGAGTTGCTACAGGATTTACTGTGTAAATCTGCCTGGCTCAATCGATCGAGAATTAGACTCGACCGATCGAAAGTCGTGCAGATTGACTTTTCTACAGAATTTCCAACTCAGGCCAAGCCCGTTTGACATGTAGGGTTTTATATTTTGTCTTTAGTATAAAAGGGAAAACCCTAACCACATTTTAAGGTTGCTCTTTATGCTGTGTGTGAATCTTCTGTGAGATCTAAAGGTGTTTACCTTCACACATACTTAGGGTTTCCAAGATTCAAGATTATGTCAAGAACTTGGTGATCATTCAGTTGCAGATTCAAGAGCTTAAAGATAGATAAGTGAGAGTGCTTGTACTTGCTAGGAATCCAAGAAAGAAGTAGTCCGTGGACTCGAAGGTGTCACGTGGTCGTGGTAGTAAGTTTCCTACTTGAGGTAGTAATAGGATGTTAGTGGTCTAAGTCGCTATTGTGTAAACTTAAATTCTTTCATAGTGGATTCGGTTTACCTTGAGGATAGCTAAGTTAAATCTTCCTCAGATTTTTACCGGTTTGGTTTTCCTGGGTCAGCATATCTTTGTATTCTTTATTTTCCGCACTTTACATTGATATGATTTATCTATGTTAACCTAGAACTGCATAATTTGACTAAGTAATCACTTGGCTAATTAACTAGATTAATCTGGTTGTGTTTTAAGGGGTCTTAAAACAAACACTTATCAATATATTTGAGGAATAATCATTGAACTCTTCCTCTACTTGTAAACTTCTTAATTGTAACATATACATATATGATATAACGTATTATTTAAAAAGTAACCAATAAAAATAAAAACAAGATAACATTTTTAACAATTAGACGTTCAAATATTCAAGAAAATCAAAGATAATAGAAACCTAAGGAATATAAAGAACGAACTTCCAATTGTTGCACAAAACTCTCACGAATAAATATATCAACAAACCAGGATGCTCAGGCCCCTCCAAATGTGTGTATATTAGCTTGAATTGATTTGCAAAAATTCATCAATATCGTAATATATTATTTTAAGATAAACAAAATTGTCATGGAAGTAAAGAAGAGACACACAATACTGGCATTGCCGGTACATGCCTTAAGGTTATACAACTCACAGCAGGTTGATTAAGTACTAACAAAATACAAAGAGGGTGTACAAATATAACAAAATCATCCAACAGCTTAGCACCACTTCTTGCCAGTGCATTTGCACAGTTGTTTGCCTCTTTATATATAGGATTGCTTCACTCGGCATTAGGAATCCTGCTCAAAAAGAACCAAGAATCATCAAGAGGAGAAAGAGAAAGCCCATCTCTATGAACTATGGAGTGGGCAAAACCCTTAACCCACTCACCAAGATGATTGATGATTCCTAATAATAAGCCAACCACTACCTGCCAAGCCATGACTCCCAATAGAAATGCCATCAGTATTTAAGTTTGATTTGTCTACATTCTAAAATAATTCTTCACCTAAACAAGCTTAGAGCATCATTATCCGGGCTGGTAGAACACATAATATGCTATACTTTAACACAGGGACGAAACTAGGATTCGAAGTTGATGAAGGCAAATATAAATTTCTTGAGGGGGGCAAATATAATTTTTCTTGGGATTATTTTCTAAAATCTTAAATATATACCTACTATTTAATATTTTAAAAAATTTTGGGGGGGAGCCACAACCCCCCTCAGCTTGTACATTGTTCCGTCCCAGCTTTAACATCAAAGCACAAAAAACATGCATTACTCAGGCTTCTAATTGAAATTTTTTTTACAATCTTGCTACAATACTACCTTACTTGTATGACGTTACACGTAGCATATTGTATAATGTTATGTTATTTTTTTCTCTCTCTATCAAGTACTCAGTTCTGTCTCTTTTATTTTTTTCTCTAATTCTCTCTCTTTCCTTCAGTCCTCACTCTTTACTCCCTCTCTCACATCTCTCTCTCTTTCAAAGCTTGCCACCAGAGCTGGGTTGGATTCAGAATGGTCACGGCATGGCGGAGATTGGCATGGTCATGGCATGATTACAGCGTGGCGAGTGGGTTCCGATGGGTTGTTTGATTTTTTGCTATGAATTTTTGACAATTGGGTTCGAATGGGTTGGTTTTTGGATTCTAATAGGGTTGATTTGGATTTGGATTGGTTGGTTGGGTTGGTGTGATGAGCAGTGGTTGTGGTGTGGTGGGCAGTAGGTTGTTTGATTGTTTTTGTTATGGGTTGCTGGGTTTTTGGTGAGTATTTGGTGGGTTTTTTTTTTGGGTTTTTGGTTCTAATGGGATTTTGGTGGACAATGGGCAGTGGTGGTGGCATGGTGTTGATTGAGTTGTTTGGTTGTTGAAAGAGTGACAAAGAGGCCGTGACAAAAATTAGAGAGTGAAGAGAGATAGATAATTTGTTTATTATTTTATTGTATAATTTATATTATTTTAATCTATTGTATTTCAAAATAAATTTTGCGATGTTAAATGTACTGTAAAATGGTATGGCATAATAGGTAAAGTAACCTTTGAGATGGTAAAATATGATATATTTTAGATACTGGATACTAATGCTCTTATACAATCTAAGTCATGTTGAAATCCCATTACTTGTCATCATTTATATAAACTCTAACATACTACATTCTTTGAAAAGAAAATACAATTTGTTGTGAGTTTTTAATAACTTATCCACTTCAACACCCCTCATGTAATCCAAGAAAAGCTGAATACAATCCCTGAAAAGAAAATTTAATTTGTAACTTAGGGGTGTTTGGCTCTATGTAAAATATTATCAAAATGTAAACATAAAAGAAAATATTTTATTTAATGCATGGATTTATCGAAATTGTTAGTAGGCAACTTTGGACATCTTTGCTACAATCCAAACTGTCACATTACTCTTTCTAGATGGAAATAATCCATATATGTTTTCCTGCAAGATACCATGGATGCAAATAATTATTGTACGATATCCGAACAATTTGCATTTCCAATTACAATGATTATGTTATAAAATTATAATCGATCAAGACAATTACATTAGTAATAAATTAATCATTGATGAATTGTGACAACATATATCACCTGTTTATTATGATGTGTGTTGTAATTAGAACAATATGCACATAGAACGTGCGTTGGTGTATGAGTAAAACTTCTCTTGGTCGCCCACATATACGCAATAAATGATTGCCACTGATTTTTAGTTTTAGAAGTATTAAAGATAAACGTTATAATATACCTATAGCCATATGGGTCATCGCCATTTAAATTCGTTAGATTTATTAGAATTGGAGTCAGATATGGAAGAGACACCCATGCCCATAATTTGAATATGAAAACAAGGCCCACAACCTCCGTGCTTTTTTTAATAACAACATAACACATTTCTTTATATATAGAAAAGCAAGGGTGGCACTATCTCAACTATATTCCCCAACTTCACCAAAGTCAAATAACAGTTTGTAAAAGCAGCAGTGTAATTTACTTTGGCTCTTATTTCCAAATAGTAAAGCCAAAATCTAGAACATGTATGCCCTTGCATACTGTTGGATTGTTACCAAATTGGCACCCTACTAGGTTTGAAAATGTATTGTGTACCCAAGTTATTTTAAGGCTGCCATAGTCTAATGCTATTTCAGGGGGGTTTAACCCCAAGTAAATTTTGACAAACGGTTCCCAGTCCAAATCCTGTCATGATTGCTACATCATGTAGGGTGATCGTCATTTCACAAGTAAGAAGGTGAAATGTATGGTTTCCGATCACCACCACTCCACCATAGAAGTGATAAGACCCCAATCAAGATCTATATGCAGTAGGCGAGTAACACGATATAGTTTACATTTATGCAAATATGGGGCAATACACTCACCTAATTGCTTGGGAAGTGCAAACCTTTGGCATCGCACTCGTAAAGTGGAAACTTGAAATTAAAAAAAAAAAAAAAAAAAAAAAAGAACAACGTTATATTGGTAATTTTGAATTTATTTTCATATAAATTGAATAATTGTAAATATTATTAGAACATTAATAAATTTTGATCTCCCAACATACATTGCCTTCCAAAGCATCATTAGAGATATGATGTTGTTGAGTTAGCAGAGAAAGATCGAATGGTCCAAGCTTCATTTCCAATATATCCTATATTAAATGCTATAATGAGTTAAAAACGAATGAATATAAACATGCTTTGACAACATTTATTACCTCCATATCAGTAGAAAATTGTCTATAAATCAAACTAAATTAACTTCTTCTTTTTTTTTTTTTTTTTTTCCGATAGAGAGAACCTCTATGATTTTAAAGTAATATGAAGATACTTTGGCAACATCCATTACCTTTATATCAGCAGCAATAGTAGTAGGTTCTTTTTTTTTTTTTTTTTTTTTAATTAGCATGTTAATTTTTGGCTTTTATGTTTTTGTATTGTAGTCTTATTAAAGTAATTAAAAAATAAAATAAATTATAATGATGTGTACATTTTTGAATCTTGCAAAGTTCATTTGTCAAAATTATAAAAAGTTAAATTAAAGTCAAAAGTTTTGGTTTTATATAATATATAGATAAAGATAATATACATATTGACTAAGTCTTTTGGCTGAATATTGTAAAAAATCGAGTTTATTTGTGATATGGGTACTATTCAAAATTATTTAGGAAATTGAGGAAAGAGAGTGAATTTTGACAACACCGTTGCCGAAATTCTAACAAAAAGTACGAGAGAGAAAAGAGGGAGAAAATTTTGAATTTCAGTAATCTCATTACCGAAATTCTTGTTGCTCGAAACTCTGCCCAAGTGAAGTGCTAGGTGAAGTGCCCGAAGTGCTAGGTGGAGTGCCCGAAAGGGAAACCAATTGTGGCAACCAAGTTGCCGAAATTGTACCGGAGTAAGGAGAGAGAAAATAGGAATTGTGGCAACCAAGTTGCTGAAATCTTGGGGAGGAAATTAATGCAATAATTTTGGCAATGGATTGATGGAAAAAAAATTTGTGGCAATTGATTTGTGGCCATGGAATTGCCGAAACCGGTGGAGGAATTTAATAGTAATTTTGGCAATGAAGTTGATGAAAATGAGAGGAAAAAAAATTTATGGCAATGGAATTGCCGAAATGGAAGGTAAAAAAAAATAATTTTGGCAATTAATTTGTGGCAATGTTGTTCCCGAAATGGAAGGAAAAACAAAAGAATTGTGGTAATGGAGTTGCTGAAAATTGGAGGAGAGAGAGAGAGAGATGGGGAGAGAAAGAGAGAGAATTGTCTGGATAAAAAAAAATATTTTGGATTTTTTACTCTAAAAAGTACATGTGTACATATTCTTATTCTTTCCGTGTGTCAGTAGTTTTTTTTTACCAAAGCAGTTTGGTTTGTGTGTATGTCATGTTCTTTTATTTCGTATTGTAAAAGTATTCTTTGCATGATTTGCCCTATGAAACAAATAATGATAGATTCAAGTACATTGATTCTTACTCTCATACAAAAAAGTACATAGATTCTTATTCAATGCTAGATTCTTGTCCATGCATGAGAGAAAATTATAGAAGAAAAAAATGATTGATGTGCACACTGTTAACAAAAAAAAAAAAAAAAACAAAGAAACTGAGATTTTTGCGGAGATTCTTTGCAGTGAATATATGTTTATAGTTAAGTAATTTGTTTGTATCAGAGTGTCCCATCTTGGTCTGTGTTGTGTTGTATTTGGTCAATTAGCGTATCTAGTTATACAGTTTAAAATCTAAGAATTTAACTTATATGAAACTTGCATCCGATTTAAACAGCACTAATTTTACTGAAATTTACACGGTTCTTATTTTCAACTCTTTTTCCCCTAAAAATTCCATCAACCTTCTTCTCCACTCTTATATTCCTCATAATTCTACCAACCATTTTCAATTCATGCGTGCCATACATTATACAAACAAATATAAGGAACTACACTTGCAAATATATATTTGTCCTTTATCTCTTACAAGGTGAGTTACATCTCTTAAGTAGTTACTTTTCTTTTTACAATGATTATGCGTACGTCATGTTATTTCATTTCGTATTGTAAAAGAACCCTATGAAAGAAATAATGATAGATTTAAGTACAATGAGTACATTCATTCTTATTCTAAAAAAAAGTACATAGATTCTTACAATACGAAATGGAAGAAAAAAATGATTGATGTGCAAGCTGTAAACAAAAAAAACAAAGAAAGTATATAAATTCTTACAATAGGAAAGAAAAAAATGACTGATGTGCACACTGTAAACCAAAAAAAGCAAAGAAAGTACGTAGATTCTTATAATATTGAAGAAAAAAATTATTGATGTGCACACCGTAAACCAAAAAAAGCAAAGAAAGTAGATAAATTTTTACAATACAAAAGAAAAAAAAAATGATTGATGTGCACGCTGTAAACAAAAAAAAAAAAGCAAAGAAAGTACATAGATTCTTATGTGCACGCTGCAAAGAAAGTAAACAAAAAAACAAAGCTTCATTCAACCAATCAACTAAACTCCTCATCTCATCTGATTCTTATTCTCTACATCGAATATATTCACCTCAACTCCTCAAAGTACCTTTTTTGCCTTTTTATTCTTCAGTATTTTTTTGACCGAAGCAGTTTGGTTTGTGTGTATGTCATGTTATTTCATTTCGTATTGTAAAAGTACCCTATACAACAAATAATGATAAATTTAAATACAACGAGTACATTGATTCTTATTCTAAAAAAAAGTACATAGATTCTTACAATACGAAATGGAAGAAAAAAATGATTGAAGTGCACGCTGTAAAAAAAAAAAAAAAAAAACAAAGAATGTATATATATTCTTACAATAGTAAAGAAAAAAATGATTGAAGTGCACGCTGTAAACAAAAAAAAACAAAGAAAGTATATAGATTCTTACAATAGGAAAGAAAAAAATGATTGATGTGCACACTGTAAACCAAAAAAAGCCAAGAAAGTACATAGATACTTATAATATTGAAGAAAAAAATGATTGATACGCATACTGTAAACCACAAAAAGCAAAGAAAGAACACAGATTATTACAATGCATAAGAAAAAAAAATGATTGATGTGCACGCTATAAACAAAAAAAAAAAAAAGGGCAAAGAAAGTACATAGATTTTTACAATACGGAAGTAAAAAAAATGATTGATGTGCAAGCTGTAAACAAAAAACAAAAAATCAAAGAAAGTACATAGATTCTTATGTGCACGCTGTAAACAAAAAGAAAGCAAACAAAAAACAAAGCTTTAATCTACCAATCACCTCAACTCTTCATCTCATCTGATTCTTATTCTTTGCATCGAATATATTCACCTCAACTCCTCAGAGTATCATTTTTGTCTTTTTATTCTTTAGTATTTTTTTGACCGAAGCAGTTTGGTTTGTGTGTATGTCATGTTATTTCATTTCGTATTGTAAAAGTACCCTATGAAAGAAATAATGATAGATTTAAGTACAATGAGTACATTCAATCTTATTCTAAAAAAAAGTACATAGATTCTTACAATACGAAATGGAAGAAAAAAATGATTGATGTGCAAGCTGTAAACAAACAAAACAAAGAAAGTATATAAATTCTTACAATAGGAAAGAAAAAAATAATTGATGTGCACACTGTAAACCAAAAAAAGCAAAGAAAGTACGTAGATTCTTACGTTCACGCTGCAAACAAAAAAAGCAAAGAAAGTAAACTAAAAAACAAAGATTCAATCAACCAATCACCTCAACTCCTCATCTCATCTTATTCTTATTCACTGCATCGAATATATTCCTCTCAACTCCTCAGAGTACCTCTCTTATCTTTTTATTCTTCAGTATTTTTTTTAACGAAGCAGTTTGGTTTATGTGTATGTCATGTTATTTCATTACGTATTGTAAAAGTACTCTATGAAAGAAATAATGATAGATTTAAGTACAATGAGTACATTCATTCTTATTCTAAAAAAAAGTACATAGATTCTTACAATACGAAATGGAAGAAAAAAATGATTAATGTGAAAGCTGTAAACAAAAAAAACAAAGTATATAAATTCTTACAATAGGAAAGAAAAAATGGATTGATGTGCACACTGTAAACCAAAAAAAGCAAAGAAAGTACGTAGATTCTTATAATATTGAAGAAAAAATGATTGATTTGCACACCGTAAACCAAAAAAAGCAAATAAAGTAGATAGATTTTTACAATACAGAAGAAAAAAAAATGATTGATGTGCACGCTGTAAACAAAAAAAAGCAAAGAAAGTAAACAAAAAAACAAAGCTTCATTCAACCAATCACCTCAACTCCTCATTTCATCTGATTCTTATTCTCTGCATCGAATATATTCACCTCAACTCCTCAGAGTACCTCTTTTGTCTTTTTATTCTTCAGTATTTTTTTGACTGAAGCAGTTTGGTTTGTGTGTATGTCATGTTATTTCATTTCGTATTGTAAAAGTACCCTATGCAACAAATAATGATAAATTTAAATACAACGAGTACATTAATTCTTATTCTAAAAAAAAGTACATAGATTCTTACAATACGAAATGGAAGAAAAAAATTATTGAAGTCCACGCTGTAAACAAAAAAAAAAAAAAGCAAAGAAAGTATATAGATTCTTACAATAGGAAACAAAAAAATGATTGATGTGCACACTGTAAACCAAAAAAAGCTAAGAAAGTACATATATTCTTATAATATTGAAGAAAAAAATGATTGATACGCATACTGTAAACCAAAAAAAGCAAAGAAAGAACACAGATTATTACAATGCATAAGAAAAAAAATGATTGATGTGCATGCTGTAAACAAAAAAAAAATCAAAGAAAGTACATAGATTCTTATGTGCATGCTGTAAACAAAAAGAAAGCAAACAAAAAAACAAAGCTTTAATCTACCAATCACCTCAACTCTTCATCTCATCTGATTCTTATTCTCTGCATCGAATATATTCACCTCAACTCCTCAGAGTATCATTTTTGTCTTTTTATTCTTTAGTATTTTTTTGACCGAAGCAGTTTGGTTTGTGTGTATGTCATGTTATTTCATTTCGTATTGTAAAAGTATCCTATGAAAGAAATAATGATAGATTTAAGTACAATGAGTACATTCATTCTTATTCTAAAAAAAAGTACATAGATTCTTACAATACGAAATGGAAGAAAAAAATGATTGATGTGCAAGCTGTAAACAAACAAAACAAAGAAAGTATATAAATTCTTACAATAGGAAAGAAAAAAATGATTGATGTGCACACTGTAAACCAAAAAAAGCAAAGAAAGTACGTAGATTCTTACGTTCACGCTGCAAACAAAAAAAGCAAAGAAAGTAAACTAAAAAACAAAGATTCAATCAACCAATCACCTCAACTCCTCATCTCATCTTATTCTTATTCACTGCATCGAATATATTCCTCTCAACTCCTCAGAGTACCTCTCTTATCTTTTTATTCTTCAGTATTTTTTTTAACGAAGCAGTTTGGTTTATGTGTATGTCATGTTATTTCATTACGTATTGTAAAAGTACTCTATGAAAGAAATAATGATAGATTTAAGTACAATGAGTACATTCATTCTTATTCTAAAAAAAAGTACATAGATTCTTACAATACGAAATGGAAGAAAAAAATGATTGATGTGAAAGCTGTAAACAAAAAAAACAAAGTATATAAATTCTTACAATAGGAAAGAAAAAATGGATTGCTGTGCACACAGTAAACCAAAAAAAGCAAAGAAAGTACGAAGATTCTTATAATATTGAAGAAAAAATGATTGATTTGCACACCGTAAACCAAAAAAAGCAAATAAAGTAGATAGATTTTTACAATACAGAAGAAAAAAATGATTGATGTGCACGCTGTAAACAAAAAAAAGCAAAGAAAGTAAACAAAAAAACAAAGCTTCATTCAACCAATCACCTCAACTCCTCATTTCATCTGATTCTTATTCTCTGCATCGAATATATTCACCTCAACTCCTCAGAGTACCTCTTTTGTCTTTTTATTCTTCAGTATTTTTTTGACTGAAGCAGTTTGGTTTGTGTGTATGTCATGTTATTTCATTTTGTATTGTAAAAGTACCCTATGCAACAAATAATGATAAATTTAAATACAACGAGTACATTAATTCTTATTCTAAAAAAAAGTACATAGATTCTTACAATACGAAATGGAAGAAAAAAATTATTGAAGTCCACGCTGTAAACAAAAAAAAAAAAACAAAGAAAGTATATAGATTCTTACAATAGGAAAGAAAAAAATGATTGATGTGCACACTGTAAACCAAAAAAAGCTAAGAAAGTACATATATTCTTATAATATTGAAGAAAAAAATGATTGATACGCATACTGTAAACCAAAAAAAGCAAAGAAAGTACGCAGATTATTACAATACATAAAAAAAAAATGATTGATGTGCACGCTATAAACAAAAAAAAAGAGCAAAGAAAGTACATAGATTCTTATGTGCATGCTGTTAACAAAAAACGCAAAGAAAGTAAACAAAAAAACAAAGTTTCAATCAACCAATCACCTCAACTCCTCATCTCATCTTATTTTAATTCTCTGCATCAAATATATTCACCTCAACTGCTCAGAGTACCTTTCTTGTCTTTTTATTCTTTAGTATTTTTTTGATCGAAGTAGTTTGGTTTATGTGTACGTCATGTTATTTCATTTCGTATTGTAAAAGTGCCCTATGAAACAAATAATGACAGATTTAAGTACAATGAGTACATTAATTCTTATTCTAAAAAAAGTACATAGATTCTTACAATACAAAATGGAAAAAAAAAATGATTGATGTGCACGCTGTAAACAAAAAAAAAAATAAAGTATACAGATTCTTACAATAGGAAAGAAAAAAATGATTGATGTGCACACTGTACACCAAAAAAAGCAAAGAAAGAACATAGATTCTTATAATATTGAAGAAAAAAATGATTGATGTGCACTCTGTAAACTAAAAAATGCAAAGAAAGTACATAGATTTTTACAATACGGAAAAAAAAAAATGATTGATGTGCACGCTGTAAACAAAAAGAAAGTAAACAAAAAAACAAAGCTTCAATCTACCAATCACCTCAACTCCTCATCTCATCTGATTCTTATTCTCTGCATCGAATATATTCACCTCAACTCCTCAGAGTATCTTTTTTTGTCTTTTTATTCTTTAGTATTTTTTTGACTGAAGCAGTTTGGTTTGTGTGTATGTCATGTTATTTCATTTCGTATTGTAAAAGTACCCTATGAAACAAATAATGATAGATTTAAGTTCAATGAGTACATTGATTCTTATTCTAAAAAAAAGGACATAGATTCTTACCATACAAAATGGAAGAAAAAAATGATTGATATGCACGCTGTAAACAAAAAAAGGAACAAAGAAAGTATATAGATTCTTACAATAGGAAATAAAAAAATGATTGATGTGCACACTGTAAACCAAAAAAGCAAAGAAAGTAAACAAAAAAACAAGGCTTCATTCAACCAACAACCTCAACTCCTCATCTCATCTGATTTTTATTCTCTGCATCGAATATATTCATCTCAACTCCTCAAAGTACCTTTTTTGTCTTTTTATTCTTCAGTATTTTTTTGACTGAAGTAGTTTGGTTTTGTGTATGTCATGTTATTTCATTTCGTATTGTAAAAGTACCCTATGCAATAATTATTGATAAATTTAAATACGACGAGTACATTGATTCTTATTCTAAAAAAAAGTATATAGATTCTTACAATACGAAATGGAAGAAAAAAATTATTGAAGTGCACGCTGTAAACAAAAAAAAAAAAACAAACAAAGTATATAGATTCTTACAATAGGAAAGAAAAAAATGATTGATGTGCACACTATAAACCAAAAAAAGCTAAGAAAGTACATAAATTCTTATAATATCGAAGAAAAAAATGATTGATACGCATACTGTAAACCAAAAAAAGCAAAGAAAGTACGCTGATTATTACAATACATAAGAAAAAAAAAACGATTAATGTGCACGCTATAAACAAAATAAAAGGTAAAGAAAGTACATAGATTCTTATGTGCATGTTGTAAACAAAAAAGGCCAAGAAAGTAAACAAAAAAATAAAGTTTCAATCAACCAATCACCTCAACTCCTCATCTCATCTTATTTTTATTCTCTGCATCGAATATATTCACCTCAACTCCTCAGAGTACCTTTCTTGTCTTTTTATTCTTTAGTATTTTTTTGATCGAAGCAGTTTAGTTTGTGTGTACATCATGTTATTTCATTTCGTTTTGTAAAAGTACCCTATGAAACAAATAATGATAGATTTAAGTACAATGAGTACATTGATTCTTATTCTAAAAAAAAGTACATAGATTCATACAATACGAAATGGAAGAAAAAAATGATTGATGTGCACGCTGTAAACAAAAAAAAAAAAAAAAAGTATATAGATTCTTACAATAGGAAAGAAAAAAATGATTGATGTGCACACTGTAAACAAAAAAAATAAAGAAAGTATATAGATTCTTACAATAGGAAAGAAAAAAATGATTGATGTGCACACTGTAAACCAAAAAAAGCAAAGAAAGAACATAGATTCTTATAATATTGAAGAAAAAAATTATTGATGTGCACACTGTAAACCAAAAAAAGCAAAAAAAGTACATAGATTTTTACAATACGGAAGAAAAAAAAAATGATTGATGTGCACGCTGTAAACAAAAAAAAAATCAAAGAAAGTACATAGATTCTTATGTGCACGCTGTAAACAAAATGAAAGTAAACAAAAAAACAAAGCTTCAATCTACCAATCACTTCAACTCCTCATCTCATCTGATTCTTATTCTTTGCATCGAATAAATTCACCTCAACTCCTCAAAGTATCTTTTTTGTCTTTTTATTCTTTAGTATTTTTTTGACCGAAGCAATTTGGTTTGTGTGTAAGTCATGTTATTTCATTTCGTATTGTAAAAGTACCCTATGAAACAAATAGTGATAGATTTAAGAACAATGAGTACATTGATTCTTATTCTAAAAAAAAGTACATAGATTCATACCATACGAAATGGAAGAAAAAAATGATTGATATGCACGCTGTAAACAAAAAAAGGAACAAAGAAAGTATATAGATTCTTACAATAGGAAATAAAAAAATGATTGATGTGCACACTGTAAACCCAAAAAAGCAAAGAAAGTACATAGATTCTTATGTGCATGCTGTAAACAAAAAAAAGTAAACAAAGTAAACAAAAAAAACAATACTTCAATCAACCAATCACCTCAACTCCTCATCTCTTCTGATTCTTATTCTCTGCGTCGAATATATTCACCTCAACTCCTCAGAATACCTTTTTTGTCTTTTTATTCTTCAGTATTTTTTTGACCGAAGCAGTTTGGTTTGTGTGTATGTCATGTTATTTCATTTCGTATTGTAAAAGTACCCTATGAAACAAATAATGATGAATTTAAGTACAATGAGTACATTGATTCTTATTCTAAAAAAAAGTACATAGATTCTTATAATACGAAATGGAAGAAAAAAAATGATTGATGTGCACGCTGTAAATAAAAATTAAAACGAAACAAAAGAAGTACGTAGAGTCTTATAAAAAAAAAAGATTGATGTGCACGCTGTAAACCCAAAAAAGCAAAGAAAGTACATAGATTCTTATGTGCATGCTATAAACAAAAAAAAGTAAACAAAGTAAACAAAAAAACAATACTTCAATCAACCAATCACCTCAACTCCTCATCTCTTCTGATTCTTATTCTCTGCGTCGAATATATTCACCTCAACTCCTCAAAGTACCTTTTTTGTCTTTTTATTCTTCAGTATTTTTTTGACCGAAGTAGTTTGGTTTGTGTGTATGTCATGTTATTTCATTTCGTATTGTAAAAGTACCCTATGAAACAAATAATGATAGATTTAAGTACAATGAGTACATTGATTCTTATTCTAAAAAAAAGTATATAGATTCTTACAATACGAAATGGAAGAAAAAAAATGATTGATGTGCATGCTGTAAACAAAGAAAGTATATAGATTCTTACAATAGGAAAGAAAAAAAATGGTTGATGTGCACACTGTAAACCAAAAAAAGTAAAGAAAGTACATAGATTTTTACAGTGCAGAAGAAAAAAGAAATGATTGATGTGCACGCTATAAACAAACAAAAAAAAGCAAAGAAAGTATATAGATTCTTATGTGCACATTGTAAACAAAAAAAGTAAAGAAAGTAAAAAAAAAAAAAAACAAAGCTTCAATCAACCAATCACCTCAACTCCTTATCTCATCTGATTCTTATTCTCTGCATCGAATATATTCACCGCAACTCCTCAGAGTACCCTTTTTGTCTTTTTATTCTTCAGTATTTTTTTGACCGAAGCAGTTTGGTTTGTGTGTATGTCATGTTATTTCATTTCGTATTGTAAAAGTACCCTATGAAACAAATAATGATGAATTTAAGTACAATGAGTACATTGATTCTTATTCTAAAAAAAAGTACATAGATTCTTATAATACGAAATGGAAGAAAAAAAATGATTGATGTGCACGCTGTAAATAAAAATTAAAACGAAACAAAAAAAGTACGTAGAGTCTTATAAAAAAAAAATGATTGATGTGCACGCTGTAAAAGAAAAACAAACAAACAAACAAACAAACAAACAAAGTATATAGATTCTTACAATAGGAAAGAAAAAAATGATTGATGTGCACACTGTAAACCAAAAAAAGCAAAGAAAGTACATAGATTCTTACAATATGGAAGAAAAAATGATTGATGTGCATATTGTAAACCATAAAAAGTAAAGAAAGTACATAGATTCTTACAATTCGGAAGAAAAAAATTATTGATGTGCTCGCTGTATACAAAAAAGAAAAGCAAAAAAAGTACATAGATTCTTATGTGCACACTGTAAACAAATAAAAAAAGCAAAGAAAGTAAACAAAAAAAAAACAAAGATTCAATCAACCAATCACCTCAACTCCTCATCTTATCTGATTCTTATGCTCTGCATAATATATATTCAAATCATGCCTAAATCTATATCAAGATTCTTTTCTGTCTTTTTATTTATCCTCTTCGTAATAAAAGGCAAGGCAAGTACCCCTGATGTGCACACTGTAAACCAAAAAAAAAAAAAAAAACAAACAAAGTATATAGATTCTTACAATAGGAAAGAAAAAAATGATTGATGTGAACACCGAGAACCAAAAAAAGCAAAAAAAGTATAGAGTTTCTTACAATACGGAAGAAAAAAAATGGTTGATGTGCACACTGTAAACCAAAAAAAGTAAAGAAAGTACATAGATTTTTACAGTGCAGAAGAAAAAAGAAATGATTGATGTGCACGCTATAAACAAACAAAAAAAAGCAAAGAAAGTATATAGATTCTTATGTGCACATTGTAAACAAAAAAAAGTAAAAAAAGTAAAAAAAAAAAAAAACAAAGCTTCAATCAACCAATCACCTCAACTCCTTATCTCATCTGATTCTTATTCTCTGCATCGAATATATTCACCGCAACTCCTCAGAGTACCCTTTTTGTCTTTTTATTCTTCAGTATTTTTTTGACCGAAGCAGTTTGGTTTGTGTGTATGTCATGTTATTTCATTTCGTATTGTAAAAGTACCCTATGAAACAAATAATGATGAATTTAAGTACAATGAGTACATTGATTCTTATTCTAAAAAAAAGTACATAGATTCTTATAATACGAAATGGAAGAAAAAAAATGATTGATGTGCACGCTGTAAATAAAAATTAAAACGAAACAAAAGAAGTACGTAGAGTCTTATAAAAAAAAAATGATTGATGTGCACGCTGTAAAAGAAAAACAAACAAACAAACAAACAAACAAACAAAGTATATAGATTCTTACAATAGGAAAGAAAAAAATGATTGATGTGCACACTGTAAACCAAAAAAAGCAAAGAAAGTACATAGATTCTTACAATATGGAAGAAAAAATGATTGATGTGCATATTGTAAACCATAAAAAGTAAAGAAAGTACATAGATTCTTACAATTCAGAAGAAAAAAATTATTGATGTGCTCGCTGTAAACAAAAAAGAAAAGCAAAAAAAGTACATAGATTCTTATGTGCACACTGTAAACAAATAAAAAAAGCAAAGAAAGTAAACAAAAAAAAAACAAAGATTCAATCAACCAATCACCTCAACTCCTCATCTTATCTAATTCTTATGCTCTGCATAATATATATTCAGATCATGCCTAAATCTATATCAAGATTCTATTCTGTCTTTTTATTTATCCTCTTCGTAATAAAAGGCAAGGCAAGTACCCCTGATGTGCACACTGTAAACCAAAAAAAAAAAAAAAAAAACAAACAAAGTATATAGATTCTTACAATAGGAAAGAAAAAAATGATTGATGTGAACACCGAGAACCAAAAAAAGCAAAAAAAGTATAGAGTTTCTTACAATACGGAAGAAAAAAAATGGTTGATGTGCACATTGTAAACCAAAAAAAGTAAAGAAAGTACATAGATTTTTACAGTGCAGAAGAAAAAAGAAATGATTGATGTGCACGCTATAAACAAACAAAAAAAAGCAAAGAAAGTATATAGATTCTTATGTGCACATTGTAAACAAAAAAAAGTAAAGAAAGTAAAAAAAAAAAAAAACAAAGCTTCAATCAACCAATCACCTCAACTCCTTATCTCATCTGATTCTTATTCTCTGCATCGAATATATTCACCGCAACTCCTCAGAGTACCCTTTTTGTCTTTTTATTCTTCAGTATTTTTTTGACCGAAGCAGTTTGGTTTGTGTGTATGTCATGTTATTTCATTTCGTATTGTAAAAGTACCCTATGAAACAAATAATGATGAATTTAAGTACAATGAGTACATTGATTCTTATTCTAAAAAAAAGTACATAGATTCTTATAATACGAAATGGAAGAAAAAAAATGATTGATGTGCACGCTGTAAATAAAAATTAAAACGAAACAAAAGAAGTACGTAGAGTCTTATAAAAAAAAAATGATTGATGTGCACGCTGTAAAAGAAAAACAAACAAACAAACAAACAAACAAAGTATATAGATTCTTACAATAGGAAAGAAAAAAATGATTGATGTGCACACTGTAAACCAAAAAAAGCAAAGAAAGTACATAGATTCTTACAATATGGAAGAAAAAATGATTGATGTGCATATTGTAAACCATAAAAAGTAAAGAAAGTACATAGATTCTTACAATTCGGAAGAAAAAAAATTATTGATGTGCTCGCTGTAAACAAAAAAGAAAAGCAAAAAAAGTACATAGATTCTTATGTGCACACTGTAAACAAATAAAAAAAGCAAAGAAAGTAAACAAAAAAAAAAACAAAGATTCAATCAACCAATCACCTCAACTCCTCATCTTATCTGATTCTTATGCTCTGCATAATATATATTCAGATCATGCCTAAATCTATATCAAGATTCTTTTCTGTCTTTTTATTTATCCTCTTCGTAATAAAAGGCAAGGCAAGTACCCTTGATGTGCACACTGTAAACCAAAAAAAAAAAAAAAACAAATAAAGTATATAGATTCTTACAATAGGAAAGAAAAAAATGATTGATGTGAACACCGAGAACCAAAAAAAAGCAAAAAAAGTATAGAGTTTCTTACAATACGGAAGAAAAAATTGATTGATGTGCACACTGTAAACCAAAAAAAATTAAGAAATTGAGATTTTTGCAGAGATTCTTTGTAGTGAATATATGTTTATAGTTAAGTAATTTATTTGTATCAGAGTGTCCCATCTGTGTTGTGTTATATTTGATCAATTGCGTATCTAATTATACAGTTTAAAATCTAAGAAGTTAACTGATATGAAACTTGCATCCTATTTAAAGAGCACTAATGTCACTGAAATTTCCATGGTTCTTATTTTCTACTCTTTTTCCCCTATAAATTCCATCAACCTTCTTCTCCACTCTTATTCCTCCCATAATTCTACCAATCATTTTCAATTCATGCGTGCCATACATTCTAAAAATAACTATAAGTAACAACACTTGCAAATATTTATCCGTTTTTTATCTCTTAGAAGGTGAGTTACATCTTTTAAGTAGTTACTTTTCTTTTTATAATATTCATGTTGATACGTTTTAGGGGCATAGCTAAGCATGAAAATCTTGTTTTTGTTAAATTATTTGTTCATGCAAATCTTGTTTTTATATTATGTGTTTTGCAACATGAGCTAATTTGTATGATATGTTTTAAATTATTTGTCTATGAATTCTTGCCTAAAATTTCATATAGCAAAAATATATTTCAAAATTGAAATATATTTCCTTAAAGAAATACTTAGTTTCTTAGCCTATAATATACAAGTATGCTATAAGAAAACCAAAAAAATAAAGGTTAGTATACGCTCATAAACTTTAATAAAAAATAATTTAACACTATTATTATCAATGAAACAATCCTCTTTAACAGAATTCTCTCAGCTCTAGCTATTTAAACATTGAATATTTTTAGTGGATTACCTTCTTGTATTGCATTGTAATGGTTGTGTAGTGTTAATATATTAATACTATTATTATATTTTAGCGTAGATGGCAGAAAAGTTATTCATTTTTCTCATTCATTCTGGCAGAATAATCAAACATGGAGAAAATGGGGTTTATTACGAAGGGCGACCTCCTTCTATGCTTCCATTAAGCCGGGATGTTACATTTGAAAATCTATGTGATGGAGTAGCATCGACGCTTCATATATACAAAGAAGATTCAAAACTGACTATTTGGTATAGATTTCCTTTTCAATGTCATCCACATCCTGTGACTTACCAGTAAGTTTTGGTAGAAGATGATAATGGTGTCAATGTAATATTCGATATGTTAGACCACCAATATGGATTTGTAGGTGCAGAGTTATACGTGGGTGTAAAGCCCATATGAAGCCACCAAGATGTTTTTCTCATTTGATATACCAAGGAATGACTGAGTGCATCGTTTAGTTATTCACATGGCGGGCACTTCCATGACCCATATGCCACTCATACTGGTCATTATTTTGAAGATGCGTCTCATTCCCCAATCAACATTGGTGGTGCTAACTATTATGCTCCATATACCCATGTTGCAACTGAGGACCAACATGTTCCTTATCGCCTAATGAACACCAGTGATGCTGACTATGATAATTCAACTGAGCATGTCACACAAGAAACTACTTGTTTTAAGTTTGAAGCCCAGTATGACCAAACCGCCACTCAAAGGGCTGCTAATGATCCCAATGATATACATCGCATAGCTGCTACTACTAAAAATGCGGTCCATACATTATCAAAAAGGATGCAAGCCATGGATAGTGATGACCAACTTGATGACGACGAGGTTCTTGATGATGTTGGAGATGAACAGGAGCCTCTAAATTAAGGTAATCATGAAAGCAATCCAACTATGGCATTTCATCACTAAGCTTTTCATAAAACACGTGAGATAATATGATTAATCAAACCCCACCATTTGAAAAGCCCAGTCAGAGTATTTGGGACCTTACCCAAGAGTTTTATGTGGGCTTGCTTTTTGCCAATAAGGATGAACTACAAGCTGCTATTAAACACTATCACATTAAGAGGAACCAAACATTTTGTGTAAGAGAGTCAGATCCAGCATGTTGGTCTGTAAGGTGCAAACATTGTTCTTGGCGTCTTCGAGCATGCTTCCGGGCTACGCATGGGTTGTTTGAGGTTAAGAAATACAATGATCCACACACATGTACAGAGTCCACGCTCACACAAGATCACGAGCAATTAGACACCCATGTTATTGAGAAAGAGTTGAGGAATGTTGTCAAAAACGATCCAACTATAAAGATTTCTTCGCTTCAATAGACTCTTTACAATAAGTACCAATACCGGCCTTATTATTTTAAGGTGTGGGAGGCAAAAGAAAAGGCAATTGGTAGAGCGTTTAATGATTGAGAAAAATCTTACTAATTATTGCCAAAATGGTTGAAAGCTTTTACTGATTCAAACCCGGGCAGCAAGGTTATTTGGAGAACAGTACCTGCTACTGTGCCAGACTGTATGATATTCGAGAGAGTGTTCTGGGCTTTTGGTTCATTAATTGAAGGTTTTCAACGTTGTAGGCCAGTGATTAGTATAGATGGAATTTTCCTATATGGTAAGTACAAAGGTATGTTACTGATTGCATCAACGTGGAACGGTGACAATAGACTTTTTCCACTTGCCTTTGCCATTGTGGAGAACGAAAGTGATGATAGCTGGTATTGGTTTTTGCGTTGTATTCAGATTAATGTCACTAATCTAGAAGGATTATGTGTCATATCTGATCGTCACCCTGGTATAATGGCAGCGATACGAACTATATGTCAATCGAGACGTTGGTATCATCGTTTTTGCCTTCGCCATGTGGCTAGCAATTTTAATCAACAAATTGGGAATAAAAACTTGAAGGCTATGGTAATGTGGGCAGGCATGGAGAATCAACTATGAAAGTATCAAATAACCAGGGATAGAATTGCTCAATTAAGTGCAGATGGTGATAAGTATTTAAGGTACATACCGGTGCAGAAGTGGACGTTAGCACACGAAGGTGGACGTTGTTATAGGGCAATGACCACAAACTTGTTTGAAAGCTTCAACGATATTCTAAAGAGTTTTAGAAATCTGCCCATAACAGCGTTAGTTGAACATACATACTACCGTTGTGTAGCCTACTTTGCCGATCGGTATACTAAGGCACGTGCAGAGGTTACAGCCAGTGAACTCATTATGGCCTATGCAAAGAATAAATTCAATAAATGGGAAAAAAATGCACCAAAGCATCCAGTTACTGTATTCAGTCATGAAGATGGTCTGTTTGAAGTCAGAACACCAATAAACCCTAACTCTGCATATAGGGGTAATCATTGTCGTGAGGTAAATTTGAGGGAGAGCACTTGTAGTTGTCAACAATGGTAGGTTTATAAGATTTCGTGCTCACACGTCATTGCCGTGTGTAAATATCAAAGCATCTCTGCAACGCGATATATTAACCGTTGCTACCATTTGGAAGAACAAGTTGCTTGTTATGCACCTAGATTTCATATGGTTCCAAACAGTGTACATTGGAATGAGCCTGATTTCCCGGTCTTGTATCTTAATGTCAAGCTGCGCCGTGAAAAAGGCCGACCAAGATCAACTCGGCCTCAAAATGAAATGGATTTAGGGACAGAGCATCAACCAAGGCCATTGTGCAGTCTTTGTAGGCAAGAAGGCCATAATAAAACAACATGCCCCACTCGAACTGTGGCTAGCTCCACTAGTGGCCAAATTGCATGACCCAACATAAGTGTTAGGTTCTAAAGATTTAGGAATTTGTGTATTTAGAACTCTAATGTGTAATATTGGCAAACCATGATCAAAACAATGTGTTTAGTCTTGTTTAGGCTTGCTCAAAGTCGTGTAATTCATGTAAAGTTGGAATCGAGAGGCTGCAGATGAATTAGTGCATTTCGACCTGGCTCGACCGATCGAAAGTCGGCCAGAATGTTTTTCTGTAGAATTTTCCAACTCAGCCCTACCTCATTAAACGTTTAGAGTTTTATGTTTTTGCCCTAGGTACATAAGGCAAAACCCTAGCCACGTTTTTATGAGTTGCTCTGAGTGTATTGTTGCTCATACTTTGCTATTTGTGTGAATCTCTTATAAAATCATTGAAGAGCTTTTCTTCACATAAACTTAGGGTTTTCAAGATAGAGATTATTTCAACACCTTGATGATCAACTCAGTTGTTGTCATTGGAGCTTAAAGAAACACAAGCGAGAGTGCTTGTATCTTGTGGAGAATCCAAGAAAGAAGGAGTCCGTGGATTCGGAGCTTGCACGTGGTCGTGTCAGTAAGTTCTACTGGTAGGTAGCATTAGAAAGTCAAGCGGGGAACTTGTAAGTCCTTTTGTATGAACTTCGATTCTTTCGTATAGTGGATTCAGGTTTACCTTGAGGATAGCTAGGTCAAATTTTTCCCAGGTTTTTACCGTGTGGTTTCCTGGGTTATCATATCATTGTGTCATTTATTTTTTCGCTGTTTTATATTCTTGATATGATTGTTTGATTTTGATAACCTAGATTTGCATAATTGACTAAGTTAATCACTTGGCTAATTAACTAGGCTAATCTGGTTGGGTTAAGGGGTCTAAAAACCGCTCCATAAGCATTCAATTTACTTCAGTGGATTGGTTGGACTTTTTTTTTTTTTTTTAAGGAGTTGGACCATATTGTTAGTTTGTATTATTTGAAAGAACAAGTTGGTACTAATTCCATATGCTACGATGTTTTTCTATCACTGCAAGTTGGATTGGGGTGTACGTTTATTTATTTTGTGTCTGTGTGTGTATGTCTATATATATATATTGTGTATTATAATTTAGGGTTTCGATAACACCTTAAAATGTATACTTTTTATGGAGTGTTTAGGTCATTTACCATGTTTGAAAGTTTAAAATAAGGAAAGAAATGAAAGGGCCACAATCTGAAAAGGAAAAATCAGATTTGAGTACTAATCAATATTTTAGACGTATCTCTCTCTTCAAATATCCAATTGACTCAAGACTAGATGGGCTGGAACTGTAACTTAAATATCTACAACTTTTATGTTTTGAGTTTTTTGAAATTCACAAATTTTGTTGGCCAAAATTAACTCACAAGTTGCTGCTGCCGTAAATTTGGACGAAAATTAGATGGTGAAAGTTTTATTTTTCTTTGACACTTTTATGAGAGTTTGGAAGAGAGGTTATGGAGAATGAAAATATAAACGTACACCACAATAGCCATCATGCAAAGGAAAAAATATCAACTATAAAAATAGAAGTTTGACACATTTTTTTATTTTCCGCCTATTATGCGTCTACAATTGTGGCTACACGTATAGATTCTATGTTGGATTTGAAAGAATGGACAATTATAGTAAATAGATGTATGATTAAATTAATTGGACACTAATTTCAAATGCCAAAAAATGTATACACATTTCTTATTTTTGCAAAAGTTTTACAGTTAGTAATATAATGTGTCATGTATACTATATAGGCATACTATTTTTTACTACAATGATACATAAACAACGATAATATTTTAATATATTCTTTATAAACAGTCATTTTACATTGAGTAGTGATTGCGACGACGAGATACATGACATTTTTATTGGATTGCACAATATGAAGAATGTCTATTTACTCGTTATGGGTACCTTCGTGCTTGCACAGGACTTTTCTCCGTGCGCAAGATTTGAAAGATTACCTTCTTTCCAAATCCTTCCATTCCAAAATAAACTTGTTCTCTTCCAACTTCCACCATATATAACACGTTGGCTTTGGAGTAAACATTCTTTATTCCACTCCTCAAACACTTGAACCACCAGTCTTTGCTCTTTATTGCCCAATCCTTCAAAAAATAAAAGTTTAAGCAAGCACTAATTAGCTAAATATTAAGTGCAAAATGAAACCCCAATAATCAAAACCTTTATAACTAAAATATTAATACAAATTTAACATGATTTTTGTTGACAAAAAACAAGTTTAAAAATTTCTTAAACTTCTGAAGAAAGAGCAAGGAACTTTCTTATGCAGAATCTAAAGGGAAAGCATTTAAAATTAATAAAAATTTGGGTTAAACAATAACACACATGCTTAATCCCAAAAACAAACCCAATAAGAGATTCTATCAACAAACACTAAATATAGATCCGACAAAAATTCAAGCTTTTGGGTGGTACAAATTCTAGTGCATCATGGTGATGAAAACAACAAAAACATAAAGAAACGGCCCACAGATGAGTACCTTTTCGAGCGTTGAAAAGGCTTTACCTTCCTTCATATTGCACAATCAAGCCTCACACATATGAAGGCTCTTCTCCTCTTTGAGGCTTTTGGGGTGTGGAAGATGAGAAAGTGTTGAGGAGTATATAAAGAGAGACTCAAGAGTGAGAGGTCTCATCAGTGGGTAGGTGAATACTGAAAAGCACCGAAGATGATTAAAGAGGCTGTGAAGTGAATGGTGAGAGTCTGCAAGATTCGCACGGACTGAAACAAAAGAGCGGGAAAACACATTACAATACAATGATTAGGGTATTTCAGTAATTTAATTTCCTATTGCTTTAACTTTACGAAAAACCCAGCTTTTTTTTTTTTTTTTTTTTTTTCACTCAGAAAGAAAAGATACATTAGGTTTGAAAGAAACTCTGGTTCGAGTCATTCGACCTATATAAGAGGAAATTAATAAATTATAAATCTCGCGATTGCAAAAGAAATTATTATTAATTCTGGCTTTCACCTGCCGAAAGAGGCAGATTCAGAAATTTGTTCAAGATTATTATCTCTACGTACGTACATGTACTGCTACTGGCCTACTGCTCGTCAATGGCTGAGCTAAGATTTAGTCCAAGAGCCCAAGATTAAAAAATTGAAACTAAAATTAACTTTTTAAAAAATTAATTGTTCAGATAACCAATATAAAAAAAAACTAACCAGAAATTTAATTGTCATACAAAATTTCTAATATTTATTGCCATATTTAGATTGCGTGATTTCTGCATTCCTAATATTTTTGAATATATCATTATTAATTAATGTGCGTGTATATATTTTTAATAAATAATCCTTCATTTTTTATTTGTGGGCCGAGCTAGCTAGAAGAAAAGAGGCTCCGTAGGAAAAGGATTATGACATGAGAAAATTGAGGAAGAACTACAAAATAACTTGTGAAAGTAAAGGAAGAAGATGGTTTTGAGTGGTAGTTGACATGCTTTTGTCCCAGGACGGCTCATCACAGACAATGTATTGGTGGCATATGAAACTTTACACACTATGCATTCTCGGAAAAAAGGCAAAAAAGGTGCTATGGCTTTGAAGCTTGATATTAGCAAGGCATATGACCGTGTGGAGTGGCAGTTCTTGCAGGGTATAATGGATAAGTTGGATTTTCCAGTGGCTTCGATTAAATGGGTGATGGGGTGTATTACCACTCCCTCTTTTTCCATTCTTATTAATGGGAAGCCATTTGGCAATATTAACCCATCTAGGGGTCTCCGCCAGGGTGATCCATTATCACCATACCTCTTTCTATTGTGTGCTGACGGGTTCACTTCATTACTGGCTAAGGCTGAGCTGGATAGGCGGATCAAGGGTATCTCTATATGTCGAGGGGCGCCATTAATCTCCAATCTAATGTTTGCAGATGATTCCATTATTTTTTGTCAAGCTACTACTGAAGAGGTTGGGGTAATCAATGAAGTGCTACAGACTTATGCTAATGCTTCTGGCCAATGTATTAATATGGAAAAATCATCAGTATATTTTAGTAGCAATACCCGTGGCAGCCAAAGGGAGGAGATTGTATCACTCTTGGGTGTGAGAGAGGTGGAGCGGTTTGAGTCTTATTTGGGTCTTCCTACGTTGGTGGGTCGAGCAAAATACCAAACTTTTTCTTTTTTGAAGGATAGAGTTTGGAAAAAACTGCAGGGTTGGAAAGGGACAATGTTATCCAAGGCGGGAAAGGAAGTGCTCATCAAGGCAATTGCCCAAGCTATTCCTACCTATACCATGGGAGTATTTCAGTTACCGGTGAAGTTATGTGATGAACTAAATTCCTTGTGCGCTAAATTCTGGTGGGGGCAAGTTGGGAATGATAAGAAAATTCATTGGAAGAGTTGGGATAGCTTCACTCAACCAAAGAAGGAAGGGGGAATGGGTTTTCGAGATTTGAGGTATTTTAATCTTGCTATGTTAGCAAAGCAAGGTTGGAGGTTGCTGAAAAATCAAGAGTCTCTACTATTCAAATGTTTCAAAGCTAGATATTTCCCCCGATGCAATTTTCTTCATGCACATGATTCTCCTAACAGCTCTTTTGTTTGGAAGAGCATGATGGCTGCCTTGCCAATTTTGAGGAGTGGATGTTGTTGGAGAGTGGGAAATGGTGAGTCCATTGATGCCACTAATGATAAATGGATCCCAAATTACCCATCTAATAAATTGCTACATCCGGTGAATGATATGGAGGAGGGATGGAAAGTGTCAGAACTTATTGATTGGGATCTTCACTGCTGGAGGCGAGACATCTTGATGGCCAATTTTAATATAGATGAAGCAAAAGCAATCTACAACATTCCCTTGAGCAGACGGGTTGTAGAGGATAGTATGGTTTGGTTGCATAATAGAAAGGGTGAGTACACTGTTCGGTCTGGGTACCATGTAGCACGTCAGGTATTGAGGAGTACGGTTCAGGCTGAGGCATCAAATAGAAGTGGCTGGAAGCATGTGTGGGGTGCTTTGTGGAAGTTAAAGATACCAGGGAAAATAAAAATATTTGGCTGGAGAGCTTGCCATGACATTCTGCCAACTCGGGTGAATCTTGCAAAGCGCAAAGTTATTTCAGATTCTTTGTGCCACTGCTGTAAGAGGTTACCCGAAGATGCCTTACACGCAATATGGGGTTGTGGCGCAGCCCAAGATGTTTGGGCAGGGAGTCTCCATGTGCTGCAGAAGTTTCAGACTAACCATTTTGATTTTTTGCAGCTATTTACAGCTTTGTTGGACAGATTATCAACAACCGAGTTGGAGCTCTTCCTTGTACAAGCTTGGCTCATATGGAATCAACGCAATGTGGTGGTGCATGGAGGACAAATGAAGAACCCGCAATGGCTGATATTTCATGCGGCTAAGCTACTAGAAGAATATCAAAAAGCTCAAACGAATTTGAGGATCTCAAGTGCAGCAACAGGCAGCAACTACTGGAAGCCTCCGCCACAGGATGTCTATAAGCTGAACTTTGATGCAGCGATATTCTCGGACCTGAACTGTTCTGGAGTTGGTGCGATCATTCGAAATTCAGATGGCGAGGTGATGGCTGGAATGGCAGCAAGGGGGGCATTTGTGCACAATAGCGATGACGCAAAAGCTTTGGCATGTCGAAAGGCCTTGGAATTTGCTATAGAGGCCGGGTTCCAAAATCTAGTAATTGAGGGTGATAGCTCAAATGTGATGAGAGCAATTTCAAGTGCTATACCTAATAACTCTTTCTTTGGCCATATTGTGGATGACATTAGACATTTTATTTCGGGTAGACAATTTGTTGGTTTTAGTTGTGTTAAAAGGGAAGGACATATGGTGGCTCATTATTTAGCTAGATTTGCTAGGAACATTGTGGAGGATATGTATTGGATGGAAGATGAGCCCATACCTGCTGTAGATGCCTTGCATCATGATCTCTTACATATTAATGAATGAGTAATGAATTTGTTTTCAAAAAAAAAAAAAATTTACTTTAAAAATACAATAGAAATCATGAGCTGACCTTTCTTTCAAATCCCAAAAAAATAAGTATGAAAGAAGAGCTGTATAAATTCTAGGTAATATAAAATAATTCGATAAATAAAAGAAGTGAAAATTCACAAGAACTTAATTAGCATCACCTAAATTTTTATATAAAAAAAATCATCAAATCAGTTTTATATAATTTATATTAAAATAAAGTTTTTCATTAAATCATGTGAAATTATATTTTAAATTATAATATAATTTAAATTAAAAGTTGTTAATACTCATTTTCGCGACACATTTACAAGCCCGATTCAACTAAGCCCAACTTCATTGTGGGCTCAATTCATGTATTATATTATATTTTATTCTTTTAAAGCATGACCCAAGCTCATGCGACTTATCGGGAAAATTGAGAAAGTATGGTTTGGAGGGTATGGGTCAGTTCCTTTCGAACCTTTTGCATGAGCCCAGCCCATGCGTGCTACCAAGTGGGCAAGGGACACTAGTAGCATCTCAGGCTCATGAAGGAGGTCTTGTATCCAAAATTTCAGCCCCAAAACAGCTTTTATGCTCTGTGTGACTGTGGCCCAAAGTTTCTGTCCAAACCTTTTTTTTCCTTTAAAAATGGTTGGCTCTCATTGGCCAACTTCAGCTGCTAGCTCTCATCTAGTTGAGCCTCCCAATGGTCTGAAACAACTGAAAATGAGGAGCCAATGAGGATTTAGTTAAGCATTTCCCTTAATGATGATAAAAGTAATACTTCCTTTTATCCAAACAAAAGCAAACCTGAAAATTACTACTTGCTTAACACCTTGGGGTTCAAAGCCTTTTCTATTGACCAAAAACGAGTCACTTAGAACACTCCAAACTCAATATAAATTCCACAATCAGATTCAAAATAGAGGAGGACGTTTTACTCTGAGAGCAACACTTCAAGCTCAATACAAGAGCCTTTCTTCAACTAAAAAAACAACCAGCCACGTTCTACCTAGAGACCTAAAACTTCAAAGCAAAAACCCATTCAGCTAGTCAACAATCTCACAAATCCGAACCTTAGGGGTGGAAATATGGGTACAGGGGAACCTTCCTTCTCTTCCTTACGACCTCGCTCAATTCCCTTTTCTGTGTGACTGCGGGTCGAAGTTTCAGACCTGTTATGTTTTTATGGTTTTCTGCACTTTTGTTATAAGCATTTTGATTTTCTCTTGTCAAAACATCATTAGCCTTTTGTTCATTATACATTTGGAATTTTGGGCTTGATTCTCCACAATAAACACCTCTAAAGAACCCAATGGGAGATTTAGGCCATTCTCGCATTTTCAGCCCTTGTCACAAAAAATGTCCCCGACATTTTGGCGACTACACTGGAGAGTCAAGCAACTAACACAAGAGAAATGGTGCCTCCAAAGGTGTGGAACCAGCAAAGAGATGGTGTTTCTCTCACCAACTTGTCGTTCAAAGGGAAACTGTATCATGCTTTACCGCGAAGAAGAGCATTGTGAAGTTGAGCTTGAAAAAGTTCTATCCTTAGCTCATTGAGCTACTGGAGATGATCCAAATCGTGTGACAAAATCGCTCTAACCTCCGGAAGCCATCCAAGAAGTGAAGGATGGAGGGAGAATCAACTTTCTTATATAAGAAATAAAAATATATATATATATTCCACTCATCTATATATATATATAGCTATCATTCTTATGGATGAAACATCATATATCTCTTGCTTTACATGATATTTATGAAAATTTTTGTTGTAGCTTGAAAATGCAAAAATGGCGAGCCACAAATCCACCCGCGAAGGGAATGACGGTTCCAACCAATGATCAACAATGCAAAGCTCTAAACATCAATTTCAAAACCAAGAACCCTCACGTGTTGAGCATATGGGAACCGCGGGTGATTGACTCATTTTGCCGCAACAATAATTGCACTGTGTGCGACCCTTCGTAGCTGAATATTTTTGGCTTCACCGCTAAATGAAGTCTTCACCAAATAGCTAAACGCCATAGCTAAATGGCCCACCGCAAGGCACTAGATATTCCATATACCAAGCCTTGAGGTAGCAACATACCATACATCAAGTTGTATTGTTGCTGAGTTAGCGCCGAGCATATGGGGGCTGCCGCGGGTGATTAAATTATTTTGGCACAACAATAATCGCTGCTGTGTGCGACCCTTTGCGGCTAAATATTTTTGGCGTCACCGCTAATAAAGTCTTCACTAAATAGCTAAAGGCCATAGCTAAATGACCCACCGCAAGGCGCTAGATATTCCATACACCAAGTCTTGAGGTAGTAACATACTATACATCAAGTTGTATTGTTGCTGAGTTAGCGCCGAGCATATGGGGGTTGCCGCGGGTGATTAAATAATTTTGGCACAACAATAATCGCTGCTGTGTGTGACCCTTTGCAGCTAAATATTTTTGGTGTCACCACTAAACGAAGTCTTCACTAAATAGCTAAAGGCCATAGCTAAATGGCCCACCGCAAGGCACTAGATATTCCATATGCCAAGCCTTGAGGTAGCAACATACCATACATCAAGTTGTATTGTTGCTGAGTTAGCGCCGAGCATATGGGGGCTACCGTGGCTGATTAAATTATTTTGGCACAACAATAATCTCTGCTGTGTGCGACCATTCGCAGCTAAACATTTTTGGCGTCACCACTAAATGAAGTCTTCACCAAATAGCTAAAGGCCATAGCTAAATGTCCCATCGCAAGGCGCTAGATATTCCGTACACCAAGTCTTGAGGTAGTAACATACCATACATCAAGTTGTATTATTGCTGAGTTAGCGCTAAGCATATGGGGCTGCCGAGGGTGATTAAATTATTTTGGCACAACAATAATCGCTACTGTGTGCAACCATTCGCAGCTAAATATTTTTGGCGTCACCACTAAATGAAGTCTTCACTAAATAGCTAAAGGCCATAGCTAAATGGTCCATCGCAAGGCGCTAGATATTCCATACACCAAGCCTTAAGGTAGCAACATACCATACATCAAGTTGTATTGCTGCTGAGTTAGCGCCGAGCATATGGGGGTTGCCGCGGGTGATTAAATTATTTTGGCACAACAATAATCACTGTTGTGTGCGACTCTTCGCAGCTAAACATTTTTGGCCTCATCGCTAAATGAAGTCTTCACCAAAGAGCTAAAGGTCATAGCTAAATGGCCCATCATAAGGCGCTAGACGTTCCATGCACCAAGCCTTGAGGTTGTCACACACCATACATCAAGTCTTTAAGAAGCGACATCTCATAAGCCAAGTTTTGAAGTCATACGAGCGACATACTATCGTTTAAAGCACGCTTAAGCTAAGACTCTCGAGCACTCTCTTCACTAATTCTTTTATATATATATATATCGTTTAAACCATTTTAATCTTTCAAATTTTTAATCAAAATGTTTTTTATAAATCGTTTATGCTATTTGCTTGGCCATGACTATCGCTTACTAATATAAATCACATTTGCACTTAGGGTGAAACGGAAACCTTCTCAGAGCACCCAATGACAAAGAAAATCCGAACTCAATTCCCTCTCACCGAAGCTGTGACACGTTCATGAACGCATACTATGACGAGCTCACGTATCCAAAATCTTTGTTGATCCGTGCACGCCAAACCATGGCATGTTCATATATCTCAAGTCATGACAAGCGCATGCATTCTAAGCCATGACAATGCCTTAATCCTTCTTGAATTTGAGATTATACTTGAAAAGGGAAGTTCAAATGTTGCCATCATCAAGAAAATTGTTCTTGTCACTCAATTTTTGCAATTGAAATCCGCGGCCAAGCCAACTAATAAGGAAAGTTCGCACGCACCTTTGAAGAATGCTTCACTAGAGCTCACTCTAAACATTGATGTCAAACAACTCAAAAATCATAAGCTAGTTGCTAGAAATCCATTCCAAAGATTTTCGAGTGGAATCTTAGTATTGATGTGAAAGCTCGGCATAAGCAGCATAGAGGCCAATGAGAAAAATTGTTGTGTTAGGGATGCAACAACCCTATACCGACGTCTCTAATGCTTAGCCCATCATTGTCCGATAATTAGAAGCTAAGCAAAGCAAAGTATGGAGTCGTTGTTTGCGGTACCATGTATCTTCGACAAAGAGGCTAACTGAAGTGTGGGAGAAAAACTGTGGTGCTGGGAATGAAACAACCCTATACCGACATCTTCGATGATTTGCCTATCATTGTCCCAAAATTAGAAGCCAAGTTAGTTGAGTATGGAGACGCTGTCTACAGCACAACAAATCTTCGACAAAGAGGAATTATATTCTACCCTCTATATAGCAAATGAGGAACCCCATTTTTGGAATTCATCTTGAAGAAATATGGTGAGTACTAAGGGAGAAATAAATCCTACCAATAACTCTTGGCAATGAGATACCATTGGTTTGGCATAACAAAATTTGCTAAAGTTGCCACACTTCCAAGTGCACTCCAAGCTTATACACACACACACCATATAAGCCTTCAAGACGTGAGCGCTCCATAGCCTTTTATACTCGGGGGCTTGAACTCATCGGACCTATCCATTCGCCCTTAAATGAGTACATTCGGGTCTTTGCCACCACTAAATAGTTCACTAAGTGGGCGGAAGCAATTTGACTCAAGAAAAGCGATGGGAATGGTTGTAGCCAAACTTATCAAGAAGCATATCATTTGTTGCTTTGACATCTCGTTCATAAGCAACAATAATATGTCTCGCTTATACCAATTTTCGAAGGCAAGCCCTATGAAATACTAGGAAGCTAACGAACTATCATGTTATCCAAGCATGGTGAGATCCCTACATGCGAAGGTGCAATGCCTTCAATAAGGTGGGGAAAGCCAACGCTTTCTTCTAATGAGAAACCTTGTGAAACAACCTTATACCGACATCTCCGACGCATAGCCTATCACTGTTCCAAAATTAGAAGCCAAGTTAGCTGAGTATGGAGATGCTGTCTGCGGCACAACAAATCTTTGACAAAGAGGAATTATATTCTGCCCTCTATATAGCAAATGAGGAACCCCATTTTTGGAATTCATCTTGAAGAAATATGATGAGTATTAAGGGAGAAATAAATCCTACCAACAACTCTTGGCGATGGGATACCTTTGGTTTGGCATAACAAAATTCGCTAAAGTCGCCACACTTCCAACTGCACTCCAAGCTTATACGCACACACCATATAAGTCTTCAAGACGTGAGCGCTCCATAGCCTTTTATACTCGGGGGCTTGAACTCATCGGACCTATCCATTCGCCCTTAAATGAGTACATTCGGGTCTTTGCCGCCACTAAATAGTTCACTAAGTGGGCAGAAGCAATTTGACTCAAGAAAAGCCATGGGAATGGTTGTAGCCAAACTCATCGTAAAGCATATCATTTGTTGCTTTGACATCTCGTTCATAAGCGACAACAATACGTCTCGCTTAAGCCCTATCAAATGGCTAGGAAGCCGATGAGACGTTTTATTATGGCGATACCCCTACTTGTGAGAGCATGACTAGCCCTCAACAAGGTAGGGAAGCCAATGCGTCCTCAAAGGAAATCCCTACCGAATAATTAGGAAGTTGGCGAGATGTCATATCATTCATATGTGGCAAGACCCCTACTTACGAAGATGCAATGTCCTCGACAAAGTAGGGAAAGCCAACATTTTCATAAAGGTAGGCCTTACGAAGTGGTATTGAAGCCAACATAACATCTTATAATTCAAGCATGGCGGTCCATTACATGGTGGACATAATCATCCCTAAAACATTATGGGAAAATCGACACAAAAAATCACTATCTCATTGCCACATGGTAATTTTCTATACGCGAGGATAAAATCCTTCCTCAAGGAATTAGCAAGCCTATGTATGTGAGAACGCAATCGCCCTATGAAATAGTGACGAACAAATGCACAATGAGCCGCAATGCACAAAAACGCAGCCCATATGTGGGGGCTTCTTGAAACTAACGAAATAGCAACCTAATACATGTCGAGAATAAGTCGACTACCAAGCGGTGAGCCAATCTTCAATATATATGAGCTGCTGTATATGAAACCAAATCTGCCCATCGATAAAGCACTAAAAAATGGTGCACAGACAGCGAGACGTGCACTTAGCCAAAGCTTGTTCGCAAAGACATGGCAAGCAAGCAACATGTCTCCCGACTTGCTATTGCAAAGGCAAAGCCATATTTACAAATTATCCAATCAACCACAAGTCATTCTCAAGAGACTAAGTGCATATAATCTATCAAAATTATGCTACTTCATCCCAAGGTGCACTCAACCGTTCCAAGCAAGCTTTTCTCAACATATTCAAATGGTCACAGCCATACAAGAGTTGTTTTCGCAAAAAAAAAAAACTCATAGCCTATTGAAGAAAGGTAGAAACTCATTCTCGAAGTACAAAATACAAACTATTCACATCCTTGAGGTACAAATCATTCTTTTCATTCCAAAATTCAAATTACATGTTGAGATATCATATATATGTTTCTTTGTACAAAATACAAATTGTGTCTACTAACCATGACAGTACAAACTCAAAGTTTCACCAATATAACTAGACAGGAGCTGGTCTATACATAAGTGGGCTGTCCACAAGGGTGAAATAGAAGAGAAAATGTTTCCAAGGCAATAGTCCATATTACACACTTCAACTAGTTCGAAATTTCAAAGCTTAGGGCTCAATACAAGACAATCGGATAAAAATAAAAATAAAAAAAAAAAAAAAAATAAAAGAAGAAGAGGGGAAAGCAAGAAAGGAGGTGAAGAAAAAAGTTGAAGCAATGTTGTAGTCCCTATCCAACATCACCATCTTTGGGACATTGGCTTGCAGTCGCTCTTTTCTTTACATCGAAGCCGCAAGTGAGAAATGGACCAAAAAAGGTTCAAAGTTACTAACAGCAGCCGTGGTTCCATCTATTGCAGTTCTATGTTGCTGTCCGCAGTAGCTTCAACCTCAGAAAATGATGCATTGGTAATGAGATTGGCTTCGTGGATGAAAGTCCCAGCGACAGCACCACAATTCTTTAAGCCAAAGTCATCCTACAAGAAACCATAGTAAGATTCGCTCAATATACTATTATATGCAATCAAGAAAAGAAAATGAAGAAGATATGTGGCTTAGCAAGTGAGTTACAAAGTTCCCGCTCAACAATGGTGTATCTCCCAAAGTACACTTACTCTATGCAAGACGGCAATGCAGCGCACTCAATAATCCCTATTTGCATGAAAAGGGGTTGGCAATGAGTTTGGACTTCCCACAATAGATTTTATGTTGCCAAAGAAATTTACGGCTTCATTCTCAAACAAATGGAGCTGCGACATTACCACAAGCAAAAGCATCTTGACACAACAACGTTTCATTAAACATTTTTTTTATAGACATGCAACAAAGAGGAATCTCCTACTTGCTCACAAGTTACGCCATTCATCATTTTAGCGTACACAACAGCTATTTTACAAGGCGACCTCTCATGCTATCATGGTCAATCTGGTCTTATCAAGGCCTAAGACGCGAGGGCTGTTATAGATGGGCAATACCACGATCAAATAATAGACGCTCTATGGAATCATTAATAATGGTTTCGCCAACACTCTCCTCATCATCACAACAAACATGAAGCAACAATAATTTGTAACTCTGCATTTGTATTCGCATTCGCCACGATAACACAATACTGGGGGTTGTTAGTGCCAGCACATACAACAACTATATCACACCCTTATACTACATTGCCAAGTGATATTTTTACTCCATTCCATCTCAAATGCACTATATGGCTAGCAATATCACTTATCGCTCGTGCTTACAGCTTCATCGAAACAAATCTTGGCAAATGCAATCTCACCAAAGTCAAAATTACAGTCAGTTATCTACTTATACTACTTTCAACACAATAGCCAACTCAAGATCAAGCACAATTGACCTTCATGTTTTGCAACTATTAGAATCAATGGAGAGTCGACTTCGATTTGAAATTCAGAATCAATTACAATGACTCAACCTTATGGGTCAAAACCTCGCAGAAATTTTGTGACCTCCTAAGCAAGAGCCAACCTACACAATCAACGATAGTATTCATTCAAAATGTCACTAAATACATCCGAGAGATCAGCCAAAAAATAATATATATATATATATATATATATATTA
Source organism: Quercus ilex subsp. ballota (assembly GCA_032727855.1). NCBI lineage: Eukaryota > Viridiplantae > Streptophyta > Magnoliopsida > Fagales > Fagaceae > Quercus > Quercus ilex. Next base: position 77,247,362 of record CM064909.1, read on the forward strand.
ACTCACCAAGGTCAGCATCGCATCCAATTTTATCAAGCTTGCACAAAAAACAGATTCAACATCTTGTCGTTGCATTCGGCATCAATCTCTTACAACAAAATCCTCGCTCCTTAGTGAAGAAGGTTCCTTCCTCTTCGCTAACAACATTGCTTAGCCAAAATTGGTATAGATGTTCCAGCGGCCATGGGCGGCAATCTATCGCAAACCTCCACTATCATCGATGGAACAACTCTACTTTTTGTCGATGGTTTTCCTCTTCCTTTAGCGATGGCACTTCGTCCCACCTAAATCCACATTTTGAACAGTGGACAGTGTTGAGCTCTTCGAATTTATGCTCTCTACCAACAAAGATCTCCTCCAGCCCTCCATTTCGCCGCCATCATCTCACCACCCTTGGATTTCAACAAATGTGAATCAAAGCAAATATTCACAGCTCTTGAAGCGAATAACAAAGAATAGAAGAAAATATGAAAGATGTATTGCTAAGAAGACAAAGTGGTTGAATGCCATTGAAAAAAAAAAAAAAAGAGACAAGGAAGAAGCAAAACAGTGCATTGGCCAAAAAAAAAATAAAAGAAAGGTGGCGTGAGGCTTTTTTAAATCTAAAGACTCTCCACAATTGATATTAGGAGGATTTCCTCCTATACTCCTCCAAGAAGAGAGGAGGAAAACAAAAGCTAAAGAAAGTGGCGTGAAAGCCAATGAAGAAAAAAAAAAAAAAAAAGTAGCGTGTCTTTTCATTGATGAAAAAACAAAGCCACAACTGAAGCATAAAAGAAGTGAACAAAATTGAAAAGTCAAAGACCTTATAAAAGGGAGGAGGGCATTATATATTTCAAGGCAAAAGTGACGTGGTGGATTTAGAGCCATGTACAATTTAAGTGGAGGAAATCTAATGCTACCTGTAGGTCACTAAAGGAAGCAAGTTGCAAATTTCACAAGAAAGCTGCAGGAAGTTAAGCAAATTTGAAAGTTCAAATTAAAGGCCACCTACTTCCTACTGGAGCACATGGAGTGAAATTAGGAGGCCAATCTAATGGAGCAACTTAGACAACCTGATGCCCACGGTATTGACTCAAGTGAAGGCTTACTAACAATATCCAATTTTCCAATCAAAAAAAAAAAAAAAAAAATATATCCAATTTTACTCATTTGGAAAATATTGAAGGACTCCAGACACGCATCAGGCTAGTGATGTGTCAGGCAAACATGAAGTATTTATATAAACGGACTTCATCGACCTGTATTTTCTCAACGAAAAAGAAAACTTTTGAGAAGACTAATTCCCCAAACTCACAACATTTACAAGTAATGAGAAATATTAACTACTCACACGCGTGCCACAAACGCCTCGCGTGCTCGGGGGGCTAATGTTGATACCTATTTTCGCGACACATTTTCTACAAGCCCGATTCAACCAAGCCCAACTTCATTGTGGACTCAATTCATATATTATATTATATTTTATTCTTTTAAAGCATGGCCCAAGCCCATGCGACTTATTGGGGAAATTGAGAAAGTATGATTTGGAGGGTATGGGTCGGTTCCTTTCAGACCTTTTGCATAAGCCCAGCCCATGCGTGCTACCAAGTGGGCAAGGGACACTGGTAGCATCTCAGGCTCATGGAGGAGGTCTTGTATTCAAAATTGTCACCCCAAAACAGCTTTTATGCTCTGTGTAACTATGGCCCAAAGTTTCTGTCCAAACCTTTTTTTTCCTTTAAAAATGGTTGGCTCTCATTGGCCAACTTCAGCTGCTAGCTCTCTCATCTAGTTGAGCCTCCCAATGGTCTGAAACAACTGAAAATGAGGAGCCAATGAGGGTTTAGTCAAGCATTTTCCTTAATGATGATAAAAATAATCATTCCTTTTATCCAAACAAAAGCAAACCTGAAAATTACTACTTGCTTAACACCTTGGGGTCCAAAGCCTTTTCTATTGACCAAAAACCAGTCACTTAGAGCACTCTAAACTCAATATAAATTCCACAATCAGATTCAAAACAGAGGAGGACGTTTTACTCTGAGAGCAACACCTCAAGCTCAATACAAGAGTCTTTCTTCAACTAAAAAAAAACCAGCCACGTTCTACCTATAGACCTAAAACTTCAGAGCAAAAACTCATTTAACCAGTCAACAATCTCACAAATCTGAACCTTACGGGTGGAAATATGGGTACAGGGGAACATTCCTTCTCTTCCTCACGACCTCCCTCAATTCCCTCTTCTGTGTGACTGCGGGTCGAAGTTTCAGACCTGTTATGTTTTTATGATTTTCTGCACTTTTGTTATAAGCATTTTGATTTTCTCTTGTCAAAGCACCATTAGCCTTTTGTTCATTATACATTTGAAATTTTGGGCTTGATTCTCCACAATAAACACCTCTAAAGAACCCAAGGGGAAATTTGGGCCATTCTCGCATTTTCAGCCCTTGTCACAAAAAATGTCCCCGACAAAAGTTTTAAATCAATTTTTTCTTAAATAAATTAAATATTATACATTAGAGTATAACAGGCTTAAAAATATAAAATGGTCTCAGTAATCAGTATAAAACCAACTCAATACATTTTGAGACTTAAGACAGAAAAACTTCTGTGTATTTTATAAAAATATTTAAATTTTAATTAAATATAATTTATTTAACTTTCTATATCATTATTATTTTATATGAAAACTTGCTAATTAAATTTTTGTATTTAGGTTTTATTAACATATCTTTTACAAGTTGTTAGGAAAATTAATTATTAACAATTATTTAGCATAGTCATAACATTTTTGGTAAAATAATTTATGGTTTCAATTAGGTTATATTTCTATTATCTCAATATATATTTTGGACATTTTTGGAGATGGGGAAAGAATGTAAAACCCACTCATAGTTTTTTCTTAAAAATAATTATTATTCTAAAATTTTGGCAGCTTTTTTTTTTTTTTACAATTTTGAAGGCCTCCTATTTATTTAATAGGGCCTTAGATACCTTTATAAATTTTGGGACAGGTGGAGGGGCTCTGGATCAATACTTTTTGCTTTTTTTCAATAGTTGAAACTTGAAAAAGCTTGTTCCATATATATATATATATATATATATATATATATATATCTATATATTAGATAAAAATAAACATCTAAGAGTATAACTTATATAAAATGCCCTATTGTAAAATGTTAAAAAACAAAATGGTTTCTAACACTTGGGTGGATCAAAGAACCCATTTCCCCCACCTTTTTTTTTTTTTAATAATAATTAAGCTCAATACAATTTTAAATTATTTTCATAACTATATTTGCAATCGGTACAAACTTTATAACTCCATTTTCATTCTGAATTTCTTAGGCAAAGTGACGAGCATATCTTCCTCAAAAAAAAAAAAAAAAAGTGACGAGCATATTTTATTCTGCGATTTTATTTATGTTTTGATTCCGATAACAATTTAGTTGCAAAATGTGTAGCTATTGAAACCAGATCCTGTGCTGGTGGCCACAAAACTTCTTGCTCAAAGAAAATTCAAAGACACAGGAAAACAATTCAACATGATAGCAGCTTCTTGGATTCAATTTATGATACATGATTGGATAGATCACATGGAGGATACCAAGCAGGTCTGCTGTATTTACAACACAATTATAACAATTTGTTAACTTTTTGGAAAAATTGACAATGCTTAAATCTGTGAATGTTTAATCTATTGGGAAAAACCATCATAGATTGAGTTGACTGCACCTAAAGAAGTAGCAAACCAGCGCCCCCTTAAGTCTTTCATGTTCTACAAGACAAACGAAGTTCCAACGGGCTTTTACGAGATCCAAACTCGTGCACTAAACATTCGTACACCATGGTGGTAAGAAACTAGTTTACTTTCTTTAACTTAGGGTGTACCAAATTTTAGACAAAAATGCCTAAATTAAATAAGCTGATTTGAACTCCAGCTCTTGCCCTCACCGATCCTATAATAATTTTGTAATTTATACTTATAGAATGACCATTACGTCAAGGGTGCGCAGTGATCAACTTCAAAGTACTATTGAAATATTTGTGATTAGTGAGATGAAACAAGAGAGGAGAGGGAAGTGGTAGTTTAATTAATTTTTACACTATTATCTATAAACCCACCTAGGGCTCTAAACGAACCAAGGTTTGTCGAATAGTGTATGTTCAAGCTTGGCTCGTCAGAAAAACTTAAAAGCTCAAACTTGGCTTGAGCTCGGACAAGTCTAAAAATAATGTTTGAGCTTGAGCTTGTAGGAAAACTGGAAAGTTTGAGCTTGACTTGGCTTATCTTGATTAATTAGACAAGCCAAGTTCAAGTTTAGTATCAAACTCAAACTCGAGCTTAGTTAAGCTTTTGAACATGAGATCTATGAAAATTACATTATCTTGATAATGCTTAAATATCAAAAATTAAGAGAAAAAATGAAGAAAAGAAAATAGCATACTCATTTTATCATGTGTTTAATCCTATGTACTTGGCTTATTTATGATTAGCCATTATTCAAATTAAAAATTTATATAATTAAATTCATTCTTATATCCTACCTTGTCTACAGTTTCAACAATTGTTCAAAATACAATTTTTACATTCACGTTAGATAGTGAAGAACTAAAAAAGTACTTGTTTGTAATTATTATGAATGGGAAAATACTAGTATATGTTATAATTTGACATTAGATGAGTAATAGGGAAGGATCATATGTGACCCACTTAATTAATTTATTTATTTTTAAATGTAACTAAAGTCTATAAGTGTTTCTTGGATAATTTAGAGGGAAGGAAAAAATTAAGGTAATGGGTAGTGGTCTCATGTTGGCCATGTCATTAGATATGTGTAATGAATATATTTAGCTAACATATAAATTTATAAATGAGTTTATACTTGAATTGTTTTGCTTCAAGCCTTGTAACTTATGAGCTTGTTCGTAAACAATTTTTTTTTGCTTGAGCATGACTTGTTTATTAAATGAGTCTAAAATTAAGGTTCAAACTTAGCTTATTTATAAACAAATAGTCACGAATGAACTTTTTATCGAACTGAGCTCGAGTTATTTTTGATAGTTTGGTTCATTTATAACCCTAACAAGAGACTGAGCCTAGGTCCTGTGGAAAGTGTCCTCTACCCAAATGAAGAGCCTTCTGGCGTGGTTGGTAGGTGTGAAAATAGAGATGAAAGAAAATTTGGGTAGGTGGAAGCAGTTCACCCGAACTTACCATTTTTCTCCTTCCCAATTAGAGAGAAAAGAGGATAGAAAATATCTTTGAATATGAAATTACAAAATTACCCTTATTATCCAATTGTTTCAAACTATAGTAGATTAGTAGGAGGATAATAATAATTTGATTTATTTACCCAAAAAAAATATAATAGTTTGATTTTTATCCTTCAAGCCTTCTATCCTCTGTACCAATACACATGATGGAATATGAACTCAGACCCAAAAGATTCCCAATTCCATTTCAAATTATCAAAAGCGACAAATAATACCCCCTTCAACAGTTCACTTGACATGACAAGACAATACAAAAAGAATCCTGCAAGTCTCAATAGTACACAGTACACACCAAAAACTGATGGCCAAACCCCTAAGCACCACACAAACAACCCCAATTGAGATCCTTTGGATCCTAGAGGAATCCAGTCCATTCATTACTTGTATTTTTTTTCACCAGTCTCTTTCTTTTTTTTACCAGTTTTTTTTTTTTTTTTCTCCAGTCTCCACCTTGCTTTAATGAAATTAGTGATACGTACTTCTATGACTATGAGGAGTTTCTTCATCATGAATCACAGCATTCCGATCCTATGTAACCGTAGATTATAAACAATTGCCCACCATGCTATTAATCAACAGTCCTATTTCACTATAGGAGTGAATCTGCAACAAGGCAGAGACCTATATATATATGCTAATTCTCCAAATCCTCTTAGCAATGGGGCATTCAAAAAAATATGTGATCTCTGCATTCATCACTACAACTCCTATAGATAGAAACGACAGGTTGTATCTCTTGTTTAAACCCCATTTGAGCATTCTGTCCCTGGTTGGAAATCTGTTCTGCAAAACCATTCATCCAATGAATACATGTTTAGGAATGGTGTGAGATTAAACCAAAAAAGCTTCCACCGGTACTACACCTCTAGTTTTTTATTTCTGAGGTCATCCTAATCAGTGGCGACTCTAGAAATTTTTGTTCAAGGAATTCCTTAGAAAGTATAAATTTCACAATCTTATTTCTTTTTAGCCTTTTAGGTAATTAGGTTTGATTCAATGTTATTAATTTCATTCCGTAACAGCCGTAACGGCTAGAAAATACTGTGTCGGTACAAAAACCAGAACAGTAACCCACCCTATTCTACTTCGGAAAAAATTTCGGATCATTCTGGTCTATTTCGGGTGTTTCGAGGTCAGTGGCAGAGCCAGAAAATTTTTCTAGGGGCAAATTAAATATAACAAAATTATTGAATTAAAAAAAATTCAAGACCCAATAAAAATTTTTATTTTATGAATTAATATTTTAGCTTAATAATGTTGTGTCCTACGTTTTTTTTATTGTATAAAACTCATTTATAATTTAACCACTCAAGCCAAAATATAAATGCAAACAACAGTACATTGTAATAACTAATTATATATAACGATATTTTATAATCCTATATATTATTATATAACAGGAACTCAAAAATATTATAACATATTATATAATTAAAGTGAAAGACAGAAATCCACACTTGTCAAATTTACAGCCACAAAAATGTCATTCTCACACTCAGACACAGTATTTTGAAGTGTTGTACTGCAGTAACACAGCACACAGAGTTATACAAAACACATAGTTATAGAAAAAAAGAAAAAGAAGGTAACAAACACACAACAAGAGAGTGAGATAAAAAATGAAAAAGATACCAACGATTCATAGAAGGGTGACTGGCGGTGTGGAGGACTGTCATGGAGAGGCGGTGTGATGGGGGCATTATACTCCCAGTAAATGTAAGAGGAGATTTGTTTTGCTCTTTTGTTCATTTATTAGTATTATTTTTTTCATTGGTGATTTGGAATTTGATGGAGAAGAATAGGGTTTTTTGTTAGTATTTGGAGGGTGGGCTGAGGAATGAATGGGTTTGCTGGGCTTGCACTGATCAGTTTTTTTTTTTTTTATAGAATCTTTGGGTTTTTGTTTTCAGTATATTGGGCTTTTTTCTTTCTTGGTGGGCTTGCCTGTTACAAATTTTTTTTTTTTTTTTTAGATTTTAGTTCAAAAAAAATTTTGGCCTTTTTTTTTTTTTTTTGGCTTGAAAGTAGAAAAAATAAATTTTTTATTTTATTTGAGGGTGTTTTTAATTTCGATTGAGGATGTTTCTAATTTTTTTTAAAGGGTAAACAAATAAAAAAAATTTAATTATTATATATAATTTTTTTTTTAGATTAGGGCGTTCCTAGAACCACCCCAACATGAGCGTGGCGTCGCCACTGATCCCAATAGCAGTTTTAATAAATAAATCACTCGGATTTTGGTAGTAGTGTTTAATGAAAGGCAAACTATCCGATTAATTAATGGGAAGACGCGCGCACATGGGAAGCCAGCATGCTACTGTTAACCTCTCTTGATTTTGCGTGAGAAAATGAAGAGAACCAAATATGGTGTAATGCTGATGCATGCATAAGACTAACAATCTACTATGGATAATATCAATAAATTAATAGTTTATTTTCAATAATGGATAATTAGTTGATAAATTATAAAACCAAATTAACTAATATTAATCCATTTTTTTAAAAACAATTCTCAAAATTGGTGTTAAACTTATAAACACATTAACCCCTAAATATTAAAAAATTGAAACACAATTAAATAAGTTTGCCACATGAAAATGTTGCTATAGGCCCTTGGAAACACTGCAATAGACCCATTGTTTTAAAACGTCAATATAAAACTTCCTGAACGCAGCTATAGATATGACTATAGCAGCGTTTATAGAAAACGCCACTATAAGGTAAGTATAGTGGCGTTTTTGACAAACGCCATTATAGACCCAGTTTTTTGTAGTGCCAACTACTGAATTATCAAAAAAAAAAAAAAAAAAAAAAACAGCCAGTTGATTCAGCCGTATAACACAGTGCACTATCACTCAATCGGTATTGATCATCAATTAATCAACAAAATAGGATGTTCCACCCCTTCATATTGTGCATACATAAGCACAACCTTAACAGTTAACACGGTAAGCCAAAATGCACATGATATCAAAACGAGCTCAAACTTATCAATATATTTGAGGAATAATCATTCAATTCTTCCTCTACTTGTAAACTTCTTAATTGTAACATATACATATTTGATATAACGTATTGTTTAAAAAGTAACCAATAAAAATAAAAACAAGATAACATTTTTAACAATTAGAAGTTCAAATATTCAAGAAAATCAAGATAACAGAAAACTAAGCAATATAAAGAACGAACTTCCAATTGTTGCACAAAACTCTCACGAATAGATATATCAACAAACCAGGATGCTCAACCCCCTCCAAATGTGTGTATATAAGCTTGAATTAATTTGCCAAAATTCATCAATATCGTAATATATTATTTTAAGATAAACAAAATTGTCGTGGAAGTAAAGAAGAGACACACAAAACTGGCATTGCCGGTACAATGCCTTAAGGTTATACAACTCACAGCATCTTGATTAAGTACTAACAAAATAGAAAGAGGGTTTTCAAATATAACAAAATCATCCAACAACTTACCACCACTTCTTGCCAGTGCATTTGCATAGTTGTTTGCCTCTTTATATATAGGATTACTTCACACGGCATTAAGAATCCTGCTCAGAAGGAACCAAGAATCATCAAGAGGAGAAAGAGAAAGCCCATCTCTATGACCTATGGAGAGGGCAAAACCCTTAACCCACTCACCAAGATGATTGATGATTCCTAATAATAAGCCCACCCCTACCTGCCAAGCCATGATTCTCAAGGGAAAAGCCATCAGTATTTAAGTTTGATTTGTTGACGTTCTAAAATAATTCTTCACCTGAATAAGCTTAGAGCATCAGTATCCGGCCTAGTATAACTCATAATATGCTATACTTTAACATCAAAGCACAAAAAACATGCATTACTCGGGCTTTTTATTGTAAAATTTTTCACAATCTTGCTACAATACCGTCTTACTTGTATGATGTTACTTTTAACATATTGTATAATATTTTTTTTCTCTCTCTATCAGCCACTCAGTTCTTTGTCTCTTTTATTTTTTTATCTGATTCTCTCTCTTTCCTTCTATCCTCACTCCTTTCTCTCTCTCACGTCTCTTTATCTCGTTCAAAGCTTGCCACCAGAGCTGGGTTGGATTCGGAATGGCCACGGCATGGCGGAGATCGGCGTGGACACGGCATGATTACAGCATGGCGAGTGGGTTTCGATGGGTTGTTCGATTTTTTTGTTATGAATTTTTGACTTTTGGGTTTGGATGGGTTGGATTTTGGATTTTGATTGGGTTGAGTTGGATTTGGATTGGTTTGTTGGGTTGGCGTGGTGAGCTGTGGTGGTGGTGTGGTGGGCAATGGGTTGATTGATTGTTTTTGCTATGGGTTTACTTGGTTTTGATGAGTATTTGGTAGGTTTTTTTTTTTTTGGGTTTTTGGTTCTAATGGGATTTTGGTGGACAGTGGGTAATGGTGGTGGCGTGGTGGTGATTGCGTTGTTTGGTTGTTGAGAGAGTGACAAAGAGGCCGTGACAAAAATTAGAAAGTGAAGAAAGATAGATAATTTGTTTATTATTTTATTGTATAATTTATATTATTTTAATGTGTTGTATTTTAAAATAAAAGTTGCGATGTTAAATGTATTGTAAAATAGTATGGTATAATAGATAAAGTAACATTTGAGATGGTAAAATATGATATATTTTAGATACTGGATACTAATGCTCTTGTACAATCTAAGTCATGTTGAAGTCACATTACTTATCATCATTTATATAAACTCTTAACATACTACATTCTTTGAAAAGAACGTACAATTTGTTGTGAGTTTTTAATAACTTATCCACTTTAACACCCCTCATGTAATCCAAGAAAAGCTGAATGCAATCCCTGAAAAGAAAATTTAATTTGTAACTTAGGGGTTTTTGGCTCTATGTAAAATATTTTCAAAATGTAAACGTAAAAGAAAATATTTTATGTAATGCATGGATTTATCGAAATTGTCAATAGGCAACTTTGGACATCTTTGCTACAATCCAAACTGCCACATTACTCTTTCTGGATGGAAATAATCCATATATGTTTTTTTGAAAGACACTATGGATGCAAATAATTATCGTACGATGTCCAAACAATCTACATTTCCAATTACAATGATTATGTTATAAATTTATAATCGATCAAGACAATTACTTTAGTAATAAATTAATAATTGATGAATTGTGACAACATATATCACCTGTTTATTATGATGTGTGTTATAATTAGAATAGTGTGCACATAGAACGTGTGTTGGTGTTTGAGTAAAAGTTCTCTTGGCCATCCACATAAACGCAATAAATGATTGCCATTGATTTTAAGTTTTAGAAGTATTAAAGATAAATGTTATAATATACAATTTTGTATAGAATATAGAAAGTCAATAATATACCTACATCCAAATGGGTCATCGCCATTTAAATTCATTGGATTTATTGGAATTGGAGTCAGATATGGAAGAGACACCCAAGCCCATAATTTTAATACGAAAACAAGGCCCACAACCTCCGTGCTTTTTTTAATAACAACAGAACACATTTCTTTATATATAGAAAAGCAAGGGTGGCACTATCCCAACTATATTCCCCAACTTCACCAAAGTTCGCTAATAGTTAGGAAAAGCAGCAATGCAATTTACTTTGGCTCTTATTTCCAAATAGTAAAGCCAAAATCTAGAACATGTATGCCCTAGCATACTGTTGGATTGTTACCAAATTGGCACACTACTAGGTTTGAGAATGTATTGCGTACCCAAGTTAATTTAAGGCTGCCATAGTCTAATGCTATTTCAGGGAGTCTCCCCAAGTAAATTTTGACAACTGGTTCCCAGTCCAAATTAGTAGGCCCACATACTGCATTGGCAACAATAAGCAATCCTGTCATGATTGCTATATCATGTAAGATGATCGTCATTTCACAAGTAGATAGGTGAAATGTATGAGTTTCTGATCGCCACCGCTCCACCATAGAAGTGATAAGACCCCAATCAAGATCAATATGCGGTAGGCAGGTGACACGGTATAGTTTACATTTATGCAAATATAGGGCAATACACTCACCTAATTGCTTGGGAAGTGCAAACCGTTGGCGTCGCGCTCATAAAGTGAAAACCTGAAATTAAAAAAAAAAAAATGTACAATGTTATATTGGTAATTTCAAATTTATTTTCATGTAAATTGAATAATTGTAGATATTATTAGAACATTAATAAATTTTGATCTCCCTACATACATTGCAGATATCATTAGAGATATAATGTTGTTGGGTTAGCAAAGAAAGATCAAATGGTCTAGGCTCCATTTCGAATATCTCCTATATTAAATGCTACAATGAGTTAAAAACGAATGAATATGAAGATACTTTGACAATGTTTATTACCTCCATATCAGTAGAAAATTGTCTATAAATCAAACTAAATTAAACTTTTTTTTTGGGACAAAGAGAACCTCTATGATTTTATAGTAATATGAAGATACTTTGGCAACAACCATTACCTTTATATTAGTAGCAATAGTAGTGGGTTCTTTTTTTCTTTTTTCTTTTTTTTTTTTTTAACTAGCAAGTTATTTTTGGCTTTTCTGTTTTGGTATTGTACTCTAATTAAAATAATTAAAAAATAAAAATAAATTATAATGATGTGTACATTTTTGAAACTTGCAAAGTTCATCTATCAAAATTATCAAAAGTTAAATCAAAGTCAAAAGTTTCGATTTTATATTATGTGTGCGTTTTCTTAACGTGTTGTTTGCGTTTTAAATCTTGGGTACCACAGCATTGTTCACGAACCAGCCAAACTTGTGAAAAACGCAAATTATTTTTGCTATACAGTGCGTTTTGCAGCAACTGAGATATGCCAACAGATCAATTTTTATATTTCTCACTACAGCGCATTTTGAGCAACCCTCTGTTCCAAATACAGTGTGTTGAGTAACAAATATATTTCTCCTACTTTCTTCTTTCTCTCTGCTGTGCGAGATACGCGATATCAATGTCTTCAATGCACTTCGTAAATGCTCTGTCCTTTTCCTCTTCAATGAACAGCACCTACCCACCAAATTCGAAATCATCAAAATAGAGGAAAGCAAATAGTTCTTCCTCTAAGCGGAACAAACACATGAGTACCCCTCTGTTCTTCCTTCACTCGAGTCCGCCTTCTCTTGGATGTGAATGTTGTTGCTGCCACTGTGGGCGAGAGACGTTGCATTTATCTGTAAGTTGTATCTAAACTTCTAATACTCTCTAATGTGTTGGTGTGTTCTTCAAACATTAATTTGGCAGAAATTTCCATTAATCCAATATCACCCTGTTCTTGTGTTTAACTTTGTGTGTGGTTTTTGTATTTTGTCCATGAAATTTATCTATGGGTTTCTCTCTCCTTCGTGTAATTTTGTGTGTTTGTCTTCCTGCCTATATTTGTATTTGAACTATGTGAGTTTAATTTGCATTTTTTCATATGGGCATGTAACCAATTATGATATGCATACGAACTGTTTGTCGAAATGCCTCAATGAGTATAGAATTCCATTGTGGCAAAAATGGTTAAGGGGAAATCGAAAGACACTGGAAATGATGTGAGAACTGAGTGGAAAGATTCAATGGAACTAAAAGCTTTTTGTGATTTGTGTGCTGCTCAAGTCCTAGAAGGCAATAGGAGTGGAGGATTTTTAAGAAAGGAAGGGGTTGATGCAGTGATTAAGCAGTTGAGTGAAATGTGCAAAGTGGTGTCTCACCTGTAGTTTAAAAAAAAAAAAAGGATCATCTGAGAAAATCTTGGAGGATATGGAAGCAGCTTATTGAGTGCAAGACTGGGTTGGGTTATGATCATGACACAGGGAGGTTTGATGCCACTGATGAGTGGTGGGGATGAAAGCTTAAGGTTAGTTTACTTTACATAATTGTGATAACTTCAACTGTCTACAACTATATTGTGTTGTAACTATTGTTTGTACACATGTAGGAATGTCCCCAAGCAACAACTATTCGCAAAAAAGATTTGCCGAATATTGCTTCCATGGAAATCATGTTTGAAGGCACGGTTACAAGAAAAAATGCATTAGTGGTCAAATACCAAAACAAAGCACCGAACGGTCTGGGCACTCCACTAATAGCAAAGAATGCGTTGACCCCCAATGTCAGCCCTCTGCGGATGATGACCCAATGGATGTTGAAGGCCCATCATTGTCGAGGACAGGACCGACAATGAATAAGGGAAAAGGCATAGCAAGAGGTGTCCACCTCTTCAGGGGAATTCACAAGAAGCGTGGTAAAAAGCATTCAATTGTGTAAGAGATGCTCAACTCTTGGAAGAATATCTTAGATGTTATCATTGAAAGTAGAAGTGTAAGTACTCGTACACCATTTGCTTCCGTAGCGACTGCTGAGGTTCAAGCTGTTATGGACATGGTGTTGAGTCTTCCTGGGGTGCAACCGAGTGATTGCCTTTTGTTGAGAACAAATTTTTCACACCACATGACTTCATTTCATTGGCAACCCATACCACATCAACATTATCATAGATTTTGGAAAAACCTTTTTTAAAGCCCAAAATAGCCAATATTTACACAAAAAGGCGTCAAAGCCCATTGTTCAAGCTTATAGCACATTATCTCGTTTTTGGCTCATGATCCCAGCTCATGAGTCTCATCGGGGGAATTTTGGGAGTCATGGTTTGGAGAGCCAAGAAGTATGTTCAGTAAAGCTCCAGTGGTTCAAAATTGATAAAGGAAAACATGTTGCTTGGCATGTCCTCCCCAATTCCCTAAACTCTGACAGGTCAGTGTGCAATATGTAACATTTAGTAAGCCTCTCATATCACATAATACTTAAAATGATAAAACTCCCCATACACTTTACCTAAAAATTAATGTCCATCATATAATATAAGTTTAAATATGTAATTATATCATTTCATATTAATTATATTATTATTTTCATTTAAATCAATCCCAAGTACATGGCTAAATATATATTAATATCTCATATCAAGCATTAAATGCTCTCCTTACTCTCCAAGATTTGGTTTAAATACAAAGAGACCATAATTACATCTCTAAAACTTCATTAAATATCAACCAATTAGTTTATTACTTACTAAAATTATATATGGACTAAACATATAATTTTTCAAAAGATGAAACTTCGCCAAAAATACTAACAACAACTTCAGCAGAAGCTGCAACAGCTACAGCAGAAGTTGCAATAACTTCAGCAGCAACTGCAATAGCTCCAACAGCAACTTAGGTAGTTGACACATGTCTTAAAATGATATCATTTGCCCATTAATGCCTAATGTTAGCAGCTTGCTGTCATACCCAAAGAAGTAAGGGTCTTATAAATGAAATTATACCATTTTAAGCTAAGCTCCTTAGCCTCCAACTATAATACCAAAAATAGGAAGGTCCAATAAAGGTTATCTTACCATTTTCAGTCAAACCATAAATTTAATGCCAAATATTTTCCTAACAACAGAAGATGTCATTCAGATGACATCATCCAGCAGCTACTACTGTAGAGCTGACAGCTATGACTAACAGCGGTAACAGTAGCCACAGCAGCATTAAAGTCTCAAACTTTCTTCTTTTGGCTAAAAAACAAAAAAAACCCACTAATGAAACCACTTATTTTGTCAAAGACTTTTCCTTATTACTAAATTTCCCTTCAACTAATTATAATCTAGTTACATACTTGGCTCTATATAAAGATGACCAAGCTACACACTAATTCAACCACTATCCATCCCTCTCTCACCCCTTATTCTGAAACTTCATTCGCTTTGCAGCCATATCTCTAAACATCTCCATGTCTTTTTTCATCTCTCTTACAAAATCTCTCTTCTTAGATAACACCTATTACACACACTACTACTCATCTCTCCCACACTCTAATATTCTGAAACTTCATCATTTTGCTGAACAAAAACACATCTCCATCTCTTTCTCTTACAATACATCTCTTCTTAGAAAGCAACATAACCCATGACATAATACAAAAAACCACTCCAGCAGTAACTATAAGCTCATGTATTTACTATATTTAACATTCACATTATATATCCCATACTTCCATCTATTTCACAACTACATTCCTCAGAAACTATCTATGCATATTTCTCACATATATTTCTAATCTATCTTACAAATACCATATCTCACAAAACATATATATATATATATATATTTCCTATTATCTCTATATATCATAAAAGATGCCAAACATTTTTCCAAAAACATATTACAAAAGCCTTTCTCATGAAAGACATATGAACATCAATACTAAGGCCTTTCTCTTAAAAGGCACAAAGACTTCATATTAAAGTCATTCTCATTGAAGACATACATTTCTAATACTTAAAACTATTCTTATGAAAGACACAAACTTATAAAATTAAAAGCCCTTCTTATGGAAGACAATATCACTCATACTTGACTAAAAATAAAAAGAGCATTACATGGGGAAAATCATTTAAGTCCAAGATTATAGTGACAAACTTAACCAATCGATGCACACGGCTGGACATGTTCTCTCTTCCTCCAGTTGCACCCGTTTTCCCTTTCAATCATGAAGTCATCATGAAAGGACCTATAATATCATACCGCACCGCTGGACTCACTTAATCATGCTTCTGAAATATTATGTCCACTGCTATTATACGGCTGGAGTTACAAACTATGAAGATAAGTCATTATATTTTTATCTTCAAATTTATATTATTAAGTATATTTTATTCATTATCATTATACCACTCGACTAATGTTATTATACCATTAGAATGGTATCAGCTCACTAACGCTATATGGCTAGAGCCACAAATCATATAAAGAATGAAGTGCTGCTACACAGCTGGAGTCAGAAACATAAAAGATAAGTCAATGTTTTCTCCATCTTTGAAATTACATTATTAAGTATATGTTAACACATTACCATTTTACCACTGGATGCAAATTACTTTAATATTATCTCACTATTTAATAAACATGGATTCACTAATGCTTCATTAATAAACATATATATATTAATAAATTGAATCCATATCACTATCGGACATGTATTATTTGGACATAGACCATTGATGGACATATATTACTTGGACATAGACCATTACTGGACATACCTTATTATATTTGTTAGGTTTTAAGTACTTAGGAACTAATGTATTAGAACCCTAATATGTATTGTTGGCAAAACATGATCAAAACAGGTTTTTAGTCTTATTTTAGACTTGCTCAAAGTATGTATTTTATGTAAAGTTAGAATCGAGTTACTGTAGAATTCATTGTACAATTCGGTTTGGCACGATCGATCGAGAATTAGACTAGACCGATCGAAAGTCGGGCAGAATGTTTTTTCTGCAGAATTTCCAACTCAGCCCTAAGCCTATATGACGTGTAGGGTTTTATGTTCTGCCCTAGGTATAAAAGGGAAACCCTAGCCATGTTTTAGAGGTTGCTCTACTTGCTGTGTGTGTGAATCTCTTGTGAGATTTCAGAGGTGGTTGCCTTCACACATGCTTCGGAGTATCAAGAAGGAGAATTCATTGAGAGCTTGATGATCATTCAATTGTTGCACTAATGAGTTTAAAAATACACAAGCGAGAGTGCTTGTACTTGCTGAAAAATCCGAGAAAGAAGGAGTTCGTGGTCTGGAAACTTGCACGTGGTCGTGTCAGTAAGTTTTCTACATGAGGTAGTAATAGGATGTTAGTGGTCTAAGTCGCTATTGTAAAACTTCGATTTTTTCATAGAGGATTCAGTTTTACCTTGAGGATAGCTAGGTTAAATCCTCCCCAGGTTTTTTACCGGTTTGGTTTTTCTGGGTCATCATATCTTTATGTTCTTTATATTCCGCACTTTACATTGATATAATTATATGATTGTATTAACCTAGATTTGTTTAATTTGGACTAAGTAATAACTTGGCTTGTTAACTAGGTTAATCTAATTGTGTTTTAAGGGGTCTAAAAACAAACAAGTGGTATCAGAGCGGGTAGCTCTCTTATTGTAGATCTTTTGATCTCTGAGCTGATCCTTGACCCCTGTTATCATGGAACACGGACACTCTCTTGTTATTCCACCTCACTTTGATGGGAATAACTATGCTTATTGGAAAGTAAGGATGAAAACATTCCTTAAATCTATTGACGAGAGAGTTTGGAACTCTGTTGAGTACGGATGGGAGAAGCCCACTACTCCTGTAAGTGAGTGGCAAAATTCTCAGAAAGAAGCAGCCGCTTTTAATAGCAAAACTATGAATACTATCTTTAATGCTGTTTCTATGGAAGAATTTAAAAGAATCTCTAATGTTGAGGTTGCTCATACTGCTTGGAATATCCTCCAGGCTGTTAAAATTAATAAGTTACAGCAATTAACATCTAGATTTGAGAGCATTAGAATGTCTAATGATGAATCCTTTGATGAATTTTATGCTAAACTTAATGACATTGTTAATTCTGCATACAACTTGGGTGAAATCTATGATTAACCTAAAATTGTTAGGAAGATTCTTAGATCTTTAACTGAAAATTTTAGACCCAAAGTGACTATCATCACTGAGAGCAAGGATGTGGACTCCATCCCTGTTGATGAACTTGTAGGATCTCTTCAATCCTATGAGTTGGACCTACCCAAAACTAGCAAATCCAAATAAATGGCTCTTAAGTCAGTTGATGATGTTAATGTTGGTGGATTTGATGATGAGGTTTGTGCTATAGAGATTGCTTACCTTGCCAAGAACTTTAGGAATTCCCTTAGAAACAACAACAGAAGGGCAAGATGTAAGAACACTGCTGAACCTAGAAATTTCAGGAAGAATGATCCCACTAAGGTTAACAACACTGAAAAACCTAGAGAAAAAGTAGGTCAATCTTCTAATAATTCTATGGGTCCTCAATGTTTTGGATATCAAAGGTATGGTCACATGAACTCTGAACGTCCTACATACTTGAGGTCTAAGGGTAAAGTTATGGTTGTAACCCTTAGTGATAATGAAGTTTCCGATGATGAGTCTAGTTCTGACAATGATGGAAACTTTATTGCTTTCACTACTACTGCTATAGTCAATGAAAGCTTGTCTGTTGAAGAGAACCCTTTTGATGGGGAACTCTCTGAGGATGCAGATCTTTAAGAAGCCTACAATAAACTTTGCAAAGTTGCTACAAAGGATGCTATGAATGTTGATCTTGGTTTGAAGAAAATTGCATCTTTTAAGCTTGATAAGAAAAATTTGCTTGTGAAACTGTTTGATGCTAATGAACTTTTGAACAATTTGAAAATTGAGAATATACTTTTGCTTGATAAAGTTAAGAATTTTGAACTTGAACTATCTGTTGCTAGAGAACAATCTATTAGGTCTGCGAGCTCCAAACTTGATCACATGCTGAGTGTTCAAAAGTCTCCCTCTAACAAAACTGGCTTAGGTTTTGTAGAAAGCATCTTTGTGCCTATACCCCATTCCACAAACTTTGTTCTTTCTTCTTCATCTGAACCTCCTGTGAGTGAGGTTGTGAGTGAGACTGTTAAACCTATAAAGGTCACACCTCCTAGGAGGACTAGGCTTGATCTGAAAGAGTCCAAACCTAAGGAGTCTACCCTTTCTAAGGACAAGTTGCATGGTAAGCCTGCTTAGGTTTGTCATTTTTGTGGAAAGTATGGGCACATTTGTCCAAACAGTTTTAATTTGCAAGCTACTAAGTGAGCAAATAAGCCAAAAGTGTCTGTGCCTCAAGCACAAGATCCTATGGTACTTATTGGTGAATTGGTAAAGGCTCTTAACCTTTATTCCAATCCTGGAGTTAAAAATCACTCTAATGTGAATAAGAACTCCAATGCTCGAAGTGGATCTAAAAAGTTTTGGATGCAAAAGGCTCAATCTAATTGAATCTTTCTGACATGGTCCTTGTGCTTCATTGCACTACCTTTTGTGACCATTGTTATTTGTTGTTTTTTTTTTTTTTTTTGTTCCTTTTTGTTTCTAGGACTTGCATTGCATAACATTCATGCATTTCATTCTAGGACTATTTTTGTTTCTTCTCTTCAAAATAAATAAATTAAAAAAAAAAAAAAGGGAAGTAAATTGTGTTTTGCATTATTTTCTTGGATTCGAAATCAAGGTTGACCAATTTATTTTTGCATAACCTGTTTATGTACCTTGTTTACTTTTGATGAGTTTATTTCTTGCACTTTATTAGTTTGAGCTTTGTAGTACATGTTGTGTGGGAAAAATGTTTATAGGTTTTGATTACTTTATCTTGATCTTGAAGTCACTTGCTTTTGATTGTCGGACTTGATCCTTTTGAAAAAGGCATAAATAACCATCTCACCACTATTTACTAGCCAATCATGAACACCTTAGTGCATATCGTAAGATTTTGTGCTTGAGAAAGTGTAGCACAGGCACAAAAAGAACATAAGGTTTAAATGCTAAAATTGGTGTGTACGTTATTGGACTATAATTAAATCAATAAAATAAAATTGGTGTGTACATTATCCCGGCTATTTTAATAAGTTTCTGCTCAATTAAAATTAGTGTGTACAATATGAGGCAAATCAAGAAACTTACATGATTGCAAGCTTTTATTCTAGGAGATGTGGGTATTATATGATGTAACTCTTTAGGTGATAGTCTCTCTCAAATTCTATGTGATGAATTTTGTAGATTTTGAGCTTGATTTCTATTTACATATCACCTCACATGTATTTCAAGTTTTTGCTAGTTGCACACACTACACAAGTTACTCCTTGCTAAACTTTGTACATGTTATGATGCGTAATTTTGGTTTGGCCAACCAAGTTTGAAAATTCCTTGAGTTTTATGCAAAACATGTTTGATGCTTGAAAATATAAGGGTCTTGATTGAAAATCTTAATTTTGGGAAATCTGGGTTCAAAACATGTGTTTTTGAAAAGCATTTCATCTCATACTCATGCATTTTATTTATAAAAATCGATGCTTTGAGGAGTTTCTACGTAAAAATGCTGTGATTTTCAAAAATCTGTTCTTTTCCAGAATTTTGACCAATCGAACCTGTTTTTCGATCGATCGAAATTGCGATTAAAAATTTTGGTCAGCCTCTGTCTGTTTCGATCGGTGCTCGATTAGTGTTGGACCAATCGAAACATTTTCAGCGGATCGAATCTGTTTTTTGATCGATCAAAAATCGTGTAGAGAATTTTAAAAAAAATTGATTTTCACGTGTTCAAACTCACTTTTCCAAAAGTTTTTCAACTTTTTCTCTCTCTATACGACTCGGTCGAGGCTCCAATCCGATTTTTTGTCGTTTTCCTCCATTCTTTTTGCAAGGTTTTTCTCTCTCAAGACTGGTAAGACCTTTTTGCCCCTGCTTTTGCTTTTATTTTCAAGTTTCATGCATTAAATCATGCATTTTGGGGATAAATTAGAACCAATGGATTTATGGGATTTTTGATGATTCAAGCTTCTTTTCTTGCAATTAATCAATAGGTTTTTGTTGGGGGACGTTATAAACATGATCTATGGTGTTTAATTTGATCAATTTGATGTATTGTGAGAAATTGAAAATTCTAGGGTTTGAAACTACACGGTTTGGAGATTTTGTTCAAATTGAGTTTAATTGATGAAATTGGCTTGTTGGATTGATTAATTTGATCATTATAAACTGTTTTCTAACTTGTGTGATGATCAATTGGTTAATTTAGTACAAATTGAACAAATGGTTTTTCAAAATTTTGGAGTTTTTGTTATAAACTCTATGCTCAAGCCAATTTTATGATTCTAAACTTAAATTGAACTTGTTATCACTGCATTAGAGCATGCATCATGACATTTATCTGTTCATGCATCATATAGATTGTTATTTCTATTTTTTTTTTTTTTTGGCTAACTTGCAGTCTGCCATTGGTTTTTCTTTTTGTTCTTTTGGTTCTTTCTCTTATGTCTGTCCTTACCCTAGCACCATGCCTAGGAAGACTAGAGTCTATAGGGCATCCTCCTCTTCTTCTACTCCTTCCTCTGTGGGCACCTTGTTTCGGAGTGAGAAAAGCTGAGAGCTTTATAAGACTTTAAACCTTAAGAGAAAGATTTTGGCTAAGCGTAAGGTTTTGTTAGATGAGCTTGATCCTGCCATTGGGGCAAACTTTGAGCGTCAGGGCTGGTTGCCACTTTTGGATATTGATTATCCTCCTCTAGCTACCCTGATTAAAGATTTCTACTCGAACCTCTCTATCCACATCTATGATTCCAACACTTTGGTAAAGATTTGGATATGAGGTGTGGAGTATACCATTACTCCTATGGTAATGGCTGATGCTCTTAGGGTACCTATGGTCCAGCATCCTGTTTATCCCTATGATAAATCTTCTCCCTTGGATGACATCATGTCTTACATCATTGGGTCTTCTATCTAGTGAGGTTCTGATCCTCGAATCACTACTGCTGAGCTCACCAAGTTATACTATCTTTTCTTTAGGATAGCGTGTCATTCCTTGTGGCCTATTTCTCATCTGCACACTATTCCTTCAGAGCGATGTGCATTTTTGTACGCTCTTGTTATAGATGCTTCTAAAATATTGTCCACTGCTATTATACAGTTGGAGTTACAAACTATGAAGATAAGTCATTATATTTTTATCTTCAAATTTATATTATTAAGTATATTTTATTCGTTATCATTATACTACTCAACTAATGTTATTATACCATTAGAATGGTATCAGCTCACTAACGCTATACGGCTGGAGCCACAAATCATATAAAGAATGAAGTGGTGCTACACAGTTGAAGTCAGAAATATAAAAGATAAGTCAATGTTTTCTCCATCTTTGAAATTACATTATTAAGTATATGTTAACTCATTATTATTTTACTGCTAGATGCAAATTACTTTAATATTATCTCACCATTTAATAAACATGAATTCACTAATACTTCATTAATAAACATATATATTAATAAATTGAATCCATATCACTACCAGACATGTATTATTTGGACATAGACCATTGATGGACATACATCACTTGGACATAGACCATTGCTAGACATACTTTATTATATTGAACATGAACTATACCACAGCTGAATATGGACTATTGGACTCATCCCATTATTGGACATTTGATATCGAATTAATTATTTTCTAATATTGGACATCACTTAATATACATAATAATGATGTTCAACTAATCATTTAATCAAAGCTATTCAATTAAATATATCATTTATTTATTTCAACAATTATCATGATTCTAAGAATTTGGGCTTTACCGATTTTGTATGCTTAAAAATGCACCGGAAGCCATTAGTCTATGCAGTCCAATGTCAAGTTCCGAGTTGCACTCCCAAAAACAAATCTGGGATTAGCAAAGTCACACGTCCAGTAGAAGACACATGACTACGAGCAAAAAACCGCCCCCGACACCTTTATATGTTTAGCTCCTGTTTTTTCATGAGAAACCAAGAGGCTAAGCACATGTTTGTAGCACAAAGTCATTCTAAAGAGTTCCAGTTGAAGTGGCTAGGGAAATAGTACCAAAAAACCTTGAGCTTTGATGAAGGAAAAAGAATTGTTTTGATGGGGGTTAATTGGAATAGTGTTGTAGTAATCGAATTTTCTCTATGT
Source organism: Quercus ilex subsp. ballota (assembly GCA_032727855.1). NCBI lineage: Eukaryota > Viridiplantae > Streptophyta > Magnoliopsida > Fagales > Fagaceae > Quercus > Quercus ilex. The sequence goes on from CM064909.1 coordinate 77,270,187, forward strand.
AACTGTTGCTCTTTTTTTCTTTTTCTTTTTTCTTTTTTTCTTTTTTAATTTTATTAGCAGAAACTATTCTTACCATGGGTGTGTATGTAACTGTTGGGTACTTTTTCTATTCTAGTAGTAATTAAAAATGGTGTTAAGTAATGTAACAACCAATTTTCCCTAGATTTGTGTTCTTTTAAAATTCCTTTGTGATGGTCTTATGTTTAGATGTATTTTATGCACTAGTATGTTTCTTTCCAATATTTCTTGGTTTCTTGCGTCTTTACATGTGTTCTCAAAGACAACTTTATGAAAGATACTAAAATGGTTTTGGAGGAGGGCATTGTTTCAGTGGTGCAATTCTAAAACATTTAGACAATTTCTTCAGAAGTTTTACTTTCATTTTGAGTTGAAGGTATGCAGTAAGTTGTTTGGTGGCTTTAAAGATGCTACAATCCCCCCAATATGTTGACATTCTATATTAATTTTATGAATTGGTTTCTATTTCTACCATTTGTAGTTGTTTTGTGCTAATAAATTCTTATTAACGCAACATTTTTGCAGGTAAAAGTTTAATGCACTAGTTCCAAGTCAACAAAATTTCAAAGTAATTAACAAAAGGATGGATTTGCTAAACGACTCATCTGATTCCAAGCACCAATGAGTTTCTATACTTTCCCCTCTAGATTTGAATATATATTTTACTAATCTTCGATTAAATGATGAACTGCTAGAATAGTAACTGTGGAAACATATGCTTAGCTCTATATGGTTATATTAAAATTAACCAATCCAAACCAAATTTAAGAACTAATCCACAAAGCAGAGAAAATCAAAGTTAGCCACCAAAACTCCTAAACCATATAAGGATTACGAAATTCAAGAAAAATTGGTTACAGTTATGGACAACTGGAGATGAATTGGAAATACCAATGATCATAGCTAGATAACTTTCCAATGGCATCTTTTATACATTTTACCTGATTTGCAGTGGTTTCTTCAACTGATTGTTCAGTAGAAACGTATTTAAAAGTATTAATTAAACCATAAATTAATTTGCTTACATAGAGACGTACATGAACAAAATATCAATGCATACAAATCTACAAACAGGGTATGAATGGGTACAATATATTTTAGGCGAAAAGCACATTTTGGTCCCTAGATTTTCAGGCTATTCCCATTTTAGTCCCTACATTTTATTTTTACTGCTTTTAGTCCCTATCCTGAAAAACGGTTTCCATTTTGGTCCCTGCCATTACATCATAAATGGATATTGCTGACGTGGCAAACGGCATTGATAAATAATAATATTTTAATGTCTACAGTAACCTACCTGGGCACTGTTAGTTACTCCCCGCCCTTAGTAGTTACATGACCCTCCCTTTTTCTTTCTTTTTTGTATTTATCAGAACATAACCCTCCCTAACCTAAATAAAACCCCAAATCATGCCATTCACACCTGAACACACATGACGGCAAGACCCATAGACCATAGATTTGCCTTACCCGTTGCTCATCACCACAAGACCATAGATTTGCACAAAAAAACCACAAATCGGCAAGCACAAGAAATCACAAATCGGCAAGCATAATCACAGATAGCTTCAGAGTGTTTGTGCTGAGCAGATTGCAAGGTTTTATTTCTCTCCAACTCTCTCTCTCTATGTTATGAATGCCATCTGAATCTCAACTGTTGGGTTTTAAGAATTTGGGAATTTTGAGACGTTGTGTTTTATTATTGCTTTGGAATTTCAATTTATCTTTATTTATCTCTCGTTGTGTCTCACTCTCACTCTCACTCTCTCTCTCTTCGTCTCTCCCTTTATAGCTTTTGTAGTGGACATAATACTGACTGTGATAGTGGAATATTATTGGGATTTGCATTGTTTGGCTGTTGTGTGTTGCTCTTGGTATTTGCAGCTCTGTTTGTTTTACTTTTTGTTTTACTTTTGTTTATCAGGGACCACTATATTGACCTTGATAAACCGTGGAATCTTTTTGTTGGTATTTGCATTGATTGTTTGTATTGTGTCTTGCTTTTCAAGAAGTGGCTGGGTCCATGTGATCCCTTTGTCGGTATTGTATGCTTTTTTATTTGTTTATTAGCTTAACAAAGTATTATTAATTTCAAAAAGTGGATATCTCTTTTCATTCTATTTTCTTCCCGTGACTTGCATGCAGGATGGATGAGCTTTTTACTCTGCATGTCCACCATGGTGGGCATTTCATGTGGGACCCTCAAGTGTATGTGGGAGGGACAATTGATATAGTGGATAATTGTGACCCAGATAAGTGGTCAAAAGTAGAGATTGAGAGTATCTGTAGGGAGTTTGGTTACACTGAAGTAGATAAGTTATGGTTTAAAATGCCTGGTGTGAACCCAGAGCACTCAAATTTCCATCAGGTGGTTGATGATGATGCTGCTATGTTCATGACTGACTTGGTGCAGGGATATGTGGAGATTCATGTCTTTGTGGAGCATCCAGTGCATGAACCACTTGAGTTACCTGATAGTGAACTAGAAGGTGTAGGTGTAGATGCTAAGGCCTTAGAGGTTTTTGTTAGTGACAGTGTGCTTCAAAATGATCACTATTATGAGTATGCTGAGTATGGTGATGAAGAGTACAGACCTGATTTTTCACAATTTGGAGGTCATGATAATGCTGAATTTACTAATGTTAACGATGGTGAGCCACCTAAGGTAGATGCTGAGTAGGTTTGTGCTAGGAGGGCTGGCAAAGCACCAGTTGTTGATGACCAAGTTGAGGAGAGTAGTGAGGGTAGTGAGGATGAGAGGAGTGACTTAGAAGAAGAGCCAGAAATTCAACCAATGAATATTGGTGAAGATAGTACTGATAGTTGGGACAATCAAGCTGAAGATGATGAGGTTGAACTAGGACAAATGGGTGGTGGTGTCATGAATTCTGACTATGGGAGTGAGGAGCTGCTTAGCCTTGACGAATCATTATCAAGCAGTGAGGATGGTGATGATTCAAGTCATGATGACATCCCTATTGCTGAGGTTGACAATTCTATTAGGAGGAGCAAATACCCAATCTTTAGGCCAGTAGCCAAAGCTGAGCACCTTAGGTTTGAGAAGGATATGTTGTTCGTCTCAACTAAACAATTTAAAGATGCTATAACTGATTATGCAGTTGATGGTGGGTAGGGTATAAAATTTGTGAAAAATGACTTGGTGAGAGTGAGAGCCCGATGCCAGCCAGGGTGCAAGTTTGTTGCCTACCTTGCAAAGGTGCCAAGGGAGGAGTTTTAGATTGAAAACACTGAATATGGAACACACATGCAGCAGAAGTTATAGAAATCCAAGGTGCAAAGCATCATACATTGGGAAGAAGTTAGTGAAGAGGGTTAGGAGACAGCCTGACATAAAGCTTAAAGACATTCAGGATGCTGTGCATGAGAAGTTTGTGGTTAACATAAGTGCAGGCAAGGCAAGTATGGCTAGAGAGAAAGCTCAAGATGTTGTTGATGGGGCCTACACTGCACAGTTCAACCAACTATGGGAGTACTGTGATGAGTTGAGAAGGTGTAGTCCTGAGAGCACAGTATTGATGAAGGTGCATACTTATAATGATGGTGATTTGGTAGCTGAGCATGGATTGGCAACTGGGCTGCCATATTTTGAAAGAATCTACATCTACCTGGAAGGTTGCAAGAAGGGCTTCTTGGCAGGGTGCAGGCCAATCATTGGTCTAGATGCATGCCATCTGAAGACCAAGACAGGTGGTCAGCTGATGTGTGCTGTTGGCAGAGATCCCAATGATGAATACTTCCCCTTCGCATATGCAGTAGTCGAGGCTGAAACAAAGGATACTTGGACCTGGTTTCTTAATTTATTTCTTGCTGACATAGGAGATGACAACAAATGGGTGTTCATATTTGACCAGCAGAAGGTATGATGGTAGCTTTATTGCTTGTTGAATTAATTGTAGTTTATGGTAGCTTCATTGCTTGTTGAATTAAATGATTGTGCTTTGCAGGGGTTGGTGAACACCTTTGTTGACAATTGGCCACAGTATGAGCACATGATCTGCTGTAGACATTTATACAATAATTTAAGGAAACATCATCCTGGTGTCCTTATTAGAGACCTTTTTTGGAAAGCAGCCAAGGCTACCTATCAGCAAGCATTTGAGAGGGCAATGAATGAGCTAAAGGAGGTGGATGAAGATGCATTCAAATGGTTGCAGCCTCACTCAACAACTATCTGGGCTAGGCACATGTTCAACAGTGATGGCCAGAGTGACACAGTCCTGAACAACACGTGTGAAAGCTTCAATAGCGTGATAGTTAAGTTCAGGAGCAAACCTATAATCACCATGGTATGCATAATTCTCCCTTTCATGTACATTATGATCCATAGACCTGTGTAATTCATGAATGATTAATTCTCCCTTTCTCTTTATGTGCTTGTAGCTTGAATGTATTAGGCTATATCTGATGACTAGATTTCAAGCAAACAGAGAAATGATTATGAAGGTGGAATCTGAGTTGTGTCCTAAGATAAGGAAGAGGCTGTAAAAGGAGAAGTTGGCATGCAGCAAGTGGATAGCATGTTGGGCTGGTCGTATGAAGTTTGAAGTGAAGAATGGGCTGTAGAGTTTCATTGTGGACTTGGAAGAGAAGAAGTGCAGCAGTAGGAAGTGGGACATAATTGGCATACCATGTTGCCATGCCATTTCTTGTATATTTTTCAGCAGAGAAGATGCTGAAAAGTATGTCAATGCTTGCTACAAAAGGACTACCTACATTGATTGCTATGAACCCATTATAGAGCCCATCAATGGCCAGAATATGTGGAGACCTAGTGGACTGCCACCTGTGCAACCCCATATCAAGAGGAGACCTCCTGGTAGGCCTAAAAGAAGAGGGCACTAGAGCCTGATGAACCTAGAAGTCATAGAAAAAATAGAGGACTAGGCATCTCAAAACAATGCAAGACATGTGGAAAATTAGGACACAACAAGAGGAGCTGCAAGGGAGAAGTAGGAGAGAACTCCTCTTTGCCTGGGAGTGCATCCCAAGCCAGTAGGACCACTAGGAGGGTAAATATACTACTTTGACTTAGATATTCCCATTGTTTTGTTTTTCAGTTGGCAAACTATTAACTGTTATTGTGCTTGTGCTTGCAGGCAGCCAAGGATGGTCATGCAAACAGCCCAGCTGTAGGCAGTGCACAACCAGGCTCCAATGCTCAGCCAACAGTACATGGGGCACAACCAAGCTCTAATGATGATGTGACCACAAGTGCACCTCCACCCCCCACTGATAACCAATCCAATCCAAGACCAAAAAGACAGAGGAAGAGAAGTGCAGTCACTACTGAGACCTTGAATGCAACTGGGAATGCAGCAAGATATATGGAAGCAATGAGATCTACTAAAAGATAGCAAGCTGAAGCAGGACCTTTTTTTTTGTTGTGCTATATGTTGAAAGCACTCTTCATATGTTTATGTAACTGCTAGAACAATTGGCATTTTGGTATACTTATACAATGGATGACCAAGTCCTTTTTTTATATGAATGTGCTTGGTAGACTTTGTCCTATATTTTGTAATTATTGTGGTACACCAAAAACTGTCATTGGTGTTAAATATTTTGTAATTATTCTTCCATTGTTGTGATGATTCAGCTTCCATTATTCAGATTTGCTGGTTTAATTTGTGTCGAGCATTACATAGTGTATTACATAGTCATTGGTTTAATAATTCTCCCACTATCATTGGTGTCAAGCATGTCTTTTGGATCAAGCTTGAGTGTATTAGATAGTCAGCCTGTATGCAGGTAATATTCAGTTTAATGTGTTGGGCAGTTTGGTGATTATGCAGGTTGGTGATTATGCAGGTTTGGTGAGCATTGGAGTTTAATGTGCTGAGCAGTAGCCAGTTTAATATGTAATGATGTTAAATGATGTTAAATATGTATGATATATGAAGTAATGTGTAATGATGTAATGATGTATGAATAAATGTAAATTATGCAGGTTTGGTGATTATGCAGGTTTGGTGAGCATTGGAGTTTAATGTGCTGGGAAGTAGCCAGTTTAACATGTAATGATGTTAAATGATGTTAAATATGTATGATGTATGAAGTAATGTGTAATGATGTACTGATGTATGAATAAATGTAAATTATGCAAGTTTGGTGATTATGCAGGTTAATATGTAATGAATGTAAAGAGCTGTCTTTATTTTTTTGGTAATGAATGTAAATTAAACTGGTACTGAATGTAAATTAAACTGGTACTGAATATTTACTGAAGAGCTACCTTTAATATGTATTGAATGTAAATTAAGATTTTTGGTACTGAGTTACAGTCAGCTCCTTTATTTTGAGTGATGCTAAATATTTTGCAGCCAGCTCCTTTAATACATAAAGAGCTGCCTCTTTCATTTTGCAGCCAGTCAACTCCTTTTATTTAAAGATGCTAAATATATTAGAAAATTTACTTCATAAGTTTTAAAAACTGATGTTTCTACAGTCAGCTCCATTTTCTTGCTTGGCAGACTCAAATTGCAGTGTCAAAGTGCTGTGTCAAATTGCTGTCTAAAACAGGATGCTGTCTCAAATTGCACAGTTAATATCAAGTTGCTGTCTCCATTCAAAATTTACAGTTGATGCACAATTAATATCACAAACAAGCCTTTTATCTGTGTATGAAACTAAAAATTTTGTTATAACCCTTTTAAGGCAGGCAAATGAGCAGGCAAATGATATCACAAACAAGCCCCAGGCAAATGAGCAGCCTCTTCTCTCTCTTCCTGTAGCCTACAATGGCAGCTTCAAGGGTCAAAATCCGTTGCCCCTACTCCGAAATTAGAACCTTGCCACGCTCGCAGATTTCATCATCACGCCACTGAAAAAATTTACACTTGCGTCCAACCTGCCACCCAAGGGCCAGATAAAACCCATTATATCTTCAACCAAAATCATGAAAAACAACAACAAATAGTATTAGTAAATACAACCTTACCAGAAACTAAAATAGTATTAGCATAATGTTCCAACACTTGTCAGCAACAAGCCGAGTTTGTTAGCAAAATACAAGAAAACCAATTTAGCAGCAACACTCGTTAGCAAAATACAAGAAAACCAATTTACGTTGTCAGCAACAAGCCGAGTTTGTTAGCAAAATATAAGAAAACTAATTTAGCAACAACACTTGTTAGAAAATACAAGAAAACCAACAGGCCGAGTTTGTTAGCAAAATACAAAAAAACCAATTTAGCAACAACACTTGTTAGCAAAATACAAGAAAACCAATTTATATTGTCAGCAACAAGCCGAGTTTTTTTTTTATTTTTTATTATTATTTTTTAATTTAAGAAAAGAAATTCTGGGTTCCAAAGACAAGAAAACCAACTTGGGTTAGACTAATGAAAACTAAGAGAAATAAAAGGGCTGTAAATGAAAGAGAGAGGGGTTAGACTTAGACTAAAGGGATTGCAAGATTGAAACGAAAATGAAGAGGGAAAAGCGAAAGACTAAAGGGAAATGAAATTCGAACCTGAAGTGCTTCCAAAGTTAAAAACCCAAAAACTATATAGAAATTTAAAAACATTACACGAAACATTTACCCAGGAAAATTTTAAAAACCCAGAAAAAATTACTACCTTACCTAGTAATTTGGACACCAGTAGAACCTTCTTCCAGGGTTGTCAGGTGTCCACGAAACGACCAAAACGGGTTTCTCCGAGCAGAAGCATCAGGTTGGGCCCCTTTTCCTCAGGCTTCCACTCGATGACATCGAGCTTGAATCCATGGAAAGCAGTTGATTTGAAGATGGTTTTCGGCTGTGTGGTGAGCAAGGAGCAATTGATTTGAAGATGTTTTTGATTTCCTGACTGGTGAGGGACTTCAATCTGTGTGGTGACTGATGAGCGAGGAGCTGAGGAAATTTGGGGGTTAGGGATTTCTATTTGGCATGATTTGGGGTTTTATTTGGGTTAGGGAGGGTCACGTGAGGGACACGTGACTACCAAGGGTGGGGAGTAACTAACAGTGCCTAGGTAGGTTACTGTAGACATTAAAATATTATTATTTATCAATGCCGTTTACCACGTCAGCAATATCCGTCTATGATGTAACGGCAGGTACCAAAATGAAAATCGTTTTTCAGGATAGAGACTAAAAGCGGTAAAAATAAAATGTAGAGACTAAAATGGGAATAGCCTGAAAATGTAAGGACCAAAATGTGTTTTTCGCCTATATTTTAAATAAAAATAAGCGAAAATGTCACAATGTATTTAGACTATCAAGCCATGTGTTTGGAGAATTGTGTAATACATTACACACTTAATATGGATATGAAGGTATTAGAAGAGTTCGCTGAAAAGAGTCTGTAACAATGACATTGGTGGTTCTTAATAGTAGAATGTGTAATAAAATGCTACAGGATAGATTTCAGCGCTCGGGTGAGATAGTAAGTCAACATGTGGAGATGGTAGTTACATTGTTAGCCACTGTAATGACAACAGACATTATCAAGCCTGATAATCCTGCATTTCCTAATGTGCCACAACATATTCTTAATTCAGATAGATATTAGTCATATTTCAAGATATTTCGTTAATTTGGTATCTTGACATAATTTTATTCAATTTATTTTTATGGTTATGTAACAAATTTCATAGTTTCGAGTATTTCGAGATGTTTCGGTCAATTTCAGCCGCAATACAAGATTCGACCAGCATGAGTTAAATTATGGGTCTAAATATAGAGAGAGAAAGAGAGAGGTTTTGAGGTATAGGTGTGATGTGGGAGAGTGCTTTGTGTGAGATAGAGAGAAAACAAAAGGAGAAAACAAGTTTAATACATGCTTATCTGCATTTGGCATCAAGACAGAAGCAACGAGTAGGAGGAGTGCTAGACAGTTCTCCATTGTTCTTCAAAGTTTTGAGAGAGACAAAATTTTGAACTTGAAAGAGTTAAGAGAGATTTTTAGAAATATGCAGAATGGGCTGGGGGATAGGTAAGGTAGTAAATGAGAGAAGATATTTAATCAATTTTATTACTTTTTTATTCAACCATCTTTTACTTCAAGTGCTTTTATCTATTTTTTAATTATATTATTGGGATATGTATGGCAAACATGGTGGGTGGCTTATGTTTCACACAATCTCAATGATAAATGTAGTACTAATGAGTTATTCAGAGGAAAAATAAAAGTACATAAGAAAAAAGAGAGAAGAATAAGAAAAAAATCTAATATGATGTTTCTCATCAGTTAATTAAGCATTTTTTTAATATTTATTTCACTAACTTGTATTATTTTTTAACTAAATAAAAAAAAATGTAATACATTATTTTGATGCTAAGACTTAAAACTAAATAATTTATATTATTTGATATTTAGTTATTTACTTCTTTGCATTGCTAAATTTATGTTGTATAAGAGTGTATGTGTGTGTGTATATATATATATATATTTATTTTAGACAACTCGAAAAAAGCCAATACCGAAATATTTTATTCCACTAGACAAACCGAAACGGTATTCATAACATCGGTTAGAATTGCATTTGTGTGATTGATGGGATTCACGTCCCCATGGTCTTACCAGTTGATGAGCAACACCCATACAGAGGAAGGAAAGGGGTCTCAACAACAAATTGCATGCGAGCATGTGATTTTAACATAAAATTCACATTCACGTGTTGGATGAAAAGGGTCAATGCATAACACAAGAATCTTCTTAAATTGTCTCAATAATAAGTGTCAACTTCCTAAAACCTCCATCTAATTTGTAAATATGTAGTTTAATTACTATATTAAAATACATATTATGTAGTGAAAATACTAATGTAATAAACATTCTCGTTTGTTAGAAAGTATTATCTTGTTGATTCGAAATACTCTATGAAGAGAGAGTTCATTGCACCATATAAGGGAGATAAGTACTACCTCCACGATTTTCATATACGCATTCAAGAACGCATTATTATTGTCACAATGGTTCTTCACAATTTTATTAGAGCACATGAATCTCTTCCTTGAACATACCTGAGATGAAAGTGGTTTAGAACAATATCACAACTTTGATATGTGGGACGACTCCACCGTATTATCATATTCTTAAATTCATACACGCATAATAGAAAGGGTAACATAAGTGAAGATGTGTTTTAACAACATCTTCAATATATAAAGACTAAGATTAAAAAATTACAATATCTTAAGGCATATTTTTTACAAACCATCTATATAAGAAAATAATTTCCAATTAAATTAGAGGGCTGAGAAGTGAATGAATTATAGAATAATACTTGTAAGAAAAGGAAAAAAAAAAACGCAATCAAATAATCATAAATATCTTCTAAAAAAAAGATAATCATAAGTAAAAACAAAAGAACAATAAAAAAATAATATAATTTATATATAATAACTACAAGATATTTTTATGCTAAATATTAAATATAACTTACAATACTAGTAGTTCATAATGAAATTGAAAGAGATGCGAATAAAGGATTTATCAAGCAAAATTTTGAATAATAGTAACAGTTTTAATAAAAATAATCACACAATAATTACTATTAACTATAATATATAATGTTTACAAAACATATATACAATAATTTATTTTCCAACCTATAAAAGCATTCACATCAGTGTCACAAATTTAATATTTCAACAAAAATTTATCTAAACTCAACCGAAACAAACGTGCATCAACCTCACTAAATTAACAAAAGTTTTTAAAGATAATAATCTCATCAATACAAGTAGTGAGCCTTTATCCTCGTTACATTAAATTTCAATGTTAATAAAATATTGAGGCTAATACATGTGAATGAAAATAATAAATAACTAAACTAGCAAAACTAAAGTTTTTTAGATTAATTTAGCTAAATATTTGAGGAAATTGATGTAAATACACTAACCACCCTAAAAAGTAAAGATTCAAGAAACTTAATACATTTTTTATACCAAAAGAAATACAAATGTACGATTAACTGTACTAAACAAAAATAATAATAATACAAATACGCATATAACAATAATTATAATATAATTGACAAGTCATTATACATTAGCTTTATCATAAACTACAAAACATATTATGTAATATATCTTGTCCAAGAAATAGATGTAACAATTGATAATAACAGAGTACAAAGGATTAAAAAAAAAAAATCACAATAATACAATTTATGAAGGGTTGAGTTATAGAAAATCTTACTAGGTCCCCTGGATTATTACAATGTTTGTGGTCATATAATAATAATAAATAATAATATTTTGCTAATGCTATATTTTGCTTTCAGTTGAATCCAATTACTTGTTGTTTACTGTGTTCCTTGTGTTTGTTTTTTCTTTAATTTCTTATAAGTTGCTCCGAAAAATATTTTTCTCGTTTTTATTAAAATCTTCTAATAGCTTCATGTTATGAACTGATTCTAAAATTTTTTCTAACGGGCCGTGCAAGTTTACTCTTTGTTTCATTAGTTGAAACCCATTAGGACTATTGAAACTTTCATTTTCTAAGCACATTTACTAATGCTTTTTGCCACAAATCCTAATTAAGTATTCAAGCTGTCTCACACCAAAAATAATATCCTACAAATGGCCAAAAAAAAAAAAAAAAAGACAAATAAAAAAGTTTTTTTTTTTTTTGAGAAACCAGACCGCTAGCCTGGGAATTTATTCAAAAGAAACTAGAGTCAATGAACATCATGAAACAAAAAAGGAGCAATGTCAGCAGGCAGGTCTCCCAACCAAACCTGCACACCCTCAACATAACTAGCTTTCTTGGCTAAAGCATCAGCAACAGAGTTACACAAACGGCTAACTAAATTAAAATCAAAAGACTCAAAAACAGAGACATGTTCCCGAATATCATCCAAAACATTCCCATAGCAGGTCAGCTCGCCCAACCCTTTTCGAAGAGCCTTAATTACAACAGTTGAATCCCCTTCAAAAACCACTCGTGTAAGACCAATTTCTGAAGCAAATTGCACAGCTCTCCTACATGCTAGAGCTTCCAATTCTGCCACCGAGCTCCCAAGAGGAGTGGGAGCAGACAACGCTCCAATCACAGCACCACTGCTGTCACGCAGAACCACTCCCAGTCCTGCCAAATTGGAAGACCGAAAAACTGCAGCGTCGAAATTTACCTTACAAACGTCTGTCATTGGAGGACACCAGCGTTGCGGAGATGGAGGATTAGGAAGGGCTGTTTCAGTGTCCTGTGCAGCCAAAAATTCCTGCAGAAAATTACCAACGCTGCTGCATATTTGATCCACAGGTAGAGCACTTCGCCCAAAATGCAGCGCATTTCTTCTGTTCCAGATACTCCACGCAGTAGTAACAAAAATCTCAGCACGAAATTCATCCGGACAATACATGAACCTGGACAGGAGCTCGCGAAAACAGAGAGGTTGAACCGGAACAGCTTGATGAAACCACTCAAGAGACAACCAAACACACGAGATCTCTTTACACAGCCAAAGAGCATGCACGACATCCTCAGGGTGGTCTTGGCAGAGATTACACTGATCAGCTGGAGCCATATGTCTCCGAAACAAATTGGCCATGGTTGGCAGCGCATCATTACAGGCCCTCCACACGAACATCTTGATTTTGTTTGGAACTCGGAGCTTCCACAGCCCCCTCCAAAATTTCCTTTGATTCTCCAGATTAGAGCCACCTGCAAAAGAGTTTGTAGCACCTGATACAATCAACTTATAGGCGCTACTAGTTGTAAACATACCCGATGGAGTAGGAGCCCAAGCAATGCGATCAGGAGGCCGCCTAGAGCTCAAATTAATACTCAGGATCAACTCTGCTTCATGTGGGAGGAAAAGCTCTTTGACCAACGGAACCTTCCACGTAAAATTGTCTTGGTCAATAAGGGAACTAACTCTGGAATCTTCATCCACCTGCGGCAAGGGAGAAATGACAGGGCAGCAAGCTTGGTTTGGCAGCCAATAATCCCCTTTTATCCGCACTGACTCCCCATTCCCTACACGCCAAATCATCCCTTTTCGAATGACATCTCTTGCACTAAGTAAACTTTTCCAAGCATAGGACCCCACAACCGAATCCCTAGCTTCAAGGATAGAACAATCCGGAAAAAACCTCGCCTTAAATACCCGATAACAAAGCGAGTTAGGATTATTTATCATCCGCCAAACTTGCTTCGCCAGCAAAGCATCATTGAACTTCTCAATTTCTTTGAACCCCATCCCGCCAACCTCCTTGGCTTCACAGAGTCTCTCCCATTTAACCCAATGAGTTTTCCTAGCCCCTCCACTGTAACCCCACCAAAACTTTCGTATCATAACCTCCAATTCCTTGATAAGACCCTTAGGTAGTTTAAAACAACTCATCGTGTACGTCGGAATAGCCTGAATGACTGCTTTGATCAAAACCTCCCTACCTGCTTGAGACAACAACTTTTCCTTCCACCCCTGAAGTTTTTTCCAAACCCTTTCCTTGATAAAGATAAAGCTTTGCTTCTTAGCCCTTCCCACAAGTGCCGGCAAACCCAGGTACTTCTCATATTGCCTAATGGCCGGAATCCCCAAAATGTTCTGAATGAGAGATTGCATATCAGGGGAAGTATTGGAGCTGAAAAAGATATTAGTTTTGTCTCGATTAATCTTCTGCCCCGAACCTCTCTCATAGATAGCTAAAATATCCAAAATCTTTTGGCATTCCTCCTCCTTTGCTCGACAAAATAAGACACTATCATCAGCAAAATACAGATGGGAAACCCTCGGCCCATTCCGACAGATGGCCACACCTTGGATATGCCCTTCCACTTCAGCCGTATGTAACAAACTTTGAAGTCCCATAGCACACATAAGGAAGAGGTAAGGTGATAACGGGTCACCTTGGCGTAAACCCCTCTCTGGCTTAATATTCCCAACCGGTTGCCCATTGAGAAGCACAGAATAAGAGACTGAAGTGATGCAAGACATAATAAGACTAACCAATCTATCCCCCAACCCCAAATGCCGCATGGTTTTCTCCAAAAATTCCCACTCCACTCTATCATACGCCTTACTCATGTCAAGCTTAAGTGCCATATAACCCAACTTCCCTTGGATTTTTCTTTTGAGGTAGTGTAACGTTTCAAAGGCAACTAACACATTGTCTGAAATAAGCCTTCCAGACAAAAAAGCACTTTGGGATTCGGGAATAGCCTTGACTAAAAATTTTTTCAGTCGATTTACCAATACTTTGGAAATTAGCTTATAAACCACGTTGCACAAGCTAATAGGGTGAAAATCAGAGACCTTCCTTGGTTGCTTCACTTTTGGAATTAGAGCAATAAAAGTAGAGTTAATGGATTCGGGAACCACACCTGAATTAAGAACTTTAAGCACCACTGCCGTAACATCCTCACCCACAATATGCCAAAAAGACTTATAAAAAATAGGCAACATCCCATCAGGGCCAGGGGCAGTGAGGGGTGCCATCTGTTTAAGAGCAATCCAAACCTCATCAGCTTGAAACTCACGGTCAAGGCAGCCAGCCCCCTCCTCGGTGATGGCCGGATGAATCCCTTGCAAAATTTCCTCAAATTCCGTAGGCCTAGAAGATGTAAAAATGGAACGAAAGTATTCTTCAACAGCAGCACCCATACGGCCTTCATCCTCCACCCATTCACCAGCACTATTCTCCAACCCAGTTATGAAGTTACGTTTGTTCCGTTGATTTGCTCGACAATGAAAATACCGAGTGTTACTATCGCCTTCCTTGAGCCATGAATTTCGGGACCACTGCTTCCACATACTTTCTTCTCGAACTTTTAGCTTTTGAATCTCCTCCCTTAATTTAAAAATCCTCCTTGGATCAGTAACATAGCAACCCGCCTCCTCTGCATGACTAAGTTCTCGAAGCTTCCTTGCAAGAGTGTTACGTACATGCCCAAAAATTTTTTTATTCCATTCTAACAAACCCTCCTGACAACCCAAAATCTTCTTATTGAAACCCCATACCTCAGAAGATGCCATACGATCACCCCATGATTTTTTTACAACCTCTTCACAAGTGTTATCTTTTAACCACATTGCTTCGAACCGAAAGGGTCTCCCTTTCCTGTAGAATTGCTTGAACTCAGAGTCTGAACACAGCAACAATGGTTTATGGTCAGAATGAAAGGCTTCTAAATGGTGGATTCGGGTCGTCGAAAAACGAAGAATCCATTCAATAGTTGCTACCCCTCTGTCCAAACGAATCCAAGTATTTTGGGCCCCAGGCCTACGATTAGTCCAAGTATACGAAAAACCATAAAATCCAAGGTCCTTTAGATGACAATAGTCCAAAGCATCCCTAAACCCCTGCATTTGTCTTTCTGGCCTATCCAACCATCCCATCTTTTCATTTGCAAACAGAATTTCATTAAAGTCACCCATGCAAACCCAAGGTAAATTAAACCGATGGCTCAAAGTTCGCAGTAACCCCCAAGAGTTTTCCCGGTTGGCAGTATCAGGATCTCCGTAGAAACCTGTGAAACGCCAAGCGTCATCAACTCTTCGATTTACAATAGCATCAATGTGGTTGGCGGAGAAAGTTTGTACATCCACATCCAAGTCGGATTTCCAAAACAAAGCAAGGCCACCACCTGTATTAACACGAGGAACAACAAAAAGGTGGGGAAATTGAATTCTTCTACCAATCCTTTCCATAATGTACTTTTCGGCTTTAGTTTCCATTAAGAAAACTATTTTGGGATCTTTTGCTGTCACAAGGGCAACAAGCTCATCTTCTGTCTGTGGGTTCCCAAGCCCACGACAGTTCCAGCTTAGACAACTCATAATGCTCGGTGGTGCTGTCTAGCAGCCACCACCTCAATATTTTGTTCCTCCTCTCCCTACAGACATCCATGCAAAACTTTTTATTCTCCAACTTGTCCTCGAAGTCTATGCTCATTCGCTTCCTCCCAGAATTAATGGTGTTCTCCCCTATCCCAGCCCCATTTTCTGGAATTTCACCCTTCGTTACCATGCCTACTTCACGGGCTATCCTCTTCCATGCTTTAGTAAAAATTGTTGGCTGCTGGATTGGTGATAAACTGCCAGTCAATGGTTCTGCTATGACTGCATGGGCCATGGGAGTAGATTGATAATCAAACTCAGTCCGAGGAACCTGTGGGACCTCGGCTTCAGAGATAGTGAGTCCCACTATAACATTATCTAACCGGGTTTCATGCATCAATTCAGAACTCGACTTCACTGCTTGCCCAATCTCCACAACAGGTGAAGGACGTTGAGTAGACTCCACCTCATCAGACTCACTGCCCTCCCGATGTGATACTGTACCTTGAGCACCATTAGAGTCAGCTTGCATGGGTGTTCCATCACCATTGCTCCGAGAATGTTTAGGAACGTTGGACTGCTGCTTCCAAGGAGCTTGACGGCGCGACTTCCCTGGAATGACAGCCACTGTTTTACGCACTGTCCTAATAGTTTCAGCCCGCATCCACTCACCATATTCCTGATCTTCCTTTCTCAAAGTCTCCTTACTTCCGAGCCACTTCTCACAATCTCTCTCACTATGAGTTACACGCCCACACCAATAACAAAAATTCGGAAGCCTCTCAAACTTGATACCTACCCAACTCGCCAGTTTCTGTCCCGCCCAAAGCTTACAACATTGAGGAAGAGGCCGCGAAATATCCAGATTAATTCGAACTCTCAGAAACTCACCACCAGCCCCGTCGTCTTCCGGGTCAGCCACTCGTAAAACCTTGCCTAAAGTTTTACCAACAGATTCACCAGTTTCCTGCGACAGAAGATGGTCAGGTACATTGTGTATTTGAATCCAGAACGAGGCCCGAGAATAATCAAGTGAAGGGGCTGACTCTGCATCCACGGCTTTCTGAAACACCACCAAACTCTTATCATAAGACCAAGGTTCGAATTCCAGCACTCGTTCAAGGTCCAAGAAATCCTCAAATTCAAATAGAAGAATATTATCTCCTACGTCTCTGATCTTGAGTTCGCCCCCCGGTTTCCACAGAGGTTTGAATGTACGGGCCACCGCATCAACGTTGATGACCCTTTTTTTTTTTTTTTTTTTTTGCTAAACATACTATAAATAAAGCAAAAGGCTAGCTGAAACAATATCTTAAACCAGAAGGTGTAATAAGACCATGAACCCTATCAAAAAAAAAAAAAAAAAAAAGACCATGAACAATAACATAAATAAGCTAAATATTAAAAATAAATTGCCTTTAACAGCTCATGTCAAGCGCAACCTTATTACCCACATCCTTTGTACCAAAACAAAATTGAAGATAAAATCATAGAGTCAAAAAAGAAAAGACGAACAAAAAAACGAATAATAGAGACTAGAGGCTACGAAGTGAAGGTAATTTTAAACTGGAAAATTACCTTCTTTCGAAATCCTTCCATTCCAAAATAAACGTGTTCTCTTCCAACTTCCACCAAATATAACACGTTGGCTTAGGAGTAAACATTCTTTATTCCACCCCCTCAAACACTTGAACCACCAGTCTTTGCTCTTTATTGCCCAATCCTTCAAAAAATAAAAGTTTAAGCAAGCACTAATTAGCTAAATATTAAGTGCAATATGAAACCCCAATAATCAAAACCTTTATAACTAAAATATTAATACAAATTTAACATGATTTTTGTTGACAAAAAACAAGTTAAAAAATTTCGTAAACTTTTGAAGAAAGAGCAAGGAACTTTCTTATGCAGAATCTAAAGGGAAAGCATTTAAAATTAATAAAATTTTGGGTTAAACAATAATACACATGCTTAATCCCAAAAACAAACCCAATAAGAGATTCTATCTAAACAAACACTAAATATAGATCCGACAAAAATTCAAGCTTTTGGGTGGTACAAATTCTAGTGCATCATGGTGATGAAAACAACAAAAACATAAAGAAACGGCCCACAGATGAGTACCTTTTCGAGCATTGAAAAGGCTTTACCTTCCTTCATATTGCACAATTGAGCCTCACACATATGAAGGCTCTTCTTCTCTTCGAGGTTTTTGGAGGTGTGGAAGATGAGAAAGTGTTGAGGAGTACATAACGAGAGACTCGAGAGTGAGAGGTCTCATCAGTCATCAGTGGGTCGGTGAAAACTGAAAAGCACTGAAGATGAATAAAGAGGCTGTGAAGTGAATGATGAGAGTCTGCAAGATTCGCACGGACTGAAACAAAAGAGCGGGAAAACACAATACAATACAATGGTTAGCGTATTTCCGTAATTTAATTTCTTATTACTTTAACTATACGAAAAAACCAGCTTTTTTTTCTTTTTCTTTTTTTACTCAGAAAGAGAAGATATATTCGGTTTGAAAGAAACTCTAATTGGAGTCATTCGACCTATATAAGAGGAAATAAATAAATTATAAATCTCGTGACTGCAAAATGAATTATTATTAATTTTGGCTTTCACTTGTTAGAAGAGGCGGATTCAAAAATTTTGTTCAAGATTATTAAGATATTTAAATTAATCAAAATTTCATATAAAAAAATTAAATATATCGAGTTATAAAAAAATGAAATTATATAATTTTCTTCTACCAATTTTCATAACGGTAAGTTGTTACATAATTTATATTTATATCTATACTATGTATAAGAGGATTCTCTTTTTTGAACTGGACTTTTATATAGTTCAAAAATATCCTCATTAATGAAGAGTAACTTCATTTAGAAATAAGGTCATAAATGTCAAATAATAAATTTCATTTTGAATTCAAAAAGAGAATTCCTAAAATTTGCGATTTTTTTTCCTTCACGTTCAAAAAAGAAATTTCTACTTATCTCTAAAGTTTATCATTTTATTTGTTTGAAAAATAAAAAATATATATTTATAAATTATAATTGATGCAAATTATTAACCTTTACAAAAAAAAAAACAAAAAAAATCTCTGAGCACGTGCATTAGCACTTGCTTAAAAACTAGTTATATATAAGAGGATTCCTCTCTTTCAATTGGATTTTTATGTGGTTCAAAAATACCCTCATTAATGAATAGTAACTTCAATTAGAAATAAGGTCATAAATGTCAAATAACAAATTTCATTTTTAATTCAAAAAGAGAATTCTTAAAATTTAGGATTTTTTTCCGTCCAAAAAAGAAATTACTGTTACTGTGTATCTCTAAATTTTATCCTTTTTTATTTATTTGAAAAATAAAAATATATATTTCTAAATTATAATAAATGCAAATTATTAACCTTTATTAAAAAAAAAAATAGAAAAGCCTCTAAACATGCGTGAGTGCGCTAATATATATATATATATATATATAAGAGAATTTTTCTCTTTCAACTGGACTTTTATTTGATTCAAAAATGCCCTCATTAATGAACAGTAACTTTATTTAGAAATAGGGTCATAAATGTTAAATAACAAATTTCATTTTAAATTCAAAAAGAGAATTCCTAAAATTTAGGATTTTTTTTCCTTCACATTCAAAAAAGAAATTGCGGCTTATTTTTAAAGTTTATCCTTTTTATTTGTTTGAAAAATTAAAAAAACATGTTTCTAAATTATAAATTATAATAGATACAAATTATTAACTTTTACCCAAAAAAATAGAAAAGCCTCTGAGCACGAGCGTAAGTAATACTATAATAGAATGTAGTATCACCCTTATATATATATATATATATATATAAGAGGATTCTTCTATTTCAACTGGGCTTTTATTTGATTCAAAAATACTCTTATTAATGAATAATAACTTTATTTAAAAATAAAGTCATAAATGTCAAATAAAAATTTTCATTTTGAATTCAAAAAAAGAATTCATAAAATTTAGGATTTTTTTTCTTCACGTTCAAAAAAGAAATTACGGCTTATCTTTAAAGTTTATCTTTTTTTATAGAAAAGCCTCTGAGATACTATAATAAAGTGTTGCATCACCCTTTTATATATATATATATATATATATAGAGAGAGAGAGAGAGAGAGAGAGAGAGAGAGAGAGAGAGAGAGAATGAATTCAAGTAACATCTAATGTAATAATGTTACACCACTTAGTATTTCTTTATTGGATGCAAATTTTAATAAATCCACCAATGGATTAGATTCTCTTCTTATACTCTATATGCTTGCAAAATTTTATGATGATCTAAAATTGATAACTATATCGTTGATCATATGTTTAAATCATAAGTTTTTTAATTTAAAATTGTGCATAAAATATAGGCATTTAGAACGAATAGTAAATGACATCTGATTAGTATAAAACTTGATGTGCGCATTAAAAACATATAATCCGACGGTGTTATTTTTGAAATATTAAAATAATAAAAGTTATTAGGTAGTGTAATATTACTTAAAGTTACACTAAATGTAACTTGATTCCAATTATATTGTTTATATATATATATTAAATTTGTGCTTATAAGCCAATAAATAATTATCAAGTATATTTTATCCTTTGTGACAGGAATTTAGACCCCTTAAACAACCAGATTGCGTAACCTAGATTAATTAGCCAAGTTGTTACTTAGTCAAATTATGCAATTCTAGGTTAAAGCAATCAAACAATCATATCAAGAATAATAATGCAGCGGAAAATAAATGAACACAAGATATGATCACCCAGGAAACCACACGGTAAAAACCTGGGGAGGATTTGACCCACCGATCCTCAAGGCATAACAGAATTCACTATGAAAGAATTGAAGTTCTTACAAAAGGACTACAAGCTCCCCGCTCGACTTCCTAATGCTACCCACCAGTAGAACTTCCTGACACGACCACGCGCAGGCTCCGAATCCACGGACTCCTTCTTTCTTGAATTCCTCAATCAGCTACAAGCTCCCCGCTTGCTTTTCTTTTAAGTTCCAATGGTTGCAACTATGTTGATCATCAAGATATTGACAACTCTAAGTTTATGTGAAGGAAAGCTCCTCAAAGATCTCACAAGAGAGTCACACAAACAGCAAATATGAGCAACAAAGACTTAGAGAGGTTTGGGTACAAAACCCTAAAAATAAAAGGAGGCACAAGAGGCACTCTAATCTCTCTCTCCAAAAGTCTCAAAAACGTTCTAGGGTTTTCCTTATATATAGGAGTGTTTTACTTGATCCCCAAGACGTTTAAGTAGAGTTTGGGCTGAGCTGGAACTCTGCAGAAAACGCAATCTGGCCGACTTTCGATCGATCGAGTCTATCCTTCGATCGATCGAGCCAGGCCGAAATGCACCAATACATCTGCAGCCTCTCGATTCCAACTTTACAATAATTAATCAACTTTGAGCAAGCCTAAACAAGACTAAACATATTGTTTTGATCATGGTTTGCCAATATTACACATTAGAGTTCTAAATACATAAAATCCTAAATCTTTAGAACCTAACAAACTCCCCCTTTGGCAATCCGTGACAAAACACAAATTAAAAGCTCAAAGTTTACAAGTAAACAGCCCATTACAAAAAAAATGCTCATAACAACAAATCCAACCTAACTACTATCCATCAGTTGCAAGTGTAGACAGCAGCTCAATTGAATCAACCTGTATATTTCCTGAAACACTAAACAAAATGCATAAACGCATGTGTGACAGAAAAGAGTAAAACAACAGGTATAACATTCTTGTAAGATTCACACAACACAAAATAAAGACATATATGAATGAACAACTCATAAATATAAGTCAATAAGCAGTGAATCACAAAGCAACAAGAATCAATAAAAATAACATGTATATCAATCAATGTTACTCCCCCTAACATGAATATCTTTGTATTTTCCACACATATCAACATGATTCCCATAAATCAATAATTTCTCCCCCTTTTTGTCACGTATTGACAAAGACAACTCATACAAAGAGTAAACAGTCAACATACGCAATAAAGTATAAGAGAAAATAGAGAATCAAGGGGATGCAGAACAATCCAACTCTATAGAAAATAGAGACAGCTCCCCCTATGAACAACACAGGTGAAAAAAAAACTTTTCTCCCCCTATAAAAATAGGAAAAACAAAACAATTTTTGAGAAAAACAGTTTTGGGGAAAAATAAAGGAGGGGGGGGATCAGCAGCATCACCAACATGATCAAAGTTAAAAACACATAATCCAAAGTTAAAAACTAAGGTGAGGATACACATGAAGAAAAATATTCTCTCTTTCAATAAAATGCAAACATGGCACTATGTGACCCATAAACAGTTGCATGAGTAGAGAAAATATTCGCACATTGATTATCCATCATATCTCTTAAGAAAAATATTTTCTACAGTTCACACATAAAAAAAAGGCATATACTAGAAAGTACATAGCTCAAAAATTAATCAATCAATTTTTTTATCAAGTTGAGTACCCAATGTAGTAAAGTGTATGCATGTTATGTGTGAAAACAATGAGAGATATGACTGCAAAACTGCAAGATGGATACAAAAAATCAATGTAATGCATGTGAATCCTAAACACAAATGATGCACAAAACAAATTTTGGTCAAAAATATAGAAACTGAAAATTTTTCAGTTTCGATCGATCGAGAATCGATCGAACATCAATCGAGTCAGGCAGACTCAAACCAAAAATTTTAATCGCAATTTCAATTGATCGAAAAACAGGGTCGATCGATCGAAAGTCTGGAAAAATTAGTTTTTCGAAAAACAGAGCATTTTAATGCAGAAACTCCTCAAAGCACATTGTTTTATAACAAATGCATGAGTATGAGACGAAAAGTTTTTCAAAAACACTTAAATTTAACCCAGATCTTCCAAAATCAAGATTTTCAATCAATTTGTCCTCAAAGCACAAACATTATACACATTTTGCATTAAAATCAAGGAACTTTTAATTTTGGATGGCCACAACAAAATCACACACAATATAATGTACCAAGTTTAACAAAGAGTAACTTGTGTAGTGTGTGCAACTAGCAAAAGCTTGAGATACATGTGAGGTGATATGTGAATAGCAATCAATCACAAAGTCTACAAAATTCATCACATAGAATTTGAAAGAGACTATCACCTAAAGAGTTACATCCTATAACTCCCACATCTCCTAGAACATAAGCTTGCAATCATGTAAGTTTCTTGTATTTAGCCTCTTAATTATGTGAATTGACATCAAGCCTAATAGTACACACCAGTTTTAATTAAGTGAATTGGCATTAAGTCTAATAGTACACACCAATTTTAAGCATTAAGCAATTAAAGAGGCTACACCTTATGTTCTTTTTGTGCATGTGCTACACTTTCTCGAGCACAAAATCTTATGATATGCACTAAGGTGTTCATGATTGGCTAGTGAACAGTGGTGAGATGGTTATTTATGCCTTTCTCAAAAGGATCAAGTCCGACAGTCAAATATCATATGACTTCAAGATCAAGACAAAGTGATAAACACCATAAACATATTTCCCACACAACATGCACTACAAAACTCAAACTAGTAAAGTGCAATAAAGTAAGCTCATCCAAGCTAAACAAGGTACATAAACTAGTTATGTAAAGATAAGGTGGCCAACCTTGATTATAAATCCAAGATCTATAATACAAAACACAAAAATATTTTTGGTTTTAACAAACTTTATGACCAAAAACAAAAAGCACATATTATGCTAAATGAACAATGCAAAAGCAATGCATGACAGTGCTTAACTAAGCTATAGAGGGTACACAGACAAGAAATATCAATTTCTTAATTAACCCATGAGTACATGTACAAACTAGTACATACTCATACAAAATCAAAAAATAGCTTAGCACAGACTATTCAAGTTTCTCCACAATGTCAAGCATGTTCTAAATCAAGAGAGAGATATCATAACTTATGTAATCCTCAAGAAAAATAAAATAAGACACAAAATAAAATATTTTTGTCTTTTTGAAAATTTTTCAATGTTTTTGGATTTTTTTTTTAAAGAAAACAAAACAACCTAAAAAACAAAACAACCAAAAACAAAAACAAAACATGTCCACAATTAATTGAAAGAATTAAATCAAGGACAGGTTAGCAACACTCACCTTGGAGAATCTTTTCTCACCCATCTAGCACGAGTCTTCGGTTTTGTAGGTGAAAATCCATGAGAAGTGGAGTGTATTTGAGAGATAACACCAATTTTCTGAGAGAGACTGAAATCCTGGAAATTCCTTTCACAAGCCAACAAGCTCAAATTTTTCAAAAGAATATAAAACAATTTATGTGAACTTATGGCAGGAGAAATATCATCACAAATCCTAGATTGACATACAGAATGCTTAAATTTCAATTTATGACAATTAGGACGAATGTGACCACGAACACCACAAAAGTGACAAACAGGAACAAATTTAAGAACATCAGTATTCCTAACAGCAAATCTATTCTCAGATTTTGGTTTTTGCCTCAACAAAGAACAGTTTGGTCTAATATGACCAACAACACCACAAAGGTGACAGGTAGGCACAAAAACAAATTTCTTATGCTCCCTAACAGTAGGATTAGATATAGGTTTAGAAACTTCAGCGTTAACATCAGAACATTTACCTTTGTCTAACCTAGCAAAATAAGCCTTTTCTTTATTATTCCTCTTAAAAGGAGGGATATAAACTTTTTCAGTTTTAGGCTTAAGAGAAACAGAAACACTTCTGTTATCAACAACAGGTTTGGTATTAGATAAATTTTCCAATTTAGCTTCAGCCTTAGCTAACTTTTGTTCCAAACTTTTCATCTTCTCATCTTGAGAGGAAATTTTATTTCTCAAAAAATCATTCTTTTTATTAGACTCATCTAATCTAACAAGCAATTCCTCTTTTTCAAGATTAGTCAATTTTAACTCTTCTTTAAATTTCTTAGCAATTTTCAAGGATTTAGATAATTTCTTACGAAGAGTTTCAAAAGCATCAAAAAAATCAACAGAAATAACAGTGTCCTTTTTATTCAAAACATCACAGACATCAATAAAATCAGCAGAAGCATGAGCAGAAAGACACTTCAAATTATCCATGACAACAGGGGTCAAGGATCAGCTCTTAGATCAAAAGATCTAAAACAAACAAAGAGCTACCAGCTCTGATACCACTTGACAGGAATTTAGACCCCTTAAACAACCAGATTGCGTAGCCTAGATTAATTAGCCAAGTTGTTACTTAGTCAAATTATGCAATTCTAGGTTAAAGCAATCAAACAATCATATCAAGAATAATAATGCAGCGGAAAATAAATGAACACAAGATATGATCACCCAGGAAACCACACGGTAAAAACCTGGGGAGGATTTGACCCACCGATCCTCAAGGCATAACAGAATTCACTATGAAAGAATTGAAGTTCTTACAAAAGGACTACAAGCTCCCCGCTCGACTTCCTAATGCTACCCACCAGTAGAACTTCCTGACATGACCACGCGCAGGCTCCGAATCCACGGACTCCTTCTTTCTTGAATTCCTCAATCAGCTACAAGCTCCCCGCTTGCTTTTCTTTTAAGTTCCAATGGTTGCAACTATGTTGATCATCAAGATATTGACAACCCTAAGTTTATGTGAAGGAAAGCTCCTCAAAGATCTCACAAGAGATTCACACAAACAGCAAATATGAGCAACAAAGACTTAGAGAGGTTTGGGTACAAAACCCTAAAAATAAAATGAGGCACAAGAGGCACTCTAATCTCTCTCTCCAAAAGTCTCAAAAACGTTCTAGGGTTTTCCTTATATATAAGAGTGTTTTACTTGATCCCCAAGACGTTTAAGTAGAGTTTGGGCTGAGCTGGAACTCTGCAGAAAACGCAATCTGGCCGACTTTCGATCGATCGAGTCTATCTTTCAATCGATCGAGCCAGGCCGAAATGCACCAATACATCTGCAGCCTCTCGATTCCAACTTTACAATAATTAATCAACTTTGAGCAAGCCTAAACAAGACTAAACATATTGTTTTGATCATGGTTTGCCAATATTACACATTAGAGTTCTAAATACATAAAATTCTAAATCTTTAGAACCTAACACTTTGAAAAATGTGTTGTGGGAGGACGAGAATCCGAGAACAGGGACAAGTAAAAGAAGGCCAATGTCAGATGAACAGACCTCGAAAAGCACTGATAGCAAATCCTCGGGAAAATATAAACAAGTCATCACAAGCACAAGAAGACTACAATACTCGTGTACCCCGAGGATATTGAAGTGTCCTCAGAAGGGCCAAGGACTAGTTCTGAAGACCATCGGGCACAAACCGATGAAGAGGAGGAAGATTTGTCGTCAAGCAAGAAAGAGAAGAATGTAGATAAAGTACTCATCACCTTCGCATTCAATACTCTAAACCCACTTAGCTAGTCGCATTAATGAGGAAATGACCCATGAATAGTGTCATCACAGCTCATAGCCTAGTGTAAAAACCTTCTAGTGAAGCTCTGATAGAACAAGTATCAAGGAAAATGAACCCTAACCCTACAAGTGGAATGCCAAGATAC
The DNA here is from genome assembly GCA_032727855.1 of Quercus ilex subsp. ballota. NCBI lineage: Eukaryota > Viridiplantae > Streptophyta > Magnoliopsida > Fagales > Fagaceae > Quercus > Quercus ilex. The sequence continues at coordinate 77,296,547 of CM064909.1, forward strand.
AACCTGGAAGACCATATAAGGTAGATAGGCTACTGTGAAGAGGGGAGAAAAAAGATCTGAGAAAAGAGAGAAATAGAGAATCATCATTGTACTCTTAGAACAAGTGTAATTTGTATCTTAGACCAATTTCGAAGAACATAATATAAGCAACCTGAGGATATTGTTAACCAATTCTCATGTCTCGTACTTAGCATTTATCCTTTCATTTATAGCTTAGTTCACTTAAATAATGGTATCAAATGTTGATTGACATCACATCTCTATAAAATAATTGTATGAGGAAAAAAAACACAAGTTTAACTTATTTTATCCCGCCACATGTGCTTTATAACTAATGATTAGATATCCATTAATTTTTCGAAGACACCGATTAACAAGACTCTTTATTTATAAGGAAATGATAGTTGTAAATTTTATTTTTAAAAACTTTTAATTTTTACAAAATCTTTAGTTTACCTTAGAACATTTTGTGCCTGTTTGGATAGCACTTCATCTCATTGAATGTAGCGTTGCGTTTTCTTATTTCACCTTTCGATACTTTTTTTTTTTTTAACGCATGAACAGTAAAATTACTATGCAAGAGACATTTATCACTGTTCACGTAATGTAGCGCACTGTTCATGTAATGTAATAGCACTGTTCATGCATTAAAAAATATTAAAAATGGGTCTCACAGTACTATTTTCACATTTAAAAATTATTTTGCTACAGTGTTTTCAGCAACAATCAGTTTTCAACAATAATAAATTGTATCCAAACAGACCCTTTATCTTTTTCTTTTTTTTGAAATATTGTAAATAAAAGTAAAATAGGGTGTGAAAGAGAGCATTCAAGAGAATTGATTGTCTCTGCCAATTAAGATTTGCACAGACGTGCAAGGCAGAAAGCAAAAGATAACGGAGGTTGGAAAATTCTTAGACACTTCTTAAATATGGAGAAATTATTTCATTATCTCGTATTATGAGTTTTATTTCTCTGCAATTAAGAAGTTACTAGGAACTTATATTACTGCATAGCCACTACTTGCTCCTTGATAGCGTTGGTCAGCCTCACACTCGTTGGCAAATCATAGTTTCGCGTTGGTCAGCCCGTTTTGTTAGCCGACGGACAGGCGTTGTTTGGGTGGTCCCGCAATGGAGTTTCCCGAGGAGGTGGTCCCGATAGCAAGGATACCAGTGGTTAGTAATAGTTCCGCCAGTAATTATTAATTGCTTGGAAGTAGAATGAATATATTTAGTAGCTCATCATCTGTTGCTAATGCACACTTAGGTCAGGCACACACTAATTTGAACATGGAAAATGATAAGATAGTCAATTCAGAGGAATATAGCATTCAAGATATAGATAGAAATTTGTTAGATTGGAACAAATGGAATATACCAACTGAAAGAATTGATAAAATCTACAGACAGACTTCTTTTTCTAAATTATCCTTTTTGACAGATTACACTATAAAAACTGTAGAAAGAACTTATTCTTTATTCAATGAATATGAAACAATTCAGTTATTTTCAACAGACTCAATCGACAGACACAAAGAAAAATATGCATTTTTACATGTTGGTTTAGTACAGGTAGCTGTAAAACCATTAACAAGAGAAGCTTTAAACACAAGTATTCTACTTTGTTTAAGAGATGACAGACATTTAAGATTTAATGATTCACTCCTAGGAATGATGGAAACAAGTTTACATAATGGACCAGTATATTTTAATTGTTATCCTAATTTTGGTTTAAGCCTAACTGACAGAAATATTATGGATGCTTTAACTTTGAATATAAAGACAAATGGTTATTATATGAAAGAAGGCTCAGAACCTTTAGCTATTATTTACAGAATTTATTATAAACTCATGAAAACCACTCTAAATCCTGAATCTATGGTGGAACCCTCTCCCAAAGGTCATACTCTCCTTCTCCAAGCCTCAACATCAAATAGTAGACTTCGTGTACCCCAACAGATACAATGGAAAGATATAACCCTTCCTGAAAGATGGCAACTAGAGGCCATTGCACCCACACCAAAGATAGAAAACACTGAACCAGATTTTATAGCCCAAAAGACAGATGGTACAGTTATCATTTCCTTCAATAGTAATGATAGACACACTGACAGCCTTATAAGACCTAGAAGTTCTACAGGCAGAAAAACTCCTATGATGTTTACCCCTAGAAGCTCCTTTTCCCCTAGAACACCTTTTTCTGATTCTAGACCTTTACCTCCCCAGAATCTTCCCCCAGCTATAAACCTTCCACCTATAAACACCAATAGAACCCCAGTAAGAACTGGACCAGCCTATTATCCAACAGAAACCACACAACCAACTCCCAATGTTCACCAAGCCCTTTATGAGCCCTAGCCCCAACCGGATTCTCCTACCCATACAGATATATTAGGATTTACAGATGATAGAGATGATAGACATATTAATGTTTTGGCTAAAGAATTTGTTTTAGATAAAGAGTTATTAAAATATGACTACCTAAAACCTGAAAATAGTGACAGGAAAAACCAATTCTTTAAAGAATATAATGAACAAGAAAGAAATGATTTAAAAGCTAAATATTATGAAATGGTGACAGACTTACAGACACATTTTAGTTTCTTTGACTTTTTGGACTATTATAACAAAAAGATAGGTGTTATAGAAAAAACTTTGTCATGGACGAAGACAGAAAATCATGAGAAAGTCTTTCAAACCTATCCACCCTTTGAATCAATCATACTGAACCAAAACAGTGGGGTCCAAGTGTTGGCTACTCCAATCAAAAGACCTAGTCTAAGTGATGACAATAAGAACCTAGATAGTATAATTCAGCAGAATAACTATACTAATACTTATCTAAAAACAATTGGTCAAAAGCTACAAGATATAGAAGACAGAATAACACCCTCTTCCACTTCCATAAAGAAAGAAAATGAGTCCAATACTCCTTTATTTATCCCTCATGAGATACCTTCTCACCTTAGAGCACCTTTAAAGAAGCCCAAGACAGAAAGAACTGATAATCTACTTAATGAAATAAATAAAAAACTAGACTTAATGAAACTAGAATCATTAAAGGAGATGGAGCCATTAAAAAATAAGAATATTATAACGCTAGGACGAACTGGCTCTTCAGAGAATGAAGAATCAGAAGACAGCCGATTGACAAATTTGACAGACTTATCAGATGTAGATAATTTAGAATCACAATTTACAGATCAATTACAAATTAATAAATTAGCTTTAGCATCTTCATCGCAAGATCGTAAAAAAGGAAGAATTGATGACCTATACCCCAGAAAGAATTGGTATCCTAAACCCACTCCTCCTGATTTACAATTTGAAGAAAGACATACTTATGTTAATTCATCTTACTCACCAGATTTAATTTATGAATGGAATATTGACGGAATGTCAGAATATGAGATAATAAACCTTTTACATGAAATGACTTTACTCACTAATGTTTATAAAAATCATGGAAAACAAGATCACCAGATAGCTCATTTAATTGTCACTGGTTTTACTGGCCAATTGAAAGGCTGGTGGGATCATTATTTAAATAATGATGACAGAAATGAAATATTATCAGCAGTTAAAAGAGAAACAGATGGAAGTGTTATAATGACAGATAGACAGCCTTCACAGGATGCAGTTAATACTTTAATTTTCACCATAACCAAACATTTTGTTGGAGATCCTAATCAATATAAAGAAAGAGCTTCAGATGTTTTGATTAATTTAAGATGTCCACAACTTTCAGATTTCAGATGGTATAAAGATGTTTTCATTTCAAAAGTTTTAAGTAGAAATGATTGTCAACAATCCTATTGGAAAGAAAAATTTATTGCTGGCTTGCCTTATTTCTTTGCTCAAAAAGTTAGACTTGATATAGCCAATAATGAAGGAACTATAGACTATCCTGGCTTAACTTATGGAGACATAATATCTTCAATTAATAAAACAGGTCTATGGTTATGTAATGATTTAAGGCTAAAAAATCAAATAGAAAAAGAAAAAAGATTTGCTAAAAAAGAATTAGGAACCTTTTGTGAGCAATATGGCTTTGAACCATTGATTGCTCCATCTAGGAAAAGAACAAAAGAAAAGAAAGATACGGATAGATACAAGAACAATAATAGAAGATATCATAAAGGTAGGACTAAAGAAAAGAAAGAAGAGTCCAAAAGAAAGAAAAGTGACAGATATAAAGACATTACTTGCTTCAAATGTGGGAAAAAAGGACACACTAGTAGATATTGTAACTTTCAAAGAAAGATAAATAAACTTGACTTATCAGGAAAAATAAAAGATAAATTAATCAGTATATTAGAACAGACTGATAGTGAGCAAACAGATAATGAAATCCACCAGATAGATAATTGTGATATAACCTCATCATCAACAGAAGCTTCTTCAGATAATGAGAAAATTAAATTATGTAATTGCAATAATCCTGATAACTGTTATTGTAAAAGAAAATTAAAAATGTGTGTTTTAACTAAACAAGAAGATATAATAATAGACTTAATAGATAAACTTTCGGATTCACAGACTAGGAAGGATTATCTATCTAAACTAAAAGAATCCCTAACTCAAATTGACAAACCTGAAATAGATTTGAAAGATTATAAGTCAACCTATAATTTTTCAGAAATTACGGACAGGTTTAAATTCAATAAACCTACAACTGTGACAGATTTACAGGTAGAAATTAACGGCTTAAAAAATGAACTGAAGGAATTAAAATCAGAAAATTTCATTTTAAAAGGTATGGTTGACCAAATAGCTGCACAAGTAATTAGTATAAAAGATAAAATTGAATTTTATAATAAACCCTTGATAGACCCCTCTTCTCTTGATAGACATAAGGGTGAAAGTTCTCACAAAAATGATTATGAAGATGAATTTTTAAATATAATTGACAGAATGATATTCCAAAAATGGTACACTGAAATAACCTTGGTTATTGATAAAGAATTCTCATTGACGGTTATTGCTCTTGTTGATTCAGGTGCTGATATGAATTGTATACAAGAAGGATTAATACCTTCTAAATATTATGAATCAACAACAGACAGATTAACTCAGGCCAATGGTGATAGACTTAAAATAAATAATAAATTAACTAAGGTATACATACATAATAATGGAATCAATCTCAGAACACCTTTCTTCTTGACAGATAAGTTGTCCTCAAAAGTTATACTAGGAAATCCTTTTTTAGCTTTACTTTACCCATTTTTCACAACAGATAATGGAATATATACTAATATTTTAGAAACAGAAGTATTTTTTAAGTTTCTCTTACCACCAATCCCCAAGGATATATACTTATTGAAAGAAATTTCCATCTCAAAAGACACAAGTATTAATAAAATTGCACCAGTAATAGATGATGAGAGTCCTACAAATCCAATGATAGATGAAACTATGCTACCCAGTAGTAGTAGCATCTAAGTACATATATATATATAAATATATATATATAAAAAAGAGAGTTTTGAAAGTCTTGTATAAAAGGGAGTTTTTGAAAGTCTTCCACCCCTTATTGACTAATCTTCTTTTCACTTTTGTATCTAGCTTCCTATTTCACTTTTGTATCTAGCTTCCTACTTCTTAGTCTCCCACTTCTTCTTTTGTATTTAGTCTCTTACATAACCCCCCCCCTTTTTTTTTTTTTTTTCACATCTCCTTTGTCCTTATCATATTTGTCTTGTCTCATATAATCATGACTTTTACCCTCAAATAATACTTCCTTACAAGTTATTGTTGCACTGACTTTAATTAGTTAATTTTAAAATTAACGGTCAATTGCCTGGCAAGCAAGATAGCCATTCTAAGGCTAAATTTACAGACCATATTTTGCCAAAATAGAAATCTTTAAACAGGTTTCAATCAAAGCATGAAGGCATCTTAATAGAGATAATATCCCTTCAGAATACATGAAAGTGTATTCAGGTTGTGATCGAAAGTGTATTCAGGTTGTGATCAGAAAAGCTATGCCATTATCAGACAAAATAATAGACAACTACAGACAGCTCATCTGAGCCAGATCAATATCCACACGTAAGAATGATTTCCAAATAAATCCAATTCCGGGATAGTACTAAAGATAGATACAAACAGATGTTGAAAAGATAGATACAGACAAACGCCCCCACTACTGTTTATTAGCATGCGAAAAGATATATCAGAGTTCAGACAAGGACAGCATTAGAGTTCAGACAAAGACAGCACATATTCACTGGCACGCGTTTACTGACAGATAGACTACTGTTCAAGATAAGATAAGCTCAGACTACTGTTCAAGATAAGATAAGCTCAGACAGACTACTGTTCAAGATTAACTTTTACTGTTCAAGATAAGATAAGCTCAGACAGACTACTGTTCAAGATTTACTTTTACTGTTCAAGATCCTGCCGACAGATTAACTTGAGTTCACTTTATTTAACTCAGGTTACTTTTAAAGTTTTACCACGGTTCACTTCATCTATAAAGAGATAGACTCCGAAGACAGAAGATAGGTTCCAATTCTCAGGTCCAAAAATTACAGGTCCAGTTGATAGGTTCAAATTTCAGGTCCAGAAAGAGGTTCAAATTCTAGGTTCTCAGGTTCAAATTTCAAGTTCAAATTTCCAGAGAAAGATTTAGAAAGCCTTGTAATAGCCTTCCCTTTCTCCGAAAGACTTTGTACTCTATCCTTTTGTAACCTTTCCCTTTCAGATAGAACCTTGTAACCCTTTACAGATTTTACTTTGTAATCTTGTAACCCTTCAGACAGTGTTTATTTTCAAAGCTTGTATCAAAGACAGTTTGTTTTCAAGTATAATCAAAGACAGAAGTATTTTCAAGTAAGATTTTATCAGTTTCAGTTTATATATTCCATACTCTGTTTTAACTTATTTTGAATATATCTGTTTTGCTATTTTCTTCTTTATCATCTATTTTATCATTGTTTATGCTTCTATATTACTGTTGTGCTCTCTCCTGCAGTTCTAAATACTACTGATGTATCAGATAATGAGAACACTGACAGACATGTTAAACATACTATTTGTCATAAATGTAAGGAATATGGTCACACTAAAAAACAATGTGCTAGACAGAATAAAATTGCTAAACAAATTAGTAAATTAGAATTTGAAAAAGACACACTAAATGAATTAATGGAAATATTTAATATTAGTCAAAAGGAGATAGATCAAGTTAAGAAAAAGGAAGAACTCATGAAAACCACTCTAAATCCTGAATCTATGGTGGAACCCTCTCCCAAAGGTCATACTCTCCTTCTCCAAGCCTCAACATCAAATAGTAGACTTCGTGTACCCCAACAGATACAATGGAAAGATATAACCCTTCCTGAAAGATGGCAACTAGAGGCCATTGCACCCACACCAAAGATAGAAAACACTGAACCAGATTTTATAGCCCAAAAGACAGATGGTACAGTTATCATTTCCTTCAATAGTAATGATAGACACACTGACAGCCTTATAAGACCTAGAAGTTCTACAGGCAGAAAAACTCCTATGATGTTTACCCCTAGAAGCTCCTTTTCCCCTAGAACACCTTTTTCTGATTCTAGACCTTTACCTCCCCAGAATCTTCCCCCAGCTATAAACCTTCCTGTTTTATTAATTGAAGATATTATGTCTCCATAAGTTAAGCCAGGATAGTCTATAGTTCCTTCATTATTGGCTATATCAAGTCTAACTTTTTGAGCAAAGAAATAAGGCAAGCCAGCAATAAATTTTTCTTTCCAATAGGATTGTTGACAATCATTTCTACTTAAAACTTTTGAAATGAAAACATCTTTATACCATCTGAAATCTGAAAGTTGTGGACATCTTAAATTAATCAAAACATCTGAAGCTCTTTCTTTATATTGATTAGGATCTCCAACAAAATGTTTGGTTATGGTGAAAATTAAAGTATTAACTGCATCCTGTGAAGGCTGTCTATCTGTCATTATAACACTTCCATCTGTTTCTCTTTTAACTGCTGATAATATTTCATTTCTGTCATCATTATTTAAATAATGATCCCACCAGCCTTTCAATTGGCCAGTAAAACCAGTGACAATTAAATGAGCTATCTGGTGATCTTGTTTTCCATGATTTTTATAAACATTAGTGAGTAAAGTCATTTCATGTAAAAGGTTTATTATCTCATATTCTGACATTCCGTCAATATTCCATTCATAAATTAAATCTGGTGAGTAAGATGAATTAACATAAGTATGTCTTTCTTCAAATTGTAAATCAGGAGGAGTGGGTTTAGGATACCAATTCTTTCTGGGGTATAGGTCATCAATTCTTCCTTTTTTACGATCTTGCGATGAAGATGCTAAAGCTAATTTATTAATTTGTAATTGATCTGTAAATTGTGATTCTAAATTATCTACATCTGATAAGTCTGTCAAATTTGTCAATCGGCTGTCTTCTGATTCTTCATTCTCTGAAGAGCCAGTTCGTCCTAGCGTTATAATATTCTTATTTTTTAATGGCTCCATCTCCTTTAATGATTCTAGTTTCATTAAGTCTAGTTTTTTATTTATTTCATTAAGTAGATGTATGAGCAAGTAGTGACCAAAAGAAGTGATGGAAAAGCAAAAAGCTAGTTCAATACAAGTGATACGGACAAAGCTAGAGCAAAAAGAAGAAATAGAAAGAGATAGACTAAAAGAAAGAGAAATAGTCAACAATTGTAGGAATAATAAAAATAATAGTTTAAAAAAGGAAAATAGTGTAGTAAAAGCAAAAGAAGTCAACAATAGAAGGAAAATTGATAATACTGGTAGTTTAAAAGAGATAATTGATGAAAGACTAAAATTAATTGAGAAATCTATGATAGATGACAATTTCGCAGAATTAAAAAGAAAGATGGAAATCTTAAATTCACCTCTAGATACAAACAAAGAAAAAGAAATAGCAGTTTTAAATACTACTGATGTATCAGATAATGATAATACTGACAGACAAGTTAAACATACTATTTGTCATAAATGTAAGGAATATGGTCACACTAAAAAGCAATGTGCTCGACAGAATAAAATTGCTAAACAAATAAGTAAATTAGAATTTGAAAGAGAAACAATAAATGAATTAATGGAAATATTTAATATTAGTCAAAAAGAGATAGATCGAGTAAAGAAAAAGGAAGAACTAAAATCAACCAACCCACTTAAAATTAATAAAAGAAAAAGAAAACAAAAAGACATAATAATGAAATTGATAGAGAATCTACCTAATCAAGACAAAAAAGACTATCTACTAAAATTGAAAGATGCCATAGACATACCTATTGCTTGTATTAGATGTAAGAAATATGGACACCATGTTACAGAATGCAGAAAAGAAGAAAGAGCCAAAAAAGAAAAAGACAAGCAAGAGAAGATAAAGAAGAAAAAAGATGGTGTAGAGATAGAATCAGTAACTTTACAAGACTCAATGACAGAAGCAAAAATAGTAAGACAAGAAATTAAAGATATTAAAGAAGATAATTCCGTAGATATAATTGAACAAAATACTGCAGAATTAATAGATCTAAAAGGACGTTCTAAACACATGATAGACTTACCTTTATTAGAAAAAGATGATGGCAATAGACAGAATTCTTTGAGTTTAATTAACAGATTTATTTTTCAAAAAAGGAACACAGAAATTATTAATAAAGAAATTTCTTTAACAGAAGTAACATTAACAGACTTAGGTATTAGTAACATGAAGTGTATACAAGACAGATTAATTCAGGCCAATGAAAAAGAATTAATTAATCATGTGTATAAAGATATATGTGTTGAAGTTATTAAAACTAATGTAATTAATATATCTTTTAATCCTATCCTACTCTTTATCCCGAAAGAAATTGATTTCCCCTATAAGGTCACTATCTTACAGGATACTAATAAAGCAAGAATCTATGAAATTAAAAGAAGTTTGTCATTTTTAGAGACAGAAATATCACTCCTTCACCAGTCAACAGATATGGACATAGAGACAGAGATTCGTTCTTTTTTATATCAGTATATAACCCAAAGAATAGTTCAAACACTTTATGAAAAAGGATTCAGCACAAAAGAAAGAATTATGCTTGCAAGTCAATATGAGTGGACTAAACGAACTGAAAGTCTGACAGATGTACCACACAAAATTATGATAGATGACATTCTTGCATCCTTTATAGTAATCTTAAACACTCACATGACAGATGCCTTAATAAAAGAAGTCCTGACAGATTCTCCTTTAATAATTATTAAAGAAGATATTAATTGTGATAAAATAATTATTAATTGTAATAATTTCTTGAGTAGAGACAGATTTAATCTCTTGATAGACAGAATTAATTATAAGTCTCTGACAGATTTTCCCCAAACTATTTTAGCAGTTGATAAAAGACTTTATGGAGAAGCTTTATTTCACATATTTTCACAAAATGAGATATATAGTGACACATATAAAACGGATAGAATCAGGATAGATTTTGTAAAGTTTTTAAATTCCAATCCCTCTAATATTGAAAGACTTCATTATGATTACTCTTATACCACTACTCAGCAAGAGCACAAAAGTGTACAGAGAAAAGTTTGTTTTATTATATATACTATGGAACATTTTAAAAAGGTTTCACAGAAAAATATTTATGAAAGGATTTTAAAAATGAGTTCGAAAGAAACTTTGAATGAAAAGACTTATTTTCAAATTAATACTTCAAGACTCAATTTTCCTCAACCCCATTTGCAGACAGCACATAATCCTTTTCCCCAAACCCATTTGCAGACTAACATGAGTAAAAGAAACCCCCAGCCAGATAGGAAAGGAAAGGGCAAAGCTCTTGCAGTGCCCAAACATTTTCGAAAACCTTCAGTCAAAATTATGGATGGGCAAGAAGGCGTCTCAATAGAGACAATATCCCTTCAGGATACGTTGCTAGCAGATGCAAGGTATTCATGTGGTGAAAATAGTGTAACTTTACAGAAAGTGCTCAGCACTGATCTCATGTTTCAGGACGGAGAATTTACAGACCTCCCTCTTCATATTAAACTACTTCTTGATAATTTACAGGCAGCCTTTACCCTTAAACAGAAAGACTTATTCCAAAAGACCCTTCAGGCTTTGGAATTACATCTTGTTAGCACCGGGGCATTTATTGAAGCTCTCGGTTGTCAACTCCCTGGCAAGGAGGTTGGAGATTCAAGCTCCACAAAGACAGAATCACAGTCTCTAAAAAGCTATCTTATGGGAACAAGCTTTTCAAAGCTCCACCCTAAGATTCAGCAAAAAACGAGGCTTGCCATCAGAAATTTACTTCCTGAAATTCAACAGAAAATACTAACCCATACAGCTTTAACTAGTTCTTATGACAGGTGGATGTATCTTTTTAAGGTATTAGTTTCTATAGCATTTATCAGAACAGAAGACATGACAGATGTTATATGGTTATCTCATAAAGCCACATGGTATGAAAGTTTTGGAGATGCAGACAGAGTTTATGAAAGAACAGGAGAAAGATATAATCCCTACCCGGGACTACTTATCAACACAGAGACAGAGGATCCAGTGGTCCGTGACCCTTTATGGTTATCTGAAATGTTAGAAGCAGGGTTTATTAGCAAATTAATTATAACTTCTGCAATTCAGATTAGTTTATTCCCCAAGGTCATCCAAGAAGCAGCTGCACAGATTGGCGGACTTAATTATATGAAGATGGAAATCTGGAGTACCCTTCCAGGTTGGGACACCAGCTATTATATGGAAGCTCAGCCAGTACACATTCTGGTCCTTATCCATGATTGGGGATATATGCCTGAATACAACTGGTATACAGGAGACACTTATTTATCACTTGATGATCCAGGTGCTCTGGCGCAAGAATGGTCTAATTTTATGTGTAACAAGATTTATGAAGTTCAGAAAGAATTAGACAGAGATTTCCACTTATATGGCTACACAGATAGAATAGCAGTGTATGGCCCAAGACCTTCAGCAAGGAGGCTTATTGGGAAAAGAAGGATTGTTAAAGACCCCAGATTGATGACAGCCAAGGATCACGTTCCCGTTTTCCTTCTTATTTCATATTGTGCTTTATGCAATGATTACGGAGTGCTCCATGAGCATGAGCAGTATGAGGACAACACCGATCCGCTAGATTATGATAACTACGCGGATACAGATTAACAAGACAGACAGAAGGGTTTTCTCGGACAGACAATGACGACAGATTACTATTCACTAACACACCAGACAGATCACTATTCACTAGCATGCCTCCTGACAGAAAGATATATGTTACTATTCATTAGCATGCGCAGTAGGAGCTCAGACAAAGACAGCATCAAAATTGAGACAAAGATAGCTACTATTCACTGGCACGCGTCTACTGACAGATTACTACTGTTCAAGATTTACTTTTACTGTTCAAGATCTTGCCGACAGATTAACTTGAGTTCACTTTATTTAACTCAGGTTACTTTTAGAGTTTTACCATGGTTCACTTCATCTATAAAGAGACAGACTCCGAAGACAGAAGTCAGGTTCAAATTCTAGGTTCTCAGGTTCAAATTTCAAGTTCAAATTTCCAGAGAAAGATTTAGAAAGCCTTGTAATAGCCTTCCCGATACCATTAACTACCCAGGAGAGAGCACAACAGTAATATAGAAGCATAAACAATGATAAAATAGATGATAAAGAAGAAAATAGCAAAACAGATATATTCAAAATAAGATTAAAACAGAGTATGAAATATGAAAACTGGAACTGATAAAATCTTACTTGAAAATACTTCTGTCTTTGATTAAACTTGAAAACAAACTGTCTTTGATACAAGCTTTGAAAATAAACACTGTCTGAAGGGTTACAAGATTACAAAGTAAAACTGTCTTTGAAACTAAAAGGTTACAAGGTTCTATCTGAAAGGGAAAGGTTACAAAAGGATAGAGTACAAAAGTCTTTCGGAGAAAGGGAAGGCTATTACAAGGCTTTCTAAATCTTTCTCTGGAAATTTGAACTTGAAATTTGAACCTGAGAACCTAGAATTTGAACCTGACTTCTGTCTTCGGAGTCTGTCTCTTTATAGATGAAGTGAACCATGGTAAAACTCTAAAAGTAACCTGAGTTAAATAAAGTGAACTCAAGTTAATCTGTCGGCAAGATCTTGAACAGTAAAAGTAAATCTTGAACAGCAGTAATCTGTCAGTAGACGCGTGCCAGTGAATAGTAGCTATCTTTGTCTCAATTCTGATGCTGTCTTTGTCTGAGCTCCTACTGCGCATGCTAATGAATAGTAACATATATCTTTCTGTCAGGAGGCATGCTAGTGAATAGTGATCTGTCTGGTGTGTTAGTGAATAGTAATCTGTCGTCATTGTCTGTCCGAGAAAACCCTTCTGTCTGTCTTGTTAATCTGTATCCGCGTAGTTATCATAATCTAGCGGATCGGTGTTGTCCTCATACTGCTCATGCTCATGGGGCACTCCGTAATCATTGCATAAAGCACAATATGAAATAAGAAGGAAAACAGGAACGTGATCCTTGGCTGTCATCAATCTGGGGTCTTTAACAATCCTTCTTTTCCCAATAAGCCTCCTTGCTGAAGGTCTTGGGCCATACACTGCTATTCTATCTGTGTAGCCATATAAGTGGAAATCTCTGTCTAATTCTTTCTGAACTTCATAAATCTTGTTACACATAAAATTAGACCATTCTTGCGCCAGAGCACCTGGATCATCAAGTGATAAATAAGTGTCTCCTGTATACCAGTTGTATTCAGGCATATATCCCCAATCATGGATAAGGACCAGAATGTGTACTGGCTGAGCTTCCATATAATAGCTGGTGTCCCAAACTGGAAGGGTACTCCAGATTTCCATCTTCATATAATTAAGTCCGCCAATCTGTGCAGCTGCTTCTTGGATGACCTTGGGGAATAAACTAATCTGAATTGCAGAAGTTATAATTAATTTGCTAATAAACCCTGCTTCTAACATTTCAGATAACCATAAAGGGTCACGGACCACTGGATCCTCTGTCTCTGTGTTGATAAGTAGTCCCGGGTAGGGATTATATCTTTCTCCTGTTCTTTCATAAACTCTGTCTGCATCTCCAAAACTTTCATACCATGTGGCTTTATGAGATAACCATATAACATCTGTCATGTCTTCTGTTCTGATAAATGCTGTAGAAACTAATACCTTAAAAAGATACATCCACCTGTCATAAGAACTAGTTAAAGCTGTATGGGTTAGTATTTTCTGTTGGATTTCAGGAAGTAAATTTCTGATGGCAAGCCTCGTTTTTTGCTGAATCTTAGGGTGGAGCTTTGAAAAGCTTGTTCCCATAAGATAGCTTTTTAGAGACTGTGATTCTGTCTTTGTGGAGCTTGAATCTCCAACCTCCTTGCCAGGGAGTTGACAACCGAGAGCTTCAATAAATGCCCCGGTGCTAACAAGATGTAATTCCAAAGCCTGAAGGGTCTTTTGGAATAAGTCTTTCTGTTTAAGGGTAAAAGCTGCCTGTAAATTATCAAGAAGTAGTTTAATATGAAGAGGGAGGTCTGTAAATTCTCCGTCCTGAAACATGAGATCAGTGCTGAGCACTTTCTGTAAAGTTACACTATTTTCACCACATGAATACCTTGCATCTGCTAGCAACGTATCCTGAAGGGATATTGTCTCTATTGAGACGCCTTCTTGCCCATCCATAATTTTGACTGAAGGTTTTCGAAAATGTTTGGGCACTGCAAGAGCTTTGCCCTTTCCTTTCCTATCTGGCTGGGGGTTTCTTTTACTCATGTTAGTCTGCAAATGGGTTTGGGGAAAAGGATTATGTGCTGTCTGCAAATGGGGTTGAGGAAAATTGAGTCTTGAAGTATTAATTTGAAAATAAGTCTTTTCATTCAAAGTTTCTTTCGAACTCATTTTTAAAATCCTTTCATAAATATTTTTCTGTGAAACCTTTTTAAAATGTTCCATAGTATATATAATAAAACAAACTTTTCTCTGTACACTTTTGTGCTCTTGCTGAGTAGTGGTATAAGAGTAATCATAATGAAGTCTTTCAATATTAGAGGGATTGGAATTTAAAAACTTTACAAAATCTATCCTGATTCTATCCGTTTTATATGTGTCACTATATATCTCATTTTGTGAAAATATGTGAAATAAAGCTTCTCCATAAAGTCTTTTATCAACTGCTAAAATAGTTTGGGGAAAATCTGTCAGAGACTTATAATTAATTCTGTCTATCAAGAGATTAAATCTGTCTCTACTCAAGAAATTATTACAATTAATAATTATTTTATCACAATTAATATCTTCTTTAATAATTATTAAAGGAGAATCTGTCAGGACTTCTTTTATTAAGGCATCTGTCATGTGAGTGTTTAAGATTACTATAAAGGATGCAAGAATGTCATCTATCATAATTTTGTGTGGTACATCTGTCAGACTTTCAGTTCGTTTAGTCCACTCATATTGACTTGCAAGCATAATTCTATCTTCTGTGCTGAATCCTTTTTCATAAAGTGTTTGAACTATTCTTTGGGTTATATACTGATATAAAAAAGAACGAATCTCTGTCTCTATGTCCATATCTGTTGACTGGTGAAGGAGTGATATTTCTGTCTCTAAAAATGACAAACTTCTTTTAATTTCATAGATTCTTTCTTTATTAGTATCCTGTAAGATAGTGACCTTATAGGGGAAATTAATTTCTTTTGGGATAAAGAGTAAGATAGGATTAAACGATACATTAATGACTTCAACACATATATCTTTATATACATGATTAATTAATTCTTTTTCATTGGCCTGAATTAATCTGTCTCGTATACACTTCATGTTATGAATACCTAAGTCTGTTAATGTCACTTCTGTTAAAGAAATTTCTTTATTAATAATTTCTGTATTCCTTTTTTGAAAAATAACTCTGTTAATTAAACTCAAAGAATTCTGTCTATTGCCATCATCTTTTTCTAATAAAGGTAAGTCTATCATGTGTTTAGAACGTCCTTTTAGATCTATTAATTCTGCAGTATTTTGTTCATTTATATCTACGGAATTATCTTCTTTAATATCTTTAATTTCTTGTCTTACTATTTTTGCTTCTGTCATTAAGTCTTGTAAAGTTACTGATTCTATCTCTACACCATCTTTTTTCTTCTTTATCTTCTCTTGCTTGTCTTTTTCTTTTTTGGCTCTTTCTTCTTTTCTGCACTCTGTAACATGGTGTCCATATTTCTTACATCTAATACAAGCAATAGGTATATCTATGGAATCTTTCAATTTTAGTAAATAGTCTTTTTTGTCTTGATTAGGTAGATTATCTATCAATTTCATTATTATGTCTTTTTGTTTTCTTTTTCTTTTATTAACTTTAAGTGGGTTGGTTGATTTTAGTTCTTCCTTTTTCTTTACTCGATCTATCTCTTTTTGACTAATATTAAATATTTCCATTAATTCATTTATTGTTTCTCTTTCAAATTCTAATTTACTTATTTGTTTAGCAATTTTATTCTGTCGAGCACATTGTTTTTTAGTGTGACCATATTCTTTACATTTATGACAAATAGTATGTTTAACTTGTCTGTCAGTGTTCTCATTATCTGATACATCAGTAGTATTTAAAACTGCTATTTCTTTTTCTTTGTTTGTATCTAGAGGTGAATTTAAAATTTCCATCTTTCTTTTTAATTCTGCGAAATTGTCATCTATCATAGATTTCTCAATTAATTTTAGTCTTTCATCAATTATCTCTTTTAAACTACCAGTATTATCAATTTTCCTTCTATTGTTGACTTCTTTTGCTTTTACTACACTATTTTCCTTTTTTAAACTATTATTTTTATTATTCCTACAATTGTTGACTATTTCTCTTTCTTTTAGTCTATCTCTTTCTATTTCTTCTTTTTGCTCTAGCTTTGTCCGTATCACTTGTATTGAACTAGCTTTTTGCTTTTCCATCACTTCTTTTGGACTACTATTATTAGTTATCCAACAACTGTTGACTATTTCTTTAGCTTTTGTTCTTTCTTGTTTTTCTTCTACTTCTATCTTCCTACGTAGGGATTCTTTAAAAACATGTTCTTTCCCTACATCTTCTTTTGTATCTAGCTTTTTACTATGTTGTCTTTCAATTATCTCTTGGTCTTTTACTATTCCTTCTTTTATTATTTCTTTATCTTTTTTGTCTTTATCTATTATAGTAATTTTTTCTTTCATGGGGTTCTTTTCATCTACACGTGTTATACTTTCCTTACTTGGGTTAGTTTTCCTATCAACTCTCTTGTCAGCTGCTTTTAATGTCTGTGAGTCTATTTCTTTAGCTTTTATACGTGTTGATATTTCCTTAATTAGGTTAGTTTTCCTGTCAACATTTCTGTCAGTCACATTTAGAGTCTGTGAGTCTATTTCTTTATCTTTAACTGCTATAGGTATAGCTCCGTCAGTTACTTTTGAATTTTCTAAAAAGCTAACTTTTCTGCTGTCTATCATATTTACTAACTTGTCGATACTTTTTGAATTATGGCCTTGACTATTATGCCAATTATCTGTCACAGTATTAATTAAAGATGATCTTTGATGGGGTTCAAATTCTCTTTCTTTTCCTAAAGGTGAATTTAAAACTTTCATTTTCTCATAGAGGTCCAAAAAACTATCATTTTTTCTTTCTTCTTTAGCATATACCGTAGATCTTTCTTCATTTTCTAAAGATTCTAATTTTTTATTAATTATGTCTAAGAAGCTGTGTCTATTAGTCTGTCGGTTGATTTTATCTCCTGTTAATATACTCCAATTTTTTGTGTTATTATTATAATCATAATTATAATCATCCATATCACTGTCAGAATCAGAATCTGTTTCATAATCCATATTACTGTTAGACCAATTATTGTCTATATCTCTCATGCTATAACCTTCATCATAATCTATATCATCATAGTCCATGTTTCAAATTAGTGTGTGCCTAGCCTAAGTGTGAACAAGCAAACAGATTATGAGCTGATAAATGTATTTATTCTCTTTCTAAGCAATTAATAATTACTGGCGGAACTATTACTAACCACTGGTATCCTTGCTATCGGGACCACCTCCTCGGGAAACTCCATTGCGGGACCACCCAAACAACGCCTGTCCGTCGGCTAACAAAACGGGCTGACCAACGCGAAACTATGATTTGCCAACGAGTGTGAGGCTGACCAACGCTATCAAGGAGCAAGTAGTGGCTATACCACTGTTTTGGTTCAGTATGATTGATTCAAAGGGTGGATAGGTTTGAAAGACTTTCTCATGATTTTCTGTCTTCGTCCATGACAAAGTTTTTTCTATAACACCTATCTTTTTGTTATAATAGTCCAAAAAGTCAAAGAAACTAAAATGTGTCTGTAAGTCTATCACCATTTCATAATATTTAGCTTTTAAATCATTTCTTTCTTGTTCATTATATTCTTTAAAGAATTGGTTTTTCCTGTCACTATTTTCAGGTTTTAGGTAGTCATATTTTAATAACTCTTTATCTAAAACAAATTCTTTAGCCAAAACATTAATATGTCTATCATCTCTATCATCTGTAAATCCTAATATATCTGTATGGGTAGGAGAATCCGGTTGGGGCTGGGGCTCATAAAGGGCTTGGTGAACATTGGGAGTTGGTTGTGTGGTTTCTGTTGGATAATAGGCTGGTCCAGTTCTTACTGTTTAAAGATTTCTATTTTGGCAAAATATGGTCTGTAAATTTAGCCTTAGAATGGCTATCTTGCTTGCCAGGCAATTGACCGTTAATTTTAAAATTAACTAATTAAAGTCAGTGCAACAATAACTTGTAAGGAAGTATTATTTGAGGGTAAAAGTCATGATTATATGAGACAAGACAAATATGATAAGGACAAAGGAGATGTGAAAAAAAAAAAAAAAAAAAAAAAAAAAAAAAAGGGGGGGGGGGGGGAGTTACGTAAGAGACTAAATACAAAAGAAGAAGTGGGAGACTAAGAAGTAGGAAGCTAGATACAAAAGTGAAATAGGAAGGACAATATCCCTTCAGGATACGTTGCTAGCAGAAGCAAGGTATTCATGTGGTGAAAGTAGTGTAACTTTACAGAAAGTGCTCAGCACTGATCTCATGTTTCAAGATGGAGAATTTACAGACCTCCCTCTTCATATTAAACTACTTCTTGATAATTTACAGGCAGCTTTTACCCTTAAACAGAAAGACCTATTCCAAAAGACCCTTCAGGCTTTGGAATTACATCTTGTTAGCACCGGGGCATTTATTGAAGCTCTCGATTGTCAACTCCCTGGCAAGGAGGTTGGAGATTCAAGCTCCACAAAGACAGAATCACAGTCTCTAAAAAGCTATCTTATGGGAACAAGCTTTTCAAAGCTCCACCCTAAGATTCAGCAAAAAACGAGGCTTGCCATCAGAAGTTTACTTCCTGAAATCCAACAGAAAATATTAACCCATACAGCTTTAACTAGTTCTTATGACAGGTGGATGTATCTTTTTAAGGTATTAGTTTCTACAGCATTTATCAGAACAGAAGACATGACAGATGTTATATGGCTATCTCATAAAGCCACATGGTATGAAAGTTTTGGAGATGCAGACAGAGTTTATGAAAGAACAGGAGAAAGATATAATCCCTACCCGGGACTACTTATCAACACAGAGACAGAGGATCCAGTGGTCCGTGACCCTTTATGGTTATCTGAAATGTTGGAAGCAGGGTTTATTAGCAAATTAATTATAACTTCTGCAATTCAGATTTGCCACTACTTGCTCCTTGATAGCGTTGGTCAGCCTCACACTCGTTGGCAAATCATAGTTTCGCGTTGGTCAGCCCGTTTTGTTAGCCGACGGACAGGCGTTGTTTGGGTGGTCCCGCAATGGAGTTTCCCGAGGAGGTGGTCCCGATAGCAAGGATACCAGTGGTTAGTAATAGTTCCGCCAGTAATTATTAATTGCTTAGAAAGAGAATAAATACATTTATCAGCTCATAATCTGTTTGCTTGTTCACACTTAGGCTAGGCACACACTAATTTGAAACATGGACTATGATGATATAGATTATGATGAAGGTTATAGCATGAAAGATATAGACAATAATTGGTCTAACAGTAATATGGATTATGAAACAGATTCTGATTCTGACAGTGATATGGATGATTATAATTATGATTATAATAATAACACAAAAAATTTCAGTATATTAACAGAAGATAAAACCAATCGACAGTCTAATAGACACAGCCTCTTAGAAATAATTAATAAAAAATTAGAATCTTTAGAAAATGATGAAAGACCTACGATATATGCTAAAGAAGAAAGAAAAAATGATAGTTTTTCGGACCTTTATGAGAAAATGAAAGTTTTAAATTCACCTTTAAAAATTGAACGAGAATTTGAACCCCATCAAAGATCACCTTTAATTAATACTGTAACAGATAATTGGCATAATAGTCACGGCCATAATTCAAAAAGTATCGACAAGTTAGACAGCAGAAAAGTTAGCTTTTCAGAAAAATCAAAAGCAACTGACAGAGCTATACCTATAGCATTTGAAAATAAAGAAATAGACTTACAGACTCCAAATTCAACTGACAGAAATGTTGACAGGAAAACTAACCTAATTAAGGAAATATCAACACGTATAGAAGATAGAGAAAAGAATCCCATAAAAGAAAGAAGTGCTATAGATGAGATAGAAAGAGTCAACAACTGTTGGAGAACTAGTAATAATAGTTTAAAAGGAATGATAGAGACAATAGAAAGACAAAATAGTAGAAAGACAGACAAGAAAGAAGAAGTAGGAATTGAAAATTATCTACGTAGAAAGATAGAAGTAGAAGAAGAAAGAACAAAAGGCAAAGAGATAGTCAACAAAAGAAGGAAAACTAATAGTGATAATAGTTTAAAAAAGGAAAATAGTGTAGTAAAAGCAAAAGAAGTCAACAATAGAAGGAAAATTGATAATACTGGTAGTTTAAAAGAGGCAATTGATGAAAGACTAAAATTAATTGAGAAATCTATGATAGATAACAGTTTGACAGAATTAAAAAGAAAGATGGAAATTTTAAATTCACCTTTAGATACAGACAAAGAAAAAGAAATAGCAGTTTTAAATACTACTGATGTATCAGATAATGAGAACACTGACAGACAAGTTAAACATACTATTTGTCATAAATGTAAGGAAAATGGTCACACTAAAAAGCAATGTGCTCGACAGAATAAAATTGCTAAACAAATAAGTAAATTAGAATTTGAAAGAGATACAATAAATAAATTAATGGAAATATTTAATATTAGTCAAAAAGAGATAGATCAAGTAATGAAAAAGGAAGAACTAAAATCAACCAACCCACTTAAAATTAATAAAAGGAAAAGAAAACAAAAAGACATAATAATAAAATTGATAGATAATCTACCTAATCAAGACAAAAAAGACTATTTACTAAAATTAAAAGATTCCATAGATATACCTATAGCTTGTATTAGATGTAAGAAATATGGACACCATGTTACAGAGTGCAGAAAAGAAGAAAGAGCCAAAAAAGAGAAAGACAAGCAAGAGAAGATAAAAAAGGAAAAAGATAAAGTAGAGATAGAATCAGTAACTTTACAAAACTTAATGACAGAAGCAAAAATAGTAAAACAAGAAATTAAAGACATTAAAGAAGATAATTCCGTAGATATAAATGAACAAAATATTACAGAATTAATAAATTTAAAAGAAAGTTCTAAACACGTAATAGACTTACCTTTATTAAAAAAAGATGATGACAATAGACAAAATTTCTTAAGCTTAATTGACAGAGTAATCTTTCAAAAGTGGTATACAGAAATTACTTTAGTAATTAATAAAGAATTTTCTTTGACAGAAATTGCTTTAATAGACTCAGGAGCTGATATGAACTGTATACAAGAAGGATTAGTACCTTTAAAGTACTATGAAAAATCAGCTGAAAGATTAACTCAAGCTAATGGAGAAAAGCTAATAATTAATTACAAAATACCTAGTGTCCACATATGTAATGATGGAGTATGTTTTGAAACAGTTTTTGTCTTAATTAAAGACCTTTCTTCTAAAATCATTCTAGGAAATCCCTTTATGGCCTTACTTTACCCCTTTTTAACGACAGAAGAAGGAATTAAAACTAACGTGTTAGGAAAAGACATACTTTTTAAATTTATCTTGCCACCTATCTCAAAAGAAATCTATTCCCTTGATAGCGTTTCCATAATAAAGGAAATTGATAGAAAAAGAATTGACAGAAAGAATAGACATTTAGAATCTCTAAAGACAGAAATAATATACAAAAGAATTGCTGATCAATTAACTGATCCCATATTGCATCATAAAATAAAAACATTTAGACAACAGATTGAGGCCGAAATTTGTTCTAATCTCCCCACTGCCTTTTGGCACAGGCATAGACATATAGTCCAATTACCCTATGAAAAAGACTTTAATGAAAGAAAGATACCTACTAAGGCTAGACCAATACAAATGAATAATGAATTATTAGAACACTGTAAGAAAGAAATTGAAGATCTTTTAAATAAGGGTTTGATCAGAAAAAGCAAGTCTCCTTGGAGCTGTGCTGCTTTTTATGTTAACAAACAGGCAGAATTGGAACGAGGAGTTCCAAGATTAGTTATAAATTATAAACCGTTAAATACAGCATTACAATGGATAAGATATCCTATTCCTAATAAGAAAGATTTGCTTGACAGACTTCATGAAGCAACCATATTCTCTAAATTTGACATGAAAAGTGGATTTTGGCAGATACAGATAGATGAGAATGACAGATATAAAACTGCTTTTACAGTTCCTTTTGGTCATTATGAATGGAATGTTATGCCTTTTGGCTTAAAAAATGCACCAAGCGAATTTCAAAATATAATGAATGATATATTTACACCTTTTACAGAATTTTCAATTGTTTATATAGACGATGTTTTAATCTTCTCTAAATCAATTGATGACCATTGGAAACATTTAGATATATTTGTCCAAGTAATTAAACACAATGGTTTAGTTGTTTCAGCCACTAAGATAAACTTATTTCAAGATAAAATCCGGTTTTTAGGACATAATATTTATAAAGGAACCTTAAGCCCCATTGACAGAGCCATTCAGTTTGCAGATAAATTCCCAGATGAAATAAAAGATAAAAATCAGTTGCAAAGATTTCTTGGTAGCTTAAATTATGTTTCAGATTATTTTCAAGGACTAAGAAAAATATGTAGACCCTTATATAAAAGGTTAGAAAAGAACCCCCCTGCTTGGACAGACAAACATACTATGATAGTTCGACAGATTAAAAAATATGTTAAACAGCTCCCTTGCATTGTTATTCCTTCACCCCATGCTTTTAAGATTGTTGAGACAGATGCTTCTGAAATAGGCTATGGCGGAATCCTAAAACAAGTAATAAAAGAAGAACAAATTGTCAGATTCCATTCCGGCTCTTGGACAGCTACCCAGCAGAACTACAGTACTATTAAAAAAGAAATTTTATCTATTATATTATGTGTTTCAAAATTCCAAAATGATCTTTTTAATCAAAAGTTTTTAATTCGAGTTGACTGCAAAAGTGCTAAAGAAGTTTTACAGAAAGATGTTCAAAATCTTGTTTCCAAACAAAGTTTTGCTAGATGGCAGGCTATTTTGAGTGTTTTTGATTTTGATATTGAATATATTAAAGGAGAAACTAATTCCATTCCTGATTTCTTAACTCGTGAATTTCTACAGGGACGATGAGTTCCCTTGCAGATAAAAGCAAATCCCCTAAACCCAGATCCAGACAGTCTTATGCTGCTCCTCCGATTCCTCCCCCTAGCAGATTTCTCCCTTGTCCCTCCTTCACCTCACCTACTTTTTCTTCGAATAGACCCCATGAAAGACCCCCAATACCTTGTAGCCCAAACCCCTTCCAACCTCTCTCCCCAAGCCCCACCCCAACGTCCAGACAGTCTTATACCCTACCTTCAACTTCCTCAACTCCTCCCCTAAAGAAACCATTTAATATAGTAGCGTCCTCTTTTCCCCCTTTAACCTCTCCCTCCAACCAACCAAACTATAGAGCCTCTACCCCACCACAAGAAGCCCAAACCCCAAAAGAAGATCACAGTATTGAACTCCCAAAAGATTCCTGGAATTTTATTTTATGGATTGAACCAGAATACCAGCACATAAAAGACACCCTTTCCCTTGTCAGACAGCTCATACCCCCAGGATGGGAACATCCTAAGACAGAAACATTAAAGACCCAGACATTTTATGAGCTTATTTTGGTAGAAACAGACTCAATATTAGTAACACATATGCCTTGTTCCCAAGAACCAAATAGATTTGGCTACTCTAAAGTGGTCATAAAACAGATTCTCACTCCTTCCCAGTGGAGAGCCCAACCCTGGGTCACTAGGAACTTTTCTATACTTTTTGAACCATCGTTTTACAATTATTATGACTATATGGAAGCTTGGGATAGGTTCCTTCTATTCCAAAATAACATTTACAGGCATACGTGGTTTTTCCGGTTTGATATGTTCAGAAAGAAAGACATGATGATCCCAAGATGGTTCATTGATTGGTGGAATTCCTATGGTCCTGAAGCTATGATTCTCCCTCCTGATCTCTTAAAGGCCTATGAGACTTTCAAGAAAGAACCAGACATACCACATCTCAAGGACTTTCCACACCTTTTGCAGTTCTTTTACAGATTTCCTGATCTCCCATGGATCATTAGATGGGAATACAAGATAGAAAAGCATCCTCAATATCCTTTTCCTATGCTTACTAGAAAGTTTAAATTAAAATGGTGGAATAAGTTTAATTTTGATCATATTTGCAATGAATTACAGAAAAAAGCCTCTTCCTCCCAGACAGAAGGTCCTAATTTCCTCTTAGAAAAGAGTCAAGTTCAATGCCAGCTTGCCTCCGTCTCAGACAGAAGACAGCTCAAAAAGCAGTTGCTAGAAGCTGCATCACAGATCTCAGATGATGAAGATGACACAGTAATGGAATCCTCATCTCCAAATTACAGGACTCACCCGGAAGCATTCCAAGATTCTCAAGATCCCTATGATATGTGACAGATAAGGCAAAGGCAAAATAACAAAATGACAGAAAAATCTAGAAAGATATTTTTGATAAAATATTATTTCCCTTGACAGATGAGTTCCACAGAAAGAAGTCTCTTTTGAAAGATTACTATTCACTGACACGCGTCTACTGACAGATTTAATGTTCAAGATTTACTTTTACTGTTCAAGATCCTGCCGACAGATTAACTTGAGTTCACTTTATTCAACTCAGGTTACTTTTAGAGTTTTACCATGGTTCACTTCATCTATAAAGAGACAGACTCCGAAGACAGAAGACAGGTTCCAATTCTCAGGTCCAAAAATTACAGGTCCAGTTGATAGGTTCAAATTTCAGGTCCAGAAAGAGGTTCAAATTCTAGGTTCCAATTCTCAGTTGAAAGCTTAGGTCCAAGATAGCTCTCCCTCTCAGAAAGACTTTTGTACTCTATCCTTTTGTAACCTTTCCCTTTCAGATAGAACCTTGTAACCTTTTAGTTTCAAAGACAGTTTTCCTTTGTAATCTTGTAACTCTTCAGACAGTGTTTATTTTCAAAGCTTGTATCAAAGACAGTTTGTTTTCAGTATAATCAAAGACAGAAGTATTTTCAAGTAAGATTTTATCAGTTCCAGTTTTCATATTTCATACTCTGTTTTAATCTTATTTTGAATATATCTGTTTTGCTATTCTCTTCTTTATCATCTATTTTATCATTGTTTATGCTTCTATATTACTGCTGTGCTCTCTCCTGGGTAGTTAATGATACCATTAACTACCCAGGAGAGAGCACAGCAGTAATATAGAAGCATAAACAAATGATAATATAGATGATAAAGAAGAAAATAGCAAAACAGATATATTCAAAATAAGGTTAAAACAGAGTATGGAATATGAAAACTGGAACTGATAAAATCTTACTTGAAAATACTTCTGTCTTTGATTATACTTGAAAACAAACTGTCTTTGATACAAGCTTTGAAAATAAACACTGTCTGGAGAGTTACAAGATTACAAAGTAAAATCTGTAAAGGGTTACAAGATTATCTGTCTGGAAGGGAAGGGTTACAAGATTACAAAAGAGAAAGGATTACAAAAGTCTTTCTGAGAAAGAAGGCTATTACAAAGTCTTTCTGCGGGAAAGGGAGAGAACTATCTTGGACTTGAGAATTGGATCTGTAATTTTTGGACCTTAAAATTGGACCTTTATTCTGGACCTTAATTCTGGACCTTAATTCTGGACCTGTCTTCTGTCTTCGGAGTCTGTCGAGAAAAATCTTCTGTCTGTTCTGTCTGTTCTGTCAATCTGTATCGGCATAGTTGTCATAATCCAGCGGATCAGTGTTGTCCTCATACTGCTCATGCTCATGGAGCACTCCGTAATCATTGCATAAAGCACAATATGAAATAAGAAGGAAAACAGGAACATGATCCTTGGCTGTCATCAATCTGGGGTCTTTAACAATCCTTCTTTTCCCAATAAGCCTCCTTGCTGAAGGTCTTGGGCCATACACTGCTATTCTATCTGTGTAGCCATATAAGTGGAAACCTCTGTCTAATTCTTTCTGAACTTCATAAATCTTGTTACACATAAAATTAGACCATTCTTGCGCCAGAGCCCCTGGATCATCAAGTGATAAATAAGTGTCTCCTGTATACCAGTTGTATTCAGGCATATATCCCCAATCATGGATAAGGACCAGAATATGTACTGGCTGAGCTTCCATATAATAGCTGGTGTCCCAAACTGGAAGGGTACTCCAGATTTCCATCTTCATATAATTAAGTCCTCCAATCTGTGCAGCTGCTTCTTGGATGACCTTGGGGAATAAACTAATCTGAATTGCAGAAGTTATAATTAATTTGCTAATAAACCCTGCTTCTAACATTTCAGATAACCATAAAGGGTCACGGACCACTGGATCCTCTGTCTCTGTGTTGATAAGTAGTCCCGGGTAGGGATTATATCTTTCTCCTGTTTTTTCATAAACTCTGTCTGCATCTCCAAAACTCTCATACCATGTAGCTTTATGAGATAACCATATTTCACCTGTCATGTCTTCTGTCCTGATAAATGCTGTAGAAACAAATACCTTAAAAAGATACATCCACCTGTCATAAGAACTAGTTAAAGCTGTATGGGTTAATATTTTCTGTTGGATTTCAGGAAGTAAATTTCTGATGGCAAGCCTCGTTTTTTGCTGAATCTTAGGGTGGAGCTTTGAAAAGATTGTTCCCATAAGATAGCTTTTTAGAGACTGTGATTCTGTCTTTGTGGAGCTTGAATCTCCAACCTCCTTGCCAGGGAGTTGACAATCGAGAGCTTCAATAAATGCCCCGGTGCTAACAAGATGTAATTCCAAAGCCTGAAGGGTCTTTTGGAATAGGTCTTTCTGTTTAAGGGTAAAAGCTGCCTGTAAATTATCAAGAAGTAGTTTAATATGGAGAGGGAGGTCTGTAAATTCTCCATCCTGAAACATGAGATCAGTGCTGAGCACTTTCTGTAAAGTTACACTACTTTCACCACATGAATACCTTGCTTCTGCTAGCAACGTATCCTGAAGGGATATTGTCTCTATCGAGACGCCTTCCTGCCCATCCATAATTTTGACTGAAGGTTTTCGAAAATGTTTGGGCACTGCAAGAGCTTTGCCCTTTCCTTTCCTATCTGACTGGGGGGTTCTATTACTCATGTTAGTCTGCAAATGGGGTTGGGGAAAAGGATTATGTGCTGTCTGCAAATGGGGTTGAGGAAAATTGAGTTTTGAAATATTATTTTGAAAATAAGCTTTTTCATTCAAAGTTTCTTTCGAACTCATTTTTAAAATCCTTTCATAAATATCTTTTTGTGAAATTTCTTTAAAATGTTCTATAGTAAAATTTAAAGTATATATAATAAAACAAACTTTTCTCTGTACACTTTTGTGCTCTTGCTGAATAGTGGTATAAGAGTAATCATAATGAAGTCTTTCAATATTAGAGGGATTGGAATTCAAAAACTTTACAAAATCTATCATGATTCTGTCTGTTTTATATGAGTCACTATATATCTCATTTTGTGAAAATATATGAAATAAAGCTTCTCCATAAAGTCTATTATCAACTGCTAAAATAGTTTGGGGAAAATCTGTCAGATAATTAATTCTGTCTATCAAGAGATAAATCTGTCTCTACTCAAGAAATTATCACAATTAATATCTTCTTTAATAATTATTAAAGGAGAATCTGTCAGGACTTCTTTTATTAAGGCATCTGTCATGTGAGTGTTTAAGATTACTATAAAGGATGCAAGAATGTCATCTATCATAATTTTGTGTGGTACATCTGTCAGACTTTCAGTTCGTTTAGTCCACTCATATTGACTTGCAAGCATAATTCTTTCTTTTGTGCTGAATCCTTTTTCATAAAGTGTTTGAACTATTCTTTGGGTTATATACTGATATAAAAAAGAACGAATCTCTGTCTCTATGTCCATATCTGTTGACTGGTGAAGGAGTGATATTTCTGTCTCTAAAAATGACAAACTTCTTTTAATTTCATAGATTCTTGCTTTATTAGTATCCTGTAAGATAGTGACCTTATAGGGGAAATCAATTTCTTTCGGGATAAAGAGTAGGATAGGATTAAAAGATATATTAATTACATTAGTTTTAATAACTTCAACACATATATCTTTATACACATGATTAATTAATTCTTTTTCATTGGCCTGAATTAATCTGTCTTGTATACACTTCATGTTACTAATACCTAAGTCTGTTAATGTTACTTCTGTTAAAGAAATTTCTTTATTAATAATTTCTGTGTTCCTTTTTTGAAAAATAAATCTGTTAATTAAACTCAAAGAATTCTGTCTATTGCCATCATCTTTTTCTAATAAAGGTAGGTCTATCATGTGTTTAGAACGTCCTTTTAGATCTATTAATTCTGCAGTATTTTGTTCAATTATATCTACGGAATTATCTTCTTTAATATCTTTAATTTCTTGTCTTACTATTTTTGCTTCTGTCATTGAGTCTTGTAAAGTTACTGATTCTATCTCTACACCATCTTTTTTCTTCTTTATCTTCTCTTGCTTGTCTTTTTCTTTTTTGGCTCTTTCTTCTTTTCTGCATTCTGTAACATGGTGTCCATATTTCTTACATCTAATACAAGCAATAGGTATGTCTATGGCATCTTTCAATTTTAGTAGATAGTCTTTTTTGTCTTGATTAGGTAGATTCTCTATCAATTTCATTATTATGTCTTTTTGTTTTCTTTTTCTTTTATTAATTTTAAGTGGGTTGGTTGATTTTAGTTCTTCCTTTTTCTTTACTCGATCTATCTCTTTTTGACTAATATTAAATATTTCCATTAATTCATTTATTGTTTCTCTTTCAAATTCTAATTTACTTATTTGTTTAGCAATTTTATTCTGTCGAGCACATTGCTTTTTAGTATGACCATATTCCTTACATTTATGACAAATAGTATGTTTAACTTGTCTGTCAGTATTATCATTATCTGATACATCAGTAGTATTTAAAACTGCTATTTCTTTTTCTTTGTTTGTATCTAGAGGTGAATTTAAGATTTCCATCTTTCTTTTTAATTCTGCGAAATTGTCATCTATCATAGATTTCTCAATTAATTTTAGTCTTTCATCAATTATCTCTTTTAAACTACCAGTATTATCAATTTTCCTTCTATTGTTGACTTCTTTTGCTTTTACTACACTATTTTCCTTTTTTAAACTATTATTTTTATTATTCCTACAATTGTTGACTATTTCTCTTTCTTTTAGTCTATCTCTTTCTATTTCTTCTTTTTGCTCTAGCTTTGTCCGTATCACTTGTATTGAACTAGCTTTTTGCTTTTCCATCACTTCTTTTGGACTACTATTATTAGTTATCCAACAACTGTTGACTATTTCTTTAGCTTTTGTTCTTTCTTGTTTTTCTTCTAATTCTATCTTCCTACGTAGGGATTCTTTAAAAACATGTTCTTTCCCTACATCTTCTTTTGTATCTAGCTTTTTACTATGTTGTCTTTCAATTATCTCTTGGTCTTTTACTATGTCATCTTTCTTGACATTTTGTCTTTCTATTACTTTTATCATTTCTTTTACCATTCCTTCTTTTATTATCCCTTTATCTTTTTTGTCTTTATCTATTATGTCTTTAGCACTTATTTCTTTCATGGGGTTCTTTTCATCTACACGTGTTATACTTTCCTTACTTGGGTTAGTTTTCCTATCAACTCTCTTGTCAGCTGCTTTTAATGTCTGTGAGTCTATTTCTTTAGCTTTTATACGTGTTGATATTTCCTTAATTAGGTTAGTTTTCCTGTCAACATTTCTGTCAGTCACATTTAGAGTCTGTGAGTCTATTTCTTTATCTTTAACTGCTATAGGTATAGCTCCGTCAGTTACTTTTGAATTTTCTAAAAAGCTAACTTTTCTGCTGTCTATCATATTTACTAACTTGTCGATACTTTTTGAATTATGGCCTTGACTATTATGCCAATTATCTGTCACAGTATTAATTAAAGGTGATCTTTGATGGGGTTCAAATTCTCTTTCTTTTTCTAAAGGTGAATTTAAAACTTTCATTTTTTCATAGAGGTCCGAAAAACTATCATTTTTTCTTTCTTCTTTAGCATATACCGTAGATCTTTCTTCATTTTCTAAAGATTCTAATTTTTTGTTAATTATTTCTAAGAAGCTGTGTCTATTAGACTGTCGGTTGATTTTATCTCCTGTTAATCTACTCCAATTTTTTGTGTTATTATTATAATCATAATTATAATCATCCATATCACTGTCAGAATCAGAATCTGTTTCATAATCCATATTACTGTTAGACCAATTATTGTCTATATCTTTCATGCTATAACCTTCATCATAATCTATATCATCATAGTCCATGTTTCAAATTAGTGTGTGCCTAGCCTAAGTGTGAACAAGCAAACAGATTATGAGCTGATAAATGTATTTATTCTCTTTCTAAGCAATTAATAATTACTGGCGGAACTATTACTAACCACTGGTATCCTTGCTATCGGGACCACCTCCTCGGGAAACTCCATTGCGGGACCACCCAAACAACGCCTGTCTGTCGGCTAACAAAACGGGCTGACCAACGCGAAACTATGATTTGCCAACGAGTGTGAGGCTGACCAACGCTATCAAGGAGCAAGTAGTGGCTATACAGTAATATGAATTCCTAGTAACTTCTTAATTGCAGAGAAATAAAATTAACGAAAGAATAAGAAAACAAAAAGACATAATAATGAAATTGATAGAGAATCTACCTAATCAAGACAAAAAAGACTATCTACTAAAATTGAAAGATGCCATAGACATACCTATTGCTTGTATTAGATGTAAGAAATATGGACACCATGTTACAGAATGCAGAAAAGAAGAAAGAGCCAAAAAAGAAAAAGACAAGCAAGAGAAGATAAAGAAGAAAAAAGATGGTGTAGAGATAGAATCAGTAACTTTACAAGACTCAATGACAGAAGCAAAAATAGTAAGACAAGAAATTAAAGATATTAAAGAAGATAATTCCGTAGATATAATTGAACAAAATACTGCAGAATTAATAGATCTAAAAGGACGTTCTAAACACATGATAGACTTACCTTTATTAGAAAAAGATGATGGCAATAGACAGAATTCTTTGAGTTTAATTAACAGATTTATTTTTCAAAAAAGGAACACAGAAATTATTAAGAAAGAAATTTCTTTAACAGAAGTAACATTAACAGACTTAGGTATTAGTAACATGAAGTGTATACAAGACAGATTAATTCAGGCCAATGAAAAAGAATTAATTAATCATGTGTATAAAGATATATGTGTTGAAGTTATTAAAACTAATGTAATTAATATATCTTTTAATCCTATCCTACTCTTTATCCCGAAAGAAATTGATTTCCCCTATAAGGTCACTATCTTACAGGATACTAATAAAGCAAGAATCTATGAAATTAAAAGAAGTTTGTCATTTTTAGAGACAGAAATATCACTCCTTCACCAGTCAACAGATATGGACATAGAGACAGAGATTCGTTCTTTTTTATATCAGTATATAACCCAAAGAATAGTTCAAACACTTTATGAAAAAGGATTCAGCACAAAAGAAAGAATTATGCTTGCAAGTCAATATGAGTGGACTAAACGAACTGAAAGTCTGACAGATGTACCACACAAAATTATGATAGATGACATTCTTGCATCCTTTATAGTAATCTTAAACACTCACATGACAGATGCCTTAATAAAAGAAGTCCTGACAGATTCTCCTTTAATAATTATTAAAGAAGATATTAATTGTGATAAAATAATTATTAATTGTAATAATTTCTTGAGTAGAGACAGATTTAATCTCTTGATAGACAGAATTAATTATAAGTCTCTGACAGATTTTCCCCAAACTATTTTAGCAGTTGATAAAAGACTTTATGGAGAAGCTTTATTTCACATATTTTCACAAAATGAGATATATAGTGACACATATAAAACGGATAGAATCAGGATAGATTTTGTAAAGTTTTTAAATTCCAATCCCTCTAATATTGAAAGACTTCATTATGATTACTCTTATACCACTACTCAGCAAGAGCACAAAAGTGTACAGAGAAAAGTTTGTTTTATTATATATACTATGGAACATTTTAAAAAGGTTTCACAGAAAAATATTTATGAAAGGATTTTAAAAATGAGTTCGAAAGAAACTTTGAATGAAAAGACTTATTTTCAAATTAATACTTCAAGACTCAATTTTCCTCAACCCCATTTGCAGACAGCACATAATCCTTTTCCCCAAACCCATTTGCAGACTAACATGAGTAAAAGAAACCCCCAGCCAGATAGGAAAGGAAAGGGCAAAGCTCTTGCAGTGCCCAAACATTTTCGAAAACCTTCAGTCAAAATTATGGATGGGCAAGAAGGCGTCTCAATAGAGACAATATCCCTTCAGGATACGTTGCTAGCAGATGCAAGGTATTCATGTGGTGAAAATAGTGTAACTTTACAGAAAGTGCTCAGCACTGATCTCATGTTTCAGGACGGAGAATTTACAGACCTCCCTCTTCATATTAAACTACTTCTTGATAATTTACAGGCAGCCTTTACCCTTAAACAGAAAGACTTATTCCAAAAGACCCTTCAGGCTTTGGAATTACATCTTGTTAGCACCGGGGCATTTATTGAAGCTCTCGGTTGTCAACTCCCTGGCAAGGAGGTTGGAGATTCAAGCTCCACAAAGACAGAATCACAGTCTCTAAAAAGCTATCTTATGGGAACAAGCTTTTCAAAGCTCCACCCTAAGATTCAGCAAAAAACGAGGCTTGCCATCAGAAATTTACTTCCTGAAATTCAACAGAAAATACTAACCCATACAGCTTTAACTAGTTCTTATGACAGGTGGATGTATCTTTTTAAGGTATTAGTTTCTACAGCATTTATCAGAACAGAAGACATGACAGATGTTATATGGTTATCTCATAAAGCCACATGGTATGAAAGTTTTGGAGATGCAGACAGAGTTTATGAAAGAACAGGAGAAAGATATAATCCCTACCCGGGACTACTTATCAACACAGAGACAGAGGATCCAGTGGTCCGTGACCCTTTATGGTTATCTGAAATGTTAGAAGCAGGGTTTATTAGCAAATTAATTATAACTTCTGCAATTCAGATTAGTTTATTCCCCAAGGTCATCCAAGAAGCAGCTGCACAGATTGGCGGACTTAATTATATGAAGATGGAAATCTGGAGTACCCTTCCAGGTTGGGACACCAGCTATTATATGGAAGCTCAGCCAGTACACATTCTGGTCCTTATCCATGATTGGGGATATATGCCTGAATACAACTGGTATACAGGAGACACTTATTTATCACTTGATGATCCAGGTGCTCTGGCGCAAGAATGGTCTAATTTTATGTGTAACAAGATTTATGAAGTTCAGAAAGAATTAGACAGAGATTTCCACTTATATGGCTACACAGATAGAATAGCAGTGTATGGCCCAAGACCTTCAGCAAGGAGGCTTATTGGGAAAAGAAGGATTGTTAAAGACCCCAGATTGATGACAGCCAAGGATCACGTTCCCGTTTTCCTTCTTATTTCATATTGTGCTTTATGCAATGATTACGGAGTGCCCCATGAGCATGAGCAGTATGAGGACAACACCGATCCGCTAGATTATGATAACTACGCGGATACAGATTAACAAGACAGACAGAAGGGTTTTCTCGGACAGACAATGACGACAGATTACTATTCACTAACACACCAGACAGATCACTATTCACTAGCATGCCTCCTGACAGAAAGATATATGTTACTATTCATTAGCATGCGCAGTAGGAGCTCAGACAAAGACAGCATCAGAATTGAGACAAAGATAGCTACTATTCACTGGCACGCGTCTACTGACAGATTACTACTGTTCAAGATTTACTTTTACTGTTCAAGATCTTGCCGACAGATTAACTTGAGTTCACTTTATTTAACTCAGGTTACTTTTAGAGTTTTACCATGGTTCACTTCATCTATAAAGAGACAGACTCCGAAGACAGAAGTCAGGTTCAAATTCTAGGTTCTCAGGTTCAAATTTCAAGTTCAAATTTCCAGAGAAAGATTTAGAAAGCCTTGTAATAGCCTTCCCTTTCTCCGAAAGACTTTGTACTCTATCCTTTTGTAACCTTTCCCTTTCAGATAGAACCTTGTAACCCTTTACAGATTTTACTTTGTAATCTTGTAACCCTTCAGACAGTGTTTATTTTCAAAGCTTGTATCAAAGACAGTTTGTTTTCAAGTATAATCAAAGACAGAAGTATTTTCAAGTAAGATTTTATCAGTTTCAGTTTATATATTCCATACTCTGTTTTAACTTATTTTGAATATATCTGTTTTGCTATTTTCTTCTTTATCATCTATTTTATCATTGTTTATGCTTCTATATTACTGTTGTGCTCTCTCCTGGGTAGTTAATGGTATCAGAGCCATGGATGGTAGATGTATGAGTTTTATTTCTTTGCAATTAAGAAGTTACTAGGAACTCATATTACTGTATAGCCACTACTTGCTCCTTGATAGCGTTGGTCAGCCTCACACTCGTTGGCAAATCATAGTTTCGCGTTGGTCAGCCCGTTTTGTTAGCCGACGGACAGGCGTTGTTTGGGTGGTCCCGCAATGGAGTTTCCCGATGAGGTGGTCCCGATAGCAAGGATACCAGTGGTTAGTAATAGTTCCGCCAGTAATTATTAATTGCTTAGAAAGAGAATAAATACATTTATCAGCTCATAATCTGTTTGCTTGTTCACACTTAGGCTAGGCACACACTAATTTGAAACATGGACTATGATGATATAGATTATGATGAAGGTTATAGCATGAAAGATATAGACAATAATTGGTCTAACAGTAATATGGATTATGAAACAGATTCTGATTCTGACAGTGATATGGATGATTATAATTATGATTATAATAATAACACAAAAAATTGGAGTAGATTAACAGGAGATAAAATCAACCGACAGTCTAATAGACACAGCTTCTTAGAAATAATTAACAAAAAATTAGAATCTTTAGAAAATGAAGAAAGATCTACGGTATATGCTAAAGAAGGAGGTGGTCCCGATAGCAAGGATACCAGTGGTTAGTAATAGTTCCGCCAGTAATTATTAATTGCTTAGAAAGAGAATAAATACATTTATCAGCTCATAATCTGTTTGCTTGTTCACACTTAGGCTAGGCACACACTAATTTGAAACATGGACTATGATGATATAGATTATGATGAAGGTTATAGCATGAAAGATATAGACAATAATTGGTCTAACAGTAATATGGATTATGAAACAGATTCTGATTCTGACAGTGATATGGATGATTATAATTATGATTATAATAATAACACAAAAAATTGGAGTAGATTAACAGGAGATAAAATCAACCGACAGTCTAATAGACACAGCTTCTTAGAAATAATTAACAAAAAATTAGAATCTTTAGAAAATGAAGAAAGATCTACGGTATATGCTAAAGAAGAAAGAAAAAATGATAGTTTTTCGGACCTCTATGAAAAAATGAAAGTTTTAAATTCACCTTTAGAAAAAGAAAGAGAATTTGAACCTCTTTCTGGACCTGAAATTTGAACCTATCAACTGGACCTGTAATTTTTGGACCTGAGAATTGGAACCTGTCTTCTGTCTTCGGAGTCTGTCTCTTTATAGATGAAGTGAACCGTGGTAAAACTTTAAAAGTAACCTGAGTTAAATAAAGTGAACTCAAGTTAATCTGTCGGCAGGATCTTGAACAGTAAAAGTAAATCTTGAACAGTAGTCTGTCTGAGCTTATCTTATCTTGAACAGTAAAAGTTAATCTTGAACAGTAGTCTGTCTGAGCTTATCTTATCTTGAACAGTAGTCTGAGCTTATCTTATCTTGAACAGTAGTCTATCTGTCAGTAAACGCGTGCCAGTGAATATGTGCTGTCTTTGTCTGAACTCTAATGCTGTCCTTGTCTGAACTCTGATATATCTTTTCGCATGCTAATAAACAGTAGTGGGGGCGTTTGTCTGTATCTATCTTTTCAACATCTGTTTGTATCTATCTTTAGTACTATCCCGGAACTGGATTTATTTGGAAATCATTCTTACGTGTGGATATTGATCTGGCTCAGATGAGCTGTCTGTAGTTGTCTATTATTTTGTCTGATAATGGCATAGCTTTTCTGATCACAACCTGAATACACTTTCGATCACAACCTGAATACACTTTCATGTATTCTGAAGGGATATTATCTCTATTAAGATGCCTTCATGCTTTGATTGAAACCTGTTTAAAGATTTCTATTTTGGCAAAATATGGTCTGTAAATTTAGCCTTAGAATGGCTATCTTGCTTGCCAGGCAATTGACCGTTAATTTTAAAATTAACTAATTAAAGTCAGTGCAACAATAACTTGTAAGGAAGTATTATTTGAGGGTAAAAGTCATGATTATATGAGACAAGACAAATATGATAAGGACAAAGGAGATGTGAAAAAAAAAAAAAAAGGGGGGGGGGGGGGGGGGGGTTACGTAAGAGACTAAATACAAAAGAAGAAGTGGGAGACTAAGAAGTAGGAAGCTAGATACAAAAGTGAAATAGGAAGCTAGATACAAAAGTGAAAAGAAGATTAGTCAATAAGGGGTGGAAGACTTTCAAAAACTCCCTTTTATACAAGACTTTCAAAACTCTCTTTTTTATATATATATTTATATATATATGTACTTAGATGCTACTACTACTGGGTAGCATAGTTTCATCTATCATTGGATTTGTAGGACTCTCATCATCTATTACTGGTGCAATTTTATTAATACTTGTGTCTTTTGAGATGGAAATTTCTTTCAATAAGTATATATCCTTGGGGATTGGTGGTAAGAGAAACTTAAAAAATACTTCTGTTTCTAAAATATTAGTATATATTCCATTATCTGTTGTGAAAAATGGGTAAAGTAAAGCTAAAAAAGGATTTCCTAGTATAACTTTTGAGGACAACTTATCTGTCAAGAAGAAAGGTGTTCTGAGATTGATTCCATTATTATGTATGTATACCTTAGTTAATTTATTATTTATTTTAAGTCTATCACCATTGGCCTGAGTTAATCTGTCTGTTGTTGATTCATAATATTTAGAAGGTATTAATCCTTCTTGTATACAATTCATATCAGCACCTGAATCAACAAGAGCAATAACCGTCAATGAGAATTCTTTATCAATAACCAAGGTTATTTCAGTGTACCATTTTTGGAATATCATTCTGTCAATTATATTTAAAAATTCATCTTCATAATCATTTTTGTGAGAACTTTCACCCTTATGTCTATCAAGAGAAGAGGGGTCTATCAAGGGTTTATTATAAAATTCAATTTTATCTTTTATACTAATTACTTGTGCAGCTATTTGGTCAACCATACCTTTTAAAATGAAATTTTCTGATTTTAATTCCTTCAGTTCATTTTTTAAGCCGTTAATTTCTACCTGTAAATCTGTCACAGTTGTAGGTTTATTGAATTTAAACCTGTCCGTAATTTCTGAAAAATTATAGGTTGACTTATAATCTTTCAAATCTATTTCAGGTTTGTCAATTTGAGTTAGGGATTCTTTTAGTTTAGATAGATAATCCTTCCTAGTCTGTGAATCCGAAAGTTTATCTATTAAGTCTATTATTATATCTTCTTGTTTAGTTAAAACACATATTTTTAATTTTCTTTTACAATAACAGTTATCAGGATTATTGCAATTACATAATTTAATTTTCTCATTATCTGAAGAAGCTTCTGTTGATGATGAGGTTATATCACAATTATCTATCTGGTGGATTTCATTATCTGTTTGCTCACTATCAGTCTGTTCTAATATACTGATTAATTTATCTTTTATTTTTCCTGATAAGTCAAGTTTATTTATCTTTCTTTGAAAGTTACAATATCTACTAGTGTGTCCTTTTTTCCCACATTTGAAGCAAGTAATGTCTTTATATCTGTCACTTTTCTTTCTTTTGGACTCTTCTTTCTTTTCTTTAGTCCTACCTTTATGATATCTTCTATTATTGTTCTTGTATCTATCCGTATCTTTCTTTTCTTTTGTTCTTTTCCTAGATGGAGCAATCAATGGTTCAAAGCCATATTGCTCACAAAAGGTTCCTAATTCTTTTTTAGCAAATCTTTTTTCTTTTTCTATTTGATTTTTTAGCCTTAAATCATTACATAACCATAGACCTGTTTTATTAATTGAAGATATTATGTCTCCATAAGTTAAGCCAGGATAGTCTATAGTTCCTTCATTATTGGCTATATCAAGTCTAACTTTTTGAGCAAAGAAATAAGGCAAGCCAGCAATAAATTTTTCTTTCCAATAGGATTGTTGACAATCATTTCTACTTAAAACTTTTGAAATGAAAACATCTTTATACCATCTGAAATCTGAAAGTTGTGGACATCTTAAATTAATCAAAACATCTGAAGCTCTTTCTTTATATTGATTAGGATCTCCAACAAAATGTTTGGTTATGGTGAAAATTAAAGTATTAACTGCATCCTGTGAAGGCTGTCTATCTGTCATTATAACACTTCCATCTGTTTCTCTTTTAACTGCTGATAATATTTCATTTCTGTCATCATTATTTAAATAATGATCCCACCAGCCTTTCAATTGGCCAGTAAAACCAGTGACAATTAAATGAGCTATCTGGTGATCTTGTTTTCCATGATTTTTATAAACATTAGTGAGTAAAGTCATTTCATGTAAAAGGTTTATTATCTCATATTCTGACATTCCGTCAATATTCCATTCATAAATTAAATCTGGTGAGTAAGATGAATTAACATAAGTATGTCTTTCTTCAAATTGTAAATCAGGAGGAGTGGGTTTAGGATACCAATTCTTTCTGGGGTATAGGTCATCAATTCTTCCTTTTTTACGATCTTGCGATGAAGATGCTAAAGCTAATTTATTAATTTGTAATTGATCTGTAAATTGTGATTCTAAATTATCTACATCTGATAAGTCTGTCAAATTTGTCAATCGGCTGTCTTCTGATTCTTCATTCTCTGAAGAGCCAGTTCGTCCTAGCGTTATAATATTCTTATTTTTTAATGGCTCCATCTCCTTTAATGATTCTAGTTTCATTAAGTCTAGTTTTTTATTTATTTCATTAAGTAGATTATCAGTTCTTTCTGTCTTGGGCTTCTTTAAAGGTGCTCTAAGGTGAGAAGGTATCTCATGAGGGATAAATAAAGGAGTATTGGACTCATTTTCTTTCTTTATGGAAGTGGAAGAGGGTGTTATTCTGTCTTCTATATCTTGTAGCTTTTGACCAATTGTTTTTAGATAAGTATTAGTATAGTTATTCTGCTGAATTATACTATCTAGGTTCTTATTGTCATCACTTAGACTAGGTCTTTTGATTGGAGTAGCCAACACTTGGACCCCACTGTTTTGGTTCAGTATGATTGATTCAAAGGGTGGATAGGTTTGAAAGACTTTCTCATGATTTTCTGTCTTCGTCCATGACAAAGTTTTTTCTATAACACCTATCTTTTTGTTATAATAGTCCAAAAAGTCAAAGAAACTAAAATGTGTCTGTAAGTCTGTCACCATTTCATAATATTTAGCTTTTAAATCATTTCTTTCTTGTTCATTATATTCTTTAAAGAATTGGTTTTTCCTGTCACTATTTTCAGGTTTTAGGTAGTCATATTTTAATAACTCTTTATCTAAAACAAATTCTTTAGCCAAAACATTAATATGTCTATCATCTCTATCATCTGTAAATCCTAATATATCTGTATGGGTAGGAGAATCCGGTTGGGGCTGGGGCTCATAAAGGGCTTGGTGAACATTGGGAGTTGGTTGTGTGGTTTCTGTTGGATAATAGGCTGGTCCAGTTCTTACTGGGGTTCTATTGGTGTTTATAGGTGGAAGGTTTATAGCTGGGGGAAGATTCTGGGGAGGTAAAGGTCTAGAATCAGAAAAAGGTGTTCTAGGGGAAAAGGAGCTTCTAGGGGTAAACATCATAGGAGTTTTTCTGCCTGTAGAACTTCTAGGTCTTATAAGGCTGTCAGTGTGTCTATCATTACTATTGAAGGAAATGATAACTGTACCATCTGTCTTTTGGGCTATAAAATCTGGTTCAGTGTTTTCTATCTTTGGTGTGGGTGCAATGGCCTCTAGTTGCCATCTTTCAGGAAGGGTTATATCTTTCCATTGTATCTGTTGGGGTACACGAAGTCTACTATTTGATGTTGAGGCTTGGAGAAGGAGAGTATGACCTTTGGGAGAGGGTTCCACCATAGATTCAGGATTTAGAGTGGTTTTCATGAGTTTATAATAAATTCTGTAAATAATAGCTAAAGGTTCTGAGCCTTCTTTCATATAATAACCATTTGTCTTTATATTCAAAGTTAAAGCATCCATAATATTTCTGTCAGTTAGGCTTAAACCAAAATTAGGATAACAATTAAAATATACTGGTCCATTATGTAAACTTGTTTCCATCATTCCTAGGAGTGAATCATTAAATCTTAAATGTCTGTCATCTCTTAAACAAAGTAGAATACTTGTGTTTAAAGCTTCTCTTGTTAATGGTTTTACAGCTACCTGTACTAAACCAACATGTAAAAATGCATATTTTTCTTTGTGTCTGTCGATTGAGTCTGTTGAAAATAACTGAATTGTTTCATATTCATTGAATAAAGAATAAGTTCTTTCTACAGTTTTTATAGTGTAATCTGTCAAAAAGGATAATTTAGAAAAAGAAGTCTGTCTGTAGATTTTATCAATTCTTTCAGTTGGTATATTCCATTTGTTCCAATCTAACAAATTTCTATCTATATCTTGAATGCTATATTCCTCTGAATTGACTATCTTATCATTTTCCATGTTCAAATTAGTGTGTGCCTGACCTAAGTGTGCATTAGCAACAGATGATGAGCTACTAAATATATTCATTCTACTTCCAAGCAATTAATAATTACTGGCGGAACTATTACTAACCACTGGTATCCTTGCTATCGGGACCACCTCCTCGGGAAACTCCATTGCGGGACCACCCAAACAACGCCTGTCCGTCGGCTAACAAAACGGGCTGACCAACGCGAAACTATGATTTGCCAACGAGTGTGAGGCTGACCAACGCTATCAAGGAGCAAGTAGTGGCTATACAGTAATATGAGTTCCTAGTAACTTCTTAATTGCAAAGAAATAAAACTCATACATCTACCATCCATGGCTCTGATACCATTAACTACCCAGGAGAGAGCACAACAGTAATATAGAAGCATAAACAATGATAAAATAGATGATAAATAAGAAAATAGCAAAACAGATATATTCAAAATAAGTTAAAACAGAGTATGGAATATATAAACTGAAACTGATAAAATCTTACTTGAAAATACTTCTGTCTTTGATTATACTTGAAAACAAACTGTCTTTGATACAAGCTTTGAAAATAAACACTGTCTGAAGGGTTACAAGATTACAAAGTAAAATCTGTAAAGGGTTACAAGGTTCTATCTAAAAGGGAAAGGTTACAAAAGGATAGAGTACAAAGTCTTTCGGAGAAAGGGAAGGCTATTACAAGGCTTTCTAAATCTTTCTCTGGAAATTTGAACTTGAAATTTGAACCTGAGAACCTAGAATTTGAACCTGACTTCTGTCTTCGGAGTCTGTCTCTTTATAGATGAAGTGAACCATGGTAAAACTCTAAAAGTAACCTGAGTTAAATAAAGTGAACTCAAGTTAATCTGTCGGCAAGATCTTGAACAGTAAAAGTAAATCTTGAACAGTAGTAATCTGTCAGTAGACGCGTGCCAGTGAATAGTAGCTATCTTTGTCTCAATTCTGATGCTGTCTTTGTCTGAGCTCCTACTGCGCATGCTAATGAATAGTAACATATATCTTTCTGTCAGGAGGCATGCTAGTGAATAGTGATCTGTCTGGTGTGTTAGTGAATAGTAATCTGTCGTCATTGTCTGTCCGAGAAAACCCTTCTGTCTGTCTTGTTAATCTGTATCCGCGTAGTTATCATAATCTAGCGGATCGGTGTTGTCCTCATACTGCTCATGCTCATGGGGCACTCCGTAATCATTGCATAAAGCACAATATGAAATAAGAAGGAAAACGGGAACGTGATCCTTGGCTGTCATCAATCTGGGGTCTTTAACAATCCTTCTTTTCCCAATAAGCCTCCTTGCTGAAGGTCTTGGGCCATACACTGCTATTCTATCTGTGTAGCCATATAAGTGGAAATCTCTGTCTAATTCTTTCTGAACTTCATAAATCTTGTTACACATAAAATTAGACCATTCTTGCGCCAGAGCACCTGGATCATCAAGTGATAAATAAGTGTCTCCTGTATACCAGTTGTATTCAGGCATATATCCCCAATCATGGATAAGGACCAGAATGTGTACTGGCTGAGCTTCCATATAATAGCTGGTGTCCCAACCTGGAAGGGTACTCCAGATTTCCATCTTCATATAATTAAGTCCGCCAATCTGTGCAGCTGCTTCTTGGATGACCTTGGGGAATAAACTAATCTGAATTGCAGAAGTTATAATTAATTTGCTAATAAACCCTGCTTCTAACATTTCAGATAACCATAAAGGGTCACGGACCACTGGATCCTCTGTCTCTGTGTTGATAAGTAGTCCCGGGTAGGGATTATATCTTTCTCCTGTTCTTTCATAAACTCTGTCTGCATCTCCAAAACTTTCATACCATGTGGCTTTATGAGATAACCATATAACATCT
Organism: Quercus ilex subsp. ballota; assembly: GCA_032727855.1. NCBI lineage: Eukaryota > Viridiplantae > Streptophyta > Magnoliopsida > Fagales > Fagaceae > Quercus > Quercus ilex. The sequence goes on from CM064909.1 coordinate 77,339,920, forward strand.
GTCATGTCTTCTGTTCTGATAAATGCTGTAGAAACTAATACCTTAAAAAGATACATCCACCTGTCATAAGAACTAGTTAAAGCTGTATGGGTTAGTATTTTCTGTTGAATTTCAGGAAGTAAATTTCTGATGGCAAGCCTCGTTTTTTGCTGAATCTTAGGGTGGAGCTTTGAAAAGCTTGTTCCCATAAGATAGCTTTTTAGAGACTGTGATTCTGTCTTTGTGGAGCTTGAATCTCCAACCTCCTTGCCAGGGAGTTGACAACCGAGAGCTTCAATAAATGCCCCGGTGCTAACAAGATGTAATTCCAAAGCCTGAAGGGTCTTTTGGAATAAGTCTTTCTGTTTAAGGGTAAAGGCTGCCTGTAAATTATCAAGAAGTAGTTTAATATGAAGAGGGAGGTCTGTAAATTCTCCGTCCTGAAACATGAGATCAGTGCTGAGCACTTTCTGTAAAGTTACACTATTTTCACCACATGAATACCTTGCATCTGCTAGCAACGTATCCTGAAGGGATATTGTCTCTATTGAGACGCCTTCTTGCCCATCCATAATTTTGACTGAAGGTTTTCGAAAATGTTTGGGCACTGCAAGAGCTTTGCCCTTTCCTTTCCTATCTGGCTGGGGGTTTCTTTTACTCATGTTAGTCTGCAAATGGGTTTGGGGAAAAGGATTATGTGCTGTCTGCAAATGGGGTTGAGGAAAATTGAGTCTTGAAGTATTAATTTGAAAATAAGTCTTTTCATTCAAAGTTTCTTTCGAACTCATTTTTAAAATCCTTTCATAAATATTTTTCTGTGAAACCTTTTTAAAATGTTCCATAGTATATATAATAAAACAAACTTTTCTCTGTACACTTTTGTGCTCTTGCTGAGTAGTGGTATAAGAGTAATCATAATGAAGTCTTTCAATATTAGAGGGATTGGAATTTAAAAACTTTACAAAATCTATCCTGATTCTATCCGTTTTATATGTGTCACTATATATCTCATTTTGTGAAAATATGTGAAATAAAGCTTCTCCATAAAGTCTTTTATCAACTGCTAAAATAGTTTGGGGAAAATCTGTCAGAGACTTATAATTAATTCTGTCTATCAAGAGATTAAATCTGTCTCTACTCAAGAAATTATTACAATTAATAATTATTTTATCACAATTAATATCTTCTTTAATAATTATTAAAGGAGAATCTGTCAGGACTTCTTTTATTAAGGCATCTGTCATGTGAGTGTTTAAGATTACTATAAAGGATGCAAGAATGTCATCTATCATAATTTTGTGTGGTACATCTGTCAGACTTTCAGTTCGTTTAGTCCACTCATATTGACTTGCAAGCATAATTCTTTCTTTTGTGCTGAATCCTTTTTCATAAAGTGTTTGAACTATTCTTTGGGTTATATACTGATATAAAAAAGAACGAATCTCTGTCTCTATGTCCATATCTGTTGACTGGTGAAGGAGTGATATTTCTGTCTCTAAAAATGACAAACTTCTTTTAATTTCATAGATTCTTGCTTTATTAGTATCCTGTAAGATAGTGACCTTATAGGGGAAATCAATTTCTTTCGGGATAAAGAGTAGGATAGGATTAAAAGATATATTAATTACATTAGTTTTAATAACTTCAACACATATATCTTTATACACATGATTAATTAATTCTTTTTCATTGGCCTGAATTAATCTGTCTTGTATACACTTCATGTTACTAATACCTAAGTCTGTTAATGTTACTTCTGTTAAAGAAATTTCTTTATTAATAATTTCTGTGTTCCTTTTTTGAAAAATAAATCTGTTAATTAAACTCAAAGAATTCTGTCTATTGCCATCATCTTTTTCTAATAAAGGTAAGTCTATCATGTGTTTAGAACGTCCTTTTAGATCTATTAATTCTGCAGTATTTTGTTCAATTATATCTACGGAATTATCTTCTTTAATATCTTTAATTTCTTGTCTTACTATTTTTGCTTCTGTCATTGAGTCTTGTAAAGTTACTGATTCTATCTCTACACCATCTTTTTTCTTCTTTATCTTCTCTTGCTTGTCTTTTTCTTTTTTGGCTCTTTCTTCTTTTCTGCATTCTGTAACATGGTGTCCATATTTCTTACATCTAATACAAGCAATAGGTATGTCTATGGCATCTTTCAATTTTAGTAGATAGTCTTTTTTGTCTTGATTAGGTAGATTCTCTATCAATTTCATTATTATGTCTTTTTGTTTTCTTTTTCTTTTATTAATTTTAAGTGGGTTGGTTGATTTTAGTTCTTCCTTTTTCTTTACTCGATCTATCTCTTTTTGACTAATATTAAATATTTCCATTAATTCATTTATTGTTTCTCTTTCAAATTCTAATTTACTTATTTGTTTAGCAATTTTATTCTGTCGAGCACATTGCTTTTTAGTGTGACCATATTCCTTACATTTATGACAAATAGTATGTTTAACTTGTCTGTCAGTATTATCATTATCTGATACATCAGTAGTATTTAAAACTGCTATTTCTTTTTCTTTGTTTGTATCTAGAGGTGAATTTAAGATTTCCATCTTTCTTTTTAATTCTGCGAAATTGTCATCTATCATAGATTTCTCAATTAATTTTAGTCTTTCATCAATTATCTCTTTTAAACTACCAGTATTATCAATTTTCCTTCTATTGTTGACTTCTTTTGCTTTTACTACACTATTTTCCTTTTTTAAACTATTATTTTTATTATTCCTACAATTGTTGACTATTTCTCTTTCTTTTAGTCTATCTCTTTCTATTTCTTCTTTTTGCTCTAGCTTTGTCCGTATCACTTGTATTGAACTAGCTTTTTGCTTTTCCATCACTTCTTTTGGACTACTATTATTAGTTATCCAACAACTGTTGACTATTTCTTTAGCTTTTGTTCTTTCTTGTTTTTCTTCTAATTCTATCTTCCTACGTAGGGATTCTTTAAAAACATGTTCTTTCCCTACATCTTCTTTTGTATCTAGCTTTTTACTATGTTGTCTTTCAATTATCTCTTGGTCTTTTACTATGTCATCTTTCTTGACATTTTGTCTTTCTATTACTTTTATCATTTCTTTTACCATTCCTTCTTTTATTATCCCTTTATCTTTTTTGTCTTTATCTATTATGTCTTTAGCACTTATTTCTTTCATGGGGTTCTTTTCATCTACACGTGTTATACTTTCCTTACTTGGGTTAGTTTTCCTATCAACTCTCTTGTCAGCTGCTTTTAATGTCTGTGAGTCTATTTCTTTAGCTTTTATACGTGTTGATATTTCCTTAATTAGGTTAGTTTTTCTGTCAACATTTCTGTCAGTCACATTTAGAGTCTGTGAGTCTATTTCTTTATCTTTAACTGCTATAGGTATAGCTCCGTCAGTTACTTTTGAATTTTCTAAAAAGCTAACTTTTCTGCTGTCTATCATATTTACTAACTTGTCGATACTTTTTGAATTATGGCCTTGACTATTATGCCAATTATCTGTCACAGTATTAATTAAAGGTGATCTTTGATGGGGTTCAAATTCTCTTTCTTTTTCTAAAGGTGAATTTAAAACTTTCATTTTTTCATAGAGGTCCGAAAAACTATCATTTTTTCTTTCTTCTTTAGCATATACCGTAGATCTTTCTTCATTTTCTAAAGATTCTAATTTTTTGTTAATTATTTCTAAGAAGCTGTGTCTATTAGACTGTCGGTTGATTTTATCTCCTGTTAATCTACTCCAATTTTTTGTGTTATTATTATAATCATAATTATAATCATCCATATCACTGTCAGAATCAGAATCTGTTTCATAATCCATATTACTGTTAGACCAATTATTGTCTATATCTTTCATGCTATAACCTTCATCATAATCTATATCATCATAGTCCATGTTTCAAATTAGTGTGTGCCTAGCCTAAGTGTGAACAGGCAAACAGATTATGAGCTGATAAATGTATTTATTCTCTTTCTAAGCAATTAATAATTACTGGCGGAACTATTACTAACCACTGGTATCCTTGCTATCGGGACCACCTCCTCGGGAAACTCCATTGCGGGACCACCCAAACAACACCTGTCCGTCGGCTAACAAAACGGGCTGACCAACGCGAAACTATGATTTGCCAACGAGTGTGAGGCTGACCAACGCTATCAAGGAGCAAGTAGTGGCTATACAGTAATATGAGTTCCTAGTAACTTCTTAATTACAAAGAAATAAAACTCATACATCTACCATCCATGGCTCTGATAATATGGAGAAATTATTTCATTATCTCGTATTCATAATTGATCTTATTATGAATATAATGGATAAATTATACTATAAGTATGAGAAAAGGAAGTATATTCTCCAAAAGTATATAAGGATTATTCGTTTGGACACGATGGAATTTGGGTTTAAGGGACTATTTGATATATAATTTTAAATATATATTTTTAATTTTTAGATAATATTAGAGAATGCAGGGTGAGTGAGAGCATTAGCATTGGAAAATTCTAATGCTACTCTATTTTACAATTCTAAAAAGCCACTTTATTATTATATCATACCATTTTACAATACTTCCACATCCCAAACTTCTATTTTCCTCTTTTACTCATTAAAATAATATATCTACATAATAAAATAATATATCTCAAAATTATATCTTCTCTCTCATCTCTCTCCTCTCTCACATTTTCAGCTTTCTTCCTAATAAAATATTTTTTTTTTTTTTTTACAATACTGTGAACAGTACAATTCTATGTTTAGAATTATACTGTAGCACTATTGCAAAAAAATTTGTAATAATTGTATTTATAATTGTCTGATGTAAAGGATTTTAAGATTTAAAATGTCAAATTGTCTTTAAATATGACATTAGCATTCTCCAATGCTAATGCTACGAGAAAACCTTTGAATTGACTATCTCTGGCACTGCTTACCTTACGAAAAAGCAGAATCCCAAACGCAAGCAAAGAAGATCCGCGTATCACATGAGATAGAGAAAAAGATATGGGTTTGAACTTTGATTTGACCGTTGAGAGGGGAAGGGTTGCTTTCACAGTAAGTCTAATTAAACCTTGCAAAGCAACAAAGGGGAACCCAAAAATCAAGAAAGCCGTTTACCAAAAAAAAAAAAAAAATCAAGAAAGCCTTATTTGTAATAATTGATTCTCATAATGATATATTTTTATCCAGCTATTTCTTGTGCAGAAAAAACTCATAGATTCAACGTTTTATTGGGCATGTACCAGGCATAATCTAAAACATGCAACGCATTTACGTAGAATTTGATTGGTCATTTTAAAAATTGGTTTCATGATTTAAAAACAAAATGTGGTGGTGATAGATGAATCCCACTTTAAATTATTCGTATGAATTTGAAAAACAAATATGATCCTATTTTAAGTCAATATTGTCCCACTTTAATATAACGCTCCTGATCACCACCCCTTCGAAATCAGTAATGGGAAAAAGAAAATTTATCAGCGTTTTAACAAAGTGATGGTTATTAAACTGAGAATTGAGAAATAGAATCTTCTAAATAAAAAATAAAAAAATTCCTGAGAAATAGAAATGATTTTTAAAATGTTTCCTCTTAGGCGAATGTTCGACTCAGTCAAAGGATAAGGTCAATCCGGTGAGTGCATTGCAAGTGCAGTACAGTTTCCAAAGCAATCTTTTAAGATCGCTTCACCATTATGATTGCAAGTGTATTGCAACCGCATAGAGAAAGAGCCGCATAGAGAAAGAGAGGGAATAAGAATTTAAAACAACCACAGCCTATCTTGGCGTGTTGGTACTCAGATCTTGGGTTCGTTTAGATATAATTTATTGTTGCTAAAAATTGATTATTGTTGAAAAAATTATAGCAAATTAATTTTTAAATGTATGAATAATATGTAAGACTCATTTTTAATATTTTTTTAACCCGTGAACAGTATAAAACAGTGCTCAACAGTGCATAAACAGTACTCTTGTCCCCTAAAGTAGAAACGCGCACAAGAAAAAAAAAAAAAAAAAAAGAAGGAAAACGCATAAGAGAAAAACGCAACGTTGAAATAATTGGAAATAATTGTTATCCAAACTGATACCTTATGTGACCTGTTGCTCAGGGGTTTAATACCCCACACTTACTTAACAAAAAAAAAAAAATATATATATATATATATATAAAAAATAAATTTTGGGGGAGGGGGCCACTGCCCTCCACGTCCCACAATAACTCTGTTCCTATACACACACATTTTTTTAGAGGAAAAAACCACATTCATATATGAAACAATAACATTACATTATGATATATTATATATATTGGTCATGTTAATAAATCATATTAAGAAAGTTTTAACATCATTGTCACAGGAAATATAAAAAGTCATTAAAAAAAATTAATTATTTTTTCATTTTTTCATAAAATGTTTCTAAAAATAGAGTAGTTTCTAAACTAATGCCTTTAGGTTATTTGTTAACATTTTCCTATATGTGTATGAAACACTCTTTTTCCTAGACAATTTAATCATTGCAATATTATTTTCACGTAAGACAGCCAAAAAAATTGCCAAAAAAATAATTTTTTTATTGTATGTAAATCACAATTTATCATCTCAGCTATTGAGGATGAAGTATGAAATTTATTGAATCACACTTATTATGTGAAATGTGTGTAAGAAGGGGAGGTAGTGAGCAAAAGTACTACTGCTTCTTTATCTTATTCTCAACTTTTTTGAATATTACACAATGATATTTTTAAAAAATTTATTTTATAATTCAATAATTAGGGATAGATTGATCACTCAATGTTTTCGGTAAAAGTACCAAAAAGTACCAACAAGTTAAACTACAATATATACTCTTGGGCAAAGATATTCTAAGTGCAACCTTTTAATTTGATATTAGTTATACTATTTTTGGTGATCAACATTTTTTGAATGGTACATGGAATGATCCAATTGGGTAATCTTTCAACTTTATATTAGCTATGTTAGATTTTTAGACCATTGGAAAACGCAGTTTGTTGAACCTAATTTAAAGCTAAGATGTTACTTAGGTTAATTAAACAGATATAGGTTAAATATATATCAATCATATCATAATTAGCAAAAAAGTAAACAACACAATGATATGATGACCTGGAAAAATTAATGAAACAATCCAGTTTCAAGGTAAAAAACCTGAAGATGATTTAACCTAAACAATCCATAAGGTAACAATTCACTAATAGAATGAAAGTTTTTTACAATAGACTTAACCCTAAATTTGCTGTTACCTCATGTAGTACTTACTCACGTGACTACACGCAGCTTTGAATCCACAGACTCTTCTATTATGAATTTGTTGCACACAAACACTCCGGCCAGTTTGTGACTCTGAGAACCCACTCAAAGGTTTAGATTATCAACTGTAGTTGATTTACTTATGACAACTTATACAACACCAGACCTTGAGTTTCTTCAAAGAATAACACCAGTAGAAGATTTAAGAGAGGTTTGGTACAAAAACTCTAGATCTACAATGGGAGGCACAAGAAGCACTCTACTCTTCTTCTTTTTTAAAACATGCCTTAGGGTTTCCTTTAAATACTATGTGAATTAGATCTGAATCCTTTAAATGCTATGTGAATTGGATTTGAAACCCTAATCACTTAATAAGCTTAGCGGGTTGTTGGGTTTTAATTAAATTATGCAGATCCGTGTTTTGATCGGTCGAACCACAGTCTCGATCGGTTGAACCTGGCATGTTTCGAATTTCCTAGACCTGCAGCTTCCTTACTCTTGTATTATGACTTGCAGCACCTTGAGTATAGTCTAATCATACTTATACACTTAGGAATCTATATCTAGATAATTTTATGCTCACGGTTTGCTAATTGTTCTAAATTTTTAGAACCTAACAAGCTAGTAAGGGCCTAATCAGGGGTTACGTAAGTTATTTATCAATTTATCAAATAGTCTATCTCTCAGAGTCCAAGGAGTCCATTTCTCAAGCTTTCAACATCTGCTGTATACTGCCAAACCATATGTCGTAAATTACAGACATTAATTTGTTAATGATATCTCAGCTGATCCGTACAGCAAATCCCACATGCCAAAGAAATACTACATTCACATAAACTTTAAGGGTTTTATTAACGCATGACCTAAGGGCATATGTTAGTAAAACATTTGGAAACTTTTTATGAAAAAAAATGAAAAAGTAACTAATTGATAATTGATTTGACAGTTTTTCTAATTTTTCAAAAAAAGTTTCTTAAAATTTTTCATAAAAAATTTTATAAAAATGTATGCTCTTAAGGCATACTAACCGGACCCAAACTTTAAAGTGTATCATTAGGAATATTAATCCAATGGATTATTTATTTATTATTATGTCAGAGTCCATGTTCTTACAATCTAAGGACCCCAAAAAATATGAAACAATTTTATTAGGCCATTTTATCAGTCGGATGATGGTATCTATAAAAATGGTTGTTTGGTTAAATAAGGAAAATGTTGGGAATAATAATCAATTAACACAACAACGTACAGCGGAATCATTTTCCTTTCTTTGTGCAAATTCAATTAGTATTCCTAATAAGCTATACAAGGACAATATAAACTCAAACAGAAAATTCAATAATAACACACAATCAACTATCAAGACATCGCTTCCTCAACAAAAAAAAAATGTTGGAAAAATAGTATGGAGTGAATAAGAAATTGATATTTTCTATATTTACTTGAAGATATTATTATAAGTGGTGAAAATCCTTGAGTCTCACATTGGAAATAATAGAAAATATGAGCTTTGGGCTGGATATTGGGTTGGGCTTTAGACATGTGTGGACTAAGCCCGCTTATCCAATTAATAATAATAGTTTATTATTTTATTATTGAGTCAGAGTCTGTGCACAGAAGTGATCACTGAAACAGTGTTTCAGTTTTACGTTACGGATAGTTTCATGGTCCCTCATTCATAGAAAAGAACTTTTCAGAGAAAAACTCAAACAGTGAGAATTTTGTACATTCATTGTGTCAAAGAGAAAGAGGCATTGAGTAGTTTGTAGAGCACGACCTTGAGTGCTTCATCTTCGTGCTATTTGATCATTTTATCCCGGGAGGCAGACGTCCACAAGACTTAAAGCACCACAGAGAAAGTGTGAGGGGCGAAATCTGCTTTAACGAGATTGTGTAAAACACAAGACTTGATCTCATTGTTCATCCTTTAAAGCATCTGGTCTGTGAGTCTTCAATTATTTGCAGATTTCTATTTATATATATTCAATATTTATTAATTGTGTGCGTTTTTTATATCTATTTGTGTTACTGCTTATTGTTAAATCTGTGTATTGTTCTTTTTATCTTATCACAAAGTAAATTGTTGAATTATATTTAACAAAAAAAAATATCAAGACATCGAATTTTTACTGGAAAAACCCTCCAATGAAAATAGAAAAACTACGAACTTATGGTCTGTTTAGGACTTACTTATTTTACTGAAAATGAAAAATGTTTGCTGAAAGTACTGTAGATAATTATAAATATTAGTTGAAATAGTACAGTAGGACCCATGAATAGTACCAAAAAGTACAGTGGGACCCATGAATAGTAGTAAAAATAAGCTGAATAGTAAAATAAGTTGGCAAAAAATAAGCTAGCAAAAAATAAGCTATCCAAATAGACACTTAGGCTCTGTTTGAGATCTGTTTATTTTGCTGAAAGTACTGTAGATAAATGTAAAAGTTAGCTAAAATAATATAGTGAGACCCATGAATAGTACCAAAAATGTAGTGGAACTTATAAATAGTAGCAAAAATAAGTTGAATAGTAAAATAAGTTGGCAAAATTAATTATGCTAAACGGACACTTAATCTAGTAAAAACTTCCATGGGTTTATAGCAATTCTATAAAATAAATGCTAGACGCTATATGCAATATGTAAAATAAATGCTAAATGCAATATGTAAAAAGAAGGGTTTGTTAGAAATAAAGTCTGCCTGTAATGTGTAAAGTTTGAGCAATGAAAGGGTTATTTGGGATGTGTAAAGTCTACATGATAGATATATATTCATAATTGTACTCATTATTGCAACCTTATCCCATGAACTCTACAAACATTCTAAGTTTCTATATATATGTGGGATTGCTTTACTGTTATTGTACACATCTAAGAGAAATCAAAAGGATTGTGGATGACCATTTGAATATAAGAGTTTATCAATATATATTTCTTTTTTTCTTCTTACTTTGTTTTATCTATTTCTATTAGTTCACAACACGTTATCAGCACGAGTCTCTACCCAATTTCAATAGGAAGTTGTAATCCAATTGTTTTTGAAACATCAAAGGTTATTTGTGTTGTCCTCTCAACTTACTGTAAGTTTTTCTTCCTAAGCATTAGTGTTTATTCTATCTCTTTGTTATTACGTTTTATGCTTATAATTTTAATGATTGCTTTAATTGATTAAAAAATATTATGGGTTTCACGTTCTCTCTCTTTATATATTGTTAAAATGATTAGTGATAAAAAAAAATCAAATATAGCTATAGTTATATGTAACGTGTATTAACAAACTTTCAATATGTATGTATTGTTTCTTTACAATCAACTTTTGTATATGCATGTATAGTATTGTTTCATTAAAATTGTGTATGAAAAAAATATATTTAGTTATTTAATTTCTTATGTAATTATATATTTTATATAGATGTCAAACCTTACAAAGCTTAAATTTGTTGACGTTGACATCTTAGGCAAGAATTTCTTATCATGGTAACAGAGTATCCAAGAAGGATTGTGCAAAAGAAATAATTTTTATTTGTCATTATTTACATAAAAATTGAGAATTTTACTATAAAAGATCCCTTAGGAGAATTACAAGTTCTAGAAGAACTTGATTATCCTAAAAGCTCAATTTGACATGCACTTGAAGTTGTAATAAACTAAAAGTGCAAGTGAGTTAATCTGGCACTTTAAAATTAGTCCACAATTAAAATTATATGATAGAAGACACAAATATCATGTTCGAATATGCTCCCGCAATAGCAATGTCGAATGTATATGTTCATAAAGTGTTATGAACTAATGTTTTATCTTCTAGTGGCTGAACAAAATAATGAGTTGTTGCTGAAAATCATCAAAGAGTCATGAAAATAAGTGTTATAGGTGTAGAATGGAAGATCATTGGTCACGTACCTGTCATACTCCTAAACATTTGGTAGATCTTTACCAAGCCTCCATAAAAGAAAAGGGAAAGGGAATTGAAACAAACTTTGTTGATCATAATGATCCTGAAGATCTCATGAATTCTCTTGACCTTTCAAATGGAGTGGATATGACTTATCTTGATGTCTTTGATTTCTTTAAGGATGTCAATGGAAAATTTGATAATTTGATTGGTGATGGAAATTTCCATACCATTTATTTATTTTTCTTTTATTATATTATCGCATTGTAATAAGTATTTTTATTTTGGTATGTTTTATTAATGTTTAAAGTAATAAAGTTTAATTTATGTTTTGCATATATGAAGATGCATGGGTCTTACTGGTAAAATCAATTCCAAAATGATTAGGGAAGATTTTTGTCTAGCAGACAGTGCAACAACTTTAAGGATCGTATGATCATACGATCCTTAAAGATAAAAAATATTTTCAAAATCTAAAATTATGCAAAGCCAATGTCAATACCATATCAGGTTCATTGAACTTAATTGAAGGCTCTGGAAGAGCGATTATCATGTTGCCAAAGGGTTACAAAACTTTGTATTGATGATGCTTTGTATTCTTTTAAATTAAGCAGAAATTTACTTGGCTTTAAGGATATACATTATAATGGTTATCATAATGAAACCAATAACGAAGGCTGTGAAGAATTTCTTTATATTACTTCAATAGTATCATGCCAGAAGCTCATATTAGAAAAACTGTCTATTTTCTCTTCTAGGTTATATTATACTACAATGAGAACAATTAAAACAAATGTTGCAATACACCAAAAGTGTTTGGACTCAAAGGTTTTTATGCTTTGGCATGATTGTCTTGGACATCCAGTATCAATAATGATGCGTTGAATTATTTAAAACTCTCACAGACATCCCTTAAAGAACCAAAAGATTCTTTAACCTAGTGATTATCCATGTAGTGTATGTTCGCAAGGTAAATTAATTACCAAACCATCACATTCAAAGATTATTGTTGAATGTCCATCTTTCTTGGAAATAATTCAAGGTGATATATGTGGACTAATACACCCACCTTGTGGTCCATTCAAGTATTTTATGGTTTTAATTGATGCATCAACTAGATGGTCATATATATGTCTACTTTCTACTAGAAATGTTGCATTTTTTAGGCTTCTTGCTCAAATAATTAGGTTGTGAGCACAATTTCCTGATTATCCAATTTGGAAAAGTCGTTTAGATAATGTTGATGAATTCACATCTCAAGCTTTTGATGACTATTGCATGTCAATTAGAATTGATGTTGAACATCTTGTTGCCTATACACATACTCAAAATGGTTTAACTGAATCACTTATCAAGAGACTTCAAGTTATTGCTCGACCTTTGCTTATAAAATCAAAATTACTAGTTTCTGCTTAGGGTTATGCTATTTTACATGCTGCATCATTAGTTCACATTAGGCCAACTGCTTATCATAAATTCTCACCATTGCAACTTATACTTGGCCAACAACCAAATATTAGGAATGATAATGGGTTGGGTTCGGGCCAGATTTTTTGATACTCGGACCCGACCTGCGGGTCTTCCCCTGTTACCCAGACCCGGCCCGTTTAATAAACGGGTCTTTTTTTTAGCCCCAAACCCGGCCAGTCGGGTCTCCGCGGGCCCTGTCTAGCCACTTTTGGGCCTAATCCGTGGCCCAATCCAACCCAATCTTATTAAAAAAAAAAAAAAAAAAAACCCCAACACAAACACAAACACAAATCAATCAACATTGTTATCAGTCTTGTTGAAATTAAATCCTCAAACTCCATTTATCATTTATGGAAGAAACAAAACTCCGATTTTTACATTTATGGAAAGATTTTTACATTAACACAACATGCACTCTGATTTTACATATTGAATCCTCAAACAAATAACTAAAAACAAAAACTACTGAAAGAGCAACAAAACTTCATTTATCATTTATGGACAGATATTTACATTTACACAACATTCACTCCGATTTTTACATATTAAATCCTCAAACAAATACCCAAAAACAAAAACTACTTAGAGAGGAAATGAACCCAAAAAAAAAAAAAAAATGAAGAACTCAGACCACGTGCTCCTTTGTGACAAAAACGGCAACCACCACGAGATTTGTGCTCCTCCACGAGGCTGAGGGTGGGTAAGTGAGTGAATGAGAGTGAGGGTGAGAAAGAGATGTGAGTGTCTGAGTGAGAGTGAGAGTCTATAAGGGCCGGATGAGATGCAAGTGAGAGTGAGAGTCAGTGAGGGAGGTGGCTGAGTTGAGAGAGAAAGGAGAGAGGCGGTTGAGTTGATAGAGGAAGGAGAGGAATGAGTTTTATGTTAGGGTTGTGATATATATATATATATATATATAGGTAGGTTTTTTTGTAATTTTATATTTAGGCTAAGCGGGTCGGGTCGGGTCTCAGTTCGGGCTGGGTTTTTGACAAAACCCAGACTCAACCCTAACATTTCGGGTTTTTTTTTAAAACCCAAACCCGACCCTATTCTTTATTGGACCGGGTAAAACTCGATCAATTAGGGTCGGGTACCCGTGGGTTGGGCATAAATTGCCATCCCTACCAATTAGTTTTCACTTGCGCACATTTTGTTGTGCTGTATATGTTCCTATTACACCCCCACAACGCACTAAGATGGGTCCTCAACGTAAACTTGGAATTTATATGGGTTTTGATTCCCCATCTATCATTAGATATCTTGAACCTCTAATTGGTGATGTTTTTAAGGCACGTTTTAAGGATTGTCATTTTAATGAAACAATCTTCCCACCATTAGGGGGAGAAAAGTCGTTGCCTGAAGCACGACGTGAGATTACTTGAAATGTTTCGACGTTATCTCATCTTGATCCTTGTACAAATTAATGTAAACTAGAAGTTCAAAGGATTATTCATTTGCAAGGAATTGCAAATCAATTGCTTGATGTATTTACCGACAATAAGAAAATAGTGAAATCTCACATTCCAGCTACTAATACTCCAGCACGGATTGAAGTTCCTGCAGCACAATTAGTTAATACAGCAGTAAATGAATCAAAGCCACACCTGAAGCATAGAATACCTATCGGTGTTAAAGATAAAATTCCTCGGAAGAGAAAAGTACAAGAAAACCAAGTTGCAGCCTATAAAGAGGCTATACCCAGGAAACAAGTCACAGAAATAATTGATCTATCCAAAACTTATGAACAAAAATCTCCTGAAAATAAACCTCCTAAAGAGTTATCCTCTGAAGAGGACCATGTACCCGAAAATAACGAGATCTTGATACATTATGTACATACAAGAAAAATATGGGATAGAAATAAAATTATTGTCGATAACATATTTTCATATAAAGTTGCCATTGATATTACTAGAAGTAATGATAATGAATATGAACCACAAACCGTTGATGAATGTCAACGCAGAAATGATTGGCCAATGTGGAAAGAGGCAATTCAGGCAGAATTGAATTCACTAATTAAACGTGAAGTTTTTGGACCTATAGTCCGAACACCTGAAGGTGTTTTACCTGTTGGATACAAATGGGTATTTGTACGTAAACGAAATGAGAAAAACGAAATTATAAGGTAAAATTTGTAGCATAAGGTTTCTCGTAGAGACTTGGTATTGATTATGAAAAAACATGCGCTCCTGTAATGGACGCAATTACATTCATATTTTTTATTAGCTTGGTAGCAAAAGAAAATTTGGATATGCAATTAATGGATGTTGTTACAACATATCTGTATGGATCATTAGATAACGATATCTACATGAAAATCCTTGAAAAATATAAAATGCCTGAAACATATTATCCTACATCCCGAAGTATGTATTTTATCAATCTACAAAAATCCTTATATGGGTTAAAGCAATCTCGACGCGTGTGGTATAATTGTCTCGGTGAATATCTTTTGAAAGAAGGATTTGAAAATAATCTAATTTGTCCATGCATTTTTATCAAAAAAATCAGAATTCGGATTTGCTATTGTTGCAATATATGTTGATGATTTAGATCTTGTAGGGACTCTAGAAGAGTTAACAAAAATAGCAAATTGTTTAAATAATGAATATGAGATGAAAGATCTTGGTAACACTAAATTTTGTCTTGGACTGCAAATTGAACATCTTCCAAATGAAATTCTTGTTCATCAATCAACGCACATAGAAAAAGTCCTGAAGCAATTTTACATGGATAAAGCTCATCCTTTGAGCACTCCAATAGTGGGTTAGTCACTTGATGTCAAGAAAGATCTGTTTCAACCACAAGTAGATGATGAAGAAACTCTTGGTCCTGAAGTACCATATCTTAGTGCAATTGGTACTTTGATGTATCTTGCAAATTACACACGACCTGATATAGCATTTGCAGTAAATTTACTAGCAAGGTATAGTTCTGCACCAGCTTGAAGACGTTGGAATGAAATTAAGCATGTATTACGTTATCTTAGTGGGACTACTGATTTGAGATTATTTTATCCAAATGGATCAAACTCACAGTTAGTTGGATATGCTGATGCAGGTTACTTTTCTAATCCACACAAAGGCCGATCACAAATAGGATATTTATTTACTTATGAAAATACTGTTATTTCATGGAGATCTGTTAAGCAAACAATTTTTGCTACTTCCTCAAATCATGCAAAGATTATTGCAATTCATGAAGCGAGTCGTGAATTTGTTTGGTTGAGATCGATAATTCAATATATTCGTGAAAACTCTGGATTATCATCAATAAAAAATAGTCCAACGATATTATACGAAGATAATGTTGCTCTTATCACTCAAATTAGAGGAGGCTATATCAAGGGTGATAGAACCAAGCATATTGCACCAAAATTCTTTTATACACATGAGCTTCAGAAAAGTGGCAATATTGATGTCAAGCAGATACGATCATGTGATAATTTAGCTGATATGTTCATTAAGCCATTACCAACTGCGACTTTTAAGAAGATGGTGCACAACATTGGCATGCGTCAACTTAAGGATATTTTTACCATGAACAATGGAAGTTCTATGTACTCATGAGGGGGATTAAATTTTCTAAAGGATGTGTGCTGATTGTACTCTTTTTCCTTCACTAAGGTTTTTTCTCACTGGGTTTTCCTTTGCAAGGTTTTAATGAGGCAATCCTAAGGCACTAGAAGTTATACAAGAATATTGTACTCTTTTTCCTTAACCAAATTTTTTTCCCATAGGGTTTTTCTTTGGTAAGGTTTTAACAAGGCATATTCTTAGAAAGTGGTCACCCAAAGAGGAGTGTTAGAAATAAAGTCTGATTGGATTGTGTAAAGTTTGGGCAATGAAAGGGTTATTTGGGATGTGTAAAGTCTACAAGTGAGATGTATATTCATAAGAGCATTAGCATTGGAAAATTCCAATTCTACTTTATTTTACCATTCCAAAAAGTTACTTTATCATTATACCATACCATTTTACAATACCTCCAACATCCAAAAACTTTATTTTTATTAAAATATTATTTTTTAATCTTTCTTTATTATTTCTTTCCAATTGTCACTTTTTTTTCAAACTTTGGCATGATTCGATTTTCCTGGGCTTTCCAACAGTATTTTTTTTCCTCTCTTTCTTCCTCAACCTCTAGCACCAGTTCAACACACAGAGCCACACACACACAGACCCATGATATACCGATCAACCTATCCAAACCCATCACCACACACACAAAGCCACACACACACACACACAAACACAAACCATCAAACCATCAACAGAGCCACACACACACAAACCATCAAACCAGTTGGAGCCAACAACGGCCACCACACCCACCACCCAAGCCACTGATCAGCAAACCCAAGCCACCGATCAGAAACCCACGCTGCCAATTTGAAACCCAGTCGATTTGAAACCCACCGGAGCAAACCCATTCAAAAAAATCATCACCGGAGCCACCATCGGAGCTACCGATGATCAAACCAATCGATCCACCCACCAATCAACAGATCCACCGTTTCAAACCTACCATCAACCGATCCCAGCCCACTGATCCAAACCCAGCTCGCCGATCCACGATGAGAGATAAGAGAGAGGCCGTGTGAAGCTTCAGCGATGGAGACGGGTGAAGGTGAATGGGTTGAGATGGGTAAGGGTGAATGGGTGAGGGTGAATCAGTTGAGATGGGTGAGGGTGAATCGGGTGAGAAATTTCGGAGATGGAGATGGGTGAGAAATTTCGGAGATGGCAATGAAGCTTCAGAGATGAGAGAGCAGATGGAGAAACAGAGAAGGAAGAGAGAGAAGAGAACAGAAATAATGTGTTGATGAGAGAGAAATTTCGGGGGAAAACATCATAATTTTTTTTTTTTTTTTTTACAATACTGTTACAGTACAATTCTATGTTTAGAATTGCACTGTAGCAGTATTGCAAAAAAATTTGCAATACTGCTGTTTACAATTCCCTGATGCAATAGTTTTTGGGGCTGCAAATGCCAAATTCTCCTAACATTTGGCATTTGCATTCCCCAATGCTAATGCTGTAATTGTGCTCATTATTGCAACCTTATCCCATGAACTTTACAAGCATTCTAAGGTTCTATATATATGTGGGATTGCTTTACCATTATTGTACGCATCTAAGAAATATCAAAAGGATTGTGGATGATCACTTGAATACAAGAATTTATCAATATACATTTCTTGTTTTCTTTTTACTTTGTTTTATCTATTTCTATTACTTACAACAAGTTTTTTTTTTTTTTTCAAGTTTATTTATATTAAAAATTAATAAAATGTCACATGAATAAGTTATATAAAAAAAGAAAAATAAAGAAATTGCCACATCATGACTTTTCCATGAAGTAACTCCGCAAATATTTACGCTGACTTTTTTTAAAGGATTAAAATTGTTACATACTAACTATTTTTAAAATTACTCACATTTCTAAAAGTATTAAAAATCGTGACTTTCAAATAAACACTACTCTTCTATTAGTTACATCAATTACCGCAAAAAATCAAGATGATACACCATAAGTTTTGATTAAGCAAACAAATAGAAGGACTTCATTACAACGTTTGATTGTAACTCTATTTTCAGGGATATCTTGAAATTCAATGTACCTTTGGAGTTTGGACCTTGAACCTTGAAGGAATAATTCAAGCAAACGGTTTTTATATTTAGAATAGGCTGTCACTTATGGTGTCACTTCACATGCACGAATGTTCCCATTATTCTTAGTTTTCTGCTCATATTTTAAGGCAAACTCTATGGCATGTCATGTGGCCCTTTCTTTCTCTTTTAGAGTTGCTCTCCATAATATATAGATGCCCAAGTTCTGATTAATTATAAACGACTAAACAGGGAAAGATAGACTATATGTTGTCTGTAATAATGGCGTCACTTAAGGCTCTCCTATCTGCACCTTTTCATCAATTCATCCACAAAGACTTCCATGAAGCTGTTGCTAAGATGACTCTCACAGATGCTTCCCTCTTCCTCGTAAAATCCCATGCTCCTTGTCAAGCTTATTATGACTTATCTCTACTGCCATGTTATTGTTTCAAGCACACCTTAATTTAGTGAACTTTTCTTGTTATCATTCATATTTTCGTGCATGCAGATTGTGCACTCCATTGACAAGTCGGGCATATGGCCTCGGTTACCAGTGATCTTTGGTATCTTGTATCTGGCTATTCGCCGGCACCTTCACAATGAGTACAACTTGTTCAACGTCGGTAGATCTCCGGTCGGCGTCCGGTTTAACCCCGTGGATCATCCATTCAGGACAGCTGATGGAGAATTTAACGATCCCTTCAATGAAGGTGCAGGCAGTGAAGGATCTTTCTTCGGCAGAAATGTTCTGCCCGTTGATCAAAAGGATAAGGTATATATTTCTCTTTTGGGATATAATTTTTTTTTTTTTTTTTTTTGCTGAATTTGGGATATAATTTCATGCATCATATCATATTTAATCTAATATATTATAGTATATTCTAGTTATCTCAACTGGTAAAATATAAAGAGCTATCATCAAAAGCGGACATTTTAGATTAAAACTCTCTTAAAAAAAAATATAATATATTATAAACTATGCCTATAAAAAAAAATGTAATCTAATTACTCTTTTTTGGTTTTAAATCTAATATAATTATGATATATATAATAAAAAATTTGGTTCCACGTACGTACATGTACTGCTACTGGCCTAGTGCTCGTCAATGGCTGAGCTAAGATTTAGTCCAAGAGCCCAAGATTAAAAAATTGAAACTAAAATTAACTTTTAAAAAAAGTAATTGTTTAAATAACCAAAAATATAAATAAATAAATAACCAGAAATTTAATTGTCATACATAATTTCCAATATTTATTGTCCATATTTTGATTGCATGATTTCTTCATTCCTAATATTTTTGAATATATCATTATTAATTAATGTGCGTGTATATATTATTAATAAAATAATCCTTCATTTTTTATTTGTGGGCCGAGCGGCCCGAGCTAGAAGAAAGGAGACTCCATAGGAAAATGATTATAACATGAGAAAACTAAGGAAGAAGTACAAAATAAGCACCTTAATTTATTTTAAAAATACAATAGAAATCATGAGCTGACCTTTCTTTCAAATCCCAAAAAAATAAGCATGAAAGAAGAGTTGTATAGATTCTAGGTAATATAAAATAAATCGATAAATAATAGAAGTGAAAATCCACAAGAACTTAATTAGCATAACCTAAATATTTATATAATAAAAAAATCATCAAATTAGTTTTATATAATTTATATTAAAATATAGTTTTTTCATTAAATCACATGAAATTATAATATAATTTAAATTAAATTTTTAAAAAAGTTTTAAATCAATTTTTTTCTTATATAAATTAAATATTATACATTAGAGTATAATAGGCTTAAAAATACAAAATGGTCTCAATAATCAGTATAGAACCAACTCAATACATTTTAAGACTTAAGACAAAAAAAAAACTTCAGTGTATTTTTTAAAAATATTTAAATATTAATTAAATATAATTTATTTAACTTTCTATATTATTATTATTTTATATGACAATTTGCAAACTAAATTTTTGTGTTTAAGTTTTATTAACATATCTTTTACAGGTTGTTAGGAAAATTAATTATTAATAATTATTTAGCATAGTCATAACATTTTTGGTAAAATAATTTATGGTTTTAGTCAGGTTAGATTTCTATTATCTCAATATATATTTTGGACATTTTTGGAGATGGGGAAAGAATGTGAAACCCACTCATAGTTTTTCTTAAAAATAATTATTATTCTAAAATTTTGGCATCTTTTTTGTTTTGAAGGCCTCTTATTTATTTAATAGGGCCTTAGATACCTTTGTAAATTTTGGGACAAGTGGGGCTTTAGACCTAGGTCTAAAGCCGCTCTGGATCAATACTTTTTGCTTTTTTCATTAGTTGAATCTTGAAAAATCTTGTTTCCATATATATATATATATATATATATATTAGATAAAAATAAACATCTAAGAGTATAACTTATGTAAAATGCCCTGTAGGGACTGAGTTTATACACTATTCCTAAGAGATAAGTGGATTCAAGCCCAGCAAGCCCAATACAATAAATTTGTAGAGAATTGGTAGAACTGGACTTTGATGAGTGTAACAACAGTTGAAGATGATTTAAAGAAAGAATGAGTAAAACAAATGTGGACTTGGGCAAGCAATTCAATCATCGGCATTAATCCGAGGAACTTCAACTTATTATTTCTTGAGTGGCAATGGCTATGGTTACAAAGTTAGTTCAGATTGCAATAGTGTTTTTTCTAATAAAATCCCGATCCCTTTTCTCAAAACTCTTTCTTCCTTATATACTACTTTCCTCCTTCATCTCCACCATACACGTGCATGTCAGATCTATTGTTGTTGGTCTTTGTCACATCAACCTCCTCCTAAAGCTCTTAGGTAATAGCTGTGAGTCTGAAAAGCCACTACTCAGGTATCATTTCCACATTTATGCGGCCAGAGTGTTAGTTATGGAGCATTTAATGTAGAGGCATCAGTTTTTCTGGAATTGCTCTATCGCTATGCTCTAGTGTGCTTACTTGTTGTACTTATCTTTTTCCTTAGAGTACTTTGGAAGATTGTCTTTGCCGGTAAGTCAATTTACTTCTACCTTGGCCTTGGTTAGCTGAGGACAGAGTTGTCCTCGACACGGTTTCATGGGTTGCCATGATCACCATTGTCTTTTTCATATGCGATTATAGGTCTCGGCATGGGCTTCAGGCCTAGTACAAAAGGTGGATATATATCACTGGGCTCTATGACCCCACATGCCCTATTATAAAATGTTTGAAAAAAAAAAGGGTTTCTAACACTTGGGTGGATCAAAGAACCCATTTCCCCCACCTTTTTTTTTTTTTTTTTAATAATAATTAAGCTCAATACAATTTTAAATTATTTTCATAACTATATTTGCAACCGGTACAAACTTTATAATTCCATTTTCAGAATGCATTTCTCAGGCAAAGTGATTAGCATATTTTATTCTGCAATTTTATTTATGTTTTGATTCCGATAACAATTTAGTTGCAATATGTGTAGCTATTGAAACCAGATCCTGTGGTGGTGGCCACAAAACTTCTTGCTCGAAGAAAATTCAAAGACACAGGAAAACAATTCAACATGATAGCAACCTCTTGGATTCAATTTATGATACATGATTGGATAGATCACTTGGAGGATACCAAGCAGGTCTGCTGTATTTACAACACAATTATAACAATTTCTTTACTTTTTGGAAAAATTGACAATGCTTAAATGTGCGAATGTTTAATCTATTGGGTAAAACCATCATAGATTGAGTTGACTGCACCTAAAGAAGTTGCAAACCAGTGTCCCCTTAAGTCTTTCAAGTTCTACAAGACAAAGGAGGTTCCAACGGGCTTTTATGGGATCCAGACTGGTGCACTAAACATTCGTACACCATGGTGGTAAGAAACTAGTTTACTTTCTTTAACTTAGGGTGTACCAAATTTTAAACAAAAAGGCCTAAATTAAATCAACTAATTTGAATTTCGACTCTTGCACCCACTAATTCCACAAGAATTTTATACTTGTGAAATGACTATTACGTCAAAGGTGCACAATGGTTAAAGGTGCGTAGTGGACCAGTGGTCAACTTCAAAGTATTATCGAAATATTTGTGATTAGTGAGAAGAGACAAGAGAGGAGAGGAAAGTGGTAGATTAATTAATTTTTACACTATTATCTATAAACCCACAAGAGGCTGAGCCTTGGTATGGTGGAAAGTGTCCTCTACCCAAATGAGGAGTCTTTTGGTGTGGTTGGTAGGTGTGAAAATAGAGAGGGAAGAAAATTTGGGTAGGTGGGGCTAGTTCACCCGGACTCACTATTTTTTCCTTCCCAATTGGAGAGAAAAGAATATAGAAAATGTCTCTGAATATGAAATTACAAAATTACCCTTATTTTCCAATTGTTTCAAACCATAGTAATTTGATTTATTTACCCAAAAAAAAAATTTTAATTTGATTTTTATCCTTCAACCTTTCTATCCTTTATATCAATAGACATGATGGAAAATAAAAATATTTATATTCTCCCACTTTTTGATCATCCCAACTAAATAGAGCCTCAAGTTCAAATTCGAGTATTAACTTTTTTAAAATAGAAAGTGCTAAAGTTACTACAAGCTTTACCATAAAATGTTTACAAACTTATGCAGTAATAAATGTGATTGATGGATTTCAATAACTTAATAAATGAATTCAAACATCAATTTATGAATTTTATGTAATAAAATTTGTAATATCTCTACTTTACTCTTTTAAAATTAAGAGTAAGATGACCTATCACCATCTCTCCTAGACCTCATAGAAACATAGTCTTTTCTACTGCATTTGACATTTTTTTATTAGTAAACACAAAGCAAAAACTTAAATTTAGTTGTTGCTAGCATAGTTATCAAAATTTCAAAACCATATAGAACTGATGCTTAAACTATCAAACCAATGGTGAATTGTAGAAAATTCTCGGTCAAAATGAAGGGAAAAAAAAAACTAAATTTATAAGAAAACCAATCAAACAATGGAACACTGGTGATTTTTTAGAAAAACACCGAAGCATATGGTTTATTCGAACCAACTGGTTTTTTAATGTTTAGTTATTTGGATTAAATAACCATATTTTCTTTCAATTTTATTCTTTTAATTATAGGCTTTTGAGTCTTCAACTTTTAAACTTGAAGTTTTTTTTTTGATAAGTTAAACTTGAAGTTAATACTAAAAGATGTCCTGTTTTTAGTCTTTTTTATATATTAAAAAAATAAATTATATATTAATTTTTTTGAATAATAATTTTCTATTAATTTCAATATTTGGTATACTTCCACATTTATATTTAAATTGCATAACATCTCATTTTTTTATTATTTTATTTTCCTTTTTTTTTTAATGTATTCTTTAACTTATTTACATATATGTTAAAATTTTGAAATATATGAACTATTAATCTCATGGTATGACTATGAACCAATGACCTAACAGTTGTACTAGTGAACTATTGTACCACTCCCAGTTGCCAATTTTCAATTTTCTCTTTATAACCAAAGGTACTTCCAAAAAATAGTTTGAATTTTCTGAACTATCTTTTTACCGGTGCAAGACTTCACACGAATGATGGTGAATATTAGGGATGGAAGTGTTATTTATGGGAGCAATGCAGAAACATTGCAAAAAGTGAGAACTTTCAAAGATGGAAAGCTCAAAATATCATCTAATGGCCTTCTTCTTCATGACCAAGATGGCATTGCTGTGTCAGGAGACGTTCGTAATAGTTGGATTGGCGTTTCGACATTGCAGGCACTCTTCATTAAAGAACACAATGCAGTTTGTGACTCTCTTAAGGTAAGTGGTACCAAAAAAAAAAAAAAAAGTAGCTAGGTGAATCATTAGTTTTTGGGATTTGATCAGTCATAGAATGAATATTTACCTCTTTTCAAGGGAATAGTTAAACTTACAGCTACATTTTTCACGATTTCAGAAAGAATATCCGCACTTAGATGATGAAGAATTGTATCGTCATGCAAGGCTAGTGACATCTGCAGTGATTGCTAAGATCCATACCATAGATTGGACAGTGGAGCTCCTCAAAACTGATACAATGATTGCGGGGATGCGCAACAACTGGTAAATTATGCAGTCAATTTAGTGTATTGATTAAAGCAAAAGTGATGGATTTTGTGATTCATTTCAAGATCACCACATTAAATAAAGAACTAAGATTGGTGCAAACTGATAGTCTTTATTTTCAGCCCCCCAAAAAAAAAAAAAAAAAATTTACTAAATTGCTAAATGATGAACTTTTCAGCTATAGATATTAATTGTTATGAATTCTAGGTATGGATTGTTGGGAAAGAAATTCAAGGACACATTTGGGCATGTTGGAGGAGCCATCTTGGGAGGTTTGGTGGGTTTAAAAAAACCTAATAATCATAGTGTTCCTTATTCATTAACTGAAGAGTTTGTTAGTGTTTATCGAATGCACTCGCTTCTACCTGATTATTTAGACCTTAGGGACATTTTGGCTGCACCAGGACCCAACAAATCTCCACCGTTGAGCGAAAGGTAAAATTCTCTTCGACATAGCATCAAAAATTAGCCCATGAAAGCATGGGAAATATTTGTATACCATATGTTTTATCCTCATTATTTATTGCTTTTCAGGATTCCTATGCCAAATTTGATTGGTCACAAGGGAGAACAGGCCTTGGCAGATATTGGGTTCTCAAAGCAAATAGTCTCTATGGGCCACCAAGCTTCTGGGGCCCTAGAGCTTTGGAACTACCCTATGTGGCTTAGGGACATTATCCCACAAAACGTGGATGGCCAAGATAGGCCTGATCATGTGGACCTACCAGCTCTTGAAGGTAATATACTAACTAAAGCATGGAGGTAATCCTGATTTTTTTTTTAATTAATGGAATTTTTTTTAATAAAGTTCTCTAGGTGCAGTGCAATAAATTCTCCAACCAAATTAAAGACATGGTTGTATTGAATATTGATCAATGAAACATTAACAGTAGAGAAGTGAATGTTCATAACACTTTTATTTTTCACAATATTTTTATAATAAATTTTAGGTGGTAAATTGTTACTAGTTCTAATTTGATTCCACAACTGAAATTATTTTTTTGACTGTCAATAATAGCAAAAAATAACTTACCATATAAGATTTGTTGGGAAAGTATAATGAAAATGTTATGAACATAATATTTTTCTTAATAATACTATTTTTTATAAGAATAATTAACTGTTTTGAATTTGATTGAATAATTTATGTATTGCGTCTAAAAACAACTATACTTAAATTTTACCTTAATTAATTTACCAAGTTCTATATATATATATGATGTGAAACTCAATTCTCATGCTCTATAATGCAGTCTATAGGGACAGGGAAAGGAAAGTCGCAAGGTATAATGAATTTCGTAGGGCCCTACTATTGATACCTATTTCGAAATGGGAAGATTTGACAGATGACGATGAAGCTGTTCGAGTGCTTGAAGAAGTGTACGGTCATGATGTTGAAGAGCTTGACTTGCTTGTGGGTCTCATGGCAGAGAAGAAAACCAAAGGATTTGCCATTAGCCAGACAGCTTTTGTAATCTTCTTAATAATGGCAAGCAGGTAATTATAAAACAAATCCACGAATATGTAAGAAAAATGGGTTCAATTATTCATAAAAATATTAGAGGTGAAAAAATTTCTGACTAATCTTTGTGTAACGCTATGCGGGTAGAGAAATTTGAGTACATAAAGCAAAATTTGAGGTAAATAAAGTGCCTATCTATGTAAAAACTAACAAATATCCTTACTTCATTTTTAGTTACATAATCAAATTGATACTGCATAAATCTAAACCATGGAATGCCATTTTTAATTTTTAATTTTTTGGTTTAGTAGGTGGTAATCCATGTTAGTGTTACTATACCATATTGAATTTTGGGTAGGGTGTTCTATAACTTGAAATTTTGGGTTGGCATGCATGTAGGAGGCTGGAGGCAGATAGGTTCTTCACAAGCAACTTCAATGAGGAAACATACACGAAAAAAGGATTTGAATGGGTTAATAACACAGAGAGCTTGAAGGATGTACTTAGCCGTCATTACCCAGAATTGGTGAAGAAATGGATGAACTCTACAAGTGCTTTCTCGGTGTGGGATTCACCTCCAAATTCTCACAATCCAATACCACTCCTCCTTCGTGTTCCTCAATGAATCTAATCTACCACTCTCTTGTATTTGGATTAAATAAGTTATAATCTCTATTTTATTACCTTCTATAGCTATTTGTGACACTATTTATGACTTTGAAATGGAAAGTTTCCAATTAATGATTAGGATTTATTTGAAATAAATTAACGGTAAAGATGTGTCATCACATTTTTAAAAAACAATAACTAATGCTAACAAAGAAACAAGATACCTAACCGTAGACATGAGGTACATAAGAATGCCATTACATGTTATTAGGTTATCACTTGAATCACACTCATAATTTCTTTTAATATTTATATTTATTGTTGTAGTATATTGCTCTCTCTCTCTCTCTCTCTCTCTTTAATTTTTTTTTTTTCTATTTTAATATGGTATCAAAGTTATGTTTCAACACTAAAAACCTCGCAATATAATTGACACATTATAGTGTTTTCAAAGGAAACGCATTTAGGGTTTAAATCCAAGAAAAGACCCAAAGCCACTATCTCAGGAGAAGATTTTTGAAAACATCTCCTTCTGGATAAACGCTTGCCCCTTGAATAGCAATCAAGACAACTTAGAGCATTCACATCGGCTCGTGCAAAAAATTCTGTCTATTTTAGCATAAAAACTTACTTTTTTAATTTTATATACTCACTTTTCAAAACATCCCATATCCCACTTACATTAAAATATCAAATTTTCTTGATTTTTTGTAATTGTTTTTCTTTCTTCACACACAACAACCACCATCTACTTTCTTCTTTCATCCTCGAAATACGTAAAAAGAAAATAAAAAAACTAAATGCAAAGTGAATAATATCAATGTAATTTTACACAATTATTATAACAATTTTGCAAATTTATATAGTTTTAACTTGACTGAAGTAGATGATTTTGGAACTTAAATGTGTAAAATTGATACATTTTCTATTTTACATTCTCTTAGAAGTTTGCTAGAATCTGCAACTAAGAGTGTGTTTGTTTGGAGGTGAAATAAAGTTGATGGAAAATTTTGGAGAGAAAATAAAAAAGAAAACTTTTTTTATTGTATTTGGTTGGGTGGGGAGAAAAGAAAATAAATGGTGGATCTCAAGTGTTTTCTACCTGGATCCACCAAAAAGTTTTCTCACTAAAATAGAGAGAAAACTGAAGAGAGAAAATGAGGCTTCTTAATGGACAAAAATGCCCATGTCTTTTTTTTCTTTTTTTCTTTTTTCTTTTGTGTGTGTGCACACGCACTGAGCACGTTGCCTTTTTTTTTTTTTTCGTGGACATTGCTTTTTTTTTTTTTTGGGCTTTGGGTGTGATAGTTGTTTTGTTTTCTGTTTTTTTTTTTTTTAACTAGACATGACTTTTTTTGGGACATGATTTTTATTTTTTAATAAATTGGGTGATTGCTTCTTTTTTTTTTAGTTGTTTATCACTTTTTTGTATTAATTAGCCATCATTTTTTAACAAAGATATATGAGAAATTTATATAAACTCACTTTTTTCATCCCTCCACTTTTCCACTTCCAATTAAAATTTTTTCTATCATCTCATTTTTTTTTCATCCTCCTACCATTTTCTATTTTTCCACTTTTTCACCCATCCAACTAAACAGAACTTAAAAGCATCAGGCCTTAAATTCTTTTGACAGCTTACCCAAAAAAAAGAAAAAATAATAATAATATAAAGGGTAAATTCCACAAACTTACTTGAGGTTTGTAATAATACTAGCTAGGTCCAAAACACTTTTAAACCCACCAATTTGGTCCTCAAAAGACAACTTTGCCCCTAAACATACAAACTGTCTATTCTCTCTCGTCTTTCTCACTCTCAAACCTCTCTTTGACCGAAAATACTCAACCCAAATCTCTGAATCCATAAGAACAATACCAAAATCCCATTGAAGGTCCCCTGAAAATGCTACAAAAAAGCACATAAAAATCACTCTATCAAAACCCATTAATCTGCTTGTAAACCCCATTGAAATCTCCAGAAAAACCCAACAAAAATCCCCAAAAACCAGAAAAAATCCCAACCAATCACAACACAGAAAATCAATACAAAACCACCCAAGACCCCACTATAAACATCGAAATAGAAACCAGAAGAGAAAAAAAAAAAAAAAAAAAAAAAAAAAAACCACACCACGAAATTGAGGTCATCATCCCCTGAAGAACACTACCCAAATTTGAAATCTAAAGCCCATGCCGAGATCCACGCCGCCATTGCAAAGACAATGGAGAGATCTATATCGAAGCACCATCACCACCACCGCGTGGATTCTGATAAGAGAGAGAGGGACAAGAGTCTGTTGATGGCATCAAACTTGGTGGGAATCGAGAAGACCCTGCATGGTGGTGTTGCTGACACTGATGACTGAACTTATGGGTTTCGCCGGTGCCCATGGTTCTATTAGATAGAGATATTTGAGAGAATAGTTTGAGAGCAGAAGAGAGAGAGGGATCTAGGACCAGAAGGAAGAGAGAGAGAAAGAATAGAAACTAACGGTGTTTAGGCTGTTGTTGGGAAGATCCAGATTGAAGCACCATTACCATCGCGTGGGTTCCAATCTAAGAGGGACGAGAGTCCGTTAAATAGCACTGATGGCGTCAAATGACTCAAACCTGCAGTGGGAATCGGGAAGTCCTTTGCTGGGTGGTGTTTTCGGTGACCAAAACTCATGGGTTTTACCGATTAGAGAGAGAGTTCTAATAAATGAGAAATGGTTTAAATTGATAAAGTGGGAGAGTAACGAGACAGGAGAGAGAAAGAAGAGATAATAAAAATTAGGGGCAAAATGGTCTTTTGAGGATGAAATTGATAGGTTTTAAATTGTTTTGGACCTAACTGGTATTATCATAAACCTGTAGCTTTGTGGAATTTACCCTAGTATAAAAGTTTCTATCTCTATATGTGATAATGTCTTTTTACATTCCACTGCTTTAAGTCTTTTTAACAACTGCACAAGACAAGACAAGACCAGATACATATTTAGGGTCCGTTTGGATATAGCTTATTTTATTGAAAACTGAAAACTTAAAATACTGTAACAAAATAATTTTTAAATGTGTGAATAGTGCCGTGGGGTCTATTTTTAAATTTTTTTTTTAATAAAGTAATTTTGGGTCTTATAAACAGTGCGTGAACAGTGGACTTTGTCTCCTAAAAGCATGAATAGTGCACTTTCTGGGAAGAGTTGCGCATTTAAGTTTACGCACTATAGCGTGGGTCCTCGTGGTTTGTAAACGCAAACGCTGAAACGTAATGGAGAAAACGTAATCCAAACGCTCACTTAATGCGATAAAATGACAAGTTATTCAAAGTATGACCACGATTAATTGAACACTCATTTTCAAAACTAATCTATATATTACTAAAAGCTGAAGCGTAGTAATTAATGTTGCTACCCTCCCGTTGAGCCACATCAGCAACCATGTCATCATCTTTTTTCTTTTCAATTTTTCATATAATTGTTTAACATTTAAAGTGAATTAATAACTCAATTTTATTAAAATCAAAATATCATATTAATCTTATTTTTAATTATTCTTATTTATTATTATATTTTCTTCAACTTTTCTCATTCCATTTTAACTTTTCATATCCCCACTACTCTCTAACTTAATATCACTATTCCCCTATCCCTTTATCTTCTTTTATTTTTGACTCTTCTTATTCTTAACCTCTTGCTATAAATTGGTTGTTCTCTCAATCTTTCCTTGCATAATTTTCTGTTTTTCCACACACAAAAAGTTCTCTCTCTCTCTCCCTCTCTCTCTCTCTCAGTTTTTAGTGTATTTTTTCATTTTGAACTTTTGTATTCTTTACAATTCTACTTTGAATTGATACGATTTGGTTTTGTGTTTTCTGCTGTTATCTTTTTAATTCTTATTTGATTGTAAAATATTATCTTATTGTAATATAAAATAGTATATAATCATCATTGCAAGGAAGACATGCATTTTCGATTATTGGTTCAAAACAGGATAGGTAATTCTTTTCATCATTGTCATAAATCAGGTTGACCCCAAACTTCTTCACTTGGAAACCACTGCTTATTATGTATTATTGAATACTCCATTTCATCTCCGGCTTCCAATAGAGTGCAACCATAGATATTCCTAACATGTAAGACAATTCTTTTGTCGATATTACCATGTGATTTTCTTGGTATAATTTTTTAATTCATAGATTATAGTGAATCCATTCATATCATGAAAGCTTCTTGCAAATATCGCACGTAAAGACCATCCTCGAATCTTTTGCTTTACTAGCATGTGCACACAAAATATAAAATTGATCCCTCACTCTTGTACTCAAGCCAGTTTGAAAGCTCACCCAAAGGAAGGAAAACACTAAAACTGTCGATTGCAATCAATTCCTAATAAATTAAATCATGAGCAACAAATTATTATCCAAATTGAAAGTTTAAAACCCACAATCAAATTAGGAGAGAGAGATAGTGGAGATAGAGAGTCATTATCTCTTTCATTTTATTTTATTCAACATTTAAATTCAGCAACATCCTCCATAATCCATACCATTAAATTATTTATATTTTGTCTCATTTAAAAAAAATTAAACATATAATATTTTACTTAAATTCAAATAAATAAAAATTGTTCTTATAAAGTCTTCCCATGAAATCTTACAATGGAAAAATGAAATGCAAAACAAATACCAATTTAGAAACACTAAATTAATAATAATAATAATAATAATAGAATATCAAACCAAACATAACTGAAAAAACTAATAGTGATGGCTATACTAATTTAATGGCAGCAAAATGGAATGAAAAAAAAAAAAACATTATAATGCATATTTAGTACATTAGAATTATTATCAAATTTGGGAAAACAATAGGATGCCAACAAATAAAAAAAAAGAGAGAGATTTATAGGTAATATTAAAGTGTAGAGAAAGAAAGAAAAATAAAAGAAATTAAACGTCAATTCGTAACTGTTATTTAGAAAATAAAGAGGCCGACCAGTACATGATGGGAGGAGTTAAAAAAAAATATATAGATGACCTTATGGAGGACATTAAAAAATTTATAGTGTAATAAAATCAATTGTAGCATTTATTTTTACTATGCTCCATTGTAGTCACGCGACCATGTTATTATCCTTTTTCTTTCCAAATTTTCCTATAATTTTTTAAATGTTTAAAGTGAATTAAAAAATATATTATATTACAATCAAAATATCATATTTTTCTTTTTTTAAACTATTCTTCTTATTATTAAATTCTCAGCTTATTTTTACACTTTCTCTAACCTTTCTCATTCCTTTTACTTTTTCATCTCTCCACTACTCTCTATCTTAATATCACTATTCATCTTGCCATTTATCTACATTTATTTTGCCTTTTTTTTTTATTCCCTCTCCCATTCTATGCATAATTCTCTCTCTCTCTCTCCCCCCCCACACACACACACACATATATATATATATATAATTTTTTTTTTGAGTTTTTGTGGATTTTTTTTCTTGAATCTCTACTTTAGGTTAATGGATTTTTGTATTTTTCAGAATTCTAAGGGGTTGATACAATTTATTTTTGTGTTTCAATTTGTTATTTTTTTTTTTTTTTTTGTATTCTTCAGAATAATTTGGTGTTTATTGATATACATTTCATTTTTACTATTTTTATTTTCATCTTATTTTATTCAAAATTTAAATTCAACCATATCCTTCATATTATTAAATTATTTATATTTCCTATCATTTTTTTTATTTTAAAAAATTAAACATAAAATATTTTACTTAAATTCAAATAGCTTAAAAATTGTTCTCATAAAGTCTTCCCATGAAATGCTACAATGCATCAATAGAAGAATGGAATACAAAACACATGCTATTTTAGGACAGGCTGTGACAAGATAGGGCGGGATGAGCAAAACCCGTTCCCACCTTATTATTTCTTTGGGGTGGAAAAATCCGTGCAGAGTAGAGGCGGGTGAAGCAGGGCATGATATGTCATCCTAATAATAAGAAGATAGTAAGGACTATGGACTATAAAGATTTGAAATTTGTTACCCACTCAAATAAGGCAATATTGAGGAACTCTAGCACTTAAAAGGAATATTCTTGATCATATGAGCTTTATAAGGGAGAAAGATACTATCCACCAAATTGGTCTGCCATCTATGAGATTTTTTTTTTGATAGGACCATCTATGAGATTGTGTGCGCGTTTGGCATCTGTCTTTCCAAATATTTATTTTAGCTTCATCTTCAACTCTCCATTTCACTCCTAAATTAAGAACAGAACGAGCCTCCAAGATACTACACCAAGCATAGGAGGCTCTACCTGGAGTCATCACCTTCAAAAAAAAAAAGGGAAATATTTAGACTTTAGCAAACGAAAAGAAAGTGAGGATGTATTACTTAAGATGGAAAATTGCATAAACACCCCCCCTAGGTTGGGGTTTTGTTCACATACGTCTCTGTGTTATCAATTTAAAATTTTAAACCTTTCAAGTATTGTAATGGACAAAAGTGATCCATCTGTTTCATTTTGTATATTTTGAATGATATAATTAATAATAAAAAATTCATTCTTACATAAATTTTTATCAAAATATTTATTTTGAATCATAATAAATTTTAAATATTCATTGTATATGGATCTCAATTAGTTTATTTAGTTAAATTTTTCGTTCTCAACTAATATAAGAGATTGTATTAAGAGTCTTATAGCTCATTTGACTTTTTTGTTGTTTTCAACAAATATGTTTAGAGTTTAAATTTTTCTCTCACTTATTATAACAATTTATTAAAAAAAAAATGGGAGGCATTACATTTTCATTATTGTAGTTATAAAAGATTATTTATTTATTTGGTTCTTCTAGAATTAGAAACGCTGTTTCTGTATAGCACTTTTATTTATGAACCTCTAAACCTACCTTAGAAACGTCATTAAGAAACAACGTTTCTAGATAAATGAACAGGAACCCGGAACATCCTAACCTTTGATATTTGGACAAGATCCTAAACTCTCCTGTTCGTGGGCACACCTAAAAGCTTCTTTGTGTGTCCAACTTTCGCTCTCTGCCGTGTACTGACTACTGTGGTAAATAACCGAAGGCAAATCTTGTTGGTAAGGTAAAACCTCGCAGAAACACAGTTCCTCTCACTCACAAAAAAAAAAGCTTTTATTGATTTTGGTTTCCCTTTATTCCTTCTGTCTCTTTCTGATTGAAACTTTTCTCCCACCGTTTCACATGTAATTGTATCTCTTTCGTTACCTGTTCCCATTATCAATACCCCCCCTCTGAACTCTCTCTGTCTCGCACTCACCCTCTTTTCCCTTTTCTCCATTTGCGCTTTTCTTATCAAGCTTTCAATTTTTCTTGTTCCTTTAGCTTCTTTTACCTTTAATTTTATCTGGGTATTTCTTATTCCTCATGCTCTTGCAATAAAATCTCTAGGGTTTTGATGTTCACCTCTTTTGGCTACCTTGATTTTCAATCATTTTTCTTCAATTTCATCTGGGTGTCTCTTATTTTTTATTATTGTTGACTAAAACTTGTAGGATTTTGATTTTAACTTCGTCGGCAGCTTTGATAATTTGACATATTGTTCAATTCCCTTTGTTGGGTCACTCTTAAGATCTCAATTTTGGATCTTGGGTTGTGTTCCTTTCTCGTTGACTCACTCTTTTTCCACACTGAATTTCAATTCCATTAAAGCAATGTCAAGTGGCTATGCTATTGAGCTTTACTTCGATCCCGCCCTTGAAAACCAGGTCTTGAAGGCCTGGAATGTACTAGCTCGTCGCCAAATCAGCACCCAGCTCATCGAAATGGAATCACGCCCACATATCACACTCTTCTCAAGCCCCTCACTCGAACCCTCAAGGCTTGAGAACATTGTCAAGAGCTTTGCTTCAAAGCAGGAACCTTTGCCTCTATCTTTCTCCTCAGTTGGGTGCCTCTCCAATGACAACAATGTGCTCTTTCTCACGCCGACACCTACATTGTCTCTCCTTCAGTTCCAGTCTCAATTGTGTGATGCAATGAAGAAGGAAGGGATTGATATTGGGGATGATTATCGCCAGGACTCGTGGATTCCTTACTGTGCAGTTGCTCAGGATGTGCCAAGGGCTCGGTTTTGCGAGGCCTTATGTGTCTTGCGGGATTTGAAGTTGCCTGTTAATGGTTATGCTATGGATATCGGGTTGGTGGAATTTTCGCCTGTGCGCGAACTCTTCTCCTTTGTGTTTGGTAATTCAGTAGAAGCATGAGGTTTTCAGAACCATTGTTATGTCTTAATCTGAAATTTAGCTTTTTTTTTATTATTATCAATGTGGTGCCTTTGTTGTTAATGTAGATTGATAGAAATGGTACTGTTTAGAGCATAGTTACAGAATTTTCAGTTTATGTTTTTGTATGACTTTTTCCTTTTGCTTCTTTTATAATTAATAATTTATTTTGCTCAAATTGATAACATTGTTGGATAGTAGGCATTTCTTTGCGTTGCTCTGGATGTTCAGAGTATATAGCAGATGCGATGATATAATCTTAAAGATATTGCTAATGGTTCTCTGGGGATCAAAAAGTTTTATTTTGGTTTAAAATTTTGTATTGGGGGTCTTTCAGGACATCTACCTTTGATTGTATGTTAATTTTTTCATTTGCCACCACATTCCTATAGATTTTTTTGTTATGAACGTAATCTGATTTGATCATTTTTGGTTCAATAATTTGAGAATCTTACTTGCTGCAGCAGAGCTTAGCTTTGTGAATCTTATACCCATGTGGGTTGGCTTTGTGGATTCTGTTTCATCAGTCCTTTCTTTTCTTTTTGTCACCTTTATCTGTTTCCTTTGTCCATCAATTTACCAATTTGTTCTCTTATCTTCATAGTCTTAGCACTCAAGTACTTTGCAATGCTTAATTATTGCTAGTGTTATTCTAATGAACTCTAGTCACCATGATTCTTAGATTTTTATCAGTTGTAGCCTCTTAATTTCAATCTTGCAGCCCATGTTACAGAACTTTTGCGTCTCCACCTAAATAACCAAGTTCTCATATATGGTAAAAATACTACCTAGGTTGTTGACTATTCCACATTTTGTGACTAGGCTCTTCCTCTTCTAGTATCATTCACCGTGGATAGCGGAATCTTTTGCTTTAGTGTGTGTATCTCAGGTTTTATAATTTTGTGAAAACCTTTTTCTCTGTTTGTACCAAGTAGCAGATATGTCACATATGCTGGCATTGCTGTGACATTTTTCTGTATCACTGCTGAAATGAAGTTACATTTTGTATGCATATTTTTGCTCTGACTCAATTGAATATATTGAATAATGGATGCCACTTGTTGTTTTGTCAATCAACATTGAGGAACTGTATATAAGCAGTTAGTTCATCTGTATACATTAAAGAAAAATATGGGTTTGTGGAGTTTCTTGTTCATGTGATAATGACATTCTAGCCATAATTTACATCTTTTTGGGATAAGAAGAAACATCTACTTCTTCCATGAGTAAACCGGCTGAGTATTACTTTTTGTTACATATTAGAAGATACGTATCAATATCTTAAAAATTGTTTAATCTACTTAATGAATTTTCATTAAGTTTGGGTTTGAGGTGGGATGAAGGTGAGATAGCATAAAGAATAGAAACTGGTCCAACGATGCTTTCTTGATTTTTTACCTTAGAGATCTTGTGTAGTTAATTTTAGATTCTCTGTGTTGTGGAGCTTTTTAATGCTCAGATCCTTCCTCTGGCCTTTAGTTCTCCATCCATCAACTATCAATTGTTATTTTAATGTATGAGGAGCTTAGCCAAGTTTAGGCTTGTTGCAGTATATGTGTACAAATTTAGTACCTAGTGAACGGGTGGTACATAAAAGTCAACTTTTGAACTGACAATTTGTTCCATCTCTCCAGATTTATGGTGTGGCATTGATGTCTTTTTATATTGCAGTGGAGTCCTCTTTTCTACCTTTCTTGTTCAACTCTATCTAGGGTGAAAAACATTATCTGGCTTGGCTTCATCTGTCCTGTATTTTCATTTCAGGGTTTATATTTATATTTGGACGATTATATGATTCATACACCCGGCTGGTCCATTACATCACTATCATTTTCCTGGCATCCAGCTAGAAACCCTGTTTGTCTTGTCCAGTATTATATGATCTGGCTGCCTGAATTACAAGAGCAGGCTAACCTATGGTGACTATATTATAGAAGTTCCTTTTCTACATAGAAAAAACCGGGACTTCTGTTAGAGATGAAATTAGTTTTTCTACTTGCAGCGGTGCATCTCCCCATCAGTTTTTGGCAGCCACAATGAGGATTAGCCTTATTTATGCAAAGAAATGGCCTTTTAGGATGTTAATGCAGGATGAGTTAATTAACATGTGTACTGCTAGATTACATACAATTAATTGAAATAAGTCATTATTTTCATATTTATTTATCTATTTGTTTTTAACTTTAAAGAGTAGAAGAGCCTCTTGTTTGATTCTTCTTCTCATCAATTGCCCTATATTACCTTTTGCTTTGCACCCTCAATGTTTCTACTTTTCAGGTACTAATCCTTGTTGATATCATGTCCTTTCGTTTGTCCCATTCTAGAAAGTTTGGTGGGTGGAGCCTGTTCTTCAATGACACTAACTCCCTATATGTCATATTTGTCTTGCTTCTTGATTAAGTAATGCCAACAATGATGATGGACTCTGAGTTGCCTATTGTTTGCCTCATTTGTTACTATCTTTTTCAAAGTACTAGGAGTCTAAGAATTGGTTAAGAAGTTCATTTATGAAAAATGATTTTCTTCCTTTGGGCATGTATTACAAATTTGAAGTGTTTTATCTGTTTCCCATTTTGTCTTGTCTGAATTAAGAACGAAGAATGAGATAAAACCAGGCCCTACTCTTTTTTTTTTGGGGGCTGAATAAGAAAATTTTTATTGAAGAAAGAAAGGGGAAGATGTACCTTCCCCATCTACCTTAGGCTTGCAAAAGAAATAATAAGAGAGAAGATGAAAATAGTTCCCTCAGTTTACAAAAAGTCACATCCAGATAGGCAGTGGAAAGCTTTGTTATTTGAGGGGGTATTTTATGTCATGGATGCATGGAACGTGATTTTTTTTTTTTTTTTTTTTTGATGGGGAAACTCATGAAATTTCATTCATTTGAAATTGAGATACAACAGAGGACAAAACAGCAGAGAAAAACAAAACACAAACTACAAGCCACCGTCCTCTAATATTACATGCCTCACAAAGCTTGGACAAACACCTTTCCAAACCTGAGAAACACCAGAAATTTTGGCAGCTCTTGCAATCTCATGTGCTGCTTTGTTGCCACTCCTTCTCAAATGCTGAAAAGAGCACCAAGAAAAAGAGGAAGAGATATCTTTAATGTTTTGAATAATGTGTCCCAGCTCACTGCCTAGATCACCTTCAAGGATGGCTTGGATGATTGAGAGAGCATCGGACTCAACAAGGACATGGGAAATCCCCATTTTTGAAGCAAGCAGCACCCCCTCTTGCAGCGCCATAGCTTCAATAATCTCTGCGGAGAAAGGCGCTAGAAGAATTTTGTTTGATGCAGCTATAAGGGAGCCCCGATAATCACGAATTACCACTCCAATACAAGAAAGCCTGCCATCGTCTGAAGCAGCACCATCAACATTGATCTTAAAGAAACCCAAAGGAGGGGCTTGCCAAGCCGATGAGGCAGGGGCTGGAGAGAAAGCAGGGAGGGAGCAGGCGTCTTTATACTCACTAAGCATTCTGTTTGCCATTTCCCACACCTGGCTTGGGGGAATGCCCGAGTCATCGTGTAAAGCTTGGTTACGATTCCACCAAATGGACCATGCAACCGCAAAGAAAAGCTCCAAATCAAGTGGGGAACCTTTATCAATAATGTCTAAGGCAATGTCCACCGGTTCTCTGGATAAGGAAGAAACTTCAACTGGGCAATTGTGCCATTGAGCCCAAGACAGCTTTGCATGATCACAAAGAAAAAGTGCATGAGCAGTGGATTCAATGGCCTTGTCACATAGAGGGCAGAAGCTTGAGCAATGAATACCCCTGTGGCTTAAGTTGAACATAGTGGGAAGGCCATTAACA
This sequence comes from Quercus ilex subsp. ballota, assembly GCA_032727855.1. Taxonomy (NCBI): domain Eukaryota; kingdom Viridiplantae; phylum Streptophyta; class Magnoliopsida; order Fagales; family Fagaceae; genus Quercus; species Quercus ilex. The sequence goes on from CM064909.1 coordinate 77,378,367, forward strand.
CAAGACCTCCAAGCAAAAATTTTGAGCTTTTGAGGAACTTTCTGACTTCAAATCCTCTTCCACAACAATGTTTTTGAATCAGAAGATGAGCACTCACCAACTTCACAGGAGTCCACTAGACTTGAAGCGATGTAGTATGCACTTTTGACAGTAAAGACCCCTCGTTTATTACCTAACCAAATGAGGCTGTCTTCGGGTAGATTATAGTTGAGGGGAATTTTTAAAATTGTACTAGCTTCAAAGGGTAAAAAGATGGACCTGACCAATTCTACTTTCCACCATCTGGTATCATTATCAATAAGGGAGGATACCATTGGATAGTCATCAAAAGCTGTTTGGGGTGTAATTACTTTGTGAGAAGTAGGCGTTGGCAGCCACTTATCCTCCCAAATATGTATCCGTCGGCCATTACCCACCCTCCATCTAGTGCCTTTCTTGATCACCTCTAGACTATTGTGAATACTCCGCCAAGTATAAGAGGGGTTGCTTCCTTTTTTGGAATTGAGAACATCATCATGGGGGAAGTATTTTGCTTTAAAAACCCGAGCCATCAAAGAGTTTGGGTTGGTGAGGATTCTCCAAACTTGTTTGGCCAACATGGCTAGGTTGAAAGCTTGGATGTTTCTAAAACCCATTCCCCCATGAAACTTTGATTTACACATCCTCTTCCAGCTGACCCATGCAATTTTGTTTTCATCCATCCTTTGCCCCCACCAGAAGTTCCTCATCATATTTTCTAGTTCTTTACATAAAGTCTTAGGGAGTTGGAAACAACTCATTGTGTATGTGGGCACTGCTTGGGCAACTGCCTTAATAAGAATCTCTCTCGCCCCAATTGAAAGAAGCTTTCCTTTCCAACCAGCTAGTTTTTTCGCCACCCTTTCCTTTACATCCGCAAACACTTGAGCCTTGGATTTTCCAATAATGGTGGGGAGCCCCAAATATTTGTTGTGTCTGGAGTCTTGCAGTGGACCAAGGATATTTAGAATGCCTTCTTTTCTCTCTTGAGAGGTGTTTGGGCTGAAGAATACAGAAGACTTGTCGGCATTTATTTTTTTCCTCGAGGCCGCTTCATACTTATTGAGGATGTCAACAAGCTTCTGACATTCTTGATCCTTTGCTTTGCAAAAGAGGAGGCTATCATCGGCGAAGAAGAGGTGAGTGAGTATTGGGCACCCCCTACCAATGGAAATTCCACTGATCAGCTTATCACGGGCAGCTTTATGAACGAGCGCTGAAAGGCCTTCAGCACAAAGGAGAAAGAGATACGGGGAGAGGGGATCTCCCTGCCTAAGGCCTCTTGTGGGGGTGATGTTTTCACAAGGCTCTCCATTAATAATAACTGAATAAGACACAGAAGAAATGCAATGCATAATAAGGTCCACCCATTTTTTAGCAAAACCCATCTTAACCAAAACCTCATGAATAAAATTCCATTCAACTCTATCAAAAGCCTTACTCATATCTAATTTAATTGACATGTAATTATCATTCCCATCATCTTTGTGGTTCAAATAATGCATAAATTCAAAGGCCACTAGGACATTGTCCGAGATAAGACGATCCGGGATGAATGCACTTTGATTTTCAGTGATAATACTTGGGAGGATTGACTTGAATCTATTTGCTAGTATTTTTGATATGAGCTTGTATGTAGTATTACAGAGGCTAATTGGGCGAAAATCTGTCATATTAGAGGGTTGGTTGGTTTTTGGAATGAGAGCAATATTGGTTTTATTTATTTCAGTTATAGGCATATTTGAGTTCAAGACATTTAAAACCATATTTGTGATATTTAGCCCCACAATGTCCCAATATTTATGAAAGAAGATTGCAGACATACCGTCGGGACCAGGAGCTTTTGTTGGGTGGAGCTGCTTAAGTGCATTGGTGACTTCTTCTCTTGTGAAAACCCTGGTAAGCTTAGCATTCATTTCCTCCGTAACACACCTTGGCAGTGCACAAGTGACTTCACTGATTCCACATAGGGAGGAAGTGGAGTAAATCTTCTCAAAGTAAGAGATTGCGGTGGCAACAATGCTATCTTTATTCTCACACTAGTCACCATTATCATTCCACAACCCCAATATGGTGTTTTTTCTCCTTCTTTCAGAGGCAAAAGCATGGAAAAACTTTGTGTTTCGGTCCCCCTCCCTGTACCAATGTGTCTTGCTGCGTTGCCTCCAAATGGTCTCCTCATAATCCAAGAGATCATTAATTTCCCTTCTAAGCTGGTTAACTTCTGCCCCCTTAGTGCCTCTATCAACCAAGGATAAAGAATTGAGAGCTTTTTTCTTTTCTTGAATTTTCTTTGGAATATTACCCACCACATTCTGATTCCAGTTTGTGAGTGCAGTTGCACATCTTTGGAGATTGGAGGCAATCCCCTCCGGAGTGGTAGCTAGGGTGCCCGAACTCCAAGAAGCTTCAATGACTTCTCTACAATCTTCTCTTTTTGCCCACATAGCCTCAAATTGGAAACGATGTTTTCTTTTATGACATGGGAGGGGAGAGTCTGTCGTAATAAGAATGCAATGATCTGATGTTGATTCAACCAGATGATGCACTTTCGAATCCTTGTAATGATCAAGCCACTCGGAGGTAGCCAAGGCTCTGTCCAGGCGAAGCAAAATTCTATTACTCCCCTCCTTCATATTACACCAGGTAAAGTCAGGGCCATAGTACCCTAAATCCTTAAAGCCACATAGGTTCACAGCTTGCCGAAAACTGTCCATTTGGGTTTGAGAACGAAGAATACCCCTTGCTTTTTCATACATAGAAAGAATTTCATTAAAGTCACCACAACAAAACCAGGGAAAATTAAATTGACTATTGAGAAAAGAGAGAAGTTTCCAAGAATCTTCCCTGATGTGAGTCTCCGGATGCCCATAAAAACCAGTGAACCTCCACAAAAAACCATTACCTGATTCGGTAATTACTGCATCAATGTGGTGGTCTGAATAACTTTTAACTTCCAAATTTGTGTCACTGGACCAGAGCAGAGCAAGACCCCCACTGCGACCCCGACTAGGAACAATTAATCCATTTGAAAAACCCAGCCTGTACTTTACTTTTTCCATACGCCTACTCTTTATTTTTGTTTCCGAAAGGAAGATAAGTTTAGGATTCCAGCGCCGCACATAATCATGGAGCGCAAAAACTATCCGGGGGTTCCCAATTCCCCGGCAGTTCCAACATAGGGAATTCATTACTCCCGGCGGTGCTGCATAGCAGCCACCGCCGATCTCTCAAGGTTGATTTGTGCTTCAGTGTGGTATGACTCACGTTGCTTCTTTAGAGGTTTGTTTACATTTTCCTCCAGACAATCATGCATTGCTACTCTTTTTGAACCCGAGAGCCCAACTAGGCTTTGTGATTGTATGTTAGTGTTTTGAGTGCTCCTACCTTGGGCTCTAGCAACTCTTTTTAAATTTCCTCTCTTCGGGCTTAAAGGGGAGCTGATGGACTCATTTGTATGAGAGGGTTTGTTTAAGGATTTCTTTGGGCTGGTTGGCTTTTGGGCCTCAAGTGGGTGCATATGAGAGCCCACTGTAATAGGATTGGCTCCAATTTCATTTCCGGCCTCTTCAGGCTTTTGGGGGTCACGTGGGTGCTTGTTTGAAGAGGGTGCAGGGTTCAAGGGACTTACCATATCATCCTTTCGCTGATTTTCCGCTGACAGCATGGTAAACATGTTGCCTTGTCCCTGTTGCGTGTTTTTGAAGCTGGTGTGATTTGACTGGGTTGATGTGATCCCCATCTGCGCCTTTCCCAAGCTCACTGGACTGGGCTTCATCGGAATATGCTGATCACCATGACCCACATCCATTCTTTCCTCATACCCACCGCTGCTTGCGGCTTTTTGTTTTTCAAAACCTCCTTTGAAGCCATTGCTTGCACGGAGCCAGTCCCCATATTGCCTTTGATCTTCGGACTTACCTTGGAAACCAGAACAATGCTTCTCATCATGACCCAAGACTCCGCAAAGATAGCAGAAATTGGGAAGCCTTTCATATTTGAAAGTGACCCAGTATTTATCTCCTTCCGGATTTACAATATTTCCACCCCTTCATAGAGGCTTATCAATGGGTATATCTACACATATCCGCATGATTTTTAGTTGTTACATGTATGTGGGATATAATCCAACTTCTTGTATGTGGGCACATACAAATACAAGGTGATTGTTACTGTATATCTTATATAAGGTCTTTCTTTTCTTTTCTTTAGCCTACCAAAAAAATTTGGATATATTTACATGAGAAGGGTAGCAAACATATGACATGGCATGGTTTTTTTACCGTTTGTGTTCAATGTAAAAGGATTTTTGTTAAAATGGGTTTACCCGTTTTGACATAATAAGGTTATGTTTGGTAGACTGTAATAGGTACTGTAATGTAAGAGTTGTTTTTATGGTTTAATTATTCAGTAATTTGGTTATGTTTTTATTATAGGGAATAGTAATTCCTTATGAATAATTATTCTTTAAAATGAGGAATAACTATTCTCTAAAAAGGATGTAATAGTTATTCTTTAATAGGTGTATTAATTTCTACAATTAATATATTTCTAAATAAACAAACTTTTCATATGGACATAATAATTATGAAAAAAAAAATCATAAAAAAAATAATAATAATCTCTCTTTCAAATAAATTTTTTTTTTTTTGAAATATAATTATATAAGTAAGATATTTCATAAAATACATCTTAAATTTGATTTTAAATTCTTTCATTCTATTGTTTTCAGGGTTCTATTATTGTGTTGTTATCAAACAAAAGAATAGTAATAAGCATTACATTATAGCATTACATTACAACATTTTGTATTCTTTGTAATATCTATTCTTATTCTTATATAATTACTATTTCAGTTTACTAAACGTGTCCTAAGTAAATGAGTTAATTATGTTCTAACCTGCATAACTTGCAATCAATTTTTATTTTTTATTTTTTATTATTTATCATTTATTGGGATAAACTTGCAATCAGCTTGGAATGGTGATCTTATTATTTGTATCAAGAGGGTTGACTTATTTTTGCCAAACTCGTTTATTCAAATAAATAAATGTATATTTTAGCCAACATAAATTTGAATTATAAATATGGAATTGAATAACTAAAATAATTTTAATGGTTATATTATTAAATCCTTCATTTTAGATTTCTTAGGTTTGGGTAATTCTATATTTTGATGGAACTTCATTGAATTGAAATAAGAATTTTTAGATAATGTGCTTTTAGTACTTTAATAATATTATTCTGAAATAGAATTTATATGAAATTTATTGGTTTTAATTATTATAATCCATCTGATTGCAAAATATACAAATATATTAATAATTTTGGGTCATATTTTTAAATAGATTCAAATAGGTGAGTTGTAAATGGCCGAGCCAATTATAAATAGCTCAAGCTTGGTTTAGGAAAAAATGTATTCATATTTATGTATTTAGTGGCCAAGCTCAATTCAAATATATAAAAATATACTTTTATATATATATATATATAATAGGGATGGGGAAGGAGGGAATGGAAAGACAAGATTTACAACACTAGAACTTATAAAAGGGCTTAACATTTGTAAGTACTAGCGAAACTTATAAACCGAATATTTACTCACTAACTGACCGATGTGGTACTTTAGACCACTAATTTATTTATTTATTTTTTTGAGATAATATAGACAAAAGACATAGGGGATGGGGAAGGAGAAAGTAGGAAAACAACACTTATAAAATGGCATAACTTTTATAAGTACTAGCGAGACTTACAAACCGAAGACTCACTCACTACATAAGTATCAATTTAATTGATTTTTAGGAAAACTTCTAAAAATACATTTTTCCTGACTATTTGTCTCAATAGCATGCTTATATATTTCAAGCTCAAACAACCATGTGCCTGGATGACAATAATGAAGACCTTATTGTAAGGAAGAATGTGTACTATACTACTGCTATATTGTTCCTAGCTAGTTAGCCGCAACCTTTTATCAAGAACTCAACCCTGCTTGGTCTCTAAGAACTGCCATAAAAATTTCACTCCATGTATCAACCGGGCCTGGCATGCACCAATGAACACAATCCTTGGCACCTCCTTGCCATTTTTCGCCATAATGCTCTCCAGGGTGCCCATCAGGTCTCATCAACATTGCCCTTGTAACATCTAAAGCGCCAAATCTCTTCCCTTGGTTTTTCCCTACGTTTCTTGCTCTTTCAACCTCTTCTATCTGAGCATTCCTCACTTTCCATTCGGAACTCGCAATGTCTATCTCATTAGTCTCATTGAAAGGTCCTGTTCTGTTGCAGTAGCCTCCGGTATTCCATGCCCCATGCTCAAAGTGGGCTGGTGCAAATGTCCTTAACAAAGTTACTAGGCCACTGCAATTCTTGCAGTCATTGATGTAGTTAAACGTAGCTCGAAACGACATTTGAACAGCAAACTCAACGTGGTGACCAGTAACATTTGGTTCATTGCAATAAACACATTCTACTACATTGTCACCTTCGTGTAGGTACAATATTCGGAAGAACCAATGCCCGGATGAAACAATAGCATAGTCCACACCTGGAAGGTGTTTAGCCCATCCATCATCAACCTTGTCAAGTTCCAAGTCATAAATACCGGAAGCTGTACCATTGATCATTCTTTCCTCACCTGCTATGAGGAATTTAGTCCAAAGCACCTTAAGGGTGAAGTCACTACGAGGAAAGTACCATGTCCGGAATCTGTCTTCTGAATCCTTGTAAATGTCTTCTGGAATTTCCTCCTAAAATATTAGTAAAATTACAAGCCTCAATGCAATGGCTGTCTTCACACAGAGACTAATGAATATATTTGCATTGAAATTCCTCATTCAAAACGTTGTGTTTGGGTTTGATTGGTGACCATGAAAGATAGCATGGCCCATTGGTATTAAAAACACACAAAACTATCCTCCTATATCTTTTTTATTAGATATGAATTTTGAAAATCTAATCGTTGGATTCATATTCTTATTATATTCTTTATACTTGCAAAATTTAAAGGGAAAAAAAATAAAAAAATCAATCAATATGTCAAGAATGTGGTAAAAATTATGAAGAAAAAATAAGTTTATTAATCAAATAGTAAATAACATCCAATTTGAATGAAATTTGACATACATGTTAAGAATGTAAATAACATGTAATCTAATGGTTATATTTTCAAAATTCACATTCAATTAAAAGATATATGACAAGTTTATAGAGTTTCAAGACCCTATAAACTTGTCTTATATCTTTTAATTGAATGTGAATTTTGGAAATATAACTGTTGGATTACAATTTGATTGACTTTGCCAAATTGTTGGTTCAAATCCTACCACAAAACAAAACAAAAAAACACACTCTAATTAACGCATACAAACATTATTGCTTTCCTGTGTGGGTTTGTTTCTAAAAAAAGAAATACTAAAATGTATTACTTAAATTTTATATCAAGGAGAAGAATCTACAAAGATTTGCACCTAGAATTTAGTACTTTTTAGGGGGGAGAATAAATTAGATTTGCAAACTGACCTGTGACAATAGGCATAGAAGGGATTCCATATGGTTCCTAGCAACAGAGTCACCAATAAATGCCATTGTCTTTCCTTGCACAATTTGCAGAAATGACTTGGCATCAAACGGTGGCAGTTCACATTGGTCAGGTTTCCATCTCCAATTGAGAAAATCCTTGTCCATCCTCCCTTGCTTGAAACAATTCTTTGAATTAGGGATTGTTGCACAGCTTGAATTGGTATAGAAGTATGACCCTCTTGGTTCTCGAATCCAAAGACCTTTAGACAAGTCACAATTCTCTTTTTCTACAAAACCAATAGCATATTTTTAACCCAAAAACAAGACTCATCTATAAAAAAAAAAAAAAAGAGAAAAATTCAGGATTATATAAGTAAAAAAAAAGTTACTTTGAAAGTTACTCTTATGGGGTTTGTCTTGATCAAGTTGTTTTTGGACAGAATCATGGCTTTGCATGGGTGATGATGCTTCTTGTTGTTTAAGGACAGGATCGAGGCCGTTTTTGGATATGACAATTAAAGGTTTTGGAGAATAGAGGAGGAAGATGCTGAAAATGGTGGCTATGAACAAAGAAGATAACATGAAATGTACGGGTCTTCCCATGTTGATGCAGCTCTCCACTTTGCCCAACTGATTTTTCTCTTTGAAAACAGTACTAGAAGACTTCATATTCATTCCTGTACAAGTCAGGGAGGAAATGAGAGAGAGACAGAGAGAAGGGTTTTATAGTGAAAGAATTTCCTAATAAAACTGAAATATTATCTGGCTTTGCCTCATCCACCCTCTATTTCCATTTCAGGGTTTACATTAACCAGCTATAAACCCTGGCCTGTTTGTCTTGTCCAGTATTATATGATCTGGCTGCTTGAATTAAGAGAGCAGGCTAACCTATGGTGACTACATGAAAGAAGTTCCTTTTCTACTTATAAAAAATTGGGACTTCTGTTAGATCGTGAGGTGAAACAAGTTTTTTTTTTTAATGTTTGGTAGGCGGTAATAGGCAGCAATAGTTATTCTTATAGTTTAATTATTTGGTAGATTGGTTATGTTTTTATTACAGGAAATTCTTAAGTACTTCCGGAGCACGGAGAAATGGTGCCCCCTCCTCTCACATTCATGGTGGACCCTACCATAAATTTAATGAGCGGACCCCATCATGAATATGAGAGGAGGGAGTACCATTCTCTATACTCCGGGAGTACGTAAGAATTACTCGGGAAGGAAATAGTCATTCCTTATAAATAGCTATTTTTTAAAGAGAAATTATATGTCTACAACATTTTCACAACAAATCCTAAGTGGTAGGTTGTTACTGGTTATTATTGTTGGGGCAAAAAAGTAATCTTAGTTTTAGTTTCAAATTTGAACCAATAACAACTAACCACCTGTAATTTGTTGTAAAATTGTTGTAGTAGCATCTCTCTTTTTTAAAATGATGAATAACTATACATATCTAAAAAGGTTGTAATAGCTATTCCTTATTAAGTGTATTAATTTTTAAAATTAATATATTTCCAAATAACAAACTTTCCATATGCACATAACAATTATGAAAATAAAAAATTGTAAAAAAATATAACTAATCTTTCTTTCAAATTTAAAAATATTATTTTTTAGGAAATATAATTATATGAGTGAGATATTTCCTAAAATATATCTTAAGTTTGATTTAAAATGTTTTCATTCCATTTTCTTCAGTGTTCTATTATTGTATTGTCATCAAACAAATGAACAGTAATAAGTATTACATTACATCATCTTATATTCCTTGTACTACCTATTCTTATTCCAATGTAATTACTATTACAGTCTACTAAGCGTGCCCTAAGTAATGCCAACAATGATTATGGATTCTGAGTTGCCTATTGTTTGGCTTATTTGTTTCTAATTTTTTGAGTACTAAGAATTTATTAAGTTGTTTAGGAAAAAAGAAAAAAGAATTTATTAAGTTCATCTATTAAAAATAACTAGATGATGTCCCGCGCGATGTGCGGAGTACTTTACAATTTAATTTGAAATCATTTTTATCTATATTAAGACCTACATATAATAGTTAATTTGTTGTATAATATTTATGTTTGCCCACAATATTGTTGAATACTTTGAAACTTGATTTTCTTAATTCATATTTTATTAAAAAAATTTGTACAACACTATAAGACTATAACATATTATAATATTTACCATTAAAAATAGATTTAATTTTTTAAATTGATTAAATGATTTTGAAATATATATATAAATAAGAATTTAAAGCATAAAATACTTGTACATCCTAAAATTACATAAATTTAAGCAATATTCCAAATATTTCCTCAACCACTCTATTCTCACAACCAAATATGGGGACCTCAATCGCAAACACAAAATTCATTATTTAGTGAAATTAAGGAAATTATTTGTAAGTATTAACATAAAGGGAACGTGATTAAATAAAGAGAAATTGGCTAAAAACAAATCCATTTATCATTGATTTTTATTTTTATTACTATGGCTTATATTGCACAAAATAGCTGTAAAAAAAACTTACAAAGAAACCTACAAATTATGAGTTCTAACACGCGCACACACACACACACACAAATCATAAATAATCAATTAGAATGTTTCCTTTTCTTTTTCTTTAATTCTAAAATAAAATACATTTATGACATTCCCAAACCAAAATCCTAAACACCTAAAGACTCAAAGTGAATTAGAACCTTCACAAAATTCACAACGTTCGACTTCAACATCAAAACCGTAAGCTACCATCATTGAATAAAAAATGCAAGTCCCCTTCCTTGGTCATGGTCTACTCATATGAGTTAGGATCAAATGGTACCACAATGTTGAGTTATGTAGGTGTCATTGAAAGGTTGAAGGTAATTGACATCGCTTTTTTTTTTTTCCCCCTAATTGTATTTGAGATAGAATGTCACGAAGGGCTGTAGACATGTGTATATAAATGAGTAAAAGTGAAAATGGTGGCTGGAAATGCAAAAAGTTTTTTGTGTGTGGGAGAGAGAAGAAGTCTTGAAACATTGAACCAAGTTAAATAAATAATAGTCTTAAAACATTATATAAAAAATTTCACAAAAAGTAGTAATAAGAGAAGATGAAAATGGTTCCCTCAGTTTAGAAAATGTCACATCCAGATAGGCAGTGGAGAGCTTTGTTATTTGAAGTGGTATTTTATGTCATTACTAATTATTAGCTTAAATTTATGAGGGGATAAAAATTTTTAGTTGAGATGTTTACTTTGTGTGCATTTGAGATTAGATTTTAGTTTCCTTTTTTTTTTTTTTTTTTGAAAGGAGATTTTAGTTTCTTTTTTTCCCCCATTGTTTGTAAGTCCAATATGGGTCCCCAATAAAAGTGTTTTTTATTGGTTGTTTTGGTAGCTTATTTTATGTAGGTCCACTATAATGTTTTTGGTTAAAAAGGCAATACAATTAACTAAATACGAGCCTCATACTATGGTTTTTTTTTCTTTCAAAATTTCAAGTACTTTTTGCCTATTACGGTTTTCATTTATTTATTTATTTTTTAACTTTTCAATAGAAAGCTAATTTAACTCTTCTCAAATAAATATTATACATTGGAAAAGAATAAGTTAATCAACTACCTTATGAACAAGTTCGAGCTTGTTCGACAGTGAAATAAATCAAATTTAAACACATAATCTAGTTAATTTGTTAATAAATTCGAGTTATTGTATTCGAAATAAAATTATATAAAAGTTCTCGATCTTTTAAAACTTAACTTGGTTCGATTTACTTACAACCTTAGAAATGGGCGGTATATGTCTTAACACAGCCTATTTGTTAAGCAGTGTCATGTGGATCTTGTTAAGGTTGAGGGTTTGAATTGGTTCATATGTTCAAATTTCCTTATCTGGACGCTGGTAAAGACCAATACCTCCATTGTTCAGTCCAAAGAGGATGGGCTAACTTCGTCAGTTTTGTATTTCAATTTTGAATGCCCATTTTTGGAAACGACCCAACAACTTCAGTGGGCTTGGTTCTTGTGTGTCAACTTGAAGAAAATTGACATCCCAGAAACGACCTACCTATAATTGTTTTTGTTTTGCTTTGGGATCTGCAATAGCTAAATTGCCCCATAAACAGCCGGTTGACTGTCGAATGGTGAGGGTTGTCACGTTGTGCCAACATGGTAATGTTCATGTTAATCCTGTTGCTAACTATAGTTCTCATCTACAATGTGAACCTCTTATTTTAGGCTTCCGTATAGAAAATTCCATTTTATAATACTAGGGAAAAGTCAATCTAGTAAAACACACTAATTTGCTTTGTCATTCACTATGCAACTGTCTTGCAAACTGATTCATAATGAATAACCTTTTTTATTTTTGATTGGAAAGTCTGCTTTCATTCAACTGAAAATGGAAGACAACAAGGTCCAAAAATCTGGTACAGCGCTGATACACGTTCCGAATACAAAGCTGATACACTAGAGCATTAAGTCTTATCAAGTTGGATAAGGTGTTGCACCATAGGGGGTGGAACTCCTTTCCAGACCTGATTAGTACCATTGCATTTAGCAAACTGTGCTAGCTCATGAGCAACCCTGTTGCAGTCCCTTTTTTAGGTGGTTAATCTGCCAAGCATTGAAAGAGCTTAAGTTGTCACTGATCCCTTGGAGAAGATGGCCTAAGTAGCCATCCTTGTCACCTGCTGCCAAACTTTGAACCACAGTGAGTGTATCAGTCTCTATCATGATCTGTTGCAGCCCCATTTCTCTGGCTAATAAAACTCCTTTCTCAAGGGCAATGGTTTCAATCTCTAAACTCATGTACTGACCAGGTAGGGGCATACACATAGCTGCAATGGTGTCACCTCTGATGACCATGCCTATGCTGGAGGGCTTGCCATCATCTGATGTAGCTCCATCCACATTGACTTTATACAACCCCAAGGGAGGAACTCTCCACTTTGTTCCCACCGTAGTTTTGCCACAGTTAAATAAATTAGATGCTCCTTGTAGTCCTGAATAAATCTTCTAGCAAAATTCCATACTTGGTCAGGGGTTTGAATATTGGCTTTAAAAATTGTTTGGTTCCTGCTGTACCAGAGGGGCCAGGCAGTCTCAAAAAAATTCTCAAGATCCTGGGAGGTGCCATCTGCCAAAATTGTCCAAATAATCTGATTTGAGGTTCACTGGACACTCCTTCCAATTGTCCCAAACCTGTCTAGCTAAATCACAAAAGATTAGAGAGTGTATTATGGTTTCAACCCCCTGATCACAGATGGGGCATAAGACACTTGTATTAATTCCTCTCTTATAAAATTTCGGTACAAGCTTTCCAGGAAAATATTCGAATCTTTGCTGGGATTTTTAGCTGCCACATTTTTCTGCACAATAGGGTTCTGGGGTCCCCATTAGAGCTCTCTCCAGCCTCATCAGAAATCACTTTGAGAGCAACGTAATAGGCACTCTTCATAGTGTACTCACCCCTTCTATTGCTAATCCAAATAGGCACTCTTCAGACAGATTGTAACTCAAAGAAATATTCAGAACTGTATTAGCCTCGAAGGGGAGAAACAGAGACCTGACTAAATCAGCTTTCTATCTTTTGCTCTCAGTATCTATACGCGTGCAAGACCTTAGATCCTGAACTAGTGCAAAGAGACGTACAAATCTTTTTTGGAGGAAAAAAAGATGTCCAGTATAAGCCACTAATAAGAGAGGACCTGTTTAACTTTAAGGTTAAAGTTGAAATATGAAGTTTTCAAGAAAAAGCACTACCATGTTTTGTCCATTATTTTTAAATCCAAAATTTAAAACACAATCCAATACAATCTGCCATACATTCAAAACACCAAAAAGCTTTTATGTATAAACGCTTTATGAATGAGTTTTAGGGAAACTTATAAAAATACATTTTTCATGACCATTTATCTCACTGGCATGCTTATATTTTTCGGCTCAAACAACTATTTCCCTGTATAAACAATAATGAGGACCTTATTATATGAAAGAATGCTTACTCTATTGCTATATTGTTCCTAACTAATTAGCCGCAACCCTTTATAAAGAACTCAACCCTGCTTCCTTTCTAAGAACTGCCATTAAAATTTCACTCCATGTATCAACCGGGCCTGGCATGCACCAATGAACACAATCCTTGGCACCGCCTTGCCATTTTTCGCCATAATGCTCTCCAGGGTGCCCATCAGGTCTCATCAGCATGGCCCTTGTAACATCTAAAACCCCAAATCTCTTCCCTTGGTTTTTCCCTGCTATTTTTCTTGCTCTTTCAATCTCTTCTATCTGAGCACTCCTCACTTTCCATTCAGAACTCTCTAAGTCTATCACATGAGTCTCATTGAAAGGTCCTGTTCTATTGCAGTAGCCTCCGGTACTCCAACCCCCATTCTCAAAGTGGGCTGGTGCAAATGTCCTTAACAAAGTCACTAGGCCACTGCAATTCTTGCAGTCATTGATGTAGTTAAACGTAGCTCGAAACGACATTTGAACAGCAAACTCAACGTTGTGACCAGTAACATTTGGTTCATTGCAATAAAAACATTCTACTGCATTGTCACCTTCGTGTAGGTACAATACTCGGAAAAACCAATGCCCGGCTGAAACAATAGCATAGTCCAAACCTGGAAGGTGTTTAGCCCATCCATCATCAACCTTGTCTAATTGCAAATCATAAATACCTGAAGCTGTACCATTGATCATTCTTTCCTCACCCTCTATGAGGAATTTGGTCCAAAGCACCTTAAGGGTGAAGTTACTATGAGGAAAATACCATGTCCGGAATCTGTCTTCTGAATCCTTGTAAATGTCTTCTGGAATTTCCTCCTGCAATATTAGTAAAATTACAAGCTTCAATCCAATAGATGTCTTCACACACAGGCTAATGAATTTTCAATAAAATTCCTCATTCAAAACGTTTTGTTTGGGTTTGACCGGTGATCACGAAAGATGGCATGGCCCATTGGCATTGAAAACACACGGAACAATTGCTTGACAAACTGCACTCACAAAGAAATTCATGGCTCTGACCATTTGTAAAGGGAAAAAGCGGAAAAGTTTTCTTTCCAAACTAATTTAAAAAAAACCTTCAAACTCGTTTTATATTTTTTTTTAATTTGATATAAATTTTGTAAATCTAATTGTTGGATTCATGTTTTTATTAAATTTTTTATACTTGTAAAATTTCAAAAAAATCAAAGATCAATAGATATGTCATCAATGACATGTTTAAATTTCAAGTTTTTGTGGCAAAAAATTATATAGAAAAAATAAGTTTATTGATCAAATAATACATAACATCCGAATTGAACTGAATTTGACATACAAGTTAAGAACATAAATAACATGTAATCTATTTGGAGAGAAACCCTATAAACTTGTCTTATATCTTTTAATTGAATGTAAATTTTGAAAATATAATCGTTGGATTACAATCTGATTGACTTTGTTGAATTATTGGTTCAAATCTTACCACAAAACAAAACAAAAAACACACTCAAATGAACGCATGCAAACATTACTGCTTTCCCGTGTGTGTTTGTTTCTCACCAAAAAATAAAATGAAAAAAAATTATTTAAAAAAAAACTGTACTACTTAAATTTCTATCAAAGAGAGGAATCTACAAGAATTTGCAACTAATTTTCTATCAAAGAGAGAATCTACAAAGATTTGCACCTAGACTTTAATACTTTTTAGGGGGAAAAATAAATTAGATTTGCAAACTGACCTGTGACAATAGGCATAGAAGGGATTCGATATGGTTCCTGGCAACCGAGTCACCAATAAATGCCATTATCTTTCCTTGCACAATTTGCAAAAATAACTTGGCATCAAACCGTGGCAGTTCACATTGGTCAGGTTTCCATTTCCAATTGAGAAAATCCTTGTCCATCCTCCCTTGCTTGAAACAATTCTTTGAATTAGGGATTGTTGCACAGCTTGAATTGGTATAGAAGTATGACCCTCTTGGTTCTCGGATCCAATGACCTTTAGACAAGTCACAATTCTCTTTTTCTACAAAACCAATAACATATTTTTAACCCAAAAATTAAAAAAGACTCACCTAAAAACTAAAAATAAAATAAAGTTATGTAAAAAAAAATTCATGGGGTTTGTCTTGATCAAGATTATGTAAGTAAAAAAAAAGTTATTTTGAAAGTTACTCTTATGGGGTTTGTCTTGATCAAGTTGTTTTTGGACAGAATCATGGCCTTGCGTGGGTGATGATGCTTCTTGTTGTTTAAGGACAGGATCAAGGCCTTTTTTGGTCATGAGAATTAAAGGGTTTGGAGAATAGAGGAGGAAGATGCTGAAAATGGTGGCTATGAACAAAGAATATAACATAAAATGTGCGGGTCTTCCCACGTTGATGCATCTCTCCACTTTGCCAAACTGATTTTTCTCCTTGAAAACAGTACTAGAAGACTGCATGTTCATTCCTCTAGAAGTCAAAGAGAAAATGAGAGAGAGAGAGAGAGAAAGAGAGACAAAGAGAACGGTTTTAAATTGAAAGAATTTCCTTCGAAATCCGAAATATTATCTGGCTTTGCCTCATCCATCCTATATTTCCATTTCAGGGTTTACATTATCCAGCTTGAAACCCTGTTTGTCTTATCCAATATTATATTATCTGGCTGCTTGAATTAAGAGAGCAGGCTAACCTATGTCCTTTGGTGACTATATGATAGAAGTTCCTTTTCTACATATAAAAAATTGGGACTTCTGTTAGAGCTGAAACGAGTTTTTTCCACTTGCAGTGGTGCTTCTTGATTAAGTAAATGCCAATAATGATGATGGATTCTGAATTGCCTATTGTTTGGCTCATTTGTTTCTACCTTTGTTGAGTACTAAGAATTTATTAAGAAGTTCATCTATGAAAAATATTTTCTTCCTTGTGACATATATTACAAACTTGGAGTGTCTTTTATTTGTTTCCTATTTTGTCTTGGCTTAGTAAAGAATGAAGAATGAGATAAACCAGGTCGTACTCTTTTTTTGGGGCCGAATAAGAGACTTTTTATTGAAGATAGAAAGAGGAGGAACCTTCCCCATCTACCCCATATAGGCTTGCAAAAGAAATAATAAGAGAGAAGATGAAAATGGTTCCCTCAGTTTAGAAAATGTCAAATCCAGATAGGCGCAGTGGAAAGTTTTGTTATTTTAGGTGGTATTTTATGTCATGTATATATATATATTTATTTATTTAACGTAATTGTTACTTGTGGGATATAATCCAACTTGTTGTATGTAGGCACATACAAGGTGATTGTCACGTATGTCTTATATAAGGTGTTTCTTTTCTTACATGAAAAGGGTAGCCAAAGTATGACACCACTTGAGAACATGGCATGGTTTTTTACCATTTGTGTTTAACATAATAAGTAAATGGGTCAATTTCCTGTTGACGTACTTAATTTGCAGTAAAATTGAAATAGGGTCTTCATTATTCGGGTTGAGATTGGTTGACCTATTTTTGCACAGCTCGTTTAGCTCATATAAATAAATGTATATTTTAGCCAACATAAATTAATAGAATTGAATAAAAAAAATTAATGGTTATATTAGTAAATTTTTTACTGAAATTTTAAGGGGCCATATAGCTTTTTCCCAAAACAAAGAAAAAACTTACAATTCATTTTATATTTATTAGGTTACGTTTTTCTAAATTTTGATGGAACTTCGTTTTGATTAAAATAATAATTTTTAGATGATATGCTTTTAGTACTTTAATTAATGTTACCATTGCACACTCTTGGTGAAATTGTCACTCTATAAGTATAAGTGTTTGTGGAGTGTGAGGGGGCAATGGCCGGAGTTCAAGTCTCCAGAAGTGAGCTTCACACACATATACACTTAGATTAGGTTATAGTAGAATTATATCTTGTATAAAAAAAAAGTACTTTAATTAATGTTATTTTTAAATTAAATTTTTATGGAATTTATTTGTTAATAATTATTATAATTTATGTGCTTGCAAAATATACATATATGTTAATCTTTGGTCATAAAGTTTTTAAACCAATTGAAATGGGTGAGTTGTAAATGAGCCAAGCCATTTATAAATAGTTTGGGCTCGATTTGAGAAAAAGTTTGCTCATATTCATTTATTTAGCAAACGAGCTAAGTTCAAATATTCAATTTTAGGCTCAAACCGTCAACAAGCTAAGGTCGAACAATATAATGTATTTGTGAACAAGCTTGTGAGTATGAGACTCAATTAAAATATATAATGTTAATTGTTTATATGCATACATATATAAAAATATACTTATATACATCTGATATTTGATTGTGTACATTTGTAAAAAAGTTACTAAGATATCAAATTAGTATTTGTAGTTTATTAATAATACAAATATATAGTCTATTTCATAGTAAAACGTATATATAATTTTAAGAACACAAGGTTGATCATTTTTATAAGTTCATAAGCATAAATCATTATACATGTAACTCAAATTATATAATTGCAACTATAATTATTCATTACTAATTATTAGCATAAATTTGTGAAAGGATAAAAAATTTTAGTTGTGATGTCTACTTTGTGTGCGTTTGGGATTAGGTTATAATTCATCTTTAAGTCTCTTCCCCCCCCCCCCCCCCCCCTAATTATTGGCAAGTCTCATGCAAGTCCTCAATAAAAGAGTTTTTTATTGGTTGTTTTAGTAGCTTATTTTATGCAGATCACACTATTATGTTTTTGGATAAAAAGTTAATACAATTAACTAAATGTGAGCCTTACACTATGTTTTTTCTCAAAATGTCAAGTACTTTTTGCTTATTATAGTTTTCATTCTTATTATTATTATTATTATTTTAAAATTCAGCAGAAAGCGAAATTAACCATTGCCAAATATATATTATACATAGGAAAAAAATAAGTTAATTAATTCGCTTGTAAACTAGTTCAAGCGACAATGAAATGAACCAAATTTGAATATGTAATCTAGATAATTTATTAAAAAGACTTAAGTTTGGCTTGTATTCAAAATAAAATTATAACAAAAATCTTGAACTTTTAAAATTTAACTTAGTTCGACTTATTTACAACCTTAAAAATGGGCGGTATGTGTCAACTTAACAAGACCTATTTGTTTAAGCAGTGTTATGTGGATCTTGTTAAGGTTGAGGGTTTCATGGCATTACAAAATAGGTCAAGTTTGAATTAATCCATATATTCGAATTTCCTTATCTCAACGTACGTGACACGGTGACATGACACAATTGCGATCTTTTTTTTTTTTTTTTTTTTTTTTGGTACGCATAATTGCGATCTTAGTACCAATGAAAGGACGTCAGAAAAAAGACCAATACCATCAGTCCAAAGAGGATGCATGGGCTAACTTTGTCAGGTTTGTATATCAGTTTTGAATGCCCATTTCTGGAAACGACCCAACAACTTCAGTGGGCTTGGTTCTTTGTGTAAACTTGAAGGAAAGTGACTTCTTAGTACGCATATACAACATTAAAGAAACGACCTACCTATAATTGTTTTTGTTTTGCATTGGGATCTGCAAGAGCTAAATTGCCCACATTAACAGCCGTGTTGACTGTCGAGAGGTAAGGATTGTCACGTTGTGTCTAACATGGTAATGTTCATGTTAATCCTGTTGCTAACTATAGTTCTCACCTACTATGTGAACCTCTTATTTTAAGGCTTCCGTATAGAAAATTCCATATTATAATGCTAATGAAAAGTCAGTCTAGTAAAACACACCAATTTGCTTTGTGATTCTCTATGCAACTGTGTTGTAAACTGATTCATAATGAATAGCCTTGTACTAAACGCATGCAAGAGAATAGAAGAGCTGCTCCACTTTTAAGGTTAAAGTTGAAATTTGAAGTTTTCAAGAAAAAGCTCTACAATGTTTTGTCCACCATTTTTAAATCCAAAATTTTAAAACACTAAGATAATCTGCCATACACTCAAAACACCAAAAAGCTTTTATATTTAAATTCTATATCACAAATGCTCTACTATTATATATATTGGTCTTTCTTACGGTAATACTTGGACACTAATTGTGAATCTTTCATGTAGACATATATGTATCAATCTGATTGAGTTTTTGGGAAACTTATAAAAATACATTTTTCACGACCATTTATCTCATTGGCATGCTCATATTTTTTGGCTCAAACAACTATGCGCCTGTATAAACAATAATGAGGACCTTATTATATGAAAGAATGTATACTATACTGCTATGTTGTTCCTAACTAATTAGCCGCAACCCTTTAAAAAGAACTCAACCCTGCTTCCTTTCTAAGAACTGCCATAAAAATTTCACTCCATGTATCAACCGGGCCGGGCATACACCAATGAACACAATCATTGTAACCAGCTTTCCATTTGTTGCCCCAATGCTCTCCAGGGTGCCCATCAGGTCTCATCAGCATGGCCCTTGTAACATCTACAACCCCAAATCTCTTCCCTTGGTTTCCCCCAAATTTTCTTGCTCTTTTAATCTCTTTTACCTGAGCATTCCTCATTTGCCATTCGGAACTCGTTAAGTCTATCTCAGTCTCGTTGAAAGGTCCTGTTCTGTTGCAGTACCCCCCAGTATTCCAACCCCCATTCTCAAAGTGTGCTGGTGAAAATGTTCTTAACAAAGTCACTAGGCCACTGCAATTCTTGCAGCCATTGATATAATTAAAAGTAGCTCGAAACGACATTTGAAGAGCGAAGTCAACATTGCGATTAGTGACATTTGGTTCATTGCAATAAACACATCCTACTACATTGTCACCTTTGTGTAGGTACATTACTCGGAAGAACCAATGCCCGGCTGAAACGATAGCATAATCCACACCTGGAAGGTGTTTAGCCCATCCATCATCAACCTTGTCAAGTTGCAAGTCAAAAATACTGGACCCTGTACCATTGATCATTCTTTCCTCACCTGCTATGAGGAATTTGGTCCATAGCACCTTAAGGGTGAAGTTACTACTACGAAAGTACCATGTCCGGAATCTGTCTTCTGAATCCTTGTAAATGTCTTCTGGAATTTCCTCCTGCAATATTAGTAAAATTACAAGCTTCAATAGCTGTCTTCACACACAGACTAATGAATTTGCATTAAATTACATGGCCCATTGGCATTGAAAACACAAGGAACTATTGCGTGACAAACCGCACTCACAAAGAAATTCATGACTCTGACTATTTGTAAAGGGGCATATGCAATCATAATTATTAATTCTATGATACGCCTAGCAATGTAGTAATGGTATTAAAGCTAATTACTGCCATTAATTTCTATGGGGTTGACCATAAAGGTAAGCCTGTCCAAATTCCACCCCTACCCAAAGGTTTTTTGTTTTTTTTTTTTTTGTTTTTGTTTTTGTTTTCAATAAGGCCCTACTCAAAGTTAGTGTCAAATATCAATTATCAATCTGACTGACTTTGCCTAATCGTTGGTTCAAATCCTACACAATACAAAACAAATAAAAAAGAAAAAAAGAAAAAAGCAAGACACTTTTCCTAATCATTATTATGATATAATGTGATAGATCATAGATGTACTTGTACGACCCACATGTTCTTGCCTTGTTAATCGATTTGAAATCGCTGTTAATGCTCTACAGGAAACCAATTTTCAGTGCTACTATCTTGTTGTTAATCAATTTGGTTAAGATTTTCAACTAGAGAATAAACAATAATGCAATTTTCTCACTAAATATAACCTCAATTTTTAACGGCATTTCATTCAAATCCATTAGGCCAGATTTGATAGGAAATGCTAAAAGTACTACAAATTTTACTACATGAAACTTACAAACTGATGTGGTAATGAATATGATTGGTGGGTTTTAACTTTCAACCCCTTCAAAATTGAATTTTTGAATTATCTAATAATTTATGACAAATCAGCTTGTAAGCTTAATGTAGTAAAATTTATAATATCTGTAGCACCACTCAATTTTATAACCATGGCTAGTAATAACAAGTCGTATTACTAATTGTGCTTATTTGTTAGAATTGGATAAAATCACAAATAAATAAGGCTCTAAAAAGCTATATATAAGCTAAACAAACGCTTAATTAACTGGTTCTAATTCATATACTATTCTTAGTCATATACTACTATTCTAATTAAACATTGAAAATTCAAACTTTTTTATTATTATTTTTTTTGGAGAAGACAAAATTCAAACTAAATCTGTTGCCACCATGAGATATGAAATTATCACAACTTTTCCTTGTGTAGGCAAAGTGCACAAGGTAAGGCCAAATCCCACGTTATCATCAACTATTATTCTTTCCTTCAGCTTCAGTGCCCCGTAATTTACTGACTGAAAAATACTAGGCATATAAGGAAGGAATAAATAAAAGCACTATTCTTTCCTTGTAAGCATAGTATTTTAATTAGTAAAGTACAACACTAAAAAAGTAAAAACACTCTCCAATTAGCGCATGGAAACAATACTACTAAAATTTTCTGTATCTACAAAGATTTGCACCTAAAAAAAAAATTTGCAAACTGACCTGTGACAATAGGCAAAGAAGGGATTCCATATGGTTCCTAGCAACCGAGTCACCAATAAATGCCATTGTCTTTCCTTGCAAAATTTGCAGAAATGTCTTGGCATTAAACGGTGGCAGGTCACATTGGTCTGGTTTCCATCTCCAATTGAGAAAATCCATGTCCATCCTCCCTTGCTTGAAACAATTCTTTGATTCTGGGATTGTTGCACAGCTTGAATTGGTATAGAAGAATGACCCTCTTGATTCTCGAACCCAATGACCTTTAGACAAGTCACAGCTCTCTCTTTCTACAAAACCAATAACATATTTTTAACCCAAAAACAACCCCCCCTAGAAAAAAAAAAAAAGAAGGAAAAATTCATGATTATGTAAGGAAAAACAAAAAAGAAAAGGTTGTTTTGAAATTTACTCTGATGGGATTTGTGGCCTTGCATGGGTGATGAAGCTTGTTGTTCAAGGCCTTGTTTGGATATGAGATATAAAGGGTTTGGAGAATAGAGGAGGAAGATGCTGAAAATAGTGGCTATGAACAAAGTTGATAAGATGAAATGGACGGGTCTCCTCCCCATGTTGATGCATCTCTCCACTTTGCCAAACTGAATTTTCTCTCTGAAAACAGTACTAGAAGACTTCATGTTCATTCCTGTACAAGTCATGAGATAGGAAATGAGAGAAGAGAGAGACAGACACAAGGGTTTTAAAGTGAAATAATTTCCCACGAAAACCAAAATAAAGAGAATCTTTAAATTCCTCCATTAAAGAAAAATTTTAGATTGTGCTGGCCTTGTCTTGCTTGGTAAGTCCCTTTCCTCTTCCTCTTTAATTTTATTTTATTTTTATAAAAAGTGGATTTGTTTTTATTTTTTTGGACAAAATATAAGCGTGTGATATGGCCAGGTGCTTTTGTGTAAAGTAATATCTGCCGTGTGATATAGACACGTTGCACTTGTTGTGTTGACGGAGTGCATGTGAGCCTTGTGGTCGTGTCTTTACTGATTACCCTGATTTATCGGCGCAATTCTTTCGGGTTTTGGAAAGTATTTTCCACTTTGTGAATATTTTGGGTGGTTTTTACATGCTTTCCACAAATCAAACTTTCCCACTTACCCATGACAATGGAGGGCCAAACTTGTCTCTCTGCATAGAAAGTCCAAAAGCGTTCTAAATTCTAATCCTATGTAGCTCTATCTCACATACCACATCCTTAATCAATGGCTAAGGGCTTAGAATATTCCTTTTAAAAGAGAGAACTTAGAATATTTTATTAGAATGCAAACATCAAATCATAATTATTTGATTTGATTAAGATCTTCCAGAATACTTTAAAAAAAAAATTATTATGAAATTCTATTTATTTAAGACTCCTGAAAATGTGTGCTCTTAGAACATTTGTTACATATTTATTTTAACTTTTAAGCTAAAATAAATATAAAATAAATATTTAAAAAGTTTTTTAATAGCACTTTACTAAATTTTTAATAGCACTTTCATGATAAATATAAAAAACTGTTAAAAAAGTTAGTTATTTTTTTCTTATCTCAAAAACTTTCTAAAAATAGTTCCTAAACAAACCAATGTGGGCATCTGTTAATATTTTCCTTTATTTAAATAGGTAGATTAAATCTTAACTTATCATTAATAATTTAAATAATATATATATATATATATATAATTGAATACATTTGATTTTTTTTTTTTATGGGAAGAGATTTGACTTTTGATTCATCTCATAATATTGTGCCATATAAGATTTTAAGATCTCACAATTGTACATGTAGGGTCAAGATTTGTAGTCCAAACCCAAAAGAGATGGGACGTGAGCCTAATAAGCCCAATACAATAAAATTTGTAGAGAGTGAGTAAAAGAACTAGATTGTTTATGAAGTCTACAACAGTTAATCAATGTTTTATCAAAAGAACAAGTATAAAAAAACTCTGAACTTGAATAAATTTAAGTCCGAGGAGACAAATTGTACTTAGAATGACTAAGGTTGCTCTTAGAGTTACAGTAGATTTTTCTTCTCTTCTTCTTCTCCTTTTTTTCCCCCCTCCCCCTTCATCAGAGGCCTCTTCCATTTATATAGCCTCCTTCTAAACCATCTTCATCGTACACTTGTTCTTCATCTAAGCATTCACTTGAATACATGTCACATCAGATATCTTCTTTAGTTCTCCATGAGTGGTGGTAACTGAGATTGCACTGTTCAGAGGGTATTCTCCACATAAATGCGGTCAGAAAAGTTGCTGCAGTGCATTAAACACAGTGGTAGCAGCTTTTTCTCTAGATATTTCTCTATTTCTATCATCTTCATACGTGCAAGGAGTTCATCATTATCGCTGGATCCTCCTGAAAGTTCACCTAAACTGCCCAGGTATTTACTTGACCGATATTCTTCAAGTCCGAGGAGGGTATACTCCTCGAACTATACTCCCTTACCATTTTCTTACGTGATTCTCCATTCTAAGGCCTTTCTCAATCATTTACCCCTCCTTGGAAATACTTATATCTTCAAATGGGGCCTAAGGCCCAACATATGTGTTTGGGCTTTCACCCCCACATTACAAGTTAATATTTTAGGAAATATTTTTTTAAATATTATATTTTATATATAAACATTCTCTTTTAGAATCTTAGCACATTAAATTTTCTTTCAATTGTAAAATCATAATGAATATATTTTTTTTAGGAAAAAATTTTACTACAACTCTCTCTAAAAAATTAACATGATTATATATTTTGTAAATTTATTCGTCGAATTGCATGTTTTTTATATTCCTAACATTCATGTCGTGCCAATCGGATGTCTATAAACTTATTTTTTATACATTATTTTAGACTATAAAGACCTAAAATTTAAATATTTAATTGATGATTAGTTATAATTCTTTTGATATTTTGAAAATTTTGCACGAATGAAAAATATAAAATGAAGATATAATCCAATTATGAATTTATCAAAATTTACATCTAATAAAAAATATTAAGGGTACGTTTGGTACACTAAATGAGGATTACGACAGGAATTTTAATTTTTATTACTAGTAATAAAGTGTGTTGTAATGTAATAACTAAATATATTCATTAGTTTGGTAGTGAGATAACATTAGAATGAAACTTAACGTTTATTTTAGGAAATATCTTTCGCATACAATTATATCTCCTTAAAAATTGTTATTTTTAA
This sequence comes from Quercus ilex subsp. ballota, assembly GCA_032727855.1. Taxonomy (NCBI): domain Eukaryota; kingdom Viridiplantae; phylum Streptophyta; class Magnoliopsida; order Fagales; family Fagaceae; genus Quercus; species Quercus ilex. The sequence goes on from CM064909.1 coordinate 77,403,573, forward strand.
ATTTAAGAGAGATATGTGTTATTTTTTATGATTTTTTTATTTTTATAATTGTTAGATGTATATGGAAAGTTTGTTTATTTGGAAATATATTAAAATTTAAAATTATTACACTTACTAAAGAATAGCTAATACCACATTTTAAAGAGGAATAATTATTCCCCATTTTAAAGAATTACTATTCTTTGTAATAAAAATATAATCAAACTAAAGAATAACTAAATCATAGGAATAACTATTACATTACAGTGTCTATTATAGTCTACCAAACATGCCCTAAGTAGAATTATAGCAATTAATTATAACTAAATTTGTAACTAAATTTTGTTATTTTCTTTTATTGAAAAAAATATATAATTTCATATGATAATTATAATTATAATAAATATCTATTTACTAAGTACCCTAATTATTAAATTTCAACTTTAGACAAAAAAAAAAAAAAAAAATCCATATTATGGTAAAACTTGTTTGTGTCTTAGATTTCATGTCATCATGAGACAGTGCCGTGTGTATGGGGAGTCCTTTAAGGAAGGTACAATTAAATTATCAAAACATTTATTGACATTGACGTCATTTACCGACATTCTTTTATTTTTAAATATAATAGATTGGCAAAATTTTGCGTTGGATACGAGGATTAATCGTCTGGGGGTGGGGGGTACCTGGACACTTCAAAGCTGCATCTTTTACCGTCCACTCAAGCCTGGACGTACCATTTCCATAGATTCATTTACTATTTTGGACATGTTTAGTATTGTTGTTTAAACAATAATTTTCGTTATTTAAATACTACAGTACATATTTTCACAGCATTTTTTTACTTACATATATTTTCATAATACTTAAAATAATGTTATTAAAAATCTTTTATCAAACGAGTCCTTTACCTTTTGTTTTGTTTTTATGATTAATTTTTTTCAAGAGCTGTGTTTTCATTTTTGTACATATTTCATGTACATTTTTGGTTTTTTTTGGCCTAAATTTGTAGGTATGTTGAGACCAGTACGCAAGGAGTAGGACATAATCACATGACTAATCAGGAGACAGGACAATAGAGACAATGACTGTAGGCTAGGACCGCTAGGTTTGATTCAAAATCCTATTCAAATTTCATTACCATTTGAAATCAATTTTTTTTTAGAACGATTGGAAATCGAATGTAATGGTTCAAACTGAGCGTCGAGATTTAATGTTAGGTCATAACCAAATGCAGTTTAGACTTCAATCGATTCAACCTTATTAAGACCTTAATTCAATTGGAATTGTAATTACGTCAAAGTTTACTTTATGACTGTCTAACGTAAAAAAAAAAAAAAAAAAAATGGCATTATTATTATTATTATTATTTTGAGAAACAAATGGTATTAATATTGTTAATGAAAGAAGAAAGGTTGAAAACCAAAACTATGATTATTACACTTTTAGTTCTAAACTCTAGCCTCATATTTCAAAATGGATCTCAACGTTTTGAAATGATTCAATATGGTCCTTAAACATTTAATTTTGTGTATAAAAAAGTCTTTATCATTAACTATTGGATGGAAAAATGTGATGTAGCAAATGTAAGAAGGTTCTTTTGAGCAACCCAAAAGATTTGCTCAAGCAAGGTACATATCTATCACCTTTTTTTTCTTTTTTCGTTTTTTTGAGTTGAGATTGTTAAGGAAAATCCCAAGGAGTTTTATAGCAATAAAGAAGGGATGCGATTGGTTATTCAAATATTTTGTTTACAACTGGCTTCTTTTATGTCTATTTAAAGATAGATATAATTAAAACAAGGGAATTTTACAAGGTCTGGAAAACTAAAAAATACAATTACTAGGAAAAGTTCAAGAGCCACAAGTGAGTCTACCAATGGGAAGTCAGTGACATCCTTAAGAAACTTCGTCCACACAAGCTTTATTAACCTACTCTCAAGGTTTGAAACCCCCTAACTTCCAACCCTTGTTATGTTCTTATTATTGATTCCGATAGAACATGATCTTTACACCCTCCTTTGTTGCTATCAAAATTTATATACCTAAACATGCATCAGAGAATATAATATCACATCAAATTATTAATTCAAAATTAAAATGTGCATTCTTAATATCATCACTACATAATATAATATGTCATATATGAGTAAATGAAAAATAAAGTCTTAAAGGAAGAAAACAAAACATGTCATATGTGATTGAAACTGATGGAATTGAATAAAAAATTTTAGAACAAGATGAAATAGAATGTGATTTGTACTGTTTAACTTATTAAAATAGAAAATTCCAAATGTAATGGAACAGAGCTAATAACATTGCTCTCAAGCAGCTCACCCTTAGCTGCCTAGACATTATTTTTGTGGTCAACAAAGGCACTCAATCCATACACCATCCCACCAGTCATTGGTTAACTGTCAATTGTCAAGCGCATCACTTAATCGATATGAAGAAAATTGTGTACTTTCAACAGTCATACAATATTGCTTCTCAAAAAAAAAAAACAGTCATACAATATTGCATGGCTTGTAAAGATTGTCAAAGAAAGAGGCCAGCTTGGACTTTGACGTTAAAGTTGAACATATATATTCCAAGTTTGGTTTGGGTTCTCAATTGTTCGGTGAAGCATTGCTGATGGTTTAGGAAAGGTAAGCTATAAAATTGTACTGTATCACAAAATTTGCCTTTTGCCATTTGAAAATTGAAATACTGATCTCAAAGTCTTAATTCGTTGCCATGTTAATGTGATAAATCTATTTATTTTTTTATGTATAAATTTTCTATTGACAGTGCACTAATTAGTTACGTAAAAGAAATTATAAGGTTATTTTAAAATATTTATTTGTTAATGGACATATTTGTTAATTCTTGAAATCCATGATAGTAGTTGTTACCTTTTTTTTTTTTTTTTTTTTGAAGGGAATCAAGGGATAGTAGTTGTTACTTGTTATTGAATGAACTATATTCTTGAATTTCTTATTGAGACAGTTACCTAGAGCCACACGTGACTAAATGTCTAAGTGTGTGTATACTGTGTAGAGTATAATTCACTGACTTATTCACTTACTGTTTATAGTTTGTACACACAATAAATAATTGTTTTTTTTTTAAAGACAAAGTTTTCATGTCTAACCCAAGAGGCCCAACAAGCCAAAAAAGAATTTAAGCCCATAATTATTGAATTCCAATCCATAAAGCAAGGCATTTTTGGGCCCAGCAGCATTAAATCCATTCAAATACTCTCTTTTTTTTCCTTTTTTTTTCTTTTTTTTAATATCACTTTAGGGCCCAGAAAACAGCAACATAATATACTTTCGCCTAGTTCCAACCTTTTAGTACAAAAAGAGAAATATTCCTGGTTATGTTTACGAGAGACTGTTTTATGCTTGGTGCATACTTCGTCCCATCAACAAATAAAGGCTTCGACACTTATCTTTTCGAGTCAGTTTTTGGGCCCAAATGGTAAAGGGTATCTTTGGGCCTGATTGGAAGGTTGGTATAGCTAATTCGGTTGAAACTTTGGGTTGTTCCTGTCTTCCGGAAACCCATTAACATTAGACCACTGACCACACGATTTCGGCTTTCTAGAAAAAAAATGATGCAATCCACTGTTTCACTAACATTGACGAAAATTGTTATAGTGCAATTTTCTATTTATGAATAGAATGACCAATAGTAAAAGTTTTAGTACATTAGTCTTATAAATTAATGTGTTAATTTTTAAACATAAAAAAAAAAAAAAAATAGTTATATTTTTTTAGAGAAGACGAGAAAAAAGAAGGTTAAGAAATTTATTTTTATATATTTTATAGTAGAATTCATAATAACTTTAGCTTTCTTTTTTTAATAATCAATATAGCATACTCATATTCATGATTAAGATTTTATTTTTTGAATCTAATAGTATTAGCTGCATGGATCCATTTGAAATAGAGAGGATGCTTTTCCAAAATGATGTGGCCGAAGTCTTTTACTATAAAATAACATTGATCTAGGCCAACATATTGGAGGTGACATGTGGAGAGCTACTTATAGAGGTTGATAAATTTATAATGATTCTCATCAGCTTAAGCCATTTGGATCTCCTACTCTAGTATTATGATTGATTACCAATTTTTTCAAAATTTTAAGTTGTTAGGAAATTATAAATTTAATTAGTTAATCATAATTCTAATAGAGGTGACTCATATACTTCTAGACTCAAGTCATTAATTACTTGGACTTTTTTTGGGCGGCATATAATTTTGCTTTTATTGGCCACATGCGGTTGCTGGTAAGCAAAGCAATTTCCATTTGCCCATTTGGCTATGTTAACAATAAACAAGGTGTTACAGATGGAGCTGCTTGTGTGTATAATGGAATAGAATATAAACCTGCATTTCCGGTGCAAGCAGGTGCATGTTGAGAATAGAGAGGTACTGTTGTCAAGCAGAGGTATAGTTATACTTTGGCTATTTAAAATGTGGGGACATAAATGGCCAGAATCTCCTTAGTTCTTTAAATGTGGAGACTGGAAGTGTAAAGGTATTCAATATACAGCATTTGTAATTGTTGGAATAAATAATTAAATTCACCATTTCTTAACAACTAAACGTTTTGGGGTAATTGATAATTTATTATTAACAAAAAAATTCAATATGTATAGCATTTGTCAGATGAGTACTGCTAATTGTTCTTCTGTACCCTATACAATCAATATCAATCCCCAGAGGCTGTTTCATGCATTGTTGACGTAGATCCTTGGGTATCGATTAACTTTGGGCATTCTGAATAACAAAGTAAATTTTCCTCTCCCAGAGAGAAGTTGAGAGTGTTAAAGACCTACCAGGAAATTAAGGATAGGATCATTGAAATGACCATAGAAGAAGATACATAGGCCATATGTGCTGATTTAGCTTTGTAATCTTGGTTTTCAGTTTTATGCTGGATTACTTGTACTGCCATGCAGTTTTCTATAAATGTACTTTTCCTTTGGTTGAAAGAAGCTTTAATTCATCCAAAAACAAAAGTGTTTCGGACATGAGAATTATCGACAGAAGAAGACAAATAGCCATATGTATGTCTTGAAGTTCAAGACATCAACATGATTGTAACCTAGAATTTCTTTTAAGTAATGGTATCTTATTTGTTGCCAACAAGTTTATGTTCTGACAAATTGTATGGAATGCTTAAAATGATGATGATTTGAGATCGATCGCGTGATCATGATTTGAGATTGATGCATTAGAATACTTTTTAGAGAGAAAAATAAAAAAGCTGGACTTTCAACTCTTTAAAGAAGAGTAATGCAGCTATGAGATCCTTCAAGACTTCAATATTTTTATTAGACTCACAGTCTTAACACATCTTAACAAGTATAACTAGAGACAATAATAAGATTGAAAAATCAAGGCCCTATTCATTAGGCAAATTATTGAAGATAACATTAATGAAGTCATTAGGCAAATCAAATTAGTCATATGGCCCTAGTCATTTGGCAAATCAAATTAATGAAGTCAATTATGTTAAAATATAATGCAAATTAGGACAGATGGACATTGCATGTGATGTTAAAATACAAGAACTTCCAGCTATAGATGATGGATATATTAATGAAGACACATGGTGTAAATTTAATTGGCCAGCCAAAGAGTTTAAATGCGAGGCCAAAAGTACAATGAGAAGAATCAGAGAGTTAATGGCTTTATGCCAATGCATAGTAGTCTCATCTCAAAGAATTTTTCACTTGTACTGTGTTCAGTAACTGTATGGTGGGATATAAAATGTGGTACATTTTTCTGTTGATAATGGTAGATTTAGGTTTACTGAAACTTGGGAAATGATTAGGGAAAAACACAGCTGCATTAACTGGTGGAAGAGCATCTGGTTTCCTGGTCATATTCCCAAGCATTCATTTTTCTCTTGGCTGGCCATTAAGAATAGGCTGCTTACTAGGTAAAGAATATTTAAATGGGCATATAAGGCAGATATACTTATGGAATCATGGAATCAAGGGACTATTTGTATTTTGATTATTCCATGAGTCAACGAATTTGTCAAGAAGTTCTAAAGTTCTGTCTGTTTCATAGAAAGGTGGGTGATTAGATATGGGAGCTGAATTGGCCTGTTCTGCTACCATTTACCACATTAGGAGGGATAGAGATTAGAGAGTGCATAATGGTAGGGTGAAAAATGAAAGTGTAGATTTTCAACACCATAATGACAGATACAATTATACAAACTGTGAAGTGTAGGCTTGCAAGTAGAATCAGAGTTAAAAACTCAATTTAAAATAAAGCCTTATGTTGTATTTGGAAGTTTCCTAATTCTGTTTTGTTATGCGCTTAGTTAGATTAGGCCTTATGAGTATGATGTTTTTGCATTTCTGCTACTTCTTGTCTGCACTTTTCTACTTGTTTGTAAAAGATGGTTCTGTTATTTGATTGAATAAATATCTTATTCATTAAAAAAGAGTCAAATAAGTAATACATTTTTGTTAGAAAACATATAAAAATGGAAGATTTTCATCCTCTCTCATCCTACTCCATTTTCTTGAGTATAATAGAGTTGGTCAAAATTTGAGGTGCAAGGCAATGCTTTACTATTGTTGCACCATATATGAATCAGCGAGGGCGTTGGCCTTTGTCACAGATGGTGGTATTCGATTAGTGTGATTTTTTAAGAAGTTTAGGTTACCCTTGAGACACTGAAGATTCACCTAGTAGGCAAAAAAACAAAACCTTAGTAATTGGAAGATACTTAGATGTCTACCCTGAAATATTGTTAGTGTTTATCTGTGCAGTCTTTGACAGTTGACAATTCCCTACCATATGACCAACTATACTATACAGGCAAGGTGGTAGATAAGGTTCTATAATCATCCATTTATATCGAAGCCCCAATGCAATCTTGATTTTGAAATGGACATCTCACCAAATAGACAAGCTTTAGACTCCTATCTAACATATCAGACACTCTCACATTCTTATTTCTTAGTTATAGTACTGGTCACTCATTTAATTTAATGTCTGTCAAGTGCCTACTGCAACCTTTTTGTGATCCTTGTGAGTATTTATTTTTTCTTATTAGATTGAAATTTTAGCTTTTGAGTTGTGATATACATGTAGCATATTTACTTAGTGTCGGAGTTCATGACACATAATGCATCTTTTGCATCAAGAGGGACACCATGTGGCCCAATATGTATGTAAATCATGACAATCAATCCAGTGGTTCACCATTTTGAACTTCAGTAGCTTTGAAATTTTAAATTGATGTGAGTGGGTCTACAATTTGGATAACTTATCCTCATTCTTCTATATCTCAAAATACACACTAGTTGGTTGGATAGTTGTATCAAAATCTAAAAGTTGTAGTCCACCATTAAAGGCCACTTCTAAATACAAGTTTTGCACATCCATGGTCTAATGATTTCCAGCAGAATTAACACAAAAATAAAAGCCTCCTAGCCTTTCTTGGATAGTTGGATCTTTGGTTCTTGAGATCTCATGTATTAGATCTGATGCAAGATAAAATTTAATGGAATTGGGGGTAAAATAATTGAATAGAAAATAAAGGATAGATCCTATGAATCAGCTGATGGGTTCCTTGGAATTAGCATCAAGTTGACAACCAAATAATCAACACCCAATTATTGGAAAATTCCAAAACATCAAATTCATTCTTCAAATACGTCATAGCCATTTTTAAATAGGCTTCCAGAAAACATCAATAAAAAAATAATTAAACCATAAACATAATCTTCATTCATAGCAATAAGATTACACTAATGGGAAATTCAAATTTGAACCAACACTTTACATAAATAAATGGATTTTATAAATTAAAAAAAAAAAAAAAGCACTAATTTTGGACTTTTGGTATGCATCACATCAGGATCCCCACCCCCATTTTTTTTTCTTTATTCTTCTCTTGATATTCCATATGCGGCTGGGCATATTAAATTTGTGTGTCTATAATTGTAGTAGTAGTGTATTATAGCACTCTTTCTGGTAAGTAAATTTAACAGCACAAATGTACCTGCTTTGGTGGTGACCAAGAGGTTGCCTAAACTGGGAGACCACAATTACGCACCGCAAACCACTGAACTACTCCAAAATTGTCCTTTCATAAAGAAAGATAAGTTTTGCACAACTTGATGCTGTTACTTAACCGAAACAAAAATGATGATGTTATCAGTGCATTTGGGACTCAAATGATATGCTTACTTATAGCAAATAATTTGTTGGCACTTGGATGTGTTAGATCACTGGTTACGTACCGCACAACTCTCTCGAGATGCCTGAGTCGATTGAAGTTGAGATTCCAAATTCAATCCACCACACTATCAGTTTATCATGATTTTGATTTTTAGAATGTCTCATAGATATGAAATGAAATAGTCTAACTAAAGGGTGAGACACTACACACAAATAGGCCCACTTTTTTTTTTTTTTAATGTATGATGCTATGATTACAATATATAGTGTTACATACACATCATGAGATGGCAAGTTGAAAGTACTAGATAATATCCTAAAATTATGTGTACAGCCATGACCAGGTTAGCAGATCACATGGACGAGTTCGAGTAGGACAGTTACTCACACGTGACCGTGGCAAAGAACCAAGACAAATCCTTTTAAGATGCAAATAATCTGCCATATTATGCTCTACTGGATGAAGCTTCAGTTGCAATGCTTGGTTGCTGGGATGCATACCCATCAAACCACATGTAACAAGAAGTCCCATTTGTTTCTTGGTCCTAAATTATGACAGAAAATGACATATTTTCTATCCTTATTTCTTTTGTGATGTCTAACGTTCTATTTTTTTTTTTGGCTAATAACAATTTTTTCAATAATATTTTTTCGTATTTTTTAGTGTTTGGCATGCCAAAATAATGCAAGTTTTCGAAATACATTTTCTATGATTAAAAAAAAGAAGTTTAATAAAGAAAATTTCAAATGTTACATACTTAACCTTGTAAGCAGGAACATGAACATAAGTACGGGTACGACAAGACAACATGAGCAATATTCAAAAAATTTTAACATAACATGACGGGTATGACATCGGTATAACACGAGTACAACACCTTAAATAAAATGTATGTGCTTTCCAGCACTTAACAAATCTCCTTAAATGAACTCCATGTCACAAAAACTTGTTTTAATGGCAACTTCTTGTTTCTCTCCAAGTTGACTGTTGATTATCGTTAACTGGCTATTGACTGTTTTGCAAATGACATTTGGTATTGTAGGCTCCTTGATTTGTGCAATAACGCTGTCAATCAACAAGGGAAATGTTAGAAATTCAAATGAAGGTTTCTTGATTTTTCTTTTTCTTTTTTGTTTTTTTGATAATGAAGGTTCCTTGATTAATGTTGAAATTCTTTGTTCCCTTGATTTATGCACAGTAAGACAACTCATGATGGAAGGCCTACACCTAATACAACCGATTGATTTAGAGATTCTTTCCAACACGTTTATTTCATTCTTTGACTTTTCTATGTTTTCCATCTACTTTGTAATATCAAGATTCTACTCTTTGTTAACGATCAGGTTAATGTAACTTCTATATGCTTTTGTTACTTCAAAACTCAGTAATGTTTTCCTTTGAGTATACATATAGATAGTAAGCACTTTACCTTTTACCATTAAGATTGTTGGCAAATTTAACAGAAATCGTAATGGTAGGGGACAAAATTCTTATTACCAGTAGTTAAGGAAGGCATTACTCATAATTTTAAAGTAGCAAAGTGCAATTTGCCCCAAAACCTGTTATTATTATTATTTGCAATACAAAATTTATTATTATTTGTTTCGACATTAATATTTTTTTTAAATGAATTATTTTTTGCAAAAAGCATATTTTAGAAAATTATCTTATTTTCCTATATTTGGTAGCAATGATAGAATGAGTTGAAAAACTATATTTTCACTTCCCTTATTTTCCTTGGCATGAGATAGAATTGTTTTCCAGGAAATTTTTGTGGAAAACAACTTTATTTCATTCCAAGTTAAATTAGGGAAGTTAAGAGATAGTTTTCCAATTACCTTTAAAAAAAAAAAAAAATTATGACACTACAAAACATAGAAAAAAAAAAAAAAAACTATATTCACATAAGATTTTTCATTGAAACAAACGCATCCTTATATAGTTATATCAAGTTATGAACTAACACTTTAAACCCTTTTTTTAAGAAGAAACTAACACTTTAAACTTGATTCTAAAAAAAAAAAAAAAAACCACTAACACTTAAAATTAGGGAATGTAAATTAAATGAGCTTCCATTAAAGAACCTTTTAGCCAGGTTAGGCTCAAATGGGCTCCAGAACCACTAAATCGAGTGACCCCGCGGCTATAAATGTATTTATACAAAATACATATAGTCCTCTCATATGATCTTATTTTTGTTTACAAATAATTATGGGGAATCCAATTTGACACATGGGAGATGCTGTTGTCTGTCACTTTCATTAAATTTCCTATGATCAATGAGATAACGTTGCTCCAATATTTGGCCATTAACCAACAAATTGATAATGCTTCTACATTGTTTTTCATAAAAAGCTAAAGCTTGAGTTAGAATATAGTTTTTTTTTTTTTTTTTTTCCCTATATAAATAAGTCAAGCTCAACCCTAACTCCACCTTTTGTTGAAGCAATGGACACAAAATTTTATGACCCAAAAAGATAAAATAACACACACACACACACACACACACATTGTGAAATCACATAGAACTGATAGAAGTAAGAAAGAATTGGAGAATGTAAGAAAAGTAAAATTCTCTGTTTCTGTTCCACAATACAGCGTGTCATTGCTTATATCTATGTATATACCTATATATTCATCAATGCTCTTGTTTTGATTGACCATGTTATTCTTTCATATTCTTAGGTGTGGGAATTAAGATGAAACTAAAGCATATGCTAAATGTCAGAGTTAGAGTTACCCAGTTGAAAAAAAATTTGAAAAGAAGAATAATTAATTAAAATTTTAAATAAATAACAAATAAATATTACCAGGAATCAGCATTTTTAATACAAACAAAACTCAGTAACGTGCCCTTAGTTTGACTTCACATCTAATTCTAGATTTATATATTAGACGTAAATTATTACTTATTAATTACAGTACATGCACTACTATGTCTCACATCTTTCTCTCTACCTGGAACAAAAATCATCAGAAATATATTATATAATCGTCCTAGAGTTTAATCAATTAGTTGTTTACATGGTTTGTTATTTTTTTTAATTTTTTTAAAACCTAATATCATGATTATTTCTTTTCTTAAACTCATTTTCTAACATTTCTTGAAACTTAATGGCATTTCAAAGAGTCAAATGACTCTGATTGGCCGGATTTGTCAAAATGAAAAGATCTTGAAGACGCGCATGATTGGGATTTATTTGATATAAACACATGATTAGGATTAGTGGTTTACATTATGAGAAACATAAGATGTCTCCTTGAACAATTATTCAAATATAATACACAGATTAGGTTAGACTTGTCAAAAAAAAAAAGGTTGGACTTGTTCACAATCCGCGTGGAATAATAATGGCGGTTAATAAATTAATCAAATGATAACCCAAACAAGGAAGAGAAACTTCTTTGCAAGTGGTGAAAGTGTGAGAAAGAAACTCTCTGTAGGAACACACGGTGCCCAAATCAACAGACAGAAAGAACTTTTTGTGGGTGATCTGCAATTTGGCTGTACCCAGTTGTCCTCCAAATTTCTTGACAACTTACCAGGCTAACCAAGCTGGAACACATTTAAGCATTCTTTTGGTTTTTAATATCGAAAGTCATTTTTGAAAGTTTATTGTCGTCAAATAATAGATTACACCCTAAATTAAACTTCTATCTTAAAGTAAAAATAAAACTCTATCTAACTTTAAAGATAAATATAGTGTTCTATAAAGAATCAAGCAATCCAACATAGATACCAATTTCAGATGATTAGTCTTGATGCCTAGTTGATCATTGATTTTTATAAAATAGTTGGAGTGGACACTATAAGTAAAAATTCTATCTTAAAGTAAAAATAAAACTCTTTCTAACAAAGATAAACATGGCATTTTATGAAGTTTTAAGCAATCCAACATAGATACCAATTCCAGGTAATTACTCTTGACAAATAATTGATCATTGGTTTTTATAAAATAGCTAGAGTGGACACAATAAGTAGAAATTTTATCTTAAAGTAAAAATAAACTTCTTTTTAATAAAGATAAGCACGATGTTCTATGAAATTTTAAGCAATCCAACGTAGATACCAATTCCAAAATGATTAGTCTTGACAAGTAATTGATCATTGATTTTTATAATATAGCTTGACCTCCTAAATTTCTTACCATACCATGTATCTTCTCAAAATAAAAAAACTTCTTACCGTACAGACTTAAAAAAAAAAAAAAAAAATTAGTGCCTTCTTTTTCTTTATTAGTAGTTCGCTGAGTGTAGTAAGTGCATGTTCTCTCTCTCTCTCTCTCTCTCTTAGCTGCATTATGCTTTAACCTGGATTACCAGTTGTCAAACTTCCAAGTTCAACTCCATCTGAAACCTAGTATTCTGTTTCCACTCTGAATTCAAAGATCCAGATTTCAGAGAAAATCATATAAAACTGACAGTTTTCATGGTCTGCTTCTCCTACTTTCTCTTCTTTAATGCTATACCAGAGTCATAACTGAATTACAGGCTCACCCCATATATTCTTTTCAAAAATCTTGATCTGGGCAGTGATTATTTTTTCCACTTTCTTTCCTGTGAATTTGAATTCCAGGAAAAGAAATGGCAACAAACACTGTTGTGGTCACAATTGAGAAGCCTAACAACTTATCTTTTCCAGAGGTCAATGGTCCAGATTCATTGTTGCTTCCAGATAAACAGAAGGCTGCGAGTCCCAAGCAATTTACATGGGTTCTTCTTCTCAAAGCTCACAGAGTTCTGACCAGTCTTTCATGGGTGGCCATGACTTTCAAGTCCATGTTTCTTTCAATTAAGAAACGCATTTCCTTATCTGATGTAAGTGAAGAAGAGCCCAAGAGCAGAGGAAGGTTGTATAGATTTATCAAAGTTTTTCTTGTTATTTCGATTTTAGCTTTGGTGTTAGAAGTCATTGCTCATTTCAAGAAATGGAATTTGCAAATGCTTCACCCTTGGGAGGTTCAGGGCCTTGTGCAATGGTGCTATATGGGTTGGCTGTCTTTTAGAGTTGACTATATTGCTCCTTTTGTGATATTTCTTTCTAAATCCTGCACTGTGCTATTCTTGATTCAATCTCTCGATCGGCTAGTTCTATGTATTGGGTGTTTCTGGATTAAGTACAAGAAGCTGAAGCCCACAATAGAAGGAGAAGCTTATGATATTGAGGATTGTTCAAGTTTCCCAATGGTCCTTGTTCAGATTCCAATGTGCAATGAGAGAGAGGTAATAGAACGGAACTAACTTGTTTTTCTCTGTTGTCTGTTGCTATATGCTTATTTGTTTACTTTGTAACTTATTGAACTTTAATTAGTGGTTTATGCATTAGCTTTTATATAAAGATTTTGAAAGTTTCAACTAACATGACTTGTTTTGAATTATTATTGTAATTTGCATATCTTCTCTCACAGGCCCCATTAACAAATTAACAATCAAATTCATGATTGAATAGTTCCTTGTCAGAGTTCTATTGCTTAATATAACTTTGCTTCTTGGGCTGGTGCTAAAATATTATGTTTTATTAAGGTATTTGCACAATCAATTGCTGCTGCCTGTCAGCTTGATTGGCCAAGGGAACGAGTATTAATTCAAGTCCTAGACGATTCAGATGATGGAAATCTACAGCTTCTAATCAAAGATGAAGTCTCGTCGTGGCGTGAGAAGGGGGTAAACATAGTATACAGACATCGATTAATCAGAACTGGGTACAAAGCCGGCAATCTAAAATCAGCCATGGGCTGCGATTACGTCAAAGATTATGAATTTGTTGCAATACTTGATGCAGACTTCCAGCCAAATCCTGATTTCCTTAAATTAACTGTTCCTCACTTCAAGGTAATATAAGCCAAATAAAAAGGGGTATACTATCTTTGTACCCTTTGACTATAGTCGTTCTTAATGGTGTTGTGATTTGTACAGGGAAATCCTGAATTGGGCCTTGTCCAGGCTCGCTGGTCATTTGTGAACAAGGATGAGAATTTGCTTACAAGGTTGCAGAACATCAATCTCTGCTTCCATTTTGAAGTGGAGCAGCAAGTCAATGGTGCTTTTCTCAATTTCTTTGGATTTAATGGAACAGCAGGAGTTTGGAGAATTGAGGCATTAGAGGACTCGGGAGGCTGGCTTGAGAGAACCACAGTTGAGGATATGGACATTGCAGTTCGGGCACACTTGAACGGATGGAAATTCATCTTCCTCAATGATGTCAAAGTGCTTTGTGAATTACCGGAGTCTTATGAAACTTATAAGAAACAACAGCATCGCTGGCATTCGGGTCCAATGCAGCTCTTCCGCCTATGCCTTCCTGCTATCATAACTTCTAAGGTTTCCTCACCTTCCTTAATTTGCTTAATTCCCATTTGAACTGGTAATTCTGAGTAGTTTTTTTTTATTTGAGCTTATTTTTTGTGCAGATAACAATATGGAAGAAGGCCAACCTGATATTGCTTTTCTTTCTTCTTAGGAAACTTATACTTCCCTTTTACTCATTCACATTGTTCTGTATCATACTTCCATTGACCATGTTCATTCCTGAGGCAGAATTACCGCTTTGGGTAATTTGTTATGTCCCCATCTTCATGTCTTTTTTGAACATTCTCCCATCACCAAAACAATTCCCTTTCTTGGTTCCTTACCTACTTTTTGAGAACACAATGTCTGTTACAAAATTCAATGCCATGGTCTCTGGGCTATTCCAGTTGGGAAGTGCTTATGAGTGGGTAGTGACTAAGAAGACTGGTAGATCATCTGAATCAGATCTATTGGCCTTTGCTGAGAGAGAATCAAAGTCTTTGAGTGAAGAGAAGATCAGTAGGAGGCATTCTGAGTCTGGTTTAGAATTGTTGAGTAAACTCACAGCAGAAGATGTCCCTTCTGTGAAGAAGAAAAACAAGCTCTACAGGAAGGAGCTTGCACTTGCTTTGCTTCTACTCACTGCATCAGCAAGGAGTCTCTTATCAGCACATGGAGTTCATTTCTATTTCTTGCTGTTCCAAGGATTGTCTTTCCTTGTCGTAGGCTTGGACTTAATTGGCGAGCAGATGAGCTAAATGGAGTAGACAAATTTTCATTCTTTGATATTTATTTTTTGGCGCTTACAGCCTTACACAGAATTGAAAATTTTTAAAAGGGAGATTTTCATACATGTTTTATGAGCATCTCCAGTTCTGTAGCATTTAATCCTTGGCTGGAACTGGATATAATATAGTCACATAAATACTTGCTATCAGGATCATTGGATAAAGATAAAAGTAAATTGTGTTTATTATAGAATCATATATCTTGTCAGTGTTTGAATAATGAAAGCCTTGCTAATACAAAATTGAGCAGTTCAGACATGTCATGTTACTTTCCATTGAGATGATTTTCTATCTCTCCTTTTCAAACCTCCATAGAAAAGAAATCTACACCTTCCTTGATGAAAGAAGAGCTGTTAGGATATGGAAGACTATGAACTGATTACTTCTACATAATTGCTTAATTTAACAGAAAATAAAGATATGGATAGAGAGATAGAGGAGTATAATGTTTGGCCATTAGAACATAATAATAGAAAGTATAAACACATTATAACAGTAAAGGATAATAAGAGGAAAAAGAATTTTTTTTTAAGCACACATATGCTCTTGCAGGCATATAGCAGTAGCCTATCAGGCATCACCCAAAGAATTTCTCATATCAGTTTCACGATGGTCTCAAAGATTGATCCATTGATTATCTTCTGCCTGATGATCACACACCCCCCCCCCCCCCCCCCCCAAAAAAAAAAAAAAAAAAAAAAGGAAAAAGAAAAGGAAGAAGGAAGGAAGATTGTCTTCACTCTTCAGTTAACATCAAGAATTCCTTGCAAGTGCCTTTGAACTTTTATTGTCACCACCTAGAATTTATAGCTTTTTATAAGATTTTTACATTACTAATACCGCATGATTTTTGCATATCAAGGCCTGGCTAGAAATCAATATAATGATTTGCAATTTTTTCACGCAAGATCTGTATTGCATTGACACCTATGTTATGTTGAAAATTGAAATAACGGAAGTATTTGAATCGGCTTGTGCAACAATGACAATCTTTCTTTCTTTCTTTCTTTCTTCTTCTTTTTTTTTTTTTTTTTTTTGAACTTTAATTTTATGGAATGACCACCTTTCTTGAAAGATCATCTTGATCAGGATCGACCCTATGGTTTTGAGTGTGCTAATCTCTTCCCTCCCCATACGTATTATCTCAATCAAGGTATTGAGGCATGAAATTATGTTTACTTTTTATTTAGTAAACCAAGAGTGTGTCATAGGGTAGTACCCTCTTGGTGCAGTTGGTTATAACTTATCACAAACGAATGTTGTCCCGTTAACACAACCCTTATAATAATACTACTTGAGTTCTTGTTGCTCAACTGCTGCCTGCTTCTTGATTATTGCTTTTCATCAAATCCTCATTAGGAAGCCTCTGTTCCACCTTTCTCAGCAGTTGCCCCCATTTGCCCTCTGCATTTAATTATTGCTACTTTGTTCTTATCCGTTGTTTGGAATAATGACAAGGATTGGAGGAGCTATCATAAGTTACCAATTAAAACAACAATAGGACGATTGTCACTAAAAGCCAATGTGAGAAAAACAAACTTTCTTCGAGTACAATTGTATAAAACCACCAAAAGACTTTTTCTATTATCTTTCAACAATTCAAAGACTTTTGTACCTTTTATAAATCGAATAATAGAAATCCCAAATCACAAGGAAGGAACATAACAAAGGCTAGGTTTAGTAGGTCAAAATTAGAGTCAGCAAGAAAACAAATTCAATGGCTACATTACATCGCCTGTCTCAACTATTTATCAATTACGCGGACCTAGAATAAACAAATTAGACTAGTAATTTGGACTGATCCCACAAGTCTCTCCTCTCACATAATAGTAGATTCCACTATTTTATATTCATAGTGAGACCCACCAATCATGTGACAAGAGAGAGTATTGTTCACGGAATATTAAAATAAGTTTTCTTAATACCATAAGAATAGGCTTATTCCATGATATCATTGTTTCAGATAACAATTGAGTTATAATTGCATTATCTACGTATTAAATAATACAATATCAAGAAAGAAACTGTGTTTGGACTTAGACCTTTAGATTTAGAGTTAAAAGGCTCACATTTCAAATAATGAGAAAGGGAAAGAAAAACCAAGCACTTCTCAGCTTGTACCATGTCTCACCGGCCCAACTTTTAAGGCAGTCTCTGCGGTGGCACAAACAATGGAGGGGTAAGATGGAAGTTCTTGATGAGAATGAGTGGTGGGGTAAGAGTAAGATAGAGCAGATGAAAGAAGGAGGGTAACAAGAGAAGATAATTAAGTGAAATTTCAATCGTGCTTATCAACTTGATCTTTTTACTTGTAATAAGTGCTTATAAATGCTTGGCATAAGAATAGTTTTTGTGCATAGGTGAATTGTAAATTTGGGCGTTTAGGAAATGCTGACTGTCTAGCTTCTAGCTTAGATGCATATAGTTTGATTGAGTTTTTAGAATTTATTTACGTGTTCTATTGAATTTTTGTGTTCCATTGAATTTCTTGAGCCAAGTTTCTATAGTTACAACTAATGTTTTAAGACATTGCATAAAGTTTTTTACAGATTGCACTTTTCGACCTTATTTTCTCGTCTTTTTATTTATTTTTTTGTTTTAGGATGAGAAAGACATAAATAAAAGGAGAGAGCAAAATACATTTATATTCCTTTTTTAACAGAGGTGAGTAATGAGAGACAAATAGAGCATACTTCAAGTGGGTAAAATCATATTTTTTAAATCACAGGTAGACAAAGTGGTTTCAAGCCAAAGCACATGTGAGTTTGCTGCAATTATCCCTTAAAAAATTATTTTTCTTATCATTTTATTTTGTATACAATGAAATCTGATAATTATAATAGTTCATTAATAGACATTTATGTTGGTTGTGTTTTTAAATTAATATGAAATTTGATCATTATGACTAATTAATAGGTATTTATTATGGTTAGTTAAAGATATTTTCTATGATATTTAATATCATTAAGTTTGTATATGAAATTATATCTATTTTATTAATTAAAGAAAATATGATCCGACAAGATTTTAATTGAATTTAAACTCATTATATATATATATATATATATTTTTTTTTTTTGGTCATGAGACTTTATAAATAATGCTTGCATCTATACTCCAAAGCAAGTTTATATTGTATTTAAGCAATATTCTCTTTAGTCCAAACACAATGGAGAGCAATATGAAGAGTTGGGTTGTATTGGTCTTTGGGCTAATGATTTTGATCCTAAATGCAACTGCAAGTCCTCCTAATTTCATAAATTGCCAAGAGGCTTTTGATCAAGTTGCAATTCCTTGTAAACCTTTTTTGCAGCGTACTTCTGTCACATCTCCTAGCCAAACCTGTTGCGAAGGTGCAAAACTTCTAATGAAACAAGATAACGACCCTGAACTACGAAAGGGGTTGTGTTTCTGTTTGAGATCTATTGCAATATATCTCGAGTTTGATCCTGACAGAGCTAAACAACTTTCCCCATTATGCAAACTTGATGTTCCTATACCCATTGACCCCAATGAGAACTGCAACTCGTAATCTCTCTCTCTCTCTCTCTCTCTCTCTCTCTCTCTCTCACAACATGACAGAAAAGAGTAAATGATTTTGATCACTGCGATCTCTCAAAACAAATATGTGGGTATTGTTACGTACAAGTGATAGTTATGTGGATTTTAATTTTAAGTAAAATTTCACTAAAAAAGAATCGGTGTATAGAATTTATAGAAAAGAACAATCATTATGGGGTAATCATCATAATGTTCAATTTTATAATATTAATGAAAAAAATTTGTTGTGTTTGAGTAATATCTATATATCCTTGATAAATTCTCTACTAATTAATATGGTTTTTTTTTCTTTGGTGATATGCAGAATTCCTTGATGCCATGTCCGTGAAAAAAAATCGGAGTAAAATAGCCAAATATTTTGTGTTGCAAAATTTGTTGGAGCTTTGACTTTCTTTGGCTATATTTTAATATGTATGATGAAAAATTAGTTATATGAATAAAAAGATCCGGAGTCTCATTTATCAGTTATCACCAAAAAAAAAAAAAAAAAAAATCCGTTATTTATTATAAATTCTCTAATTTTAATATTTCTCTCTAATTTCTTGAATTAGCCTCCATGTACGTATATCCCACTAATAATGCGATCGATGTAGTTACTGACTTACTGCAACAATTCCCATTCCCATAAGTTGCACTTACATATATAGTGAAAGATCTCTTTTGTCTCTCATTTACTAGGAGGGATTTAGTTTCAAGATAATCATAATCTTGTCATTTTTCACTAGAAATCGAGAGGGCATGACAGGGTAAACAAACTGTAAATGTACATTGCAGTAGTACATCAAGCAAACTTAAATACTGATATGCTATATGATATGGCAGGTTCACAAATTAAGAGGTTGAGCTCTCAATCCACTACGCAATTAAGGATCTATACATAGTCATCCAATACGTCAACACCAACACTATCACAATCCAAAGAAACACGAGAATGCTCGCAAGTGTAGTGAGTAGGTCACAGAACAAATCCATGTCCAATTAAGCAAGGGACAACTGATGGATAACAGCCATAAGAGAAGCCACAGAGTCAATATAGTAATTTTCATGTCATGCTAAAACTTTCCGACATTGGAGCATAAAATACAACATGCTAACATTCTTCAATGATGTTGTCATTTAAAGATTGCATTTTACCTTAATAAGATGGTAGCCCCCTGAAAATTTGTTACAAAAAGCTCTCCTTGTTGCACAGGAAATAAGTCTTCATTAATTAATTAACCATATAACATTGTTTTATGAATATATAGGTCTGGAATACCTAGTGACAATTAGTTCAAGATATATATTGTTTGCAATTTGAATCATTCAAAAATCATACTCTATGACCTTTTTAAAAAGAAAACACAAGGAATGGAGGGAAGAAGAGGGGATGGGACTTATTGGGAGGAGAGGGAGAGCTAATTTCATAAATAAACAAAGTATTTCTTAATCTTGAATCCATTAAAGTTTCAAATGAAAGATGAAAAGAGCAATGAGTATCCCATAAAACTACTACTACTTGCCAATTAAAAGACAGAGAGAGACTAAAAGTAGAAATAACCTTAGTCAAATGCAATTTGACAAGCCTGGGAGCCCCTTAGGATTTAGGAACTCATTGCAAATACAAAGCTTTGCCTAATATAGGACTTTTTAAACTCCTCCCCAAAGAAAAATTGAAAAGTGGGGTGACAAAGGTACCATCAAATTAATCACATAATAATGAAATTAACAAATTGACCAGAGGATGGGTACGAGCTGCGGAAATATGTGGGTGTGATTCGGTGGTGTTATTTCACACTTACTTGTCTTTGTATGGGAATTGCACGGAGAAGAATTACATTAGTTAACCGAGCTCCAGGAACCAAAGAGGTGTCGTGGTGTAGTTGGTTATCACGTCAGTCTAACACACTGAAGGTCTCCGATTCGAACCCGGGCGACGCCATTTTCCTTAAATGTATGCGTTGTTTTTGGCTTCAAAATTGCCTTTAACCTTTTCTTCTCCGACTCTATTTTTGAGCTCAATAAAAAGAAAAAAAAGTGGATTGGGCCTGTAACCAAGTTTTATGAGCTAGTTCCTTTATTTATTTATTTTTTTGTTTTAGAACTTTGATGTGGAATGGGTCACATTTATGAGCTAAGCATTATTTGTAATGTTAGAGCATCTACATCAGTCCGGGAAAATTTTTTCCATTTTACAAGTCTAAAACTTACTTTTTCTATTTTACAAACCTATTTTTACAAAACACCCACATCAGTTTGTCTATTATACACATTTATTCAAATAAAATATTCATTTCTTTAACCTAATGCTACAGTAATACAGTGCTACAGTGCCAGGCAAAGTCATGCTATAGTACGGGGGAGAGAGAAAAAAACTATTAAAAATTCATATACACATGCTACAGTACCCGTGTAAATTTACATGGGTACTGTAGCATGTGGATAATTTTAGAAGATTTTGCAAGATTTTAAATGGACTGATGTGAGCTGTTTTTGAACAAAAATGTGTAAATTTGAGCATTTTTTCTATTATACACACTTATACACAAACTGATGTGAATGCTTTTAACTACCTACAAAACACAAAATATTGGTTGGTACTTACAGTTACCGAATAAAGTCTTTTGTAATATAATAATAGTGATAATATTATTTACAGTTTTAAACCGTTTATACAAATTTATAAAACACTAGATAATCTTCAAGTTTTGATTGAATTAATCTGCTAGGCACTTAAGCAATTTTTATCATTGAGTTAAGAGTAAAAACTAACGGATTTAGATTTTCTAGATTTCCTAGGGTATTCTACCAAATAGATTTCCTTAAATCTTAACAATTCTTTAATGATTTAATGGTCAAGATTTTGCCATGTCAGCATTCCACTAACAATAATCTTAATTGATTTATTTGCAACATTATTTTATTATTTTAAGAATATTGTTAGTGGAATGTTGACATGGCAGAATCTTGACCATTAAATCATTAAAAAGTGGTTAAGATTTAAGAAAATTTACTGGTAGAATACCCTAAAAAATCTAAAAGATCTGAATCCAAAACTAAATTGGTTTTAAATTGAAAATAATAGAAATTAAATTAACTGCTATTAAAATATAAGGATAAAATTAATAAGATCTAAAATGACATTTTTACCCGTATAAATGAGAAAAAGGACAAGTCAAAACTTCACAATAATTTCTCTTGAAACCTTGAAGGGCTGAGTTTGAAGGTTTGGACTCTATGGCCCATAATTCCTTTCCCGCCAAAGCCCACCAACCATTTTTCCAATGTTCTTTCTCGCCCTTCATCTCTCTCATTCTGCCACCTTTCAAAAAAGTAGTACTGTAACTGACTAGACCTCTCTCTCTCTCTGCTAAGGTACGGAACCAATTTATTTCTAAATTTCTTTGCTCTTTTGATTGAATTTTTTGGATGCTTATGAGTTTTTATCGTGCTTGGTGTTTTACTTGCAGTGCTGTGCTGGGTCAGTGGGTCACTAAGATTTTTGGGTATTGGGACATCAATGGCGGAAGAGAAGGACGCTTTTTATGTTGTACGGAAAGGGGATATCGTTGCCATTTACAACAGTTTGAGTGATTGCCAAGCTCAATCCGGGTCTCCTGTAATCTTTTTCAACCTAAAACTTAAAGTTTCTGACTTTATCTTTGTTTGAAAGTTACATGTAAAAGTTAATTCCTTTGTGGGTTTGTCTAATCATTTGGTCAAGTTTTTACATACCCAGTTGGATTTTCTCTTCTGGGTCTTCTTTAGTTGGATAAATTTAGTGTTTGTTTCTATGGATTCCCTAAAATTTATTAGGGAAGTGAAAAGGAATCGTTTTTTTTTTTTTTTTGTCTGCATTGTGTTTAAGACAGAGGCTTTCTTGCATGTTCAATTGGCAGTGTGTAACCTAGGTTTCTTGTCCAAAAGGGTTAAATTAAGGTGAATTTGGATGGTTTTAAAGTCCATCTGTTGCTCTTTATGCTTTCAAGTTCAAGCTTGCGTTTTTGTTAGAAAGTAATGCAATCTCTCTAAATTTCTGTCTTCAATAAAACTTAGTTGAACTCCTGGCTATGTTGTATTAGTATAAGATGGTTCTCACTTCTGAGCTTTGAGACTTTTGAGTTGTACCCATAGTCTGAAGAATGATTTAAGTTCAGTCTGTGTTAAATATCATGGTTTTACCTAGTTTGTTGGTACCTAGTATGATCTTTCCTTCTTGTCACGGGCTAAATTATTAACGAATTCATTCATAAAAAAACTAAAAACGGACGGAAATAAGGTTTCTTTTCCTTTATAGGTGTGGAATCCTTCCATAAGTGTGTACAAAGGATATTGCTTGTCTAAGGATGCTGAGGAGCACCTTGCCTCGCATGGGCTTAAGAATGCTACTTATTCTGTTGGCGCTGCTGATGTGACAGATGATCTGTTTGGCAAACTTGTTGCTTGCCCCTTTCAGTTTTGTTAATGAAGCACCCCACTAATAGATATTTTTCTCCTCTCATTTATTTTCTACATGGACATCAAGGGCTTGATATTGTTAAAGCACGTCATTATTAAAAAAGTTTTGAACTGTTCTTCCACATTTTGATGTATAGTATCTCTGAACCATTTAGAAGCCTTATACTGTCTTTGGACTTAAAAGAAGCTTGATTGCTGTTCCTTTGCTTTCTTTTCAGTTCAATTTTTACTGTTGATCATTTTATTGTTGTTCTAAAAAAAAAGTCTGCTGTCGGGTGGAAAAAAGACATTGAATCCATTGTGGTGTCTATATTTCATGTTATCAAGACTCTTTTGATAGCACCTTTCTTCTATGGTGTAGAACATATTAGTCAACAACATCATTTTGATACAATAAATTTTTATTTGAATTATTCACTTTATGATTGGGGATATCATTTTTTTTTCAGCAACCAGCTTCTTCTGGAGTAAAAGCAGCTGACAAGGATTTTCACACAAAGAGATTACAAGGAGCGCTTGATTCAGACAGTGTTGTAAGTTAAAATGCGTAACATATGCTTCATTAGAAATTTGTGTCTGAAGGCATAGTCTCCATGGAATGTTGGAATCCATTGAAGGATATAGATTTTGACAAAAAATTGTGGCAGTTTCCAATGCAGACATTAATTTGAGAATCCAGTTCACAGTTTGTCAAAGACAAGTTTTGATGAGTTCATTAGATACATTTTTTAAACTAAAAAAAAAATGAAGAGGCGGGGCAGGGGGCACAGGATTATAGAATAACCCAGAATGAATAGCATTTTTCCAAGCTGTTATTTGTGAACATCTTGAGAATAGAAAAGGTGGATTGATATTGATGTAGTGGTGAGTAATCACTTTGTCTGGTTCTTGTACCACAGGATCTGTCTGGATCAACTTGATTTTCAACAAATCCTCAGAAGAAACAGTTCAAGTCAGACTATGGCATTCAAGCTCAAGCAATTTCTTCTTTCGGTGTAAGCGGCTGACCTGATATTTACCATTCATGTACTACCACCAGAACTAATATTATATGTATTTCTATACATGCATATATGATTATGTATATAATTTTAAAAATATTGATGTCCATGGATCTACTTGCATGCATATAATATGGTATTTTAATTTTGTATATATTGTGTTCCACTGATTAAAAATATGTAATGTAACTATGGATGTAAAAGGTTTAGTTCTCTATATATAATGGACAAGTTTTGATGAGTTCATTAGAGACATTTTTAAAACTAAAAAAAAAATGAATAGGTGTGGGCAGGGGCGGGGGCGTTTTGAGGGGCAGGGTCACAGGATTATAGAATACCCCAAGCTGTCATTTGTGAACATCTTGAGAATAGAAAAGGTGGATTGATATTGATGTAGTGGTGAGTAATCACTTTCTCTGGTTCTTGTACTGCAGGAGGTGTCTGGATCGACTTCATTTTCAACAAATCCTCAGAAGAAACAGTTCAAGTCAGACTATAGCAATCAAGCTCAAGCAATTTCTTCTTTTGGTGTAAGCTGCTGACCCGATATCTACTATTCATGTACTACTGCCAGAACTAACACTATATGTATTTCTATACATGCATATATGATTATGTATTTAATTTTAAAACTATGGATGTCCATGGATCTACTTGCATGCATATAATATGGTATTCTAATTTTGTGTACATCTTGTTCCACTAGTTACAAATATGTAATGGAACTATGGATGTAAAAGACTAAAAGGTTTAGTTCTCTATAACAGTGGAACTTGACTGAATGCTTGGAAAGCCAAATTTGTCTAAGTCTAGTCTTTTGTGTTGGGGCCCTTAATATCTTAATCTGGATTCTTATTTTGGATATTTATTTATCTATGAATGTAACTCCCCAAATTTTAAACAGTGATGTGGCTGTATATTGGTTTTGTATATAATGTATATGCTTTATTGAAGAAATATGTTCTTGTATTTGCAAGTGAAAATCGCAAGTCTTGTTATATGCAAAAATTTTTCGCATCAACAAAGTGTAACATAACCAAGCAATTGCAATGTCGCTGGTCCAGCCTCTGGACCATGCGTGTTAATAAAGGACCTGATCTTCGTGTTCTGCATAATGTTGAAGTATATGAAAGTCGTCCAAGTTGCCCAGCCTTCCTGTATTCTTCTGTTTGATGGTGCTTCGAAAGGAAATCCTGGACAAGCTGGTGCAGGAGCTGTGCTGCGTGCTGAAGATGGAAGTATGGTAAGCAGTTAACTGAAGAATATCCAGTGCTTTTAGGTTTCTGATCTGTATTTTTTAATGTAGCTCCTTCTAACTCTGAGCTTGGTTAGGTCTGCCGATTGCGTGAAGGGGTGGGCATTGCAACAAATAATGTTGCTGAATATCGAGCTGTACTTTTAGGTTTGAAACATGCTCTTAAGAAAGGGTATAAACACATTCGCGTCCAAGGAGACTCTAAACTTGTCTGTATGCAGGTTTGTTGTTCTATTCTCTAACTTTGATTTTTTTTATGATCTCTCTCTCTCTCTCTCCTTTTCTTTTTCATCTATGTATCTTAAATAAACACTTAGAAACTTTTTATTTTGGTGGGGGGGCTGTGAAAATGAAAACAAGAAATCACTACACCCAAATTTACAACTTACAGGTGCCTCTAGACACCTTAACTATACTATATAATTGATTTTTTTTTCCTTTTTCCGTTTAAATTGTCCTCATAGGTCCATCTTTTTCAAATTGGGCTTGAACATAACTGCAGCCTGTATAAATAAATGTTCAATTCCCTTATGATGCAATTAATATGGTGTTGATGGTATAATAAAGATAAGGAAGACACGTATTGATCATATTTTTGGATGCTACCTTGATATCAAGTTTATTGTCATTCCCTTATTTTGTTCTTCTGGCATGTAACATATTTTACTTTGTTGCTTTACCTTTCACCAAGTGGCTTTCATTACCTTTTGAGTTTATGCCCCTTTGGATATATGGTTTGTTTAATATTCATTCTTATGAGGCTTCTTAATGATACAGATTCAGGGTCTTTGGAAAACAAAAAATCAGAATATGGCTGATTTGTGTAAAGAGGCGAAGGAGCTTAAGGATAAATTTGTGTCATTCCAAATCAATCATGTCCTTAGGGTACATGCAAATGGTTACTTGTTTCTTTTGCTCTTTACTTTAACTCATGCATCCTGCAGAATTAGACCTCTTGCCTACCACTCCTTCTTTAAGGGGTTGGAAGTGCCATTTAAGCTCAAGAACATGGGCATTTGTAAAACATTATGCAGATATTTTTAGTTATATATTGATTCTTGACAAACCCCTTGTTCCTTATGGATTTTTTAATCCATGGCTGTCATCTATAAGTTATGGTTCATTTTTAGTTTTCCTGTCAATTATACCATAAGTGGTGTAGCTGTCCACTCTTGAATCCTGACAAAACCAAAATGCTGTTAGAACTGATAAAGCAACCACATGAGAAAGTTGTATGCTTCTAGAATTGAAAGTGTTGCATTCATCTTGTCCATAGTTAATGAAATCATAAGTAATAAAAATTGAAAGCCATCACGCCCTCATTAGTTGAGAGAGAGTTGTTAAAGAACCAGCATTTGCTCTATCTTATTTAGAGTTCTTGGCTTCGTGCCTGCTGATTTCCAATCCTGTTATTTCCCCACTCTATTTATCTTAATCAGGACAAGAAATCATCACTCTGTCTGGCATGCTACCCTTATGCTATGTGGCCTCTGATGATGGTGCTTTCCAGAGCTTGTTATCAATAAAGTGAATGTAATGTATCACGCCATATCTTGTCTCAACATTGATCATGCATACCAAACTTTGAGATAAAACATACTATAATGCTTTATTTTCTTGAATTTTGCCACCTGCGTTATGTGTTTGTTCAGTACCTGAGGACATATCAGACACAAGTTGGTGGGCCATTAGTTTGTTGTTATTCCTGATACTGGACGTATCCTACGTAACAAGAGGTGGCAAGCTATATTCATGCTAGTATTAACCTTCTTTATAGAATGTGATCGATGGATATGCTAGTATTTAGATAGTAGTGCTATGCTTATAATTTTTCTACTTTTTTTGTAAACATTATTCTTGTTTTCTGCCACACGTTCTCTGAATGCAAAATAATACATTTTTATCATTCTCAAGGAATTTAACTCTGAAGCAGATGCTCAAGCACACCAAGCTGTAAATCTCAAGGGTGAGTGCATTTTGAGCTCCATTCATTTTCTATTGTTTTACTATTTTGCTTTTTTTCGTATCTTTGTTTCGGCAGAAGTTAGTGAATCTTTTGCTTATGCAGATGGGCAGGTTGAAGAGGGATTGTAGGAAGATGTAGTAAGAAGCTACATCTGTTTTTTGAATGGCAGAAATGCTGTTGCCTGACTTTTTTGGATTTGTTATCCTTCAGGCCAGAATCTGTGATACCTTCTGCAGGTGAAGTAAATTTAAGTATGCTTAGTTTACTAGAATCTTCTAGATAAATTGGGGCAGATTGTCTTTTGATGATTAATGGAATACTATTTAATATGTATTATATACAAGCTTTTGCTTCAGCTGTTGTCCTCTAGTCCGTGAAGATTAGGGATGTTTAGTGTTGATTGGCAATTTAGAAATCTGTGAATACACAGAATATTTGTGTAATATTTATCCCTCCCCACCCACACGCCCCCGCTTCCCTTAAAGGTGTTGAATTGTCCATCACAACATTAAGGTTTTGATACAACAGACCATAACTCAAGTGACCTGATCAGCATATTTAGACCATAGATTTTTAGATATTAAAAGTAGGTGGTAGCTATAGTGAGAACCTGAATAGGGAAGTGTTAACTCAAATGTCCATCTTGCACTGTGCTGTTTGCATGTTTGGGAGTTCCTAAAAGAATGGAAAGTTAAAATAAAGAGGGGATGGAAAATGAATTTGTAGAATTCTTAAATTCTGCCCTTTGCTGTTTGGAATTTGTAATAAAAGGAAAGCAATTAGTGTATCTTCTTAAGAGCATAATTATAATGAAAATTATGAAATTATTACTTTTTTTAATAGTGTGTTTGTTCTGTTATGAGAACAGAGAGGCAAAAAAGTTCTTTCATATAATAAAAAACTGAGGTATTGAGTCTAGTTTGTTGAATTCTCTCATGTATTTGGTATCAAATAATACCACGTCAGCAATATCAAAATCCAATAAACAATAAAAATGTATACAAAAAATAACTTACCCACTAACAAATAAAAGATATATGTTAGTGGGTAGTTATTTTTACATGTTTTTAGTTTATTAGATTTTGATATAGATAACATAGCATTATTTGATACAAAATACTTTTTCCAATTGCTCGCCATTCCTTTTTCTCGGTTCTCTCCATCCAAAAAAAGGCTTTACGGATGATCAATTATTCAAGATATAAATGATGAGATGAAATTTGTATTACTTATTTATTAATGAATAATTAAAGATTTTATGAAGGATTTAGCTTATAGACTCTAAAAAGTTATATGCTTTTGTTAAACAATGTTTTTTGATCTCTTTAATTTTTGGGTTGTTATTTTGACCATAAGAGTCTTATGGTTCAACCAGAATCTCTTTAAAAAAATGTTGATTCTAAATTCTTCCCTCAACTATTGCACTATCAAAAAGGGTTGTTATTTTGATTTCTCAAGCATACAAATTTGCAATAGCACATGAAAATCACCAATCAATGTCGTAATTTTTGTTTAGACCTCTCAACTATAAATCATTAAACACTCCAAATGTGATATTGTTTCTACTGACCTCACCCCTACTATACCCTATTTTGTAAAGATAAAATGTTGTTTTAAGATATTTAATTGCTAACTATCAATGTATACTCTTAACCCTCAAAATCAAATATAATAGTAAAAAAATATTCAAGATTACACATTTGGACCCTTATAGATTGTTTTTAGGCCAAAATGCAAAACTGGCCCTCTAAATTTTATCATTTTTCATTTCAGTCCTTTAAGTTTGCATTTGGTCATTTCAGTCCTCTAAGTTTCAAAAATCTTGATCTGGGCAGTGATTCTCTGTGAATTTGAATTCCAGGAAAAGAAATGGCAACAAACACTGTTGTGGTCACAATTGAGAAGCCTAACAACTTATCTTTTCCAGAGGTCAATGGTCCAGATTCATTGTTGCTTCCAGATAAACAGAAGGCTGCAAGTCCCAAGCAATTTACATGGGTTCTTCTTCTCAAAGCTCACAGAGTTCTGACCAGTCTTTCATGGGTGGCCATGACTTTCAAGTCCATGTTTCTTTCAATTAAGAAACGCATTTCCTTATCTGATGTAAGTGAAGAAGTGCCCAAGAGCAGAGGAAGGTTGTATAGATTTATCAAAGTTTTTCTTGTTATTTCGATTTTAGCTTTGGTGTTAGAAGTCATTGCTCATTTCAAGAAATGGAATTTGCAAATGCTTCACCCTTGGGAGGTTCAGGGCCTTGTGCAATGGTCCTATATGGCTTGGCTGTCCTTTAGAGTTGACTATATTGCTCCTTTTGTGATATTTCTTTCTAAATCCTGCACTGTGCTATTCTTGATTCAATCTCTCGATTGGCTAGTTCTATGTATTGGGTGTTTCTGGATTAAGTACGAGAAGCTGAAGCCCACAATAGAAGGAGAAGTTTATGATATTGAAGATTGTTCTAGTTTCCCAATGGTCCTTGTTCAGATTCCAATGTGCAATGAGAGAGAGGTAATAGAACAGAACTAACTTGTTTTTCTCTGTTGTCTGTTGCTATATGCTTATTTGTTTACTTTGTAACTTACTGAACTTTAATTAGTGGTTTATGCATTAGCTTTTATATAAAGATTTTGAAAGTTTCAACTAACATGACTTGTTTTGAATTATAATTGTAATTTGCATATCTTCTCTCACAGGCCCCATTATCAAATTCATGATTGAATAGTTCCTTGTTAGAATTCTATTGCTTAATATAACTTTGCTTCTTAGTCTGGTGCTAAAATATTATGTTTAATTAAGGTATTTGCACAATCAATTGCTGCTGCCTGTCAGCTTGATTGGCCAAGGGAACGAGTTTTAATTCAAGTCCTAGACGATTCAGATGATGGAAATCTACAGCTTCTAATCAAAGATGAAGTCTCGTCGTGGTGTGAGAAGGGAGTAAACATAGTATACAGACATCGATTAATCAGAACTGGGTACAAAGCCGGCAATCTAAAATCGGCCATGGGCTGTGATTACGTCAAAGATTATGAATTTGTTGCAATACTTGATGCAGACTTCCAGCCAAATCCTGATTTCCTTAAATTAACTGTCCCTCACTTGAAGGTAATATAAGCCAAATAAAAAGGGATATACTATCTTTGTACCCTTTGACTATAGTCATTCTTAATGGTGTTGTGATTTGTACAGGGAAATCCTGAATTGGGCCTTGTCCAGGCTCGCTGGTCATTTGTGAACAAGGATGAGAATTTTCTTACAAGGTTGTAGAACATCAACCTCTGCTTCCATTTTGAGGTGGAGCAGCAAGTCAATGGTGTTTTTCTCAATTTCTTTGGATTCAATGGAACAGTAGGAGTTTGGGGAATTGAGGCTTTAGAGGACTCAGGATGCTGGCTTGAGAGAACCACAGTTGAGGATATGGACATTGCAGTTCGGGCACACTTGAACGGATGGAAATTCATCTTCCTAAATGATGTCAAAGTGCTTTGTGAATTACCGGAGTCTTATGAAACTTATAAGAAACAACAGCATCGCTGGCATTTGGGTCCAATGCAGCTCTTCCGCCTATGCATTCCCGCTATCATAACTTCTAAGGTTTCCTCACCTTCCTTAATTTGCTTAATTCCCATTTGAACTGGTAATTCCGAGTAGTTTTTTTTATTTGAGCTTATTATTTGTGCAGATAACCATATGGAAGAAGGCCAACCTGATATTGCTTTTCTTTCTTCTTAGGAAACTTATACTTCCCTTTTACTCGTTCACATTGTTCTGTATCATACTTCCATTGACCATGTTCATACCTGAGGCAGAACTACCGCTTTGGGTAATTTGTTATGTCTCCATCTTCATGTCTTTTTTGAACATTCTCCCATCACCAAAACAATTCCCTTTTTTGGTTCCTTACCTACTTTTTGAGAACACAACGTCTGTTACAAAATTCAATGCCATGGTCTCTGGGCTATTCCAGTTGGGAAGTGCTTATGAGTGGGTAGTGACTAAGAAGACTGGTAGATCATCTGAATCAGATCTATTGGCCTTTGCTGAGAGAGAATCAAAGTCTTTGAGTGAAGAGAAGATCAGTAGGAGGCATTCTGAGTCTGGTTTAGAATTGTTGAGTAAACTCACAGCAGAAGATGTCCCTTCCGTGAAGAAGAAAAACAAGCTCTACAGGAAGGAGCTTGCACTTGCTTTGCTTCTACTCACTGCATCAGCCAGGAGTCTCTTATCAGCACATGGAGTTCATTTCTATTTCTTGCTGTTCCAAGGATTGTCTTTCCTCATCGTAGGCTTGGACTTAATTGGCGAGCAGATTAGCTAAATGGAGTAGACAAATTTTCATTCTTTGATATTTATTTTTTGGCGCTTACACAGAATTGAAAATTTTAGAAAGGGAGATTTTCATACATGTTTTATGAGCATCTCCAGTTCTGTAGCATTTAATCCTTGGCTGGAACTGGATATATAGTCACATATTAGGAATACTTGCTATCAGGATCATTGGATAAAGATAAAAGTAAATTGTGTTTATTATAGAATCACATATCTTGTCAGTGTTTGAATAATGAAAGCCTTGCTAATACAAAATTGAGCAGTTTAGACATGTCATGTTACTTTCCATTGAGATGATTTTCTATCTCTCCTTTTCAAACCTCCATAGAAAAGAAACCTACACCTTCCTTTATGAAAGAAGAGCTGTTAGGATATGGAAGACTATGAACTGATTACTTCTACCTAATTGCTTAATTTAACAGAAAATAAAGATATGGATAGAGAGATAGAGGAGTATAATGTTTGGCCATTAGAACATAATATTAGAAAGTATAAACACATTACAACATTAAAGGATAATATGAGGAAAAAGAAATTTTTTTTAAGTACACGTATATGCTCTTGCAGGCATAGAGCAGTAGCCAATCAGGCATCACCCAAAGAATTTCTCATATCAATTTCACGATGGTCTCAAAGATTGATCCATTGATTATCTTCTGCCTGACGATCACACCCCCCACTCCACCACCCCCCCCCCCCCCCCCCCCCCACACACACACAAAAAGAGAGAAAGAAAAAATGAAAAGAAAAGGAAGAAGGAAGGAAGATTGTCTTCACTCTTCAATTAACATCAGGAATTTCTTGCAAGTGCCTTGAACTTTTATTGTCACCACCTAGAATTTATAGCTTTTATATGCTTTTACATTACTAATACCGCATGATTTTTGCATATCAAGGCCTGGCTAGAAATCAATATAATGATTTGAAATTTTTTCACGCAAGATCTGTATTGCATTGATACCTATGTTATGTTGAAAATTGAAATAACGAAAGTAATTGAATCGGCTTGTGCAACAATGACAATCTTTCTTTCTTTTTCTTTTTTTCTTTTTTTTTTTTATATTTTAATTTTATGGAATGACCACCTTTCTTGAAAGATCATCTTGATCAGGATCGACCCTACGGTTTTGAGTGTGCTAATCTCTTCCCTCCCATATGTATTATCTCAATCAAGGTATTGAGGCAGGAAATTATGTTTACTTTTTATTTAGTAAACCAAGAGTGTGTCATGGGGTAGTTCCCTCTTGGTGCAGTTGGTTATAACTTATCACAAACGTGGTCCCATGCATTGTTGTTTTATAATACTACTTGAGTTCTTCTAGCTCTAGTGCTGCTTGCTTCTTGATTATTGCTTTTCATCAAATCCTCATTAGGAAGCCTCTGTTCCACCTTTCTCAGCAGTTGCCCCCATTTGCCCTCTACATTTAATTATTGCTACTTTGTTCTTATCCATTGTTTGGAATAATGCCAATGATTGAAGGAGCAATCATGAGTTACCAATTAAAACAACAATAGGACGATTCTCGTTAAAAGCCAACTAGATAATGTCCCGCGCGATGCGCAGACACTTTGCAAATTCATTTGGAAATAATTTTTATGTTTCTTGTTGTATATAGTATTTCTGTTTTTCCAAACTATTGTCAAATGCTTTAGCTCCCTTTTCTTAATTCATATTTATAATTTTTCTTATTCTAGAAGTAGTTCCAAACTATTGATTGGCTTTTGTTTACTAATATTGATATATTAGATTGAAATTGTATAGTTCTTAGGCATTTCTAGGAGACCATATCATATATTATAAATTTAATATTAAAAATAACAAGTAGAAAAACTGGTACTAAATCGCAGTTACAGTATATAGAATAAGGTATAATGAAAATACTTACTTTCCAACCTGATGATATGCCATTTTCTTTAATTAGCTTTGTTAGAGTATCCGTGCAATTATCGTTAATGTTCATATTCAAAATATTTTTAGTATTTAATATATTTGTGAAGCAAGCTCCCAAGCATTCAAATATAATATAAGGAAATTCAGCAATATATATATATATATAGATATATATAGTAGAAGGAACATTGCCAAAAAAAAATCTAAAAGACTTCGTACGATTTTTTAAATTCATATAAAATAACTTCATGTAAACTATTATCAAATTTTCTCAAATCTATTAAATTATAAACCTCATTCATAATTTTAAATACAATTCTAATAATTCACACTAATAAGGGAAAAAAATTATTTATTTATGCGTGTGCAATACAATACGTTAGTATCAAAGTAAAAGTAAAAATATATATATATATATATATATACACAAAAAGACTATTGTAGAGAATAAGTAAAAAAAAAAATACAAAAAGACTAACCTAAATAAAAAATAAAAAATAAAAAATAAAAAGAAGAAAAAAGAGTGAAATAAGGGTTGAAGATTGACAGAATAATATACAGTGACATATATCTATCAAATCAAAAATCTCAAAGCCCATAAAAGATTCTTCATTGCTTCAGCTTGTTGGCAAAAATCCAGTCACACATCATCGTAAACCCAACACAAAAGCTCCAACTCCAAAAATATCAAACAAACAAAGGCCCACATCCAATCACAACCCTCACAAAACCCACAATGACCTCTAACCTCCGCATCAAAACCACAAGTCATTTACATTCTTCCTAGTTTGGAGAATCTCATATGTGCATTTGAGTTAGGATGATGTAAAAGACTATAAGCAAGGGTATATAAAGGAGTAGAAGTGCAAGAGATAAAAATCTAGAGAGGAAAAAAAATAGTCTTGAAACAATGTACCTAAGAAAATAAAGAGTCATTATCTTTTAATTGGTGTTTATTTAGTAAACAAAGAGTACTTATCTTGGTGAGAGATAGATGAATAGTCTTGAAACGATGAACCAATGAAAACAAAAAGTCCATATCATTTATTGCAAAAGAATTCTCAAGGAGAGCGCCATTTGGCAAAACCTCATATTCTCTCAAATAAGGTCTCTCATTTTGTATATATATTGATATGAGAAAAACAAACTTTCTTCGAGTACAATTGTATAAAACCACCAAAGACTTTTTCTATTATCCTTCAACAATTTAAAGACTTTTTGTACCTTTTATAAATCGAATAATAGAAATCCCAAATCACAAGGAAGGAACATAACAAAGGCTAGGTTTAGTAGGTCAAAATTAGAGTCAACAAGAAAACAAATTTAATGGCTACATTGCATCACCTGTCTCAACTGTTTATCAATTACACTGACCAGGAATAAACAAATTAGACTAGTAATTTGAACTAATCCCACAAAGTAATTATTTAATACTTTGGATGTAATACTCTCTCCTCTCACATGATAGCAGATCCTACTATTTCATATTCATGGTGAGACCTACCAATCTTGTGACAGAAGAGACAATTGTTCGCGTAATATTAAATGAGTTTTCTTGATACAATAAGAACAAGCTTATTCCATGATATCATTGTTTCAGATAACAATTGAGTTATAATTGTATTATCTACATATTAAATAATACAAAATTAAGAAAGTAACTGCGTTTGGACTTAGACCTTTAGATTTAGAGTTAGAAGGCTCATATTTCAAATAATGAGAAAGGGAAAGAAAAACCAAGCAGGTATATA
The DNA here is from genome assembly GCA_032727855.1 of Quercus ilex subsp. ballota. Lineage (NCBI taxonomy): Eukaryota > Viridiplantae > Streptophyta > Magnoliopsida > Fagales > Fagaceae > Quercus > Quercus ilex. The sequence continues at coordinate 77,439,014 of CM064909.1, forward strand.
CGATTCCACAAGACACTATATGATCTCACCCTTTCCAATATTCCAATCAAGGAATGCAAGCCATTGAAGGAGTAACATAGCATGTCTTTAATCTAATAGATTCTATCATTTTATTTGATTGTGCAAGTTTTATCCATATGTAGGAAAATATTTTTTGTGAAAGCTCAAATAGTGTAAATAGTGTTTTAGGCTCCTAATTTTAAAAACACGGCTTAATTGCTTTTACTCTAACTTATTTTAAGTGCGAAACAAGAGGAAATGATACAATAACTGAAATTACTCTCTAAGCCATAACCATAAGTAAGCAACAAATATAAAGCTTAAAAAGAAAGGAAAAATAGATTCAAACACAAGATAACATCGAGACGTGTTATCGAAGAGAAAACCAAAGTACTCAGCGAAAAACCTCTCCGCGGCCCTCTAAACCGAAATCGATCAACTAATGAATAAAATTAGAGTAGAGGAATATCAAAAAAACCCTTCAAGCCTAATCTACCCAATGTGCTTGAACCCTCCATGTTTCAGCTACCAACGAGCTTCACCGAACCATGTCTTCACTAATTATCCGAATTCCGCAATTAGCTTCAAATTGCATCCGTCAATCGATGGCTTCTTTCAATACTTCCCACACGCACCAAATCTTCTCTCACCACTTAGAATGGGTGAGATAAGTGTTTGAGCTTAAAAAAACTCAAAGATTTGTAAATGGAGAGGAAATAGTAGAGGAAAACTAAAAAAAAAATTGTGTAGATTATTGTGGGTTTATAATCTCTAACTCTCAAGTGTATTTCTAGGGTTTTCTCTCTCAAAAGCTCATTGGAAAAATTCTTTACAATTTCGTGGGTAATGTGGACTTATATAGTGTTTGTAAAGAAATGAGGAAAATACACTTTAAAAAGCTCTAAGCAAAGAGTTTCGCAAGTCACTCGTGACTTGGCCTGAGTCACAAAGTGACTTGTGAAATCCAGTCTGGCATGAGACTGTTCAGATTCTAGCATGTGCTTCTCACGTGGCCTTTCGTGGGTTGTCCACTCGCGAGCTAGTCGCGAATTCACTTTCTTCACAAATCTTTACCAAACTCTCACACTCAACCCTTACATTAAATCCCACAAAAAATACAAGAAAATAATTGAACAAAAATACAATCAAATTTGATACAGAATAAAAGCTAACATAAAATATAGTTGTAAATCACAACTTTACAATCTCCCCCTTTCGCTATTCTGTGACAAAACCCCTAAACAGACTCTAGACTTAAAACGTGAGTTTGAGAATAGATGCAAAACTCACTCACACATAAATCTAAAACCTGTGAAGCACTTGAATCATATACACCAGTATCCTGAAACACTTGCACATAACAAATAAATTCATTAAGTTCGAGACAAGAAGAATACAAGGCATGAACATTGAGCAAGTAAAAAGCGATCAAGTAAAAACAAAGAGATATGAGCATATACCATTAATTTGGATAATTAATTTTGTGAGGCCTATTGGCAAAGATGGGTGTTCTTTCTGGTGAAACTTTGGACTTCAACCCCTTGTGCAGAGATTGTTCTAGCCAGACAACATTTTCTAGTAGAGCTTTAGGCTTCAAAACCTAATATTCAAAAGTATTTATAAACCTCTTGGTGTCTTGGTCTGATAATAAAGAATAATTGTCAGGAATGGACATCATAAGTTGAAACTCTCTAATATATATATATATATATATATATATATATATATATATATAACTTAGTAAATTACAACTCCATTAGATACACATTTAACTAATTATATTGCAGTTTCATTACATACATAATTCAAACTTAAAATCAATACGTTATATGAAAATTTTAAAATTATATAATAATCATTTATATTGGTGCCTTATTACTCATGTTGTGGGAGCTAAATTACAAGCTAAAATATATCTTGCTAGGTTTATCCATAGGTCAAGCCAGTTTGGTTCAATTTTGGACTCAACTCGGACTAGACTCGCTCACATCAGGTGGTAGGCAAAGACCTGCAACTGAGTGCCGACATCAACGGGTCGAGTTGGTTTCGGGTGAATGTTGGTCGGTTCAATTGCATCCCTTTTCTTACTGCCCTTGATTTAATTGCTTTGTTCAATTTATGTTTACCATGCTTTGGTTTCTTGTTTCAGTTGATTAATTGATTAATTACGTAAATTTCGTATTAATTGTGATTAGCTTAAAATTAGTGTCGTAATTAAAATTTGAGGGTCTTAATTAGCATCTAGTAATTAAGCTAGAGCTCTTTCATAAAAAAAGTATAAACACACTTAAATATAATTTTTCAAACCCTTTTTTTTTTTTTTTTTTGGCTAATTATAATTTTTCAAACTCAAATATACTACACACTTAAAAGTAATTTTCTCCAACTCAAAGTACCTTGTCCACGCTACACACTTCTAAAACTTATACCTCCCTTGATCCGAGCAATGAAATGGATGACAAGAGGTAAGAATAACATACAGCTTTGATCGATGAGGGGTGGATGTGGAAAAAACATGGCCACCACAATCCAGTGAGTGTGGGTGGCCAGCCCTTCTCTTTACTGTGGCTTCTTTCTGCTTCTTTTTTTCACCCTAGCAGCCACGCACTTCTGATCCAAACTTTTGCCTCTGCAACAAATAAACCTATCATTAAAATCTTGGCAAAACAGCCAATCAAATTCTCCATATTGCTCTAAGTTCTGCTTGTTTCGTGCTTTCTGCTCAAAGACTAGTGTACCTTCTATAAATCTAATAGTAGAAATTATCCCAAAGTACATGAAGCAAGGTACATAATGTAGACTAGGTTGAGACAGTAGGAATGAATCATCAATAAATTTAAACAGATTAATTTGCTACATTGTATCACCTGCCTCAACTATTTATAAATTATGCTGATCTGCGATACTACCTACAACAAGAATTGCTTATTCCATTTTGTTGAAAGGCTTCTCTAATCTCCTGATTGCAGTCCCAGTAGCTACATATATCCCATGACCTCACTCTCGCCATATGCTCCACTGAAAGATCTCATTGTCTCTCCTTATTACAAGGAACTTAATTTCAAGATAATCATAATTGTGATAATCATGAGAGATGTCTTAATTCTCAAAAAGAAGAGATAATAGCATTCAAAAATAACTTAACAAGACTCAAACAAACTTACACTAACATTATATGTATGCTGCATACTTATCACGAAATGTGGTTACTACATGGTTCGGATACTGCATCCACTAGGGACCAGCACAATAGAGCAGGGGAGGTCAAAGTTGTTACTTCTGATACAAAGATTTCATCCCATGTGCAATGAGCAAATCTCATTCACTAATCAGCCTTCAGTTAACCAATTCTGCACAAATAGGACCAGCACAACAAAGCAGGGGAGGTCGAAGTTGTTATTTTTCTAATACAAATACTTCATCTTATATGTAGTGAGCAAATCTCATGTACTAACCAGCCTTCAGTTAACACCAATTCCGCACAAACAGATTAAATGTTAGAAAACACACACACACAAGCCTTCAATTAACCAATTCCACACAAATGGAGTAAAGCTCTATGTACAAGCAAGAGGAAAATGAAACCCTCAATCTCAGCCCTAATTTGGCAACGTTCTGTGGCCCCTTATTACAAGATTTCTTTAATCTTTTCTAATGCCTTTTTTTTTTTTTTTTTTTAAATTATAAAAAATTAGAAAAATCATTTTGGTACAAGTATTATTAAATATATAAAACTAAAAAAAGAAGTGTCATATTAGCATAAGTAAACATCAGATGGCCAATGAGAGTTTTGTCATTCATTTCATATGTCGGGTTTATTGTTTCAGAAGAGTAGGAAACTTTTTGTTCTAAAAACAATATCATGGTTGTTTCTCAAAAAAAAAAAAAAAAAAAAACAATATCATGGTTAGACAAGTTTTCACCTTGCAATCTGGTATCCACAGGAAATATTGTCCAACAAACACATAAAATGTTAAAAATTGACATCGCAAAAGTTGTTTAGGTAAACAGCATTATGTTATAGACGCATCTAGAATACTCCCCATCTCAACTGCTAGTTCGTCCAATATCATCTTCACTTGAGAACTCATCACCAATGTCAATGTTTGAGAGCAAGCCAGTCCTAAAGAATAACACCCCCCCCCCCCCCCCCCCTCCCAAAAAAAAAAAAACTAAATGAAGAAAGAGAAGAATTTGAACTATGCTATTATGCTGCTAAGTAGAACATTCTATCAAATTTAAAGTGGAAGTCACAAGAACATGAGCACAGAGAAGACAGTCATGAAAACAATTGCACTGTTTATTCCATTTGGAACGGTCAAGGGACATGGAGAATGGTGTCTTAAGCTATGACAACCTTTTCATCAAACCAACTTCCAATTTCTACTGTTGTTACTGCTGGAAAAGGAAGGATTGGTTTCTATTTTGCTGAAAGCCACTCAAGAGTGAGGACTTGTGTGGTTTAGTCAAACAAAGCTTCTTCAAAGTAAATTCAACCACAAACTTGGGTAGATCCTAATGACTGCAATGGTAGGGAATATGAGGAAGTCAAAGAAAATGGCTTGGAGCCTTGGATTATGAGAGTGATTGGGAGGAAGAAAGAGGTCTTTCAGCAACAACTAATGTTGATAAGTCCACAACAAATACTACAAGTGTGATGCTTTTTCATTTTTTTCCTTTTTCTTTTTTTTTTTTTTCTTTTTTTTTTTTTTTTGTTGGAGGGGGTGGAGAAGATAAATTTTTGATTGCCAATGATGATGAACACAGACAGTATTTACCTGTTGATCTTCTTTGTTGCAGATTGACTAGGAAGGGATGTATGGTCTCTTTAAAAGAGCTGAAACTCCTCCCCTCCTTTGCACATAAGCATGCAAGCTACCCCATAACTAACTTAGAACTCAACTGGCAAAGTTCTGTTTAGCCTTTGTAGTTTGAGACAGGACCAAGCTCATCCAAATGCTGTTACACTAACCCAAACTGTAACATGTTGGTTGGATTTGAGATTGAATTGGACCAAATTGACCCCTTGTTTGTGCTTCATGCCTGCACCATCCAGAACCAATTTATCCAACTGCTAAAAAATCTAAATGTAGGGTGCATTGAAAGGAGGAGGGTATATACACCTTGAACATATAAAACCCTGGTTAGACATCAGGAAGTGCAATGAAGGTTATACACATCTTGGATTTTATTTTTTTGTTGTTTTTTTTTCTTATGATCTCAAACTTATTCAGTCTTTCTCTATATTCACACATGTTGAGGGACCATTTTATTGTTTCTCCTGTCTTTTCTTTTTCCAAGTAAGTTTTGTTCATTGAATCCATTTAAGTTTGTATTTTACATGCTGCTCAGTGCACATTTCTTACTTGGAAGATACAATAGATAAAAAGCAGCATTCAAATTGGGCCAAACTTGGCTGTCTAGACCTATAATAGTTCAACAGCAAACAAATAGATGGAACAATAATTGATAATTATCCATTAAATTTTTAAAAAAAAAAAAATGCATCAATAACAAAGCGATATAGATTATAGAATGATCGGGTGACTTACATCTCAAAGAAACTACTAGATACCCTAATTACAGTGGCAAAGGCATGATTAACTTGGCTATTCTAGAACGAGAAATTATTGATCCACACTTTTGAATTGCAAAATATTCTCACACAATGGGAAAATCTTTTTGGTTAATTCCTGCAATAACATGTCTAGGTAAGTTAAAATTGAAGAAAAACAACTTGAAAGGCTAATGCTCTAATCAAACCTAAGAAATCTGATAACTCCATAACAAGCAAGATCAAATTCTTTATTTCTTATTTTAGTTAGAAAACTGTTGGAAGTCATAGGCTCTGATCTACTCTTTTAAGTTTCCATATTTTACCATGTGATTCATTTCTTTTCTCATGCAATTTATCAACTGTTATGAAATTCTATAAACTTTAATAGGTAAGATGATTAAATCCACTTCCAGGGAAACAAGCATGATCCTGCACCTAAGATCGAATATTCCGAGCTAGCTTCAAGTCATATATGAGAACTTCTTCTACCCATCCCATATATTGTCCCTTTCATTTTGGGTTGGACTAGAAACGTATTAGTAGACAAGATTTCGTGTGTTGTATCAAATTCAAATCGAAAAAAGAAATAATTGTTCTAGCCTATGAATATAAAGAAAGTCCTATTTAATTGAAACATAATGGGTTGTAATTAATTTATGGAAAAGAGCCTTTGTATACTTTTGCAAGCTACAAAATATTCCATGGCAACTCAACTCGGCTGGACTCATTCAGTTTTTCTATCACAACTTCAATCTAAAGATTGTTAACAAGTACACATTTCATTTCATAGCTAGTAAAAGCTATAAAATAGCACACCCAACTAAAATAAATAAATAAATAAAAAAGAAAAGAAAAATCAACCATAACATTATAACAAAGAAGTGTAAAAAGATAGATTGTTGTTATCACCAGATTAAAAATATCACTATACCTGAAGTGCTAAATCCATTGAAGGATCAACCTGGAATGTAATCCAATCCCCCTTTCCACGAAATCTTTGGGTTAAGATTTATCTTCCTTCAATTCCATCCGTAGTGGAGAGAAGATCATCAATAACAATAAGCTCGGCTCCTATATGTCAAGGGAACAAACTAATAACTGAAATCTGCATATTGTTCCCACCAGCAACAGTTTTAAACAAAACGCACACAAAATGGAATGTTGTGTTCTAAGGACCCTGAACCTACGACTAGCAAAGTGAAATCTTATTCAACCTCCTCCATTATGAAAGAAAGGATGCATTCTTACCAATTGGCAAGAATTCACAACTCTTGTAGCCTATATATCCAGTTAAAACATAGAAGATCACCATTACCCCTTTAAATTTCCACGTCATTTTTCCTTTGATTTCTCAAATATTTATTTAAATTGCTAAGAATTGTTCATTAAAAAAAAATTAATTGACATCCTCGAGAAATATAAATATTAAAGTGCGATTGATAATACTGAGAGAAATATTATGATTTTGCACCCATATTGCTAGAAAAGAATACACCGAAATAAACCCATAATGTCAAATGGCATTTCTTAAAATATTCAATGGAGACCTCTAGTGTTTGAATTCCCCACCCACCCCACCTTTAAAAAATGTATATAGAAAAGTACATAAAAATATGAAAGACCTAATTTTAATAGGTATATTTAATTATCATGTGAACTTAGGGTCATTTAAATGCATTCAAACATTTTTTTTTTTTTAATGAATAAATGCATTGAAACACGATTACCTTTAAAAGGAGCAACAATATTATGGCAAGAAAGGTGTAGAACTGTAGACGCGTGAAACAAGTCCGTTGGACTTTACAATGCAATGAATTTTCAGAATTGGTGCTAACTGCTAAGACTAATAGGACCAAAATCCCATATCACATACTATTCCAAAACTAAACGGCGTCGATACCTCTACGAATGGAGTAATGGATAAGGACATGAACTTAAGTCCATCGATAATCTTTCTCAAAAAAAAAAAAAAAAAAAAAAAAGAGTCCATCAGTAAGTATAAGCATGACACTTATATGTGAGAGAGAGGTAAAAGATGCAAATGAAACAATGTAACTAAACAAAGATGCATACCTAAGCATCAAACAATGCAAGAAAAATCAAAATGAAATGATGATAAAGAAAAAAATTTCAATGTTATTTTAGATGGAGGCATACTTCTTCAAAGTTCGATCAAGATGTTCTCGTTTTCTTCAATGGATTGAAGTCGGAGTCATCGCTGGTCATTGAAGACAAACCTAAGTCAACCCCATCACTAACAGTTGAGTCAAACCCCAAATTTGGTTGGCCCAAAACTAAGTTAGAGCCAATGTTTGTGGAGTGACATTGGTCCTGCGTTTTTGGTTCACCAAGTGACGTATCATTTGTTATGTTCAACATCAAAGGGCAACTCAATTTCTGAGGACAACATATGCAGTCTACATGGATCCCCAACCCTTTTATGATAGTGGGATGAGTTGTTGGATAAACAGAAGAGAATTCACACGTAACCACAACGTTATTCTGTTCAGATGGATTTGAGACATCCAGTTGCTCCTGCAATTTCCAATGAGATATAAATAATAACCACATATTATCAGAAATTTCCTCCTTCAGAATCAATTCACCAATACGCTTTTCACAACCATTGATGGAAAGGGTAACCCAACAATCAAGTCTGTCTAAATTTGCCTCCGGTCCAAAAACAATATAGATAGCAAATTCTGGACATTCTCGGCCAACCAAGAATGATATGAAATTTTCATCACTTTGATGGTGGAACCACTTTGGAATCTCCGTTCCAGGTAGTAGAATTTGACAATCATCGTCCTCATATTCAGATCTAAAGCCCTCAGATTCAGATGCAGAGTAATCTGTTTCAGATGCAGAGTCATCAGAGAGAGAAGGAGAGACAACCTTATGCAATGATTCGCTTGATGATGTAGAGTCATCAGAGAGAGGAGGAGAGACAACCTCATGCATTAATTCGCTTGATGACTGTGGATCCATTAATATGTCATTTCTTGACTCTTTACAAACTCTATTTCGTAAAAGGGCTTGAATTTCTCCAATCTGCTGGCAATTAACAAAATCAAAATTTTGCAATTTAGCAAATCTAGTAACATATTAGGGGAAATTAATTATTAAAAAAAAATTTCCGTATAACTCTAAGAGAGAGGGAGAGAGAGTGACCTGATTCAATAATCTGTTTGATGATTGTGGATCCAATGATGTGCAGTTTGTTGCATCTACATATCTTATTGATTGTGGAAGTCCTTGAATATCCGTAAGTTGCTTGCAATTTCCTATTCCAAGTCTTCTTAATCTTGGAAATCTACTAAAACTTTCAGGGATGGTAAAAATATTGGTTCCATTTATATTTAGGGTTTTCAATGCAGGGAAGTAATCAGGCTTCATCAAAAAATCTAACTCAACTATATTTCCACAATCACTGAGATCTAAACTTTCCAAGCGCAGAAACCCATCTTCAGAAATGCTATTAAAAGAATTGCACACAGGTCTCAATTTGGTAGTAGAAATCCTTAAACTTCCAAGCTGTTGCAATTTATAGATGCTTTCTGGAAGATCCTTTAGATTTTGGCAATCATCAAGATATAACCCTAAAAGGCTAGTAAGATACCCAATTGATGAAGGCAACTCTCTAATACCACTCTGCGACAATGCTAACTGTAAACATTTCATTCCAGGTTGAACATCTGGGAACTTCTCAAGACTTAAGCAACCTGTAAGGTCAAATTGTTGCAGAGATTTCAACATGATGCTGCTTGGAAGAATTTGAAGCATTTTACAATGTCTGAGGCTCCATGCTTTTAGCTTATTAAGAAATCCAATGGACTCATGAACCTCAACTAAACTATTACAATAATTCAGGTCCAATATCTCTAAGTTTGGGGCATACAACTCAGGTAATCTAGTAATGAATGCACAATCACTAAGATTGATAAGTTTCAAATCTTCAAACAAGATCCCCTGTAGAAGAAAAAAAATAAATTTATTTTCAACGAACTTTAAGATTAAATTTAAAGAAACAATATTTCATAAGTACTTATTAATCATACCTGCTTTAATAATGTCCCCAATTTAATGTGGCTACATGGCATGTTAGGTGTGGCAAGTTGTTGAAGATTACCTGGAAGATCCCCAATTGGTGAAGGAAAGTCTTTAATCGCAGTCCCCAACAATACTAATTCCTCTAAACATTTCGTTTCTGGTTGAATACCAGGTAACTTCTCAAGCCTTAAGCAGCCCTTGATATTAAAATATTTAAGAGATTTCAAGCAAAGTCTGCTTGGAAGAATTTGAAGTCTTTCACAATCAATAAGGTACAATTTCTTAAGCTTATTAAGACACCCAACAGATTGATGAATCTCAACTAAATTTTGACACCTAGTAAGGTCCAATTCCTCTAAGTTTGGTATGAATAAGTCAGGTAAGTTCGTAACGGAGTCACACGATGAGAGTTCGATATATTTCAAATTTTTGAATACAATACCCTGTAGAAGATGAAAAGTTCAAAACTTATCTCCAAGAATACTTTTAATTATAATTTTTTTATTTTAAAAAAAAAAAAAAGTATGGTGTATAAAAGCTAAGAATCATACCTTCTTGAATAGCTGCTCCAATCTAATTTGACTATTTGGCATGTTGACTGCTACAAGTTGTTGAGGACAAAAAGTGGATGGCAAGGGAAAAGAATAATCACGCCAATAAAGCAACCTTAATCCATTGGGAAGATATTTAAGTTCTCCACAAATGTGTACATTATCAATCATTAGAAATCTGAGATTTTTCATCTTTTTGAAAGCTTTAGCTTCCAATGACACTGTTATTGATTCAGGCGAGTGTAACGCTATGCCTCGAATTTTATTAGATCCCTAATTGGACAAGCATCATTATGTAAACCACACTATACCATAGACTTTTCCACAAAAAAAAAAAAAAAAAAAATGGTAATGACACTTATAAATTTATAGTTTCTTCAAAATTAATTAAAAACTTAAAGAAAAAGAAATTATACCGTATTTCCAATTAGTACTTCAAGAGCATCCTCATGACACCATAGCCTAGTACGTTTTCCAAGCACTTGTGATCCTTGTCGAACAATTTCCCAACCCATTTGTTGTAGCAAGTCGTGCATTGACAATATGCCGTATTGATCAACAGTTATGAGACACTTATCAACAAGTCTTGGAATACCAAAATCTGGATATAAATTGCAAGAGTCTAATATATTTGAAACATAATCCTTGTTCCATCCCTTGAAGAAACATGCAATATCAAGAAAAATATCTTGTTCAGTGTCATCCAATCCTTCATAACTTATTTTGAGTATTTCATGTATATCTTTATTAGGAATTTTTTCATACTTTTCTAATGCACTTTTCCATTGATCTAAACTTCTTCCACGCAAATTAGAACCTATTATTTGTAGAGCTAATGGAAGGCCATTTGAATAATTTATAATCTGCTTTGCAAGTTGCAAATAGGCTGCCTCAGGTTTGTTTGTCTGAAAGGCATGCAGGCCAAAGAGTTCATGAGCTTCACATCGATTCATTTTCTTAACTTTGTAGATTAAAGGATCTTTTTCAAAAGTGGTTAGCACATGTTTGTCTCTTGTTGTTATTATGATTCTACTTCCATAAGCAAACCAATCACATTTTCCAAAAAAATTTTCGATCTGGTTTGATTTATCCACATCGTCAAGAATTAAAAGAACTCTTTTATAGCACAGTCTTTGCTTTATCACATTGATTCCTCTAGATATGCTCTCCACCTTCAAATTTTGACCTCCTAAAATCTTAGAAAGAAGTGCCTCTTGTAATTGGATTATGCCATTAGTTGACCTCGATTTTTCTCTAACATTCTCTAGAAAGCTACTTCCTTCAAAATGATGAGCATTTCTATTATAAACAGCTTTTGCGATTGTAGTCTTACCTATTCCTCCAAGGCCACAAATCCCTATAAAGCGAACATCATTTGACTCAATATCTAAAAGCAATTCTACCGCCTCTGCGCGAGAATTTACCCCAATTGGATATCTAGAAACATATAACTGCGTGCTATTTAATTTAGTACTTGATATCCTTTCAATAACTCCTTGGATAAATTTAGATTCAAGGTCACTGTCAATCACAAAGCATAAGGAATATGTAATCAGTTAGGCTAATTTAAAATATAATATAAAGAGGAACTAAGTTCAAAATATCTAGTTTTTTTTTTTTTTTTTTTAGCACGATGTAAATTTAATTACATGACATGTATTTCATAGAATGAAAACTAGATTTTAGCACATTATTTTTTTTCGTTTTGGGGGGGGGGGGGGGGTGTGAAAGAGAAGAAAATTAGTTTTACTATTGAATGGAGTGGTTGCAGGAAATTAGTAAAAAATTATCTACAAGTTTCTAGAGATACGTGGGAGAATCTCTTAATTGGTAAAATGAAATTCTTCTATTCTTACCAATGACATTTGTACTATAAATGTCTGAATTAGGGGTGGCAAAAATTATTTGCCTCACATGGGTTTTCTCAGTTTTCTCCTATATGCGTGAGTGTATATATATACTGGAATTTAAAAAAAAAAAAAAATTGAATAAAAGAAACTAGTTAGTCTTGATAAAGTAAAAAAAAAAAATTGGAACGTGGTCTTGAGAGAAATATCAAGGTGGTCAGAGAAGTTTTTTTTTTTTTTTTTATAAATTTTTGGATAATTTGTTTTGAAGACATGGATTAGTAAGAAAGTGTCCTATTTTGTAAGCATTTTACGTGGAGTTGGAGATATTTTTACCAGGTTGTCCTCAAATTTTGTTCCTATTAAACATAGAGTCTAGGGGTATTTCTGAACCACATAAAAATTCAGTCCAAAAAAATGAATCCTCTTATAGATAGTGTGTGTGTATATATATATATTTGTATATATTTACATTTTTATACTAGCCTTTTTGTGTACGTTCAAAGGCTTTTTTTAAGAGACAGGTCATTTTCACCCCTAAAAAGAAAAATGAATGATAAAATAAAAAAAAATAAAAAAAATTAGAAAAGTATTTCCTAAAGCTGTTTGTAATGGCAATCAATTGTGTGGGTGTGTTGGGTTGTTAGAGGGAGTAGAATTTGATGGGTAGTTTAAAATTTACAATTTACTTTTGTGTATTTACTTTGTTATACTGTTTAGTAGCGTTTAATTAGGTAATATAATTATTTTTGAAAGTACAAAAAGTGGACACTAAAGAGTTATATTCTCTTAATAATAATAATGGATATATAATTTATCTTTTTTTATAAATATCCTATTAATAATTTTATTATTATTATTCTTCCAAAAGACTTATTACCTTTCTTTTAGCACTCTCACAATGGTGCCCCCTTTATCTTTCATATTTACTTCACTAATATGGAAGCCACCCCCTCATTAGAGATGGCAAAATATTTCCAATCCTCTCCCACCCATGACCTGCCTTGGTCTCTTGAAAAGTTATACCTTGCAATGAATATGTAAAACATATCTCTCACAATAGGTGGGCTCCATTGATGTGTGGGACCTAACAATTGTGAGTGAGATGCTACATATACCCGCTACAGGGTATACTTTCTCCACTTCCATCCTACACGAGTTTTCTTGAATTGAAGAGGGGATGGGACAAAAAGGAGTACCCCTAATCCAACTCATGCCTACTCCTAGTCTAAGTCGAAAATGTGATCAAAATATAATACTTTCAATATTTGGCATTGTAAAGTCCATGTGTTTAAGTGGCTTTATTAAGTGATAAATTTATATGTATTTTCTTTTCATTTTAATATATCTTTCTAGGTTTAATTGTATTTGGGGGTAGAAAGTACTTGAGCACTTGTGATTTTTGTGAAATCTACATTATGGGCCAACTCATGACCTCAGGCGACCTTCCCAGCTCGTGAGTGATACGTGGCAGAAGAACCAGATCAGAGTACTAACTAGGCAAGTCGCGACTAGTCAGGTTGCGACAAGGTCGCAAACTACACGATTAGACTGCTCTGTTTTTTTTATCTTTTTCTTCACTGTGATTCTACGGTTCTACCAACACACACATTCTGTGAGTGTTGTGTGACATGAGAGAATGATCTGGGCATAACCTAATATCTACACCTCATTCTTATTTATCTATCAAGCCACCCTTGTAAGAAAATAGAGAGTTTTTAGTTTTGAGCCAAGAAACTCTAACGTTCTCTTCTCCATCTCTTTCATCATTTGATTGAGATTTTTATTACCTCCATTTAATACACACACAAAACCTTGTGAGTTATGAGTAAAAATTGTTGTTTTAGGGTTCTAAATACTTGTTAGGGTGCTATTAGCATTTTTCAAACATATAGTTATTATAACTCTTTAAAAGTATAAACTTGTGGATGAAAAAGAGTAATCATTAGATACATACCTATCCTCGTAATGCCATCCAGACAAATTACCCGCTTCATTTAGAGCTTTTCTCCACTGCTGGACCTTCTCCAAGTTATCTTTGAATTTTTCCTCATGTTCAGCTAGCGCAATTCCAAAGTTTCCCTTTTGGTTACGAACTTCTGATGGATCTACTTTATAGAAAAATGGTAGAACCAATTGACCTTTTTTTTTTCTACACTCGAGAATCTTGAAGAGTTCATCTAAACACCAAGTTGAAAATGCATAGTTTTTAGAAAACACGATAACAGAAATCATTGATGATTCAATGGTTTTGAGAAATTCTGTTGAAATTTTTTCTCCCTTCGGAAGACTATTATCAATAAAAGTGTTAAAACCCTTATCACACAAAGCCTGATATAAATGGCCCGTGAAACCATTACGGGTATCTTCACCACTAAAACTCAAGAAGACATCATAGTTCCATGGATGCGTGGAAGAAGAAGAAGAGGAGGTGGCTTCGTTGGTCAGGAAAGCCATTGAGATCTTTGAGTAGAAAATAGAGAAGATCAAGGATGTGATCAAACAGGACTTATAACTCGAGACGAGTGAACGCAATTAAATTGGAGGATGAAGGCGATAGTGATGATCAAGAGCGGAGAGGCTCAAAGACACAGCTGGGTTTGGGAGAGGATGTGGTGAAGTGGCGCACTGTAAGGGGGCAGACACGAACTGTTTTGGAGATTGGAATTGAATAGAAAAAGGCCTGAGAGAGAGAGAGAGAGAGGACTGCTAGGAGGAGCGGTGGGATTCCCTTGTGACTTGTGAGGTACCATAACTACAGCTCCACTGTCCACCATGTCAAGTTGGCAACCACCATACAGTCAATTGTCACTCAAAGCATTTCCCGTTTGGCTAAAAAGTAAAAAGCAGAAGCATAAAACTAAAATAAATGCTGTGCGAGGCACAAAGTAAAGTAAAAAGGCTAGTTCCTCGATTCTTTTCTCGCTACTTTTCGGACCGAACCAAAATTTTATTGGAGGTTGGGGTTGTCATGTCAGGGTCACTACTCACTTTTTAATTATTTATGCGAAATAGTCGATTCTCATTTTTTTTTTTTTCATTTTTTTAGGTGTAAATATTCTTTTAGTTTTTACATTTTGACTCGATTTTTATTTTGATCTCTATATTTTATTTTTTATCACTTTTAGTCTCCATTCCAATTAACACGTGATATTTAAGTCCTTACCGTCACCCAACTAACAGAAAATGCTGACATGGCTAACAGCACAAAAATAATAATTAAAAAATCTATCTTGGCATTAAAAAATTGCCACATTAGCATTTATATTAAAAAAAATTAATTTATTAATTTTAACTAAATTAAAAATTTTTAAAAAAAAAACTCGAGAAGAACATGATGAAAACAAGAACTCCAACCCAAATCAAAGAACTCAAGAACACAAACCTAAACAAAGAATTTTCTTTCCTGAACTGTGACTGCCCTCAAATTACAACCACAAATCCACCGGAATCTGCCACAAAACTATCAACTATCCACCACAAATCCAAAACAATAAAGCCATCCACTACCCACACAAACCCATCGAAGCAGAAGCAAACTACCCCACCCAAACCCGATTAAAAAAAAAAAAATTTTAAAACTCAGCTAGTCCAGGCGCCATTCCTCTTCTATTTGTGAACAAATCCCACCACCAAACTCCAATCTGTGAACGAATCCCACCACCAAACTCCAATCTCAGCCACCAAAACCCACCACCAAACTTCAATCTAGCCACTAAAACCCACCACCAAACTTCAATCCAGCCACCAACCATTACTGATCCAGCCACCGAACAATCATGCAACCCATCACCGACTGACCCAAACTCTGATCTGTGCCATCACCAAAACTCCACCACAGACGCCAATCACCACAAACCCACACCCTCTACCACGCCGATCCACAAACTCAGACCTCCACCACGCCGATCCCCACAAACCCGTGCCCTCCACCTCACCACGACAAGTCAGCAACACCATATGCACAGAAACCCACAAAAAAAAAATGCCAAAGAGAGAGACACATTGATTTGAGAGAGGAGCTTGAGGCATATGGGTTTGGGTTTGAGCAAAATCAAGAGATAAAGAGAGTTCAAGAAGGCTAAGCACCAAGATAGAGGGAGAAAGAAGAAAAAGAAGAAAAGGAAAGAATGGAGGCGGAGAAACTGAGAGACCGATCTAGGGAAGAAAAAGAAAAAGAAAGACGAAAACAAAAAAGAAAAAGAAACCCACAAGCGCCGTTGAGACAGGAGAGTTTCAGAGAGTTGTGATCTGGGATTGTGGTGTTTTGATCTGTATTAGGCTTGATTTTTTGTTTTTAATTTTGTTTTTAATTTTTTTCATTTAGTTAAAATTAATAATTTTTTTTTTAATTTATATTCTGACGTAGCAATTTTTTAATGCTAAAATAGATTTTTTAATTATTATTTTACTATGCTGTCAGCCACGTCAGCATTTTCTATTAGTTGGGTGATGGCAAGGACTTAAATGTCTCGCGTTAATTAGTTTATGGACTAAAAGTGGTAAAAATAAAATGTAGGGACCAAAATAGAAATCAAATCAAAATGTGGGGACTAAAAAAGCATTTACACCTTTTTTCTATCCAGCGGTCATTTCGTCATTAATGCGGCCAAAACATTGGTTGTGCGTATTTAATATGGAGGTGACAGTTCGTCAGGGACTTGCTCCTCCACCATGCTTCCTCAACTAGCACGTTATACTTGTCCCCTCTCTTTAGATGCCCTGGAAGGCTGCTTTAGGTGGCCCGCTACTTCCTAATCCCATAGTCTCTGTTTACCGAGGGCAGGGTCGTCCTCGACAAGGTTCCTGGACAATTTGGGGCTTTCGCACTTCGTCCTTGGGCATTTCCTCCTCCTCGACATGGGCCTTGGGCCTGATGTGAAGTGGGCCGGGGATACCAAATTCTCTGGCCCCACAATAGCCCCTCAAAATCCTGCTATCCGGATCCTCAGACGAGGAGGAGGATTTTGATATCCTCGGGCCTTTATCGTGGTTTGTCCAGTCTGGTCCTAAGTCAACATTTGGAGTCTTTTCACTTGTCTGATGCACGTTTCTGGCGCTTCGATATGTGGCATGCACCTACATTAAATTTTGGCGGCTTTATACTCCCCACGTTCAACGGTGTGATGGTGATCCAATGGTGAGGATTTTTCTCCATTATGGGCAGGAAGCCTTGCACAGTTATCTTTGGTGAGTGGGCACACACCCATTTGCACCGATTCGTCTCTCTACTTTCGCATTCAAGAGGTCTCATGTACGCACCCTGAATCCGGTCAAGTCTTCAACTCAACTCGCGTCTCCTCACAGCCTAAAATAGAGCATTCCGAACGCCCTCCCTCATTTTTGTAAGTTTTCTTCTTGCCCTATCTTGTGCTTTACCCTTTCTGACTTTCTTTTCCCCTATCTCTCTCCTCCTTTCACTCTTCCTTGAGTCTCTTAGCCGTTCTTTCAGATGGGTAAGTTTAAGAAGTTAGTTGAGTTTGAGGAGGTGATGGAGGAATTCATCGCCACTCATAGGATACCCAGTAACGTGGGTTTGAGGTATTGCGAGGAAGGAGAGTGGTATATAAAGAGGGAAGTTGGTGAGGTAGTGATTCCTATAATCGCCTTCCTTGAAGGTGGTATGAGGATCCCTATGGGGCCAGTGACGATGGACTACCTTAGGCACTTCCGATTAGCCCTTACCCAGTGCGCACGAACGTGCTCAGGATCCTAGGCTATGTGGACGCCTTGAACGAAAAGATGGGTCTGAGGTTAACCCATCACGATGTGAATTGGTGCTACAACCTCTAACTCTTAAAGGGTAAGTCTTACTACATGAAGACGAGGGATGATAGAGTTAGACTCATCCAGTGTCTTCCCGAGTCCAGTAAGGGGTTGCATAAGGATTTTCTCATCGTGTCGGGGGAGTGGCACGACGGCCTTCACTGCCCGACCGTGGAGGGGGAGCTAGGTAGGGTACTCGGAATATGGAAGGGTTGATCTGTTAGGTTTTCATAGTTCGCATTGCTTGGTTGCTAACAAGAACTGACTTTTTCTATTGCAGATCCAGACGCCTTTGAGCGACACTTCCATTTGGTCAACAAAGAGGACTTAGAGACTGTACTTAGGGCAGAGGTTTTTGTGAATGAGGCTGACAACTAGGTTAGAGCAGCCCACAAGATTCTTGGATACAAGCCGATCCAGAAGTCCTTCTCGGCTCCCAAATACGTGATCAGGGCCAAGGACCCGAGGCTTCGCCAAATCACTGTGGCGGAATGAAGGTTCTTATTTTCTGAAGGATCCTCCATCACAGAGGGTGTCTCGTCGGCAGCCTCTTCCTCTTCCCATCAAGCCGCGGAGGTCAAAGGAGGGAGTTCAGAGAGAGAGGAAGAGATAGTTGATTTGAGTACGTCCGAGGACGAGTTTGGGGCATTTGACCAAGTCCATCTGCTTGAGGATCCCCCTGGTGACTTGGGTGACCCCTATTTATCTGAGGCAAACCTTCGGTCGTTGAGGATTGGTACCCGAGCCGAGATGGGTTTCAAGAGACGACCCCAAACTAGCCTGTTCGACCTGCTTGAGGGCCAACCGGGGAAGGACACGCCAAAGAAGTCACAACCTAGGCCTCCTTCTCCTCCACCCCAGCTTCCCCCTCCCCCACCTAAGTCTTTGCCGGCGCAGACTAAGTCGTCTTCCATTCTGCCAGCCTCAGACCCTCGGCCCTAGCCCACCGACCCGAAGAGGAAGAGACCTTCCAAGGGCAAAGACCCAGTGGACGGGGGGAGATCTCGTTCCTCCCAAGAGGAAGATGAAGCCCGCCGACCTTCCAAGTAACTAAGGATTGGCGGTCAGGACAAGGGAAAAGAGGTTATCCGGCAGCCCGAGCCCAAGGCGTGGCTACCTGCCGCCATGCTTCATGAGAAGCCTTTGATGGATGACGCCACCCTCAGGGACTTTCAAGGGGGCGAGGGTGCTCGTGTGGCCGACGCCCTGGAGAGGTCCTTGCTTTTCCTCGCTGACATGGCCGAGTTGGAAGGTTTGAAGAGGCAGGAAGTTGCCCTCAACCTCAAGAGGTATCTGGGCATAGTAAGACTTGTGATACTTGTGCCTTTGTTGGATTTTATTTCTTAGCTCCCAGCTTATGGTTTATTTTTTTTATTGGCAGGCTGTCCAGGCTACTTTCAGGCTGGAAGAGGAAGCCAATAGCCAGAGTAAAGCCTTGGATCAAGAGCACGACAAGTATTTGGAGGCCGCAAATACACTTAAGAAATCTGAGGCTGATATTAAAAAGGCGAGGGAGGACCTGATGGAGATGACGAGGGCCAGAGACAACGCGGCATCTGACTTAGCCGGGGCTAAAAAACAAGCTGAGGACCAGGCAGGGCGCTTGCGGGAGGTTGAGGGTCAGCTGCAGGTTGTCGAGGAGCACAATGCCAACTTGAAGAAGAAACTGGCTAAGGCAGAGTGGGCCAGAGGTGTCGCCGAGTACGCCAGGGACGAGGCCTTGAGGGCTAAAGACCTGGCCGAGTTTGCGAGGACAGATGCCGAGAGCTCCAAAAAGCAAGCGGAGGAGGAGGCCTTTGCTGAAGGAGTAGCCAAGACTGAGGCGAGTCTCAAGGCTCAAGTGCCTGAGGTGTGCAGACGCTACTGTTCCGAGACTTGGAATGAGGCCCTCAACCAAGTTGGGGTTGAGGCCTCGTCTGAGCTTAAGAGGGCCGAAAGGGTGTACTATCCCCCTGCCATTTGCGAGGTAGCCTCCACCAACCCTGAAGTCGGCACTGCTTCTAGAGTGACAGATGAAGGCCCGGTTAGTGCTGCCGATGATCCAATGTCAATTGACAAGCCCGCTAAGGAGACTAGGCACCAAGAGGCGTTAGGGGCCGAGGAAACTGGTAGCCCAGTGGCGCCCCGGGACGTGGTGCAGCTCCCTGCTGACCCCCAAGCCACCCCTGTCGACAAAGAGTCCTCCGAAGTTGGGCCTTCAAGCTAGGATCTCAAGGCGCCAGATGAAGCTTCTCGGCTGACCCTCAAGGACAAGCTTTCTACCGAGTTAGAAAGATGGGCAATCTCGTCTGGCCACCTTGCTTTGTTGGCCTGTGTTGCCTGTGTTTTCCTTTCTTTTTGTCTTGATTTACCATTGTATAATTTGCTTTGGTTTAAAACACTGTAATGCTATTTTTAAGCTGAATGCATGGATCTTCTTTTCTTTTTACTTGGTGTTTATTGTCATTGTGGTGAATTTGGCTACTTATATAACCTGTGCTTCAATTACAAGCTTCACAGTCTCAGAAACTCAGCATGCTTTTCATTCTAAACTGGCAACTGAAAAACGTAAAGCCCCTAGCAATAGTTCCCACCTGGACTTTGATCGATAATTGAACCACCTTAACACCACGGCCTGTTTTTGCCGAATTGAATGCTGAGGGAACAACTCCACAATATTGGTTCCACGTCACATGAATTAGTTACTGTAAAAAGTAAAAAGTGCCTAGAAAAGCCATTTGTTGCTGACTGTGCTAAGGGGTTAGGTTCAATATGCCTCAAAACACTTTAAGTGATGCTCATGGGCTTATGTTTGTTTGCTCCTTTGCTGAACGTAACCAATCCCTCCAGGGACCTGAGTCCGAGGACCATGCGAAACCTTGGCTCTGTCTGACACTTATGCTCCTCTATAAGTAACTAGTTTTCCCATAGGTTTGAGTTCGAGTACCATGCAAAACCTTAGTTCAGTCTAGTACCCAGGTATTTTTGGAGTGGTTAGTTTTCCCATAGGCTTGAGTCCGAGGACCATGCAAGGCCTTGGTTCAGTCTAACACTTATGTTCTTCTGTAAGTGACTAGTTTTCCCAAAGGTTTGAGTCCGAGAACCATGCAAGACCTTAGTTCAGTCTAGTACCCAAGTATTTTTGGAGTGGTTAGTTTTCTCATAGGCTTGAGTCCGAGGACCATGCAAGACCTTGGTTCAGTCTAACGCTTATTGTAACACCCCGACCCAATTTTATAATTAAACTATGTATTTAAGTGGTTAATTACTATTTTAATCCACTTTCTTTTTATAATTAACATAAGAGTATTTAATTAGCATATTATTTTATAATATGTTTGAATAAGAATTGTAAAGATTATAAATACTTGAATGGCTAATGGTATTATGTATATATACTAAGTATGTATAAAACTATATTAAGTGGTTAAGTTATTTTATATATATATATATATATATAGTTGTTGCTGTTTAATTAAGTGTATAAGGTAAGGGTTAATATGCAAAGTTATTTTATAGTTTAGGCCTTTATAGAGAATAAGCTTGTGAGGGGGGTGGAAAGTAAATTAAAAAAAGAAAAAAAAGAAGTTGCAAAGGGTGAGTCACCAACTCACTTTTTCCTTAGCAAATACATGTTCCACCAAATTTAATTTCCCTTGACTTCTTTGGCTGCACCAGCAAGTCCACCTATTCCTTTTTCTCCCTTATCTCTTCTTTCTTTATTCCTTTGTCTTATTTCTTTGTTCTTTCCTTGCACTTACACGGCAGCACTCCATCTTCTTCCTTGACTTTCTCAAAACAACTAGAACTTCCAAGAACTCCCTCTCTCCCATACCTACGGTCCAACACCAAAAGAAAGAAAATTCTCTCAACTCTTCCCTCCCTCTCTCACCGAAACCATATTCCTCACTCTAGGGAAGAAATTAAAAGATTAGCCTTAAGATTTCAGCTTCAAAATTGTGGATAAGCAAATAAAATCTTATCTTATTTTGGGTATTTTGATAGTATAACTGTTTTGTTTAGTTTTCTTCTTTATTCTCTAATATGATGGTTAAAAGTTGGTATTTGTGGTTTGTAAAATTTGGAAACTTGTAAGTCTATATATATATATATATATGCTGTTTTAAGAAGCTTTGAAATTGTGTTGGTGATTGTTGAAGGTAGCTTAGGGTTTTTACTAATTAAGGATTGTGTATGATTAAGGAAGTGAGAAAAAGTTAGGATGAGTACTGTGAATGTTACTGCTGCGATTGTTGGTTGTATGTAATTCTGCTCTAAATGGTTACATGACTGTATATAAGTGTTTTATAACATGTTTAATGAGTTCATAAAAATCCTCATATGAAAATATCATCATTTAATAGTTGTTTGTGAATTTATAAGAAAATGTTGCAAAGCTGTCACTGTGACAGATTCTGTGTTCATGCATGATAAATTATGTATTAAATTACATATAGTGAATTTGGATGCTAGGGTTATTTTCTATGAAAGCTAAGACATATATAGTTGTTATGGAATTGGTCTCACAGTATTTGGATGAGTAGAAAAATAATGATTTAATTTTGAAGTTGCAAGAAATTCTGTCAGGACAGATTTGAGTATGCTGGATTGTATGATTTTTAGTAAATTATGTTTTTATTCTTTGAATCTAAAATTTTTATGGTTTATACTGGACATACAGGGGAGTAGTTATGTAAAATTTCATGACAATTGGATGTGTGTGGGTAGCCCGTTTGTATTTTACAAATGGAGCATATTCTGCTGAAATAAGCAGTGAATCACATTTGCCTTGCCTAACTTTGAGGATTTAATTCTATAGCTAGGGTGAATATTTTGAGCTATAATTTAATATGATTATCTCTTGGTATGTCTCGATCATAGATTAATTTTGTGTAACTTGTTTTGAGGTATAATACTCAAATGAAGGGTTCTAAACCGTGTGACGGCTGTATTTATGAAGCTGTTTTGTCCGACGTGTTGTATGTTACCATATGAATGTATATAGTTACATGACCATGCTTAAAGGATTCTATGTTATGCATGCATTATTGTCCTAAGCTCAAAGTACCCTTTTTAAAATGAAGTTAGCTCTTCTAGAGATATGCTATTAATGTGAGAATGTTGGTTTCTCTATGATTGGTGCATAATGATGTTTGATGAATGTATTTTTGTTTGTAGGAACCTCTTTGAGGTGGGATTAGGATTTCTTTGATTATTAAGAGATAGGTTTTGAGATGAATGTGTAAGTTTATGTTAAGGAGTAATTGATAGTAATAAGCTTTGATTTCGGTTTAGGTGTTACCAGCCGCCAGGTCTAAGCTCCTTCGACTTTAGGCTCTCGGTTCCTCTGCTATCAGGTAAGGGATAAGTTATATGGGCATTTGGTAAGTCATGAGGTTATTTTAAAGTATATTATGCATTAAAATGTTTTTGATTAGAGATATGGCATGTAAGCATTATTCAGACAAAGATATGTTCGTGGGCTTTCGAAACCCTATGCGTATGATTTAAGCATATTGATGCTATGACTAATTCCATGAACATGATGTTTAAAGAAAAGAATGGAAATGCTATTGTTATGAAATGTTATACAAAATAAGAAATTTCAGTATGATGTAATGTATGAAATGTTTTCGGGTTATGTCCTCTGGTGATCTGAACTCAGCTAGTAGGGGTTAATTATTAGCTTTCCATGGAAAAATGTTATCTGTTTGGCCATTTAAAGTAGAGGAAATGGGGCTGCCCGTAACTCTAGGCCATTTAAAGTAGAGGAAATGGGGTTGCCCATAACTCTAAGGCCTTCTCCCCAATGTGTACGGACGGCGGGGAGGAACAAAACCTGGAGGGGATGTGCCATCAGGCCTCCCAAAGGGGACAATATCATACACACGAGGGCACCCAAATGTGATGAGGCCTTCTCTGTACAGACTTATCAGATATGGACTAACCAACAAGTTATTTATGAACATCTATGTTATGTTATTAATCATGAGAGAAGTATTTTGTTTAAATGCATTGTGAAAAGTAAAAGCTCTCGTGAAAATAAGAAGTTTCTGATGAAAAGAAAGCTGTTCATTAAAGATAAAAGTTTCTGAAATTCTGTTGTGATATAAAGATAAAGTTTCTGATGAAAGTACACGTTTATGTTAAGAAGTTATCAGATATCTTTTTTATGAAACGTTAAGTTTTATGATTATGAAAGTTATAATATTTTATAAGAAGAAGTTTATGAAGGAAAGTTTTATTATTAATTAAGATGCTTCCAGTTTAAGACAAAGTTACTGATTATTCAATTTAAGTTAAATGATTATTTTGTAATGAAAATATACACAGTGACTTGTAAGAAATGAAAGAAATTTAATCTGGAAGGCTTTGATAAAATTATTCTGATAAGGAAAGGGAGAACAACTATTTTCCTACGAAAAGCGTATAAGCTATTATTATGAATAGTATAAAATACTATGCATGGGAAAAATGTTCTCCTATTCGAATGTTCATAAAATGAAATGATTTAATTTACATGCATCCTTATTGAATTATCATATATCTTACCTTTACTGAGTTGTGTAGCTCACCCCTTCCACTTTTTCAGTTAGCAGGTTTTATTTTGGAGCAGAGGGAGCCTTAGTCGAGTTTCAGAAGGAGCTAGTTTAGTTTTATATGTATAGACCCTAAATTAGCAATTTGATGTTTAGCTTTATAGTATTGTGAATTTTAGGATCTAATAAAAGTTGTACCTTAAGGTTTTAAGAGATATATTATGTGAAAGTATGGAATTTGAAAAACTGGTGGATTATGTTATTCTTTGAGTTCAGTATAGATGCTCTGAATGTCAAGTGAAAAATTATACAATTTAAGTAAAGAAACAAGGATTTAAATAAAGAGAGAAGCTTTTGTGAAAGTCTCATTAAAAGTTAAGCTGGTTTTTGTTAATATTAGGTTTAAACTTGATATTAGCATGCTGGTCATGGTCACAAATCCGAGTATCGGGTTTGGGGCGTGACACTTATGTTCTTCTATAAGTGACTAGTTTTCCCAATGGTTTGAGTCCGAAGACCATGCAAGACCTTGGTTCAGTCTAGTACCCAGGTATTTTTGGAGTGGTTAGTTTTCCCATAGGCTTGAGTCCGAGGACCATGCAAGGCCTTGGTTCAGTCTAACGTTTATATTCTTCTGTAAGTGACTAGTTTTCCCATAGGTTTGAGTCTGAGGACCATGCAAGACCTTGGTTCAGTCTAGTACCCAGGTATTTTTGGAGTGGTTAGTTTTCCCATAGGCTTGAGTCCGAGGACCATGCAAGGTCTTGGTTCAGTCTAATGCTTATGTTCTTCTGTAAGTGACTAGTTTTCCCATAGGTTTGAGTCCGAGAACCATGCAAGACCTTGATTCAGTCTAGTACCCAGGTATTTTTGGAGTTGTTAGTTTTCCCATAGGCTTGAGTCCGAGGACCATGCAAGGCTTTGGTTCAATCTAACGCTTATGTTCTTCTGTAAGTGACTAGTTTTTCCATAGGTTTGAGTCCGAGGACCATGCAAGACCTTAGTTCAGTCTAATACCCAAGTATTTTTGGAGTGGTTAGTTTTCCCATAGGCTTGAGTCCGAGGACCATGCAAGGCCTTGGTTTAGTCTAACGCTTATGTTCTTTGTAAGTGACTAGTTTTCCCATAGGTTTGAGTCTGAAGACCATGCAAGACCTTGGTTCAGTCTAGTACCCAGGTATTTTTGGAGTGGTTAGTTTTCCCATAGGCTTGAGTCCGCCTTGGTTCAGTCTAACGCTTATGTTCTTCTGTCTGGAGTGAAGGAATTCGTCCTCAGTGTTGGGAAGTTTGTTTTTAGCGTGACAACGGCCTCGGCCTTGCTTCACCGGAAATGGGTTACTCCTCAAACTGGGCCTTTGGTCCCGCACTGCCCTGGACAGGGGCGGCTCAGATTTCTATCCTCATGTGTGGTAGTAGCCCCTCATTCGCTCAAATTCTTCGCCATCTTTGATTACGAGGCGTCTTTTGACTGTTCGAGTTGTGCGTCTGACGCTTCGATGTGCGAGGCACGTCCTCATTAATATCCTCGTGGATTAATGCAGATCCAGCGGTTGGTGGCCTCTTTGGAATTCGGTCAGGATTAATGTTGCTGATAATTCTTCCTTCGAATTATGTGTGGACCAATTCCCACCAACCTTCGCCCTCTATATAAGATCTTCTGGGGGAATCATCCTTCCTCACATCACAAACCCTTTAGCTGAACAAGAAACATGATCCTTCAACCTTCTAAGCTTCTTCGATAACCCTGCCAGGATTGTGATCAGAGTTTGGAGGAATGAGACGGCTCTGGATGAGGGCGAGGGCAAGCAAGCCAAAGGTCCTCCTCCCTCGATCGAGGGCCGTAGCGGTTGCGGTTCACGTCATACTTCCAGTGCGGCAAGGCTTAGGCGTCATCCTAATGGTATCATATCCGGCAGTTAGGAGGGAGGTCCATGAAGTACATAACGCTTTTCTCTGGTACGTGTACATGCCTGCCCTTCAAGCTGGTAGTGACCCGCGCCCAGCTCACCCGTCGATGGAGGTTTGCAAGATTACGTCACGTCCGGTGCCCGGGTGTTACCGCCTCTAACGCCTAATTATCATAAGGCTGGGGGAGCATTAAGGGAACATCATGGGGTGGAGCCACCAACCGCTTTTGCATCTGCTCCTCTCTTCTCGCCGACGCCACCCACACCGGCCCGGGGGTTGTTGGTAGCATTAAAACAAGCTTGCCTCAGCCCCCTTTTTTAGGGTTAGCTTTCGAACAGGCCCGTCTGGGCCTCTGTTTGTAGAGTTGGCTTTAAAACAAGCCTATCTAAGCCTCTGTTTGTATAATGTATTTATTTTTTTGCTTAATAAAATGCTGCAATGTTTATTCACTTTTCCTCTTCTTTGAGTCTTTTACTTTTTTGCAATGATTGTTTCTCGTGCAAATGCGTCGTTGTTTGTTGCTTTTTTTTTTTTTTTTTTTGATGGGATTCGGGATCGGTGCCGTTAGCGGTGACGAAATATTGCCTAGCCTTCTGTGAACTAGCAACCTTGGAAGCATTGTCCATTGTGCTGCTAGCGCACAAGTTCTTTTCACAGATGGCGCCAATTGTAGGGACTGGATTTGAGCATTTCTACTGTTGAGTAAGTGGACTCAAGCCCAGTTAGCCCAATACAATGAATTTGTAGAGAGCGGATTTAAGAACTATGCCTTAGCAAGCGGACAATGCCCAACGTAGTGTTTTCCACCGTCAAACGCCGGAGAATCGAAACCATCCTCAAGAATCCGTCCTCGGCCCGGTCCGAGGAGCTTGTTTGTCGTCCTTCTTCCATGGGGATCCATCCCCACTTCTCAATCTGTTTTCCCCCCTTTATATAGTACTCCTCCAATGATCCCTTTCCTCCACTTGTTGATCATCCATGCCTCCCCCTGACAACCCGTCCCATCAGCCATTTTACCAGACCTCCTGTGAGTCGCAGTAACCGAGGAGGCGCTGTGTAACAACCCAGTCAGAGGGGGAAAAAAAAAATAGAGAAGTCAGATTTTTTTATGGGTCTCACGTACTCCCACCTACCCCACCCTTCCCCACCACTCATTTTTTTTTCATTCTATCCCTTTATCTCTTTGACCGGCCAAAGTTCCTCATCTCACATTTCTTTCTTTTTCTTCTTTTTCATTTTTTGTCTAACACTCTCTCCATTGCCTCACACTCTCCCATCGGTGCCTCTATGCCACCATCTCCACCATCATTTTTCCGGCAATGTCACTGGAAAATCTTTAGGAACCTCTAAGCATCTTCATCTTTTATTTGAGGTAAAAGTTTCTAATCCTTTTGGAGAGTTTTATATTTTGCTTGAGGTTATATTTTTATCTAAGCTTTAATAATGACACCCATGTGATTTATGAGCATTGGAAGTAATATTTATGTGTTTATATGTATGAGTTTTGTATTGGTGGAATTATTTGATGAGTAGGTTTATGGTTTGTGCTAATGATGACTACCTAAGGTTTATGTACGGTGGAAAATTTGGGGGTTTTGAGTTATAACATGTGATGGTGGGTAAATCAAAATTTTCCATTGTCTTTGGGTTTATTTGGAGTTAGTTGAAGTTCTAAATTTCTTGTCTTGAAGGATATCTTGATTTTGCTTTCATGGGTCTCTTAATGAGGTAGTGTAAATTTTATGGAAGCTAGTCATAATATTAAAGATGATATTAAATGGGTTAACCTTATAATTGGAGTTTATGCCTTGTGAATCAATTTGTTGAGAAATTTTGGAAGTGGGATATATTATTATTGATGAGGTTGAATACTAGGCTTGCCTAATTAAGTGATTATTTGGCAATTCCTAAATTGTGGCTAAATGCAATTTCAAGCTCTATACTTATTGTGATAGGTTTACTTGATATTGTTTAGGTTCTAGCTAATCTCCTTGGAGCTTGGAGAATTAGGATTTTGCGGTTGCGAGGTAAGTAGCTTTTTAATGGGATTTTGAAAAATAACATAAATGATGTTTTTGGGTTAGACACGTTTTTGAAAATTACCTATGGAAACTATATTTTCCTAAAAACTACTGTGTCGTAACCTTAATATATATATATATATATATATATGATTATATATGAAAATACATCATATTTGGTATTGCATTTGGGGAAATGTATGAATTGTTGATATGGAAAAATAAGCATCTTTTATTTAATCTTTGATAAGAAAATCATTGATTTTATGGTATATTGAAAAATTTAGAGATGCTTATCTTGTCTTGTATTATTTGGGAAATTGATAGAAAATCTCTTGACAAGAATGAAGTTGAAAACCTTACAAACTCTGTAGAAGTTAGATTATTTAAGGTTTTTTGAAACTACCTGGATATGAACTATGTGTCTAAAAGTAGTATAACCTGTGAGTTTATGTTGTTTTAACACCATGCCATGTGTGATTTCCCGGTGATCACCCGATTTGGTTTTCGTGGTCTTTGTGACAACGGAAATCAAGTTTAGGTCAGTGCCCTTTCACTTTGGATGACGCGTTCTTCCCTGCTATCCATGGGGGGAAGAGGATTCCTTGATTGTGTGTTGGTGAGGTTGCTGCCCATGGGGCCAAGAGACCACATGCAAGAGAGGTCCTATTTGACGCGCTCTCTCTGCTGCCCATGGGGGGAGAGAAAAACCTTGAGGGTATGGGTGAGGCTGCTATCCATGGGGCCAAGAGTCTGCATACCAGAGAGGACAATATCATGTCAGTTGTGAATGGGTGGATCCCCTGATCGGTCTATGTGGTAGTGTGGTATATTTGAGATAAATTACCATATGTTAGAATTTATGGCTTTGGAATTATATTATTATTGCTTACAGATTATAGCATATGGTTTCAAGATATTTACTTTGAGGAACTTGTATTTAATTATTAAATCATTCTCGTCATATTACTATTATTATAGTAGATGAAACTGCATTTCCCCCACCCCCATTAAATATGCTACTTACTGGGCTTTAGCTCATCCCACCCTTTAACAGTTTTTCAGATTTATTAGCTATACCTTAGGTATGGAGCTTATATCATTGGTGATGATTAGAGTGCTATGTTAAATTTGGAGACTTTTGCTGTAAATGGTTGGTGACTTAATCTTGCTAAGTTCAATGATGCCTTAATTAATTGTATTGGAGGTTGGTAGCTTGAAGTTTGATAGCCTTAGGCGTGGTAGGCCTAGACTCGATGTTAAGGTCATTATTTTTTATAAGATTGTCACTTTGTGTAATTTAATCAGAGTTTGTAATATATTCATGTATTATGTGGAAGTACATGATTTTTAGTTATTATTCGTAAATATGTTATTGAGCTTTGACTTGTAATGTGGAGATTTATAGTTATATATTTTTATCATGTGGAAATGAAAGGAAAATAAAGATCTCCTATAGTTGGTTGTCCAAAAAGGAAAAATCTACAGGTACCCTTGGGATGTATTTTTCATGCTTTGGACCTTTTTGGGTTCGGGGCGTGACACGCTACCCAGGGGTCATTTCCTCATTAATGCGGCCAGAACATTGGTTGTGCATATTTAATGTGGAGGTGACAGTTCGTCAAGGACTTGCTCCTCCACCATGCTTCCTCAGCTAGCATGTTATACTTGTCCCCTCTCTTAAGATGCCCTGGAAGGCTACTTTAGGTGGCCCGCTACTTCCTAATCCCATAATCTCGGTTTGCCGAGGGCAGGGTCGTCCTCAACAAGGTTCCTGGACAATTTGGGGCTTTCGCACTTCATCCTCAGGCGTTTCCTCCTCCTCGGCATGGGCCTTGGGCCTGATGTGAATTGGGCCGGGGATACCAAATTCTCTGGCCCCACAAATTAGTATATGTTTGTACAAAAATTCTTGTTTATTTTAGTATAATATTTTTTTACCATTTTTCCTATTTTATATACCATTATTATATAACATAGTCTAGCCTAGTTCATTGGGGTTAGCTCAGTATACTGTACTTATAGTATACTCATATTATTTGTACATCACACATACTTAGCCTATATAAGGCTCTATATCGTACAGTGCTATACACACAAAATATACATCAATATAAAGATTATTCAGTCTTTCTCTTTTTCACTTTATATTTTTAACATGGTATCAAAGTCATTGCTCTGACTTTTTAGTACTTGTGGTCATCTTCGGCGTTCTTCTGCTGCCCTCGCTTTCATCCAGTAACCACTTTCAGAAGTAAGTTACCATCATCAAGTCATAGCCACTACAACCCTCGGATCCAGTCTATTCTCTCATCAAATCGTTAAACCACAACCATGAATTGATAGATCAGACTATCCCGAGCAAAACCCAGCCAGAAAAATCCCGAGTAGTGTCCTCATACACCTACACATGCCAACCAAAGTTCTCTACAAGTTAAACATGCGTTTGTGGATGAAAGGGGTTGTTCTGTTTTTAGGAGTCGCCACCTAGTTTTTGCAATGGCCTAGGAACCATATATATAGCGTCCTTTCGAGGAAAGACCATTTGATCTTACTACCAGAGATATGGGTTCAAAGTTAAGGTACAATCTTGGGAAGGTGTTAGGCACCCAAAATTGCCCAACCCTAAGATTAGTTTCCTATCATTGTGTTTTATGTCTTAAACCTATTAAAGGCACACTCAATACTTGTATCTAACTCACACACACAATAACATACATCTAACAATCAACATGGCATCAACACATCCCTAACCATACATTTAACATGCTTACAAACAAAACCTACCATACATTTAATCATACAACTCAAACAACCTATCATTCATCTAGCATACTTCATCACATCATCCTAGCATTCATCTAACATACATGCCAACCAACCTAGCATTCATCTAGCATGGCACAACACAACATAGATCCTAGCATGTTGCTATCATCATGTCCTAAACAAGGCAACAACAAGGCAGCAAAAGGGCATAGTAATCCAACATAGGTTATAACATACATTCCAAATCTCTTAAGCATGGAATCAGGCATCAAACAACATAAATATGCATGTTCATACCAATGCATGACTTACCTTTACTTACCTTGCAGCAACTCAGCACCTATAGCATTATGCATGAGTATATGAATGAATGATAATGACATTGAAACAATAAAACACTAAATAAACCCTAATTCTAACATGTGATGGCACACAAGAAAACAAACATGTGAAACAGAAGTTTTGAAAGCATGAAAACATGGAAAAAGAAGCTAAACAAAGCAAACATGTGAAGGCAGAATCAAAACAAATAAATAAAATTAGGGTTTCTGGGCAAGTTCATGTGCACGCATGAACTTTCCTATGTGTGTATAATCAAGCCTGCGTCTGCAGGCAGGAATATGCGTGTGCAGGTTCCTGCCTAAAACCCCTAAAACATTGTAGATATTTAAAGCACTAAATCTAACATTCTAATATGCATTTTAAACATACAAAAACGTAAACCTAGACTAGATAAACATGTTAAAGCCTATTATAACAAGAAAACAATGCAAACAGAAAGATTAAAAGCATAAAAAGAAAAGAGAAGGAAAAAAGCAAAGTTTAGACTAATACCTTAAAGAAAAGCTCTTCAAGATTGATTTTTGACCGTTCCCCTCAGTCAAATCTATTCACAATTCAATAAAACATTGATTAGTAATCTTAAACTCAAAGATCAAGACTAGAAAAGACCTTAATCAAAAGAAAATTGACTTGAGGATGTTTTGTGAAAACTCCCTCTTTGATTCACTATTTCTAGTGAATCTTAGTGGTTTCTCGTGGGATTTCTATGTGTTTTGAAAATATACCATGTAAGGCTACTTAGAGTGTGAAAAAAGGGGTTTGGAATGACTTCCAGACGATGTGGGATTTGTTCCAAATCTCAACATTAATGCAGAAAACTTGCCTTGTATAGTTTCTAGAATTCGTTATGCATGTGCAAGATTGGGCCTGCGTGCGCAAGCCAATTCTTGTGTGAGCACAGCAAGGGTTTCCTTGGCTTTAGTTTTCCAAAAATAGATTTATTTTCTCATTAAAAGCTATATTTTTCATTTTAACATTTCTCAAGTCAATTTATCATCTGATTAAGCCCTAAACTAACCTTGGGTCTTAGAATTTAACATCATTGGGGAATGGGGGCCTACGTCGTAAGGGGTACAAAATATGATGTTTACAGCGCCTCCACGCTCCACTAAAACCCCCCACGTACTAACATGCTCTAGATCTACGCCGTCATGTGCTCCATGCTTAGCCACGCGCCAGATCCAGTTTGTGTAAAGCCACGTCAGCCCTAGGATGACATCATCTTGCCATGTCAATAGTCTTCGTTAGCGTCTTGCACCAGCACATGTCATCTTGTTGACCAGGCACCATTTAACCGTTGACTTTTTACCAAAAGTAAAAAATTTTCAACAAGGCCTATCTTACTTAGTTTTCATTTAGATTCCGATTTTGGGCTCCATTTCTTTGTTTGAGGTCTCTAAATCCATCTTTTTGGTCATTTTCTTCATTATAGCTCAACAAAACGAACGAGACATTGTATGTCCCATCACTATTATCTTGGATGGTCCTACTAGCTATTATGCACAATCTCAAAACATCATTGTTTTTCTCAAGGGTCACAAACTATGGAGGAATGTAACTGGTTTGATTCCTAAGCCAATACCAATACCTAAGTCCAAAGCCACAACTGAAGTCGATGCCTCCAAGACTACTATTGTAACAGTTAATGATTATGAAGCTGTTGGGATTAGTGCCCTTAAATCTTATTGTATGATGCTATGTACATTATTATATATGACATTATGTATAACTTAATGTTGTGATTAATAAAGTTGTTTTACTATTATCTAAAATAATGGTAACATGAATATTCGGACATTATCATATAGTCTATGAGATGCATAATATGTGATTTATGTGAAAAGTCATAGATAACATAAATCACAAGTTCTTTGTAAATTTAGAATTTTAGTTCGTAATCGGTGATGAAATTGGGCATTTTATTTGCGAAAATTATAACATATCAACTAAGATGATTTGTTTTGATCATGGAAGTGGAGACTTCTAGTTGATGTGTTGATATGTTTTAAGAGTTAAGACATATTGAACTAGACCGCTGTAAGATTTATTATTCTTCTAATGACTGTCAAATGAATAATAAATCTCACGACTGATATTTACATGAACTCTTAAGCCTAAGAGAATAATGGACTTGATCATGGAGTGTAAGTTGCTTTGATATATCAGGAGTGAGATCTAAAGTAACGGTCAAAACCTCAGTATGTTGGGCAGCCACATTTAGTGTTGATGGAACATATATTCTCAAGATTGAATTCATAATCTCTTAACGGAAATATAAAATATTCTTTTGAGATAAGTTTAATGGGTTCGGTTATTCACAGAATTAGGCCTAACCACTTTAGTAAGGAATTATTAAAGTATATATTTATGAAATTAGATTTCATAAACATATGATGAATAACTTAAAGGGTTAAATTAGGTACTCAAGGATTAAGATGTAGTAATCTACAAAGTAGCAGTCTACATTTATGACTTTGTATTACTAAGAATATTTTATGAAGGGGTTGCATGTACAATAAAGTCTTGGGATATAATTTATTAATAAGGCCTAGAGTGCAATTATATTTATGTAGTGGTATTAAATATAATTAATGGTAACTTTAGACTTGTCAAGAGTTAATAGAAAAACTCAAAGTCCATTGGAGTTAGAGTCTTATAAGGAGAGAAATTGGAAATGCTCAAAAGGCTAGCCCAATTAGATAATCAATTATAAGGAGAGAAACATACATAATTTTTGTAAGAACATGAATGGTTTGTGTGGGGTCCGAGGGCCTGGTGACCTCGGCCCACTTTACACCTGGCCCAGGGCCCATGCCGAGGAAGAAGGTTCGTCCGAGGACGATGCGTGGGAGCCTAAACCTTAGAAATCCTGCCGAGGATAACCCTGTCCTCGGCGGACCGAGATAAGCTTCAGATGGGGAAGCGGGCCCAGGGCAGGTTGTCACCTCCGCACTTAATGCGCTCACCTAACCCCCTGGCCGCACTAATGGAGATGTGACTCTTGGATAGGGTAACCTTGATTATTGTGAACTACTTGAGTACTAATAGTGCTGCTGATGGGACGGACAGTCAAAGGGAAAGCGCATGGATGATCAACAGATAGAAGAGAGAGATGGAAGGAAGAGGACTATATAAGAGGGACCAACAAAACAGCAAAGGGGGGGGAACGAAGGTCAAGCTCCTAGGATAAATGCCGAGGAGCAACTCTAAAAGGGAATTTGGGTGCACGGCCTTTAATGGTGATGAGTCCATGGTTGGGTTCCGTTTGCCTGCAAGGGCCAATTTCTTCAACCCACTCTCTAGAAATGTATTGTTCGGGGCCTACAGGATTGCTTCCCCTCAAATTTTAGAGGGCCCTTTCAAATTGAACCCCTACAATTGGCGCCGTCTATGGGAAGAATTTGTGTACCAGCAGGCGCAACTGACAATCGTCCCTAGGTAGTCAGTTGATGGAAAGTTCACAAGAACGCGTTTAAAAAAAAAAAAAAACAACAACACCATTGCAGAAAAGTAGAAGATTCAAAGGAAAAGAGAAGAAAAATAGCAGACTTTTATTAGATGAAAAAGAACTACAACATACAAATAAAGGCTCAGACAGGCTTGTTTTAAAGCCAACTCTACAAACAAAGGCCCAAACGGGCTTGTTTTAAAGCTAACTAAAGGGAAGGAGGCTGAGGCAGGCCTGTTTCAAGGCTACCCACAACGCCCAAGCCGGTGCGGCGGCGCTGGCGTGAAAAGAGGAGCAGATGCAAAGGCGCCGGGCGGCCCTTCCCCATGATGTTCCCTTGATTCTCTTTCAGCCCTACGGTGGCTGGCCGTTGGAGACGGCAACACTCGGGCACCAGACATGACGTATTCTTGCACGCTTCCATCGGCGTGGGGGCACCCCGGGAAGGAGTGTTATGTACTTCAAGGACCTCCCTCTTGGCCGCTGTGCATGGCACCATGAGGATGACGCACAAATTCGGCCGTACCGGAGATCTGACGCGAGCTATAGCTACGGCGGCTCTCCGTCGAGGAAGAAGGATTTTGGGCCTATGCACCCTCACTCCCGTCCAAGGCCGTACAATTTCTCCAAACTCTTATCGCAATTTTGGCAGGGTCATTGACGGGGCTCTGAAAGTTGAGAGGCCATGTTTCCTGGTATACTAGAGGGTTCGTGAAGCGTAGAAGGTCATTTCCCCTATATAGCCATAAATAGAGGGTGAAGATTGATAGGAATTGATCTACGCAGAATTCGAAAAGTGGTTTATCAGCGGCATTAATCCTGACCAAATTCCAAGGCGCCTATCAACCGTTTGATCTGCATCAATCTAAGAGAATGTTAATGAGAGCGCGCCTCGTGTGTTGAAACGTCAAGCGCGGAACCCGAGTAGTCAAGAGGTGCCTCGAAACTGATGAGGGCAGAAACTTGAACTGAAAGTGGCGTTACTGCCACGTGTAAGGTTAGAGTCCCAAACCAGCCTCGCCCGGGGCACTGCAGGGTCAATGGTCCGGTCCACACGATGCCCCACTTCCGACGAGGCAGGGCCAAGGCCATCATCACGCCAAAACTAGTATGGCCAACGCTAAGGATAATCTCCTTTACCCCATACCTGGGTACTAGACAGAACCAAGGTATTGCATGGTCCTTGGACTCAAACCTATGGGGAAACTAGCTACTTACAAAAGAACAGAAGCGTTAGACAGAACCAAGGTCTTGCATGGTCCTCGGACTCAAACCTATGGGGAAACTAACCACTTAAATATACCTGGGTACTAGACAGAACCAAGGTATTACATGGTCCTCGGACTCAAACCTATGGGGAAACTAGCCACTTACAGAAGAACAGAAGCGTTAGACAGAACCAAGGTCTTGCATGGTCCTCGGACTCAAACCTATGGGAAAACTAACTACTTAAATATACCTGGGTACTAGACAGAACCAAGGTATTGCATGGTTCTCGGACTCAAACCTATGGGGAAACTAGCTAAACCTATGGGGAAACTAGCTACTTACAGAAGAACAGAAGCGTTATACAGAACCAAGGTCTTGCATGGTCCTCGGACTCAAACTTATGGGGAAACTAACCACTTAAATATACCTGGGAACTAGACAGAACCAAGGTATTGCATGGTCCTCGGACTCAAACCTATGGAGAAACTAGCTACTTACAGAAGAACAGAAGCGTTAGACAGAACCAAGGTCTTGCATGGTCCTCGAACTCAAACCTATGGGGAAACTAACCACTTAAATATACCTGGGTACTAGACAGAACCAAGGTATTGCATGGTCCTCGGACTCAAACCTATGGGGAAACTAGCTACTTACAGAAGAACAGAAGCGTTAGAAAGAACCAAGGTCTTGCATGGTCCTCGGACTCAAACCTATGGGGAAACTAACCACTTAAATATACTTGGGTACTAGACAGAACCAAGGTATTGCATGGTCCTCGGACTCAAACCTGTAGGGAAACTAGCTACTTACAGAAGAACAGAAGCGTTAGACAGAACCAAGGTCTTGCATGGTCCTTGGACTCAAACCTATGGGGAAACTAACCACTTAAATATACCTGGGTACTAGACAGAACCAAGGTATTGCATGGTCCTCGGACTCAAACCTATAGGGAAACTAGCTACTTACAGAAGAACATAAGCGTTAGACAGAACCAAGGTATTGCATGGTCCTCGGACTCAAACCTATGGGGAAACTAGCTACTTACAAAAGAACAGAAGCGTTAGACAGAACCAAGGTCTTGCATGGTCCTCGGACTCAAACTTATGGGGAAACTAACCACTTGAATATACCTGGGTACTAGACAGAACCAAGGTATTGCATGGTCCTCGGACACAAACCTATGGGGAAACTAGTTACTTACAGAAGAACAAAAGTGTTAGACAGAACCAAGGTCATGCATGGTCCTCGGACTCAAACCTCTGGGGAAACTAACCACTTGAATATACCTAGGTACTAGACAGAACCAAGGTATTGCATGGTCCTCAGACTCAAACCTATGGGGAAACTAGCTACTTACAGAAGAACAGAAGCGTTAGACAGAACCAAGATCTTGCATGGTCCTTGAACTCAAACTTATGGGGAAACTAACCACTTAAATATACCTGGGTACTAGACAGAACCAAGGTATTGCATGGTCCTCGGACTCAAACCTATGGGGAAACTAACCACTTAAATATATCTGGGTATTAGATAGAACAAAGGTATTGCATGGTCCTCGGACTTAAACCTATGGGGAAACTAGCTACTTACAGAAGAACAGAAGCGTTAGATAGAACCAAGGTATTGCATGGTCCTTGGACTCAAACCTATGGGGAAACTAGCTACTTACAGAAGAACAGAAGCGTTAGACAGAACCAAGGTCTTGCACGGTCCTCGGACTCAAACCTATGCGGAAACTAACCACTTAAATATACCTGGGTATTAGACAGAACCAAGGTATTGCATGGTCCTCGGACCCAAACCTATGGGGAAACTAGCTACTTACGGAAGAACAGAAGCGTTAGATAGAACCAAGGTCTTGCATGGTCCTCGGACTCAAACTTATGGGGAAACTAACCACTTAAATATACGTGGGTACTAGACAGAACCAAGGTATTGCATGGTCCTCGGACTTAAACCTATGGGGAAACTAACCACTTAAATATACCTAGGTACTAGACA
Organism: Quercus ilex subsp. ballota; assembly: GCA_032727855.1. Lineage (NCBI taxonomy): Eukaryota > Viridiplantae > Streptophyta > Magnoliopsida > Fagales > Fagaceae > Quercus > Quercus ilex. The sequence goes on from CM064909.1 coordinate 77,477,001, forward strand.
GAACCAAGGTATTGCATGGTCCTCGGACTCAAACCTATGGGGGAAACTAACCACTTAAATATACCTAGGTACTAGACAGAACCAAGGTATTGCATGGTCCTCGGACTCAAACCTATGGGGAAACTAACCACTTAAATATACCTGGGTATTAGACAGAACCAAGGTATTGCATGGTCCTCGGACCCAAACCTATGGGGAAACTAGCTACTTACGGAAGAACAGAAGCGTTAGATAGAACCAAGGTCTTGCATGGTCCTCGGACTCAAACTTATGGGGAAACTAACCACTTAAATATACGTGGGTACTAGACAGAACCAAGGTATTGCATGGTCCTCGGTCTTAAACCTATGGGGAAACTAGCTACTTACAGAAGAACAGAAGCGTTAGACAGAATTAGGGTCTTTCATGGTTCTCGGACTCAAACCTATGGGAAAACTAACCACTTAAATATACCTGGGTACTAGATAGAACCAAGATATTACGTGGTCCTCGAACTCAAACTTATGGAAAATCGGATATTTGCAGAAGAATAGAAGCGTTAGACAGAACCAGGGTCTTGCATGGTCCTCGGACTCAAACCTATGGGGAAACTAACCACTTAAATATAACTGGGTACTAGATAGAACCAAGGTATTACGTGGTCCTCGGACTCAAACTTATGGAAAATCGGATATTTGCGGAAGAATAAAAGTGTTAGACGGGACCGAGTTGTGGTACAGTCCTCGGATGCAAATTAAAAAGATAGCTGATTATCTCGTGAGATCAAGTCCAGAACAGGATCAAGGTAGTGAGCAAAACACTAAAGTATAACAAGTAAAATGAAGCATCAACTAATGAGCTAGAGGCAAACCACTGAATATATCTTTCAAATAGAAGGCATGTGGTTTCGCTACAACGTCGCCAAGGCGAAAAGCAAAATGAAGTGAAAAAGAAAACAAATAAGAATGCCCCATGCTGTCACAACGGGGTGGTCCAACGAGGGGGCTTATCCCCCTCATCTCGCTGGAAGGCTTGTCTTGAGGAGCTTGTTGAAAGACTTTGATTAACTATAAGGGACCTTTCCAGGGCATCGGCTACCCGAGCTCCCTCACCTCCTCGGAAGTCCCGTATAGTAGCGTTATCCCTCGAAGGTTCTCCATGAAGCCGCCAAAATTTAATGCAAACGCACACTGAGTCTCGAAGCACCAAAAACTTACATGTGGTAGATAAAAAGACTCCAACGCTGACTGGGCCGAAGTTTGGCGAATCATGTGGAGGGCCCGGGAACATCAAAATCCTCCTCCCCGTCTGAAGACACGGACAACAGGATTTTGAGGGGCTATTGTGGGGTTCGAGGGCCTGGTGACCTTGGCCCACTTTACACCCGGCCCAAGGCCCATGCCGAGGAAGAAGGTTCGTCCGAGGACGATGCGTGGGAGCCTAAACCTTAGAAATCCCGCCGAGGATAACCCTGTCCTCGGCGGACCGAGATAAGCTTCAGATGGGGAAGCGGGCCCAGGGCAGGTTGTCACCTCCGCACTTAATGCGCTCACCTAGCCCCCTGGCCGCACTAATGGAGATGTGACTCTTGGACAGGGCAACCTTGATTATTGTGAACTACTTGAGTACTGATAGTGCTGCTGATGGGACGGACAGTCAGAGGAAAAGCGCATGGATGATCAACAGATGGAAGAGAGAGATGGGAGGAAGAGGACTATATAAGAGGGACCAACAGAACAACAAGAGGGGGGGAACGAAGGTCAAGCTCCTCGGATAAATGCCGAGGAGCAACTCTAAAAGGGAATTTGGGTGCACGACCTTCAATGGTGATGAGTCCATGGTTGGGTTCCGTTTGCCTGCAAGGGCCAATTCTTCAACCCACTCTCTAGAAATGTATTGTTCGGGGCCTACAGGATTGCTTCCCCTCTAATTTTAGAGGGCCCTTTCAAATTGAGCCCCTACAGTTTTATCCTCTACTTTTAAGGAGATTTAAAAAATTGAGTAATGTTAAAAATAATACAAATTTAAAGTCATACGTCTTACAAAATAAATGTGTCAATTAATTCGAATAGAAAAATGGTTGAGAATAAATTTTACTACTACAGAACATTTACATATCAACATTTACAAATTGATTCTATCAAAAACATTTACAAATTGATATAACAATGAGTATGATTGGTGAACTTCAATGGTTCTAATCTGGGCGACATCATTTTTTTATCCATCATTAACAACATCCCACCTAAGATTTATTGTGAAAATGTTATACACGTAACATTACTCTTTATTTATTTAGTTATTACTCCATGTAATAAAGTTTGTAAGCTCAATGTAATTAAATTTTAGTACTCCTAACACTACTCTAAAGAATTATAAAATTAAAAAAAACAAAACAAAAAACAAAAAAAAAACACTACTCTAAAGAAAATAATATCAAAGCATTAGGCATGTAAAAGAGATTATTCAATTACCAGAGGAATTGTCCTCCCATCTAGTGTAAAGCATTTTGTTAGGCATTTATGAGAAATTATTAAGTCTTGTCGGAGGAATGGTCCTCCCATCCTATGTTGCGTGTAATATAACTCATCAGACTTCACTTAAAATTTAGCATATGATTGTGTGTGTATATATACTAGTCATAGATATAGTTTAATATATATATATATATATATGTATATATATATAGACACACTAGTTAGCAACCTATGTAATGTATATGAAGATTCAATAAAATATCATTTAATCTTTAAAAAAATGGGTAATTGCAATAAACCCACCTATGCTATGGTCTGAAATCACTTTGCCTACTTGTGGTTTAAAAAATGTCAGTTTACCGAAGATATGCTCCATTTGTCTCTTTCCTCTAAAAAGAGAAAAAAAGAAAAAAAAATCAAAAGTTCTATTGGTAAAAACATTTATGCAAATCTTAAAACTTGGACCAAAAAACTTAAATGGAACACAAGAACACAAGAACACAAGATTCAAATTGGCATATATTTCAAACCCCAAATTTCAAATCCATACATATATTTCAAGGACTTTTCAAACCCAAGTATTTATATTTTGAGGACTATTTTTGGTTGCACATAAATATTTCATATAAAAAATTTTTCGAACCCAGAACATAAGAACACAACATTTGTTAATATATTACAAAATTTTCAGTTAGACACATCAAAAACCCATTTTGAAATTGACCTAAATCCCTTCGCATAAGGCCAAACAACCATATATATAGACATGGCAAAACGGGTCAGAATTTTTTGACCCGACCCGACCCGACCCGAAAAATACCCGACCCGAACCCGATTTTTTTGACCCGAAGCAAAAACGGGTTGACCCGTGACCCGACCCGTGTTTTTTGCGGGTCAACCCGACCCGACCCGCGACCCGACCCGAACCCGAACCATTTTTTTAAAATTTTTTTTTTTGGGGTAAAAAAATAGTAAAACTAAGACAATATTGGTTTAATTGTTTATTGTGAACTTTAAGAAAACAATTGATACATTTACATAACTATATGCAAATTAATTGAAAGATAAATAGTTGAACATTCTGTAATGAGTAAATATTTTTAGATATCAAATAGCAAAGTACATGCCAAGATAATCTGATTACAGTAGAGTTAAAAATTAGATTTAAAATTGTAAACATGTGAGAAATATTCACAAGTGTGAAAATAGTGAAGCGAAAGTATCAAATTAGCATAAATTATGAATACTTAGACCTATTTTTTAATAATTTATGTCCAAAATAAATGGCTTTTCAAAATAAATTATGATATTTCCTAGAGTGTGTGTTGCTTAACAATAATATGATATTCATAAAAGAGACCATGTATAAATAAGTAAGCAATCAAATTTTAAAGTATATCTCAAATTGAAATAGAGTGTCAACCACAACTGATAATAGATTATAAAATTAATTTTCAAGATTGTAAATTTCTTATATATTTTTATTCTTTATCAAATGAGTTATCCAATAAGTCATTTGTAATTTTGTTTTATATTTGAAATGTTGATATTGTTTAGAAATAAAACTTGTGTATTTGTTTTACTTATCTTCGTGTTATTTTGTTTTAGATAGTAATGTTAGGATTTGTATAATTTTAAAATTGTTGAATAAGTATTAATAAGTTTAGCTGAGTTCATTCTTGATATAAGTGGTGAATTCAAAATAATGCACTTTATATCAAGTAATTTGTTGCATAACTTTCCAAATGACAGATACATGTTGTTTTCATTATAAAAAAAAAAAAAAAAAAAAAAATTCATGTGAAAAATACGGGTCAACCCGACCCGACCCGACCCGACCCGCAACCCGATTGACCCGAACCCGATTTTGACCCGCTTAAAATGACCCGTTTTTGACCCGTTTGACCCGTAACCCGATTGACCCGACCCGAACCCGACCCGACCCGCCCGTTTTGCCATGTCTACATATATATACCCAAAAACCCTATCATTTTTCAAACCCAAACTATAATCAATAAGTTTTTGAACCTAATCACATATCTAACAGAAAATGGAAACAAACCAAAGAGAGGTACTTTTAATCATAGGTGAAATAAATCAGACAAGGGAGAACTCAAAAGTGGAAAGGGGGAAATTTTAACAAGCATGAACCCAGGACAAACAAGTGTAGGTCTTGGGTATGAATTGATCGAAGACAAAGAACAAAGAGTTAGGAAGAGAGAGAGAGAGAACTCATCGCAAAACCAATCAAGCAAACCAAGCGAAATACCCAAACAATCCCAGAAGACCCACCATAAACATCTCTGAAAGACCACAATAAAATCAAAGTAAACCATCCACTGATCACACATCACATAGCTCAAAGAAATAAATTCTAAAAACTCAATCAAACTATATGCATTTAAGCTAGAAGCTAGATAGTCAGACAACATTTCTAACCACATTTCCCTTGCTCAGTGTTTCTTTACTTCTCAGCTTTGGATCTCAGCTCGTACCATGTCTCGTCGGCCCAACTTTTAACGCGGTCATCGCGGTGGCACAAATAGTGGAAGGGTAAGATGGAAGTTCTTGATGAGAATGAGTGGTGGGGTAAGTGTGCGTTTGGGATGAGCTGAATTTTTCAGCTTATCTCCACTTTCAGTTTATTTTTGCTACTATTCATTGATTCTACTACACTATTTAGCTAACTTTTACCTTTATCTATAATACTTTCAGCAAAAAGTTTTCAATTTCTACTAAATAATCTGTTCAAGATAGAGCAGATGAAAGGAGGAGCGGAACAAGAGATAATAATGATGTGAAATTTCAATCGTGTAGACCAGCAAACCATATATAATATGACTTACAACTTGATCTTTACTTGTAACTAGGATGTAACTCGTGCTTCCACACAGGAACAGTTAATTGTAGTGATATTATTGGTCAAATTTTTTTTTTTTGTTGGTCTTTTTGGGTTTATCACAAGGAGGATAGAATTAGATAAAACAATAAAAAAATATATTGCATTTTATTATTTAAGTAATGCTATTGGACTTTTTTTTTTTTTTGGTTTATCATACGGAGGATAGCATTAGATAAAACAATGAATAAAAAAAGAGAATATTACATTTTATTAAGTGATGCTACAATGAAAAAAGAAAAAGAGAATATTGCATCTTATTATTTAAAATATATAAAAGGGCATTAATATATATTTTTTGTTTGTCAAACTTAAAAAAAACCTATTCATCAACTTAAACATTTCAAGGTTGATCGAGCATCTCTTGCACGTAACCACAAATTTTTCATAACCATAAGGATAAGGTTTATCACGGTTCCAGTGTCTCATTCCAGCTTTTTGGCAACCTTGAAAGTTTGGACTTTGATACATGGTGGTTCTCGTAGCAAGTAGTCGAAGTATTCTTCGGCATTTTAGAAGCCTATGCTTTCCATGCTAATTTGCCACCAACAACAATTGTTTTGAAGGGGAACCCAATTTGGATTTCTTTGAAATTATTTTTAGTATTGCCACTAATCAGCTAATATTAGTCAGTTACTTTCAAACTAACTAAATTCATACATTTGTTAAAGAATTAAACTTAGTATGTAAACATCATAAACTCAAAAATCAATGTGTATATAAATAATCTCAAGGAAAATACTCATGAACTAAAGTATCTCTTAATTAGGACACACACACAATTCAAAGAACTCAAAATTCTATGTATACACTTCTCTGATTATGGGATTAAACCTAGGGCACGAATGAAAAGAAAAAAAAATACACACACACACACACACACACACACACACACACTCTTGTTCAAAAAATGACCAATCTAGCATCAAAACATGGTTTAGAAAAAATGATAATTGAAATCTTATAAGTTATAACTAATGCAGATTTGGTTCAAGGTTTTTCTGAAGGGTGTGTGTTTGAGAGAATATAGTTATTGATGCTCAAGAAGCTTACATGATATTAGCGATTACATTATCCTTTTTAGCTTAAATATGAATATCAAGATCAACATACTCTTGTAAAAGCTCAAGCTCATCAACATTGAGAAACAACAGCTTGTCTAAAGTCATCACTTGCTTTGCTGTGACATAATAAACCACATTTTGGAATAATCAAAATCATCTAACACAAAAGAAACTTTAACATTCTAGATTATTGATTTCTTTTTCCCTTAATTTATGACAAAGTTCAATGCTAGGGAATAACCATACGCACCAGCCCCTTTTAAACCCAAGCAGTTTTTACATAATAACAATCATACTTCTCTATACAAATTATATCACACCTGAAAACCAAAGAAAAAAAAAATCAATTTTTGGAGTTGAAAATAAACTTCCAACCTAGACTTCAGGTCTATTTGGGATCTGCTTATTTTGTTAAAACTGAAAACTTTTTGCTGAAAATACTATAAATAAAGGTAAAAGTTAGCTGAAATAGTACAGTAGGACCAATGAGTATTGCCAAAAAGTGCAGTGGGGCTCATGAATAGTAGCAAAAATAAGAACACTCCATGTGGCCACCAATGTTCATTATGTGTAAGTCACCATGAGAGACGTTTGCAATTTTTTAATAATGCCTAGCCCTTTGCTCTATCAAGTATTAATTGCACTATTTGGACTCAAACCACAATTTAGCCAAGTATCAAAATTATCTAGAAAAATACACCTAGGCAAATATCATTCATCCATCAATCCTAGAAAAAACTGACAGATCTACACATGCCTGATAAGCTCCAAAAGAAATAGCTCTTTGACCTTTGTTTCTACACAAATAAATAACCCAATTTCTATTATATGAAAAAATAAATTCTATTTTGCAATCAACGATATAATAACCTTGGACTATCCTACGTAAAAATTAGACAAAGACAACTATAAAATAAGCAGCATGAGAGAGAGATATAGAGATAGAGAAAGAATGAAAGAAAAATAATTGGGTAGGGAACAGCTGTTTAAGGAGTCTATAGATAGTTGTTACGTTGGTTTGGGATTTGTACATAGAAGTGTAGGAGTAATAGGACTCAAAAACTAATGTATAATGGTGGCTTAAGCATTGCATTTGAGCAAAGAAGTGCAACATTTGTTTTTTTAAAGTCTAAACTCTAAAGATACGAAAGACACATCTTTTCACGCTTTATTCTGTGTTTTTTGAAATCACATGTATATAAGACATTTGAAATTTAAAACCATATTATAGTAAAACTGGTATTGTACACTTAGTAACTTGGAAATTTTAGCAAGGGGGAGATTCTTTCTAAACTTAAAATTTAAAAGTTTGTGGGACTGTAGATATAGAGCTCTAGTATGGATTTAGGAACTGATTTATGTGGAAAAACAAATCATGCCATAGTAACACATATTTATGAAATATGAATTCTTTCAAACAACTTGTTAGAAGCCAATAACAAATATGGAAAAGACTTCCAGTTTGAATTCATTCAAACTTAGCTTGATTTGCCCCCATCTAAAACAAACTTTGTAACAAAGAATGCCTAAAATAACTAAAATGAGTAGCACCATAGACAACATAGGCTATATATTGATAACTATCTTAGGCATTGCAAAGCTAATCAGTGCTTTTAATTTCAAAAACTTAGCAGTCTCAATTTTCATAAGGGGTGAAAAAAAACTAATCAATCTAATGCCGGCAATAGGTAGTTTGGTTAGTTGTTTATTTTTATCATTTTAAATTATTGTTGCATTAGTTCTTGCTTGAATTAGATTGATTAGCTTTTTTTTAAAGAAAAAAAATCTGGCTAAAAATGCAAATAAGAGTCAATTCAAACACAAATACACCAAATGGACAAAGATTAATACAACTTATGAGATAAATAGAAGGGAAATCAAGCTGTCCTAACCTATAAGTTTGTTCTAGCAACTCTTCTTGAAGATTAGATCCAGCAATTCAACAATTTTTTTTTTTTGGAGAACAATTCAAAAAAATTTAGATCCACAGATTACTGTGTAAACCAAACAATCATACTAAGTAAATAATCCCTTAATATGTAGTAACACAATGTTTAACAAAATCTTCACTCTAAACTTCAGATTTGGCTATTAAAATCAGTCTGTAAAGAAAAAAAAGGCTAAAACATGCCATTCAGAGCCAATATAAACACAAATACACTAAATGGACAAAATCTAATACAAAGTATGAAATAAATAGAAGGGAAATTAGACTATCTTAACCTATCAATTTGTTCCAACAACTCTTCTTGGAGATTACCCAAGTGTTGTAATTGGCAAAGAACTCAACAAATCAAAATTAAGCTTTCAGATTTGACTATTAAAATCATGGGTGATACTCCTAATGTCATCAAAACAAAAGGCAAAGATGATAAATTAGGTTTACAAATTAGGTATAATAGATTATATTATATGAAATAAAATTCTTGGTAAATTAACTTAAGTAACTAAATAGAATAGACTGAAAATAACATAAGAGAAGATAGATTTGTTTAATACAGTATAGAATTTGTCGTCATTTAAAAAGAAAAGACATTTTGGTTTTGAACTCTAGTAGAATAACCTACTAATAATTTAATGAAATTGATTCATGAAAGACATTTTGGTTTTACTACAAAAGAGACCAAAATATTAATTATAAAGCAATAACATTTGATCCATGTTTGCTAAGGTCTTAAAGGATATTACTTATAAAGCAATAACATTTGATCTATGTTTGCTAAAGTCTTAAAGGTCTTTATAGACACTCTATGCTAAAGGAATGAAAGAATTACCTTCTCTAAAGTGCATTTGAAGCACTCAGAAGATTCATTATCTTGTGAACCATCAAAAGACTTTTCAATAGTAACATCAACTAAATTAGAGCATTTGATGTCAACTACAGAGTCAACACTATTTTCAGAACCTGTATGAAGTAGCAAAATCAATATTAGCATCCAGCTTCTTCTTCTTTTTCTTTTTTCTTTTGAAAAGTAATATCAACACCCAACTTTGAGGCATAAATGTGAATAAATAAATTTGAAAAAAAGGAAAACATTTTTACATTATAACAATTTCTGTAAATTTACATTAGTCATAGTTTGGAACTTGATTTGGAATACATTAGCTAGAGGATTATAGTGTCTTATGAATAAGGACTATCCTAACCATAAATATATAATCTCATCTAATGGAAGATTTGAAGCATTCTCATGCATTCGGCTGAGATTGGTGAAAGTTTGGTTGCATTTCAATTTTCTTAATACCAATCAAAACATGGTGAGATTGGTCAAAATTTTGCTTGGGGGAACTTGTATTTCAAAATTTGAAAACCAATCCATCTATGAAGATCTTAAGCATTCTCACAAAATAATAACAATAAAGAAAATCTTTTTTTTTTTTTGTCTAAAAAAAAATTACCTAAAGAGTTTGTATGATTCTAAAAGAAACAAATTTCTTCAATAATCAATTAATGCTCCATACTTAATAATATAGTAGTACCTGAATTTTACAAGACCATCAGCATTGCACAGAGGAGGCAGGGACCATTTATTCACTTTTGCAAGACAACGCTCTTTATTTCCCTTCCACCTCATTATTTCCCTTCCACCTCCATGTATTAAGAATTCTAGAATAAAACAAAATATCAGTATTTTTTTCAAACAAATTGTGTATAAAAAATTAAGTTGTTCTATTAGCAGAAGTAAAAAAAAAAGATGTTAGCAATGAAAGATAAAGTAACTTGCTCCTTTTTTTTTAGTAAAGATAAAGTAACTAATTTGAAAATGGCAACAGATGGCTATCTTTGACAATCACAATCCTAATTCTTGGAATGATCCAAAGAACCCCCCCCCCCCCCCCCCCCACAAAAAAAGAAAAGAAATCAAAACCATCTAAATTTTAAACATTTCTTCAAATGTAACCAGATGTAAAAACAGAGAAATATAAGAGAAAAGAGGTGTTACCTTAAACACATGAATAGAGACTATACAAAAATTTTGTTTCCTATCAATTCAAATCATAACTATTAATCTACACTTTCAATAATTCTGTTACAACTTTTGTTTTGCAAAGGTATTCCATTGCTTATTGTTCAAGGGCCTTTTTCGGCTGCCCAGTCACGTGTGGTCCATTGGAGTGATGACCTTACTAGGCCCGGGTTCTATTTGGGGAGTTGCGTCTGGAACTCAACATTGGGCCACGTAGTCCAACGGCAACCAGCGTACTTTTTAGCCTACAAAATCATTAAAGCCAAAATTTAAGAATCACGATAATGGTTGAATAAATATGTAATATGCGTTTGATATGATAGTTTTGATTAGTAGTTGTAATAACAATTGAAATAAAGTAGTATTTATTTAGGTTGCATTTGGTTGAATGTAAAATATTTTCTGAGTGTAAAATATTTTCAGGTGAAAATATTTTCGGGAAAGGAAAATACTTTCAAGTGTTTGGCTGCATTATGAAAATTGTTTTAGAAAATCTTTTCATGTGTTTGGTTGCATTTTGAAAATGCTATTTTTCTACTAGTTTCTCACATTTTCTCAGCCATTTTCTCAGCTTCCAAACAAATTTTATAATAGAAAATTTCAATATATAAACTTAAAAAAACAAAAATAAAAAAAAAAACTATTTGTTAAACTCAAACAATTTGGTCAAACTGAGAGAGGGAGGAAGAGAGAGTGATAAAAAATTGAGGGAAAGGGACAGGTAGATCGAGAAAGAGAGAGATTGGTCATGGGTGGGTCATGGGCAACGATCTCAGCGTGATCTTGGACTGGTGTCTGCATGAGAGAAGAAAAGAAAAGGGAGATGGGTTTGAAGGGATGTGGATCGGGTATTGTAGAGGGTGGGTTTGAGAGAAATGTTTCGTTGGCGAAGTGGGAGCAACGGATCGAAGATGTTGGAGGTGAGATGGGCTTTGCCGGTGTGATTGAGACAACGAGAGTTTGATCTAGAGGGCGGCGGCGGCGGCGCAACCTTGGCGATGAGATCTCGGTGGTGCTGGGGTGCGACGAGATTGGTGCAATCTGGGGCGGTGGTGCGATCTGGTACGATCTAGTTCACTCTCTCTACTTTCTATTCTTGCTTTTCTCTCTCTCTCTCTTTTCGGGTGTTTGAGTCCGAAAATCATTTGAAGGTAAAATACAAGTGTAAATGATTTTTTGGGTCAAATGGCTTATTTTACAGTCAAAGTTTAAGATTTTCTGGAAAACTTTATTTTACATGAGTACCCAAAAACGCCGCTGGGTGTAAAATATTTTTCGGAAATCATTTACACCCAAAACAAACGCAGCCGTAGAGGTAAAGTAATCATGTACTCAATGATGTAATTTAAAGATATGAAAGAAAAGTCTATCTTTGTATGGTTTGTAGCCCCAGCTGTATAGCATCAGTGAGCTGATAATATCCCAGCAGAGTGACCCCAGCGGTAGAAAGGCAGTTTGCCATAATAACTTCAAGATTGAGGGGGGAAAATGGGTGCAACTAGAGGGAGAGAGAGTATGTTTAGCTGTGTGTAGGGGCTGGTTAAGCTTGCCCCTCTTATCATGCACTTAAATGAGTTTTCCCCTTGACAATGCTCTTTTAGTTGTTGTGAAATTATGAATAGTGTTGCCTTCCATGAGAAGGGCTTTTGTATGGACTACTTGTGCCTTCTAAGAAAAGGGCTTTATGTAAGATGGATTTGTGCCTTCCATGAGAAACGCTTTGATATGAGATCTTGGTGCCTTCTAGAAGAAGAGCTTTAGCATTAGAAGTTTATGCCTTCCGTGAGAAGAGCTTTTAGTATGAGTGTTTGATATCTCTTGAGAAGTATGGAGATGGTAAAAGATATAGATATTTTGTGGGATGTAGTATTTGTAATATATATGATATATGGAAGTATGAGAGATATGGAGGTTAAAGATAGTAAAAATGTGAGATTATAACTACTGAAGAAGTTGTAGAGATTGCTTTCCAAGAGGAAAGATTTTGTAAGAGAAGAGTATGGAGATGTGTTTAGGTATTTGAAGATAGGAGCAGTAAGATAGACGTATTTTCTAAATATGGAGAGTGAGATAATGAGTATAAAAGAGTAATGGTGCTGTAGTGTGTTTAGCAAAGTTGCTAGGATTTACTGCTGAGTTTTTCTGTTGGAGGATGTATGAAGGCTTATAAAGGGCATTTATGAGCTAAGGGCTGAAGAGTTTAGTTCCTGATTTGGAAAAAAAAAAAAAAAAAATCAGAAGTTTAGTACTTCATTAAGATCTTAAGAAGATAATTAAAGGGAGAAAGAATAGAGAAGTTTTTTTTTTTCAGAGAGTTCTCCTCCATTGGTGTCCCCTTTAGAGCTGAGTTTAAGGGGGTATTTTTAGCAAAAAATATCAACCAAAATCTGTCCTAAATAGCAATGAATCTTCAGAGAATCCATCTTAAGATTTGGTCGAAAATGGTATGTTTAGTTTTAAGTTATTCTTGCTGTTTTGGGTAAGAGTTGCTGGGGAAAAAGTAGCAGAAAAGGAAAGTATTTTAGCGAGAGAAAGGTAGTTTTTTAGTTGGTTTTGGTTTTAGCCAAATGTGGAAAATCAGTAATGCTCAGGCTGCTCGGTCAGCTGTCACAACTGTTCTGAAAAAGCTGTGCCAGCTATCAGGAACAGCTGTTTGCTTTAGGCAGAAGCAGATGAGGCCAGCTAGGTGATTTCAGATTGCTGGAGAGGACATTCAGCATTTATTTCATGGATTTGGCTGAAAATGGTAAAATCTCTTTCAAGAGTATCTTGCTATTTTGGGTATAGTAGCTGGCTGCTAGGATTTTAGCATTAAATGGCTGATGATATCACTTCCAGCCAGGTGTCAAAGTACTAAATACACTGCTGGAAATGTTTCATTTTTTGGGTGTTTGTGTTTTTAGTCCAAGGTTCCATTACAACACATTTCTAGTAAGTAATAGAAGGATTAATTGAAAGTTAATGAAGTTTTAGAGATTTAGTTAAGGTCTCATTGGGTTGTGACTTAATCTTGGTGAGCAAGAAGAGTAATTAATGTTCTGCTTTGGTAGCTGACAAAGAAATATATGGCCTGATTGTGGCAGACAGTAGCTGGGTATGAGAGATATCATGAATATTTTGTATACATTTGGAGATTAAAGATAGCCAATCAAATTAGGCTATGTGTTTGAGTTGGATTTTAGCTGAAAGTAGTAATATAGTTTATGTAGAATAATATAATGAAGTTTCTAAATTTGTATAGTAACAGCTGGGGATTGAATGAACAGTTATTTGTTCAACATTTAGATGGTTGGGGATATTGAGTATTTGTCACATGATGAATATTAAGTTTTAGGAAAAGAGTAGTGGGGCATTTTATCATCTAAAGTGCTATGTGATAAGATATGCTTACCATATGTTACCCACTACACATGAACTCGTCAGAGTTCAGGGAGTTGGAGAAGACATGCCAAGCAACATGTCTCTTTTATTAACTTTAAACCGCTGGAGTTTTACTGAACATACCTCTTGGCCCTCCAAACCACGACTCCCAAAGTTTCCCCGAAGAGACTTATGAGCTTGGATCATAAGCCGAAGATGAGATGACGTACCTCAGATTTTGTTGTCATTTTGTGTAAATATGGGCTCTTGTTGAAGAAGTCGCTTGCCATGAGTGCATGAGAGGTAATATGGGCCATGAGCTTTAATTCATTGCTTAAGCTCGATCCATATGTTGACGTTGATGATATCATGGATTATGATCCCAATTGATGAAAAGGAAATGTGGGCCATGAATCTGCCTCTTAAAGTAAGGATCTCACGGGCCATATGAGCCCAATTCATGTAGTTGAATGAAATATGAGCTTATTTTGGGTTTTAAATAGATTTATCCAAAAAAAATCAATAATATGTTGATGTGGCATGGGTTGCTAATGAAGTAGTGCCACGTGGGGCGAAAAAAGAGTCCCCAACACTTATTCAAGAAATTGTCATAATCAATCTCATTAATTATCCTCTAAACAATGTCATATTGTAAAAAACATAGACAACCCAATCATTACTAAATTGCAGAAAAACAATTGAAAACCAAAAGAACTAGACAACCACCAAACTTTACAATCGCAAAGGGCACTAACGAGTGTTGTTTGGTTCCCCATAAACTGCATGAAATTTAAAAAAAAAAATAGTTAAAGTTTGAAACTTTTGTTTTTTTATATTATTTGAGACCCATTAAAACTAAAACTGAGCCAAATAAAATCACTTTACCAAGTACAGTTGAATCTTTCAAGCTAATTTCTTTTGATACCAAACCAGCTAAAAAACATAAAACCCAAAACAACCAATTTCTAGGATTCTACTTTCTTAGCAAACAAATGAATCAACAAAAAAGAAAGGAAAAATAAAAACAAAGTACCAAATAGAGTAATAGAAAAACAGTTCGGCTTGATTTCTTTTGATACCAAACAGAGTACTCACAAAAAGAAAGGATTCTACTTTCTTAGCAAACAAATGAATCAATAAAGCAAAACCCAGATAAAGAATTACATTAAAATAAACAAACAAAAAAAAGGAAAAACAATTGACCTTTAGAGAGAAAGAGAGAGAACCAACTTGCAATTGCTATGAGCTAAAATAATGGTGACCTAAGAAATAGAGTACTCACAAATAGAAACAGTTCGGCTAGTTTTTTTTTTTTTTTTTCTTGGCGGCAACCTGTGAAGGTGGAACAATGGTGGAGGAGCAATGTAGAGAGTCAGATGGAGACAAACGGAGAGAGAGAGAGAGAATGTCAGGCGTTTTCTTTTGTTGGGTTTAGAGATAGGTTTAGAAAGTAATAAATGAGGGTAATTAATGAGATTCTCATAAAATTATTTGTAATAATGAAGGTTTTTTTTTTAACCGTTGGATTTACTTAAATCAAATGGTTTAAAAAAGATGTAACTCTTTAAAATTATACCAGGTGTAACTTGAACCCATCTATATATATATATATATATATATAGTCTAGGGAAAGCGTTAAATACTTGCCAATGATAGAATTGTAGAAGGATATACTAAAATTTAGTTTATAAAAGAGGTATTCAACAGCCTCAAAAAAAATAAAGGCGAAACTACACTATTGGTCCCTGAATTTTACCTTCTAAACTCAATTGATCCCTTAAGTTTCAAGTGAGCACTATTGGTCCCTCAAGTTTAAAAATCAAGCAATGTTAGTCCTTTTGCTAACTATGGTTAGTGTTATTGCCTACATGGCTAATGGAATAATGAAGTGGCATGTGGCAACTTAAGTGTCAAATGACACGTCACTTATTTAATTATAAGATTGCCATGTAATCTTTAATTGATTATTATTTATTATAATAAGTTTTTTAAAAAACTGATTGGCTTCAGGATTTTACCCTCTCTCTTAAATCTGGATCGTTGACCATAGATCCTTTTTGTGAATAGGAGTAATTTGAGATTGGGTGTAAAAAACCCAAAAAAGATTTATGCAATAAAAAGAAACTGGCGATCCCACGTAGATTGGTATGGGGCTTTGCAAAAACTAAAAAAAAAAAAAAAAAAATCTAAATATAATACCTAAAATCATTCAAATTTTTGAAGACTAACCAAATAGATTTAAATATTTTTGTCATTTGTAGATCCTTGGAAATAGAGCTTAAGAACAAAGAAATACAGATAACTTCAGAGATTAGTAGCTGGCGAAGATTGGTAAAGGACATGGAGGTGCTTGTGCTAGCTAATACAGTAACAAAAACTGTTTGGAACAAGAGGAAAGAGTGGCTAACAATGGTGGTGGAAGTGGCGACAACACTTGTTGGGAAAAGAGAAGAGAAAAGGAAGATGAAGGGTTGGTTGGGTCCCAATGAGTCACATGCTAAGTTGGCAAATTCACAAACTTTACACATCAGATTATAAAAGTCAAAATATGACACATCATTATTCTGTTAGTCACATAAGAATAAAATTAACGGAAGTTAATAAAAGGACTAACATAACTCATTTTTTAAACTTAAGGGTTCAGTAATGCTTATTTGAAACTTTAGGGACTAATTGTGCTCACAAGGTGTTGAGGTACAAATTTTCGGGCCTTAATTTCATTAGCCCACTCACAAAAATACCCACATAAGCCCATAAACTATTTTGAGCCCACATAAATATTTCCCACATATTACTCAAATATTCTCCATGTTATTGGGTTCTCACAAATATTCCATATATAAGCCCCATAAATTATCTTGGGCCCTCTCACACATATTACCCACAAGTTATCCAACTTGAGTTTTCACAAAAATACCCATCATATTACTACCAAAATTGGGCCACAAAATTATACTATCTCTACAAAAAAAGCCCAAAAACATTTACCTTGTGGAAAAATCCAAAAAGCCCAACAAAACCCCCCTCTAAAGCCTGTTACGACACTGCACTCTAAAAACCCGTTACGATATGGCACCTCTAAAACCCGTTACGATACAACACCTCTAAAGCCCGTTGCTACACGGCACCTCTAAAGCCCACTACGACACGGCACTCTAAAAGCCTGTTAGATTACGGCACCTCTAAAGCCCATTGCTACACAACACTCTAAAAGCCCGTAATGATACAGCACCTCTAAAGCCCGTTACGATATGACACCTCTAAAACCCATTGCTACATGGCACCTCTAAAGCCCGTTACGACACAGTACTCTAAAAACCCGTTACGATACAGCACCTCTAAAGCCCATTACGATACAACACCTCTAAAGACTGTTATGATACAGCACTCTCAAAGTCCGTTACGATACGGTACCTCTAAAGCTTGTTGCTACACAGCATTCTTACTAAGTTTGTTGCTACACGGCAATTTTTTTACAAAATCCTACAAAGCCCAAATGCTATTTTGGCACCTATTTTACAAAGCCCAAATACTTATTTTAGCACTATTTTACAAGGCCCAAGTACTAATTTGACACCTATTTTACAAAGCCCAAATACTAATTTGGCACCTATTTTATAAAACCTAAGTACCATATTGGCATTACTTTACAAAGCCCAAATCTATTTTGGCAACTATTTATAAATGCCCAAAATACTATTTTGGCAAAAACAATTACATTATGCTCAAAGCTCAAAACTATTTACTAAAGTCCCTAACTCATAGGAGATATAAATTACTCATCTCTCAAGAATATTTCTTTCAACAAAATTTATGGAAACTATGCTTATTTTTCCATAATCAACTAACTACAAAAGCCCATGTATATTACCCATGGCAAAACCGTTCATTTTTGTAGGGATGACTAAGCCCAAGGAAGCTCAAAACTCAGCTGAGCCAGCCCAGCTCATATACAAATCCCAGCAGCTGAAGCTCATGTGAGCTGTCTAGTCAAACTTCAGCACAACTTGACAACTAGAGCTCATCACCATTAGTTCCAGCATGTCCAATCAGATCAGAAGAGGGACACGTGTCCAGCAGGGGTTAAACCCTTCCTTGCCAAGCTGAATTCCATCATTTCTCATGTGACGTAAAGCTGAGGTGACATGACAAAAAGCTGGGAAGTTTCAGTCGGCTGTATCTCCTTCATTCTCCAACCCATTTGGTCAAAGAATAAGGGCAATCATAACCAGGCTATGAAAGCTTCTGGAACAATATGAAATCAGTTCATTATCATGCCAAA
Organism: Quercus ilex subsp. ballota; assembly: GCA_032727855.1. Taxonomy (NCBI): domain Eukaryota; kingdom Viridiplantae; phylum Streptophyta; class Magnoliopsida; order Fagales; family Fagaceae; genus Quercus; species Quercus ilex. The sequence continues at coordinate 77,495,030 of CM064909.1, forward strand.
AACGTGTACTTTTTGGTTCATGGACCAAGCACATGAACCCAAATGGGGAAACTTAGGGAAATGTAGTTTGGAGGACACCAAAGGGATCCCAGCAGAGTTCCCAACATAGGGCTCCAAGATTGACACGTAGCTTGGGGTGATACAATCTGCCCTAGGGAACTCTAATTCTAACAGCAGCAAAACCAAGATCATTAGCCTAATACATGCTTTAATCCCATTAGCTAAGGCCAAATCAGCATTTAATGCTACGCTAGAATCCTAGCTGTTATTACCCAAAATAGCAAGAACATTCAAAAAGCTGAGCTTACCACTCTTGGCCGAAATCCTAGGAACAATTCTCTAAGGATTTTCTAAAGATTGAGGAAGATTTAGCAGAGATTATTTGCTAATTATCCCCTCAAACTCAACTATAAATGGAACCCTCCACTAATCCTTCAAAGGGAGAGAGCCAATACACATTAAGAGATACACTAATAGAAAGAGTTATTCCTTAACTTCTCTGTCTAAGCCTTCTCCAAGCCTTAGCAAAGTTTTGAGTCATTGAGTTCTTAGTTTCAAGCTTAGAAATTAAGTTCTCCAGCTCCTAACTCACAAACACTCCTCATACCTCTACTCATAAACACTAATCTATCTCCAGCAGAAAGTCCCAACAACTTCACTAAACACTCTCTCTCACTACTCATACTACCTGAAATATCCTTCATCATTCACTACTTATACCATATTCACAAGCATGTCTTGGCACCATAATGATCTTGCTGCGCTAGTTGGGATCTTTCTCTCTCCCCTCATCTCACACTAAAATTTTCTCATTATTTGTTATAATGGAGCCCATAATATTCATCTACTCATTTACTATTGAACGTTATGATGTAACTGTCACTATAGAATTTTTTCCTCATATTGTTAAGTTAGAAGACTCTTCTCCAGAGCCAATGGATGATAAGTTGGAAAATGTGGATACTTTCCTTAATCTGTGAAATAGCTAATAGCTGGAGGTTTATTCTGTTCCGTCTTACTTTACAACTGGGACATTTTACCGCTGGGCTATTTTTTGCATAAACATTTTACTGCTGGGCCATTTCTTACAGTATGCTTTTTAATCATGCTAACGTGTCTGCTATAGAAATTGTTTATGGGTCATTCTTGTCAGTCTCAACCAAAGCCCAAGGCAAAAAATTAATTGAGTTCTTTGGATCTTTGCTGATAGCCTTTGGGCCGTGCCTTGAGCCCATCGTCGAGTTTTGGTTTAGGTCTCCAACCCAACACAAATCTTATTTGTCGGAAGGAAAAACTTTTTCGCCCCCAACACAAGGTAAACTTCAAGGACTAATAATGTAGTTTCGCCAAAAATAAAAAACTACTTTCGATGTACTTTTTTTCAATATTTATAATATTTTAAAAAAGATTTCCTATTTTTGTGTCCACTTTTGAGTTATTCTAAAATGCCCTTACATACAACTTACTAGAATTTATATCTTTAAAATTTTTTAAAATGGGGTCAAATAAGTCAAATTACTAAAAAACATAAATTTTAGGGTTTTTTTTTTCCCCCTCTCTATATAGGAAAAACCTTATTGAGGGGGAAATTGATGCCTCTGATTAAAATATCGGAAAGCCAAGCCGAAGCTCGACTATGGGCTCTTGAGATGGCGCCCAAATTCTTTCGGTGTGGTGACAAGCCTATCCAAGCAAGACATAAAGGCTGCACTTGAAAAATAGCAACAAAAGCCCAATAGAAAAACACTTTACAATACTTAATTAATATGTTAGTGGTCTTGTCCTGATTATATAAGGAAAATAAATTCTCCAGCGGTAAAGGTGAAATTACACTTAAGAGTCCAGAAAAAGTAAATCCTCCAGCGGTAAAGGTGAAATCACACTTAAGAGTCTAGCAGTTAATAATTAAATAAATTTAGGAAGGTGTTCAGTCCTTGGGGTCCTTGTGTGTCTCGGTCAGGGGAACTCATTGTACTTTCGGCCATCATTACATCAATGTGAAGGAAGAATTCGATTGTTACAAATACATTATATCCTTCAATAGTAAAACAAAAAATAAAAATTAAAGATTCCATGGGAAGAATAAAGGGATTAATTGGCATGGTGTGAAGGGAGAGAGACATCCCAGCTTAGTGTAGCAAATATTAAACTAAGATTTTGGTGAGTATGTGTACATAAGGCATGAATGAGGTAATATGGGCTGTTTTGAGTCAGTGGGATGAGATTAATACTGAGGTTACGGCTTTAGTGAGTAGTGGGCTGTTTGTGACTAATTGGGAGACATTTATGAGCTGTGATTGTATAAAGGAGGGAAAAGAATATCTGAGGTTAGGTGAGTGTGGGCTAAGGGGAATGAGTGGTGAGCTTAAGGAGAGCTAAACCACAATCAAAGTGGCAAACAAATCAAGAGTTTCAGAGGGAGTAGTTGTGTGTTTGTGGGCTGAGCTGCTTATGTTTTTATAATGGAGTTTTAGAGAAGCATTAATTAACAAGAATCCAAAAAACGTAGGACTGATTAGAGGCAGGGAATCAAGGTTAATCTTCCTAGGATTTGGCTAGAAGTAGGAGATTTACTTTTAGGGCTATCTTGCTTCTTTGGGTAATATATGACACATGATGGGATTTTGGAGTGTTTTGCATTAAATGTTAGGATTTCTGGAACTGAGTTTAACCAATGGGATTAAGGCAAGTATCAAGAACGAATCCTAATGCTGCAATTGAGATTTGGACTCCAAGAAGTAGGATTCAACACCCCAAGCTAGGTGTCAAACTCTAAGTCCACTTCAGGGGGTTTCGCTGGAGATCCCTTTATGCCCTCCAAACCACATGTTCCCAATTTTTCCCCTTTAGGATTCATGGGCTTGGCACATGAATCATGTCTTGAACGTTTTTGACATTTATAGCATCAATTTGTTGAGGTTTGGATAACTTGGTTTCAGCTCCATTTCCGCTGGAGATACAGTCTTGAGGAAGATGATGGAGTTCCATCACCCTTTAGACTTTAGCTAATATCACAACCCTCGGGCATTGTTCACGTCAGGTAGAGGGTGACAGAAAGCTAATGGGATAGCCCCTAGTTCATCCTCAAAGACTTGGTTCTCTTGTAGGGGCCTCTAGTTGTACCTTGGTCAGGGATGAACAAGGGCTGGTTGTCCACTTTCAATTCTCTGCCTCTTGCTGGGGTCTTTTGGATTGGGCTTGCTCACATGGGCTGGTTCCCTTGGGCTGGGTTGTGTGCATCCTACAAAATGGACATCAACAACACATGATGCCATGAGTTTTCATTCCTCATGGAATTTTATTAGTAAATATTTTTTGGGTTTTCATAGATACTTGCAATGGGCCTTTGGGCAATTAGTTGTAGTGTTTGAAACAATATGATAAGTTTCAAAATACCTTTGTAAATAACATTTACTATGATGAATTCCATATCGTAAATAATGTTCATGGTTTCTAATAATCGCATCATAATTTAAATGATAAGCTCATGGGATTGAATATTTACCATGAGCATTGAAAATATATATTATGGATGTTGTGATGCAAATGATGACCATGTGCTTCATGGGTTTATAATATGAGAACATAATCTTCAAGATGACTCCCTATGAGCTTTTATAAGACGATTGCCATGGTTTTTTGCCATAGTAATATTTAAGCAATAATTATACCATGATGTTTTTTGTTCGCCAAGCGTTAATAATTTTGGGCTTTTTGATAAAATGGTGCCAACGTAAATCGGGCTTTCGATATTGCCAGCAAGAACTAGGCTTTTGATATTGCCAATGAGAATTGAGCTTTTGATATTGCCAGTGAAAACTGGGCTTTTTGACGAATAATTTGCCACGAGTTTGAATCGTGGGCTTTGATCATGGGGTTGAATCTCATTGGAAAAATAGTATTGCCATGAATTTGAACCATGGGTTTTTTTTTTTTTTTTTTTCTTCGAATATTTGCTAAGTATAAAATTCTTGGGCTTTAGAAAGAATTAGATTTTATCTCGCTCAATAAATGATTTGGGCATTATGAAAAAAATATTAGGCCCTATAGTGTTTTGCATTCGTAGCCTAATTTTGTGATAGAAAGGAGAACAGTTGTGGACTAGCATAGTGATAGTCAAAAAATATTTAGGCATGCCCAATTTGTTTGTGACATTTGAAAAGAAATAAATAGGTGTTATTTAAATAATTTTAGGTGTAAAAAAAAAATGTACCCCAACAAACCTTAAATAGCTTGGAGCAGGATTGCCCAAGAATTTCCCCTCTCTATATAGATGTCTAAAAATAACCCTATCAAAAAAACTCTACAAAATATTTCAAACTTCATTTTTTTTAAGTAAAAATAACCCTAAAAAGGCTAAAGGAAAATAACGGTATGACTTTAGGGACTTTGAGTACCCACAGTTTGACATTGTTTAATCAACTTTCTTTTTCTGGCAAATGAGTTCCATTTAATGAATCTTTATTTAAAAAAATAAAATAAAAAAGCCATTTAGTAGATTGATAGTGGTCATACCACCGCACACTTTTGAGATGAAGGTCACTTCATAAGCATAAGTTCTTATGAAAAGAGGGAAGGATCAGGGTTCAAATCTTTAAGAGGGAGATTCGCACACTTTTACACTTAGATTACGTTAAAATAGATTTTTATCTCATATATATATATTAGTCATGAGGCTTTATAAATAATGCTTGCATCTATACTCCAAAGCAAGTTTACATTGTAGCTAAGCAATATTCTCTTTAGTCCAAACACACAGGAGAGCAAACTGAAGGGTTGGGTTGTATTGGTCCTATGGCAGATGATTTTGATCCTAAGTGCAACTGCAAGTCCTCTAAATTTCATAAATTGCCAAGAGGCTTTTGATCAAGTTGCGATTCCTTGTAAACCTTTTTTGCAGCGTACTTCCGTCGCATATCCTAGCCATACCTGTTAAGAAGCTGCAAAACTTATAACGAAACAAGATAACACCCCTGAACTACTAGAAGTGTTGTGTTTTTGTTTGAGATCTATTGCAATAAATCTTAGGTTTGACCTTGACAAACTTTCTCCATTACGCAAACTTGATGTTCCTATACCCATTGATCCCAACGAGGGTTGCAACTCTCTCTCTCTCTCTGACAGAAAAGAGTTAATGATTTTCATCACTGCGATCTCTCAAAACAAATATATCGGTATTGTTATGTACAAGTGATCGTTACGTGGATTTTAATTATAGGTAAAATTTTACTAAAAAAGAATTGGTGTTTAGAATTTATAGTAACTAGCCTTATCACATGCACTTCACGTATGCAATGAGATTTTTTTTAGTGAAAAAGTTGGGCTTAGTGGTCCTATTTTATAGAAGAAAAAAAAAAACCTATCTTTATTTTTTATATATAATTTTTATTTTGAGAATCTAGTTTATAAGTAGATAAAACAATTTGAAAATCAACAAGAGAGTGACCTTATTTTGTAGGCAATGTTTTAGAATTTATAGTAACTAGCCTTATCACACGCATGCGATGAGGTTTTTTTTTAGTGAAAAAGTTGGGCTTAGTAGTCCTATTTTATATAGAAAAAAAAATGTCTTTATTTTTTATATATAACTTTTATTTTGAGAATCTATTTTATAAGTATATAAAACAATTTGAAAATCAACCGGAGAGTGACCCTATTTTTTAAGCAATGTTTTAGTGGAAGTTAAAGCTGTATTTTCATTAAATTGTCCTTTAGTTTTGTCTCTACTTAAACATAAGGGCGTAGGGGTACTTTTGAACCCAAAAAAAAAAAAAAAAAATGAGGATTTCAAACAAGGAAAACCCCTTAAATAGTAATTAGCCTCTGAGCACGCGCGTGAGCGCGTGCCTAAGCTCTTCTATTTTTTTGATAAATTTTAATAATTTTTTGATCTCTTATACAAAATGCACTAAAAAAATTTAAACATGTGACTTTGGGCTTACTAAACTTAGGAAGGCACTTCCTAAATCCAACTCCCACAATACATTCTAACATATATTTAGATCCAAACATCATGAAATAATTACCTCTAGAGATGATGTTGCTCTGTTAGAAATGTAGACTCCCTAATGAACTTTAGCAGCCGGGTTGTCAACATGAAGGGACTTCAAAATGGTGGCATATCATTTGTAGCATAGACTTCACGTCCCCTACCCGTTGATTGCAAACTTTTATCTTGAAAACATAAAAACAATGTTCATTACAGAGGCTACATACAAAAATAGCTGTTGCTATGGAGGATAAGGATGGAGGGAGAACATTATAACTGCTTAATGATAATGGGTTGAAGTTTGAAGTTGTGTTTGTGAGAATTTGTAGGTGGATTTTTTTTTTTTTTTTTTTTAAGCGATAGTTCATCATAGTTTATCTTATCCAATTGTTAACCTTTTTTTTTTTTTTTTGGTGCTGGTAATATCAGTGGTTAATTAAGGAATAAGAAAGAATTTTGAACAATTAAATTTATTTTAATCTATAATACAATTAAATTTTTTTGTAAACTTGTGATTGTGGAAAAGTGGTAGTTTTATCCGAAATTTTAGCATATTTTACTTGAGTTTTTAAAAGTGAAGTTATCTAAAACTTGTACTATTTTTAAACTTTGAATTTGAAAAAAAAAAAAAAAAAAGGTGGCTGGGGTAGTTTTTTTTCTATAAAACGTAGGACTTTTTTTTTTTTTTTTCCAAAATAGGAATGTGGTAGATAATTTTTTTGATACAACGTGGCTTTAAGATTTTAAATCATTTCGTATGATTTAGAGATAAAGATAAGTTTATATTAAATTAAGGGTATTTCATTAGTTGTGTGTTTATATTTTTTTACTGAACGTGAGTTTTTTTTTTTTTTAGAATAAAATATTAGAAATGTGTGTTAGAATTAGTGGGTTAGTGGGAATGTTCCTATTTTACGAGCAATGTTTTTTTCAAATTTATCTAAAATTTAGGATTTTTTAAATAAGTAATTTTACATGTGTAACTCTACTATTTAAACTTTACAAACTGATAAATTTGAAGGTATTTTGGGCATCAAAATTAAGGAATCCAAACAGAAAAAGCCCTTAAATAATAGTATAGACTAGCCTTATCACACGCGCTTCGCACGTGCGATGAGGCTTTTTTTTTTTTAGCAAAAAAAAAAAAAAAAAAACTCTGTTTTTTTATTTTATATATATAATTTTTATTTTGAAAATCTAATTTATAAGTGGATAAAATAATTTGGAAATTAATAGCAGAGCTGTCCTATTTTTTAGGCAATGTTTTAGTGAGAATTAGAATTGCATTTTTACAGAATTGTCCATTAGTTTTGTCTCTACTTAAACATAGCGGTGTAGGGGTATTTTTGAACTAAAAAAAATGAGAAATCCAAACTAGGGAAGCTCCTTAAATAATAGTATAGATATAGAAGATCAATCATTATAGAATAGTCATCATAATGTTCAATTTTATAATATTAATAAAAAACAGTTTGTTGTGTTTGAGTAATCTCTATATCCTGGATAAATTCTATACTAATTAATATGGTTTTTTTTTCTTTGGTGATATGCAGAATTCCTTGATGCTATGTCCGTGAAATAAACTCGGAGGAGTAAAATAGCCAAATATTTTGTGTTGCAAAATTTGTTGGAGCTTTGACTTTCTTTGGCTTTATTTTATTATGTATGATGAAAAATTAGTTATATGAATAAAAAGATCCGGAGTCTCATTTATCCCAAAAAAAAAAAAAAAAAATCCGTTATTTATTATAAATTCTCCAATTTTAATATTTCTCTCTAATTTCTTGAATTAGCCTCCATGTACATATATCCTCCTAATAATGTGATCGATGTAGTTATTGCCTATTGGCTTATTGCAACAATTCCCATAAGTTACACTTACATATATAGTGAAAGATCTCTTTTGTCTCTAATTTACTAAGAGGAATTTAGTTACAAGATAATCATAATTTTGTCATTTTTCACTAGAAATCGAGAGGGCACGACAGGGTAAACAAACTGTTTTTTTTTTTTTTGTAAGAGCATCCACACCAGCTCGTGGAAACTCTTCTAAAATACAAAAAGTGCTCCAATTTACACATTTTATCCCAAAAACCTTCCACATCAGTCTTTGTAAAAATGTCTAAATTTACATGATGGTCTTGCAAATGAACAGTAACCGTGGAAATATACACGGTTACTATTCATCGTGTAAACGATTTTTTAATTCTTTTTTCTCTCTCCTCTATCAAACTCCAACCAACTAGCGCGACAGAATAACAAAAGGAAGAAGAAATCTCATACCAAACCCAAAATCAACAACAATCTATTCCAAAATCAACAATAACAATCTATTCCAAAATCAACAGAAAATTAACCCAAAATCATACTCAACGGAAAACTCACTTGAAATGCCCAACGGAGCCAGATCTACTGCCCGATTTGCTGCCACTGCTGCCGCCCGATCTACTGCCGTCAGGTCTTCCATTGCTACCACCGAATTTTCCATTGCTGTCGTCGATTGGGGGTGGGAGGCAAAGGATCGGTGATGGAGGAGAGAGGGAGGGGCGAAGGAGAGAGGGAGGCCGAATGCACACCAAAGACCGAATCGGCTGATGGCTGAGGCAGTAGTGAGCTGGATCGGCGAGCTGGGAGTGTGCTGGATCGGCGAGTTGGGTCGGTGATGGAAGAGAGAGGGAGGGGCGAAGGAGAGAGGGAGGGCGAAAGCGGAAAGAGGGGCCGAATCGGCTGATAGCTGAGGCGGCGGTGGCGGGGAGCTGGATCGGCGAGGGCGAGCTGGGAGTGAGTGAGGGAAAGAGAGAAACGGGGTGAGTAAGCTGAAAAAGGAAAGGGAAGGAGAAAATAGATTTGAGGGAAGAGATAATGGGTGAGGTAAAAAGAGAAAACGGTTATTAATAAATAATAATAAATAAATAATATTATTTAATTAGAATAGATGTGTAAAATAGAAGAACTGATGTGGGTGTTTTGGAAATATGGTAGTGTAAAATAGAAAAAATAGGTTTTTTGTGTAAAATAGACGGAATCTTTTAGAAGAGCTGATGTGAATGCTCTAAGTATGGAGAAATTTTATAAACTACGAAAACAAAACAGGGGAGCTAAAACGCTCATACAAAGTGCCCACAGCATCAAGGCTAACCAAAAGCGCCACATCAGCTGGTGGGGATTGATAAAAAACAAAATCTTGAGAAAGTAAAGAACCTCTCCTAGCAAGGGTGTCGGTGCACTTGTTTGCCTCCCTAAAACAGTGTTGGACTTGAACTCTTGGAATTTTCTGCAACCCCTCTTTGCAGTCAGCCAAAATGACATCATTACTACTCAAAAACCCTTCATTTTTTTGAAGCATGTCAACCACTATCTTAGCATCTAGCTCAATCAAAACATGAGGCAGACATAAATCAATACAAAGCTTGATTCCATCCCGAAGGGCCCATAACTCAGTTGTGACACCAGTGGTATAACCTGTTAGGTTCTAAGGTCTTAGGATTTTATGTATTTAGAACTCTAATTTGTAATGTTGGCAAACCATGATCAAAACAGTGTATTTAGTCTTATTTATACTTGCTCAAAGTTGGTTTAATATTGTAAAGTTGGAATCGAGTGGCTGCAGAAGTACTTGGGACTTTCGGCCTGGCTCGATCGATCGAAGAATAGACTCGATCGATCAAAAATCGCACAGGTTGATTTTTCTGCAGAATTTCCAACTCAGCCCTACTTCATTAAACGTTTAGGGTTTTATGTTTTTACCCTAGGTATATAAACTAAACCCTAGCCACGTTTTTTTGAAGGTTGTCCATATTGTATTGTTGCTCATACATTGCTGTTTTGTGTGAATCTCTTGTGAGATCTTTGAGGAGCTTTCCTTTACACAAAGCTTAAGGTTTTCATGGTAGAGATGATTTCAACATCTTGAAGATCATTACCGTTGCAACCATTGGAACTTAAAAGAAAAGCAAGCGGGGAGCTTGTAGCTGATTGAGGAATTCAAGAAAGAAGTAGTCCGTGGATTCGGAGCCTGCGCGTGGTCGTGTCAGGAAGTTCTACTAGTGGGTAGCATTAGGAAGTCGAGCGGGGAGCTTGTAGTCCTTTTGTAAGAACTTCAATTCTTTCATAGTGAATTCAGGTTAGCCTTGAGGATCGGTGGGTCAAATCCTCCCCAGGTTTTTACCGTGTGGTTTCCTGGGTGATCATATCTTGTGTTCATTTATTTTCCGCTGCATTATTATTCTTGATATGATTGTTTGATTGTTTTAACCTAGAATTGCTTAATTTGACTAAGTAACAACTTGGCTAATTAATCTAGGCTACGCAATCTGGTTGTTTAAGGGGTCTAAATTTCCGTCATAACCAATAGCTCTGGCAAAGCCACTTACCCATTCTCCATGAGAGTTTTGAATGATACCACCACCACCTGCTCTTCCTGGGTTGCCCATTGAGGAGCCATCAGTATTCAGCTTTACCTAATCATTTGGAGGAGGTAACCACCGCACCTGAATGGGAATTATGGACCGCTTCACCCTTTCATTCAGTTCAAGATACGCAAATTCAAAAGCTTTGGTTAGAGTCTCTTTCTTTAAAGAGTTGCAAGTGTTGTGGTTATTGAACACCACCCGGTTCCGCTGAAGCCAAAGAGTCCAAATACCGAAGGAAAAAACAATACCCCATCTAATACCCGAAGCTGATATCTGATGTGAATTGCAGTTCAGCCTAAGCCAGGCTGGAAGAGTTGCATCATAAAATAGATTCTGATGGAGTGGAGGAGGAAAAGAACCCCAAAAATCACAAGCATGAGGACAATCCCTCAAGGAATGAAGAATTGATTCCGAAGCTATACCACAAAAGGGCAGAGGTGAGCAATTTTTAAGCCTCTGGCTGCAAGGATCTCTCTGGCAGGTATACTGTTATAAAGGCATTGCCATAAGAAGCATTGAATTTTGGGCAAGGTGGCTGACTTCCAAACCCAATTACCTGAAAAATTCTCATGGTGGTGAATGTCTTTCTCCATAACCACAATCTTGTATGCTTCTTTAAGATCAAAATCCCCATTCGGCGAAGAACACCAAGAAAGCTGATCCATACTAGCCGCTGCCATAGGGAAGGGAGTGGCTCTAATTTTTTGGCCAATAGTGAAGGGGATAGGAAAGGATAAGGCCTCAAGATTCCAAAACCCCACTTGATAAACATCTTTTAATAGAAGAGAGTCATCTCCTCTTTGAAATGGACCTGTTATCAACCCTCTCAAGGCCCCATCATTCAACCATTTATCATTCCAGAAGGAAAGAGAACTGTCTGTACCTATTATCCATTTAACACCTTTGTTGAAGACTGATTCACCTTTGCTAAGAGCTGTCCAAGTAGAAGAGCATATCTTAGGCTTGAAAAGGTTCTGCCTTCTTCTATTAGAGTATTTGTGGGCAAGGACCTGAGCCCATAAAGATTCTCTATCCTTGTGAAACTGCCAATTGAGCTTAGCTAGAAGCACAATGTTCCTTTCCTTGGCTGATTGCAAACCCAAGCCGCCATCACTCTTAGCTTTAGTGATTTTTTTCCAGCCAACTAAGTGAAGTTTCCTTCTATTTTCCGTTGTACCCTAAATAAAATTGCGGCATAATCTGTCAACACTTTGTGTAACTTTAGAAGGCAGCGCCATACATTGCATGGTGTAATTCGGGATTGTGGAAAGGGTAGCTTGAGTCAACACTAGTCTTCTGGCGAAAGAGAGGAGATGGGTTTTCCAACCTGCTAGACGGCTTTGAACACGCTCAACCACATGCCCAAAATCTTGAGGGATCGCAATGTGCTTGATAGTGTTAGACTTATGGTTAAGTGATTAAATTCACAATTTCCTAAAAGCTTAAACTTTTGGGACAATCGGTAATTTAACATGGTATCAGAGCAGGAGATCCTAAGTTCGATCCCTGGCTTTACTCTACCTCCCATTTAAAATGTTAAATTCTCATTTGTTGGGCCCCCACTTATTAAGGGGAAGTTTAGGCCCACAAGTGAGGGGGAGTGTTAGACTTATGGTTAAGTGATTAAATTCACCATTTCCTAACAGCTTAAGCTTTTGGGAGAATTAGTAATTTAACAGATAGGAAAGCCAAGATATTTCCCCAAGGGTGGGGTTGATCGGAAATCTAGAATATCACATAATTCCTCTCATCTTTGTTGAGTGACATTAGGCGAGAAGAAGACTCGAGATTTTCCATCACTAATCTTTTGCCCAGAAAGCCCACAGAAGGTGTCCAGCACATCACGAACAACCCTACAATTCTTAACATCTGCCTTAGCAAAAAGTACGAGGTTGTCAGCAAAAAAGAGGTGTGAGAAGGTTACCCCACCCCTAGAAGTCGAGATAGGGTCCCACAACTTAGTTTCACATTTTTCAGCAATAAAAGCCCCCAATACTTCCATACATAAGATGAACAGATAAGAGGAAAGAGGGTCCCCTTGCCTTATGCCCCTAGATGGTTAAAAAGGATCTAAAGCACCCCCATTGAGAAGCACAGATACAGAAGAGGAAGAGACACAACTCATAATAAGCGAAATAAGGTGGTTAGGAAACTTAAAAAGAGAGAGGGTATCTCTAATGAAGCTCCACTCAAGACGATCATAAGCTTTTTCCAAATCAATTTTAATTGCCATACATCCTTCCCTTCCTCTCTTCTTTGACATGGAGTGGATCGGCTCCTGCACAATAATTACATTATCCACACCCATCCGTTTAGGAACAAAGGCTGTTTGGAGGGGGGAAATTAAGTAGCTCAAGGCTGGACGGATGCGAGCCACAATTAATTTAGTTATGACCTTGTAAACCGTATTGCATAATCCGATGGGGCGGTAGTTATTGATAGATTCCGGACTGCTGTAAACAAACTGTAAATGTATATTGCAGTAGTACATCAAGCAAACTTAAATACTGATATGCTAGATGATATGGCAGGTTCACAAATTAAGAAGTTGAAGTCTCAATCCACTACACAAGGATCTATACGTAGTCATCCAATACGTCAACATCAACACTAACACAATCCAAAGAAACACGAGAATGCTCGCAAGTGTAGTGAGTAGGTCGCAGAACAAATCCATGTCCAATTAAGCAAGGGACAACTGATGGATAACAGCCATAAGAGAAGCCACAGAGTCAATATAGTAATTTTCATGTCATGCTAAATAAAACTTTCCAACATAGGAGCATAAAATACAACATGCTAACATTCTTCAATGATGTTGTCATTTACAGATTGCATTTTACCTTAATAAGATGGTAGCCCCCTGAAAATTTGTTACAAAAAGCTCTCCTTGTTGCACAGGAAATAAGTCTTCATTAATTAATTAACCATATAACATTGTTTCATGAATATATAGGTCTGGAATACCTAGTGACAATTAGTTCAAAATATATTGTTTGCAATTTGAATCATTCAAAAATCACACTCTATGACCTTTTTTAAAAGAAAAAACAAGGAATGGAGGGATGAAGAGGGGATGTGACTTATTGGGAGGAGAGGGAGAGAAAATTTCATAAATAAACAAAGTATTTCTTAGTCTTGAATCCATTAAAGTTTCAAATGAAAGATGAAAAAAGCAATGAGTATCCCATAAAACTACTACTTCTTGCCAATTAAAAGACAGAGAGAGACTAAAAGTAGAAATAACCTTAGTCATATGCAATTTGACAAGCCTGGGAGCTCCTTGGGATTTAGGAACTCATTGCAAATACAAGCTTTGCCTAATATAGGACTTTTTAAGCTCCTCCCCAAAGAAAAATTGAAAAGTGGGGTGACAAAGATACTATCAAATTGATCACATAATAATGAAATTAACAAATTCACCAGAGGATGGGTACGAGCTGCGGAAATATGTGGGTGTGATTCGGTGGTGTTATTTCACACTTATTTGTCTTTGTATGGGAATTGCACGGCGATGGATTATATTACGCAACCGAGCCTCGGGGACCAAAGAGGTGTGGTGGTGTAGTTGGTTATCACGTCAGTCTAACACACTGAAGGTCTCCGGTTCGAACCCGGGCGACGCCATTTTCCTCAAATGTATGCGTTGTTTTTTGCTTCAAAATTGCGTTTGACCTTTTCTTCTCCTACTCTACTTTTGAGCTCAAAAAAAAAAAAAAAAAAAAAAAAGTGGATTGGGCCTGTAACCAAGTTTTATGAGCTAGTCCCTTTTTTTTTTTCTTTTAGAACTTTGATGTGGAATGGGTCACATTTATGAGCTAAGCATTATTTGTAATGTTGGCTACCTGCAAAACACAAAATATTGGTTGGTTCTTACGGTTATTGAATAAAGTCTTTTGTAATATAATACTCCGTAATAGTGATAATATTATTACAGTTTTTATCATTGAGTTAACAGTAGAAATTAAATTGATTTTAAATTAAAAATAATAAAAATTAAATTAACTGCTATTAAAATATAAAGATAAAATTAATAAGAACTAAAATGATATTTTTACCCGTATAAATTAGAAAAAGCAAAAGTCAAAACTTCACAATAATTTCTCTTGAAACCTTGAAGGCCTTAGTTTGAAGGTTTGGACTCTATGGCCCATAAATCCTTTCCCGCCAAAGCCCACCAACCATTTTTCCATGTTCTTTCTCGCTCTTCATCTCTCTCATTCTGCCACCTTTCAAAAAAGTAGTACTGTAACGGACTAGACCTCTCTCTCTGCCAAGGTACGGATCCAATTTTTTTCTAAAGTTCTTTGCTCTTTTGATTGAATTTTTTGGATGCTTATGATTTTTATCATACTGGGTGTTTTACTTGCAGTGCTGTGCTGGGTCAGTGGGTCACTAAGATTTTTGGGTATTGGGACATCAATGGCGGAAGAGAAGGACGCTTTTTATGTTGTACGGAAAGGGGATATCGTTGCCATTTACAACAGTTTGAGTGATTGCCAAGCTCAATCCGGGTCTTCTGTAATCTTTTTCATCCTAAAACTTAAAGTTTCTGACTTTATCTTTGTTTGAAAGTTACATGTAAAAGTTAATTCCTTTGTGGGTTTGTCTAATCATTTAGTCAAGTTTTTACATACCCAGTTGGATTTTCTCTTCTGGGTCTTCTTTAGTTGGATCAATTTAGTGTTTGTTTCTATGGATTCCCTAAAATTTTTAGGGAAGTGAAAAGGAATCGTTTTTTTTTTTTTTGTCTGCATTGTGTTTAAGACAGAGGCATTCTTGCATGTTCAATTGGCAGTGTGTAACCTAGGTTTCTTGTCCAAAAGGGTTAAATTAAGGTGAATTTGGATGGTTTTAAAGTCCATCTGTGGCTCTTTATGCTTTCAAGTTCAAGCATGCGTTTATGTTAGAAAGCAATGTAATCTCTCTGAATTTCTGTCTTCAATAAAACTTAGTTGAACTCCTGGCTATGTTGTATTAGTATAAGATGGTTCTCACTTCTGAGCTTTGAGACTTTTGAGTTGTACCCATAGTCTGAAGAATGATTTAAGTTCAATCTGTGTTAAATGTCATGGTTTTACCTAGTTTGTTGGTACCTAGTATGATCTTTCCTTCTTGTCACGGGCTAAATTATTAACGAATTCATTCATAAAAAAAAAACTAAAAACGGACGGAAATAAGGTTTCTTTTCCTTTATAGGTGTGGAATCCTTCCATAAGTGTGTACAAAGGATATTGCTTGTCTAAGGATGCTGAGGAGCACCTTGCCTCGCATGGGCTTAAGAATGCTACTTATTCTGTTGGCGCTGCTGATGTGACGGATGATCTGTTTGGCAAACTTGTTGCTTGCCCCTTTCAGGTTTGTTAATGAAGCACCCCACTAATAGATATTTTTCTCCTCTCATTTATTTTCTACATGGACATCAAGGGCTTGATATTGTTAAAGCACATCATTATTATGAAAGTTTTGAACTGTTCTTCCACATTTTGATGTATAGTATCTCTGAACCATTTAGAAGCCTTATACTGTCTTTGGACTTAAAAAGAAGCTTGATTGTTGTTCCTTTGCTTTTCTTGTCAGTTCAATTTTTACTGTTGATCATTTTATTGTTGTTCTAAAAAAAAAGTCCGCTGTCGGGTGGAAAAAAGACATTGAATCCATTGTGGTGTCTATATTTCATGTTATCAAGAGATGGTGTAGAACATATTAGTTAACAACATCATTTTGATACAATAAATTTTTACTTGAATTATTGACTTTATGATTGGGGATATCATTTTTTTTTCAGCAACCAGCTTCTTCTGGACTAAAAGCAGCTGACAAGGATTTTCACACAAAGAGATTACAAGGAGCGCTTGATTCAGACAGTGTTGTAAGTTGAAATGCATAAAATATGCTTCATTAGAAATTTGTGTCTGAAGGCATAGTCTCCATGGAATGTTGGAATCCATTGAAGGATATAGATTTTGACAAAAAATTGTGGCAGTTTCCAATGCAGTCATTAATTTGAGAATCCAGTTCACAGTTTGTCAAAGACAAGTTTTGATGAGTTCATTAGAGATATTTTTTAAACTAAAAAAAAATGAAGAGGCGGGGCAGGGGGCACAGGATTATAGAATAACCCAGAATGAATAGCATTTTTCCAAGCTGTAATTTGTGAACATCTTGAGAATAGAAAAGGTGGATTGATATTGATGTAGTGGTGAGTAATCACTTTGTCTGGTTCTTGTACCACAGGATCTGTCTGGATCAACTTCATTTTCAACAAATCCTCAGAAGAAACAGTTCAAGTCAGACTATGGCATTCAAGCTCAAGCAATTTCTTCTTTCGGGGTAAGCGGCTGAACTGATATTTACCATTCATGTACTACCACCAGAACTAATACTATATGTATTTCTATACATGCATATATGATTATGTATATAATTTTAAAAATATTGATGTCCATGGATCTACTTCCATGCATATAATATGGTATTTTAATTTTGTATACATTGTGTTCCACTGATTACAAATATGTAATGTAACTATGGATGTAAAAGGTTTAGTTCTCTATATATAATGGACAAGTTTTGATGAGTTCATTAGAGACATTTTTGAAACTAAAAAAGAATGAATAGGTGTGGGCACGGGCGGGGGTGTTTTGAGGGGCAGGGTCACAGGATTATAGAATACCCCAAGCTGTCATTTGTGAACATCTTGAGAATAGAAAAGGTGGATTGATATTGATGTAGTGGTGAGTAATCACTTTCTCTGGTTCTTGTACGGCAGGAGGTGTCTGGATCAACTTCATTTTCAACAAATCCTCAGAAGAAACAGTTCAAGTCAGACTATAGCAATCAAGCTCAAGCAATTTCTTCTTTTGGTGTAAGCTGCTGACCCGATATCTACTATTCATGTACTACTGCCAGAACTAACACTATATGTATTTCTATACATGCATATATGATTATGTATATAATTTTAAAACTATTGATGTCCATGGATCTACTTGCATGCATATAATATGGTATTCTAATTTTGTGTACATCTTGTTCCACTAGTTACAAATATGTAATGGAACTATGGATGTAAAAGGTTTAGTTCTCTATAACAGTGGAACTTGCCTGAATGCTTGGAAAGCCAAATTTGTCTAAGTCTAGTCTTTTGTGTTGGGGCTCTTAATATCTTAATCTGGATTCTTATTTTGGATATTTATTTATCTATGAATGTAACTCCCCAAATTTTAAACAGTGATGTGGCTGTATATTGGTTTTGTATATAATGTATATGCTTTATTGAAGAAATATGTTCTTGTATTTGCAAGTGAAAATCACAAGTCTTGTTATATGCAAAAATATTTGGCATCAACAAACTGTAACATAACCAAGCAATTGCAATGTCACTGGTCCAGCCTCTAGACCATGCGTGTTAATAAAGGACCTGATCTTTGTGTTCTGCATAATGTTGAAGTATATGAAAGTCGTCCAAGTTGCCCAGCCTTCCTGTATTCTTCTGTTTGATGGTGCTTCGAAAGGAAATCCTGGACAAGCTGGTGCAGGAGCTGTGCTGCGTGCTGAAGATGGAAGTATGGTACGCAGTTAACTGAAGAATATCCAGTGCTTTTAGGCTTCTGATCTGTATTTTTTAATGTAGCTCTTTCTAACTCTGAGCTTGGTTAGGTCTGCCGATTGCGTGAAGGGGTGGGCATTGCAACAAATAATGTTGCTGAATATCGAGCTGTACTTTTAGGTTTGAAACATGCTCTTAAGAAAGGGTATAAACACATTCGCATCCAAGGAGACTCTAAACTTGTCTGTATGCAGGTTTGTTGTTCTATTCTGTAACTTTGATTTTTTTTTTATGATCTCTCTCTCTCTCCTTTTCTTTTTCATCTAAGTATCTTAAAAAAACACTTAGAAACTTTTTTTTTTGGTGGGGGAGCTGTGAAAATGAAAACAAGAAATCACTACACCCAAATTTACAACTTACAGGTGCCTCTAGACACCTTAACTATACTATATAATTGATTTTTTTTTTCTTTTTCCATTTAAATTGTCCTCATAGGTCCATCTTTTTCAAATTGGGCTTGAACATAACTACAGCCTGTATAAATATACGTTCAATTCCCTTATGATGCAATTAATATGGTGTTGATGGTATAATAAAGATAAGGAAGACACGTATTGATCATATTTTTGGATGCTACCTTGATATCAAGTTTATTGTCATTCCCTTATTTTGTTCTTCTGGCATGTTACATATTTTACTTTGTTGCTTTACCTTTCACCAAGTGGCTTTCATTACCTTTTGAATTTATGCCCCTTAGGATATATGGTTTGTTTAATATTAATTCTTATGAGGCTTCTTAATGATACAGATTCAGGGTCTTTGGAAAACCAAAAATCAGAATATGGCTGATTTGTGTAAAGAGGCGAAGGAGCTTAAGGATAAATTTGTGTCATTCCAAATCAATCATGTCCTTAGGGTACATGCAAATGGTTACTCGTTTCTTCTGCACTATCTATATGATATTATTTTCTGATATATAATTTAATTTCTTTTACTCTTTACTTTAACTCATGCATCCTGCAGAATTAGACCTCTTGCCTACCACTCCTTTAAGGGGTTGGAAGTGCCATTTAAGCTCAAGAACATGGGCATTTGTAAAACATTATGCAGATATTTTTAATTATATATTGGTTCTTGACAAACCCCTTGTTCCTTATGGATTTTTTAATCCATGGCTGTCATCTATAAGTTTGGGTTCATTTTTAGTTTTCCTGTCAATTATACCATAAGTGGTGTAGCTGTCCACATGAGAAAGTTGTATGCTACTAGAATTGAAAGTGTTGCATTCATCTTGTCCATAGTTAATGAAATCATAAGTAATAAAAATTGAAAGCCATCACGCCCTCATTAGTAGAAAGAGAGTTGTTAAAGAACCAGCATTTGCTCTATCTAATTTAGAGTTCTTGGCTTCGTGCCTGCTGATTTCCAATCCTGTTGTTTCCCCACTCTATTTATCTTAATCAGGACAAGAAATCATCACTCTATCTGGCATGCTACCCTTGTGCTATGTGGCCTCTGATGATAGTGCTTTCCAGAGCTTGTTATCAATAAAGTGAATGTAATGTATCATGCCATATCTTATCTCAACATTGATCATGCATACCAAACTTTGAGATAAAACATACCATAATGCTTTATTTTCATGAATTTTGCCACCTGCATTATGTGTTTGTTCAGTACCTGAGGACATATCAGACACTAGTTGGTGGGCCATTAGTTTGTTGTTATTCCTGATACTGGACGTATCCTACGTAACAAGAGGTGGCAAGCTATATTCATGCTAGTATTAACCTTCTTTATAGAATGTGATCGATGGATATGCTAGTATTTAGATAGTAGTGCTATGCTTATTATTTTTCTACTTTTTTTGTAAACATTATTCTTGTTTTCTGCCACACGTTCTCTGAATGCAAAATAATACATTTTTATCATTTTCAAGGAATTTAACTCTGAAGCAGATGCTCAAGCAAATCAAGCTGTAAATCTCAAGGGCGAGTGCATTTTGAGCTCCGTTCATTTTCTGTTGTTTTACTATTTTGCTTTTTTTCATATCTTTGTTTCGGCAGAAGTTAGTGAATCTTTTGCTTATGCAGATGGGCAGGTTGAAGAGGATTGTAGGAAGATGTAGTAAGAAGCTACATCTGTTTTTTGAACGGCAGAAATGCTGTTGCCTGACTTTTTTGGACTTGTTATCCTTCAGGCCAGAATCTGTGATACCTTCTGCAGGTGAAGTAAATTTAAGTATGCTTAGTTTACTAGAATCTGCTAGATAAATTGGGGCAGATTGTCTTTTGATGATTAATGGGATACTATTTAATATGTATTATATACAAGCTCTTGCTTCAGCTGTTGTCCTCCAGTCCATGAAGATTAGAGATTTTTAGTGTTGATTGGCAATTTAGAAATCTGTGAACACACAGAATATTTGTGTAATATTTATCCCTCCACCCCACCCCCCCCCCACCCCCCCCCACACCCCCCAACACACCCCCGCTTCCCTTAAAGGTGTTGAATTGTCCATCACAACATTAAGGTTTTGATACAACAGACCATAACTCAAGTGACCTGATCAGCATATTTAGATCATAGATTTTTAGATATTAAAAGTAGGTGGTAGCTATAGTGAGAACCTGAATAGGGAAGTGTTAACTCAAATGTCCATCTTGCAGTGTGCTGTTTGCATGTTTGGGAGTTCCTAAAAGAATGGAAAGTTAAAATAAAGAGGGGATGGAAAATGAATTCGTAGAATTCTTAAATTCTGCCCTTTGTTGTTTGGAATTTGTAAAAAAGGAAAGCAATTAGTGTATCTTCTTAAGAGCATAATTATAATGAAAATTATGAAATTATTACTTTTTTAATAGTGTGTTTGTTCTGTTATGAGAACAGAGAGGCAAAAAAATTCTTTCATATAATAAAAAACTGAGGTATTGAGTCTAGTTTGTTGAATTCTCCCATGTATTTGGTATCAAATAATACCACGTTAGCGATATCAAAATCCAATAAACAAAAAAAATGTATACAAAAAATAACTTATCCACTAACAAATAAAAGATATATGTTAGTGGTTAGTTATTTTTACACGATTTTAGTTTATTAGATTTTGATATAGATAACATAGCATTATTTGATACAAAATACTTTTTCTAATCCCTCACCATTCCTTTTTCTCGGTTCCCTCCATCCAAAAAAAGGCTTTACGGATGATCAATTATTCAAGATACAAATGATGAGATGAAATTTGAATTACTTATTTATTAATGAATAATTAAAGATTTTATGAAGGATTTAGCTTATAGACTCTAAAAAGTTATATACTTTTGTTAAATAATGTTTTTTGATCTCTTTAATTTTTGGGTTGTTATTTTGACCATAAGAGTCTTATAGTTCAACCGGAATCTCTTTAAAAAAATGTTGATTCTAAATTCTTCCCTCAACTATTGCACTATCAAAAAGTGTTGTTATTTTGATTTCTCAAGCATACAAATTTGCAATAGCACATGAAAATCACCAATCAATGTCGTAATTTTTATTTAGACCTGTCAACTATAAATCATTAAACACTCCAAATGTGATATTGTTTCTCCTGACCTCACCCCTACTATACCCTATTTTGTAAAGATAAAATTTTGTTTTTGAGATATTTAATTGCTAACTATCAATGTATACTCTTAACCCTCAAAATCAAACAGATAGTAAAAAAAATATTCAAGATTACACGTTTGGACCCATATAGTTTGTTTTTAGGCCAAAATGCAAAACTGATATTCTAAATTTTATCACTTTTCATTTTAGTCCTTGAAGTTTGCATTTGGTCATTTCAGTCCTCTAAGTTTGAAAATTCCTCAATTCAGTCCTCATGTTAAAAAGCCATCCATTTTTGTCGTTAATATCTCCAAAACAACGTCATTTTGGATTAATTTTAATTTAATTATTTATTTCTTATTTATAAAACGTTAATTAAAAAAACAAGAAATATTAAATAAATAAAAAAACGTCCCTCCCAACTATCATCAATGGCTTTCACACCCAATAAGTCAACAATGAAATCCCAACAAAACTATACAAATCTCAATACCATGAACACCATTATCATTGCAATTATCTCAATCTGACCTTTTTCTTTTATATACTCACTCGTCACTCTGCATTTTCACTCTTATACTCTCAGAACCCAAAACCTAGAATTCCTTTCTCCTCTTCACTGCCATGGTTATGAACATTTTAGACCACGAAGTGAACCAAGACACCCATGACCTCTTCTAAGTCACACTTAGACTTCGACCAATTCCAAACTGTCGTCAGCCACACTCCCTACACATGGTCGACTCCTGGCTCTCCAAAATCTACCACATCCACCGCCTCATCGTTGGCATCCAATCCCTGATTCACCAAAGCTACTTTGTTTCACAATAGTCCTCTCTCCTTCCCATGCTTTCTTGGTCATCATCTCCTTCTCTCCCTTTAGCGAGGGACAACTTCGATTGGGGTTTGATTTTTTTTTATTATTTTAATTTCTGGGTTTTTTTAATTAACATATTTTAAATTTAAGAAATAAGTAATCAAATAGAAATTAAAATTTAAAATCAGTCCAAAATGACATCGTTTTGGGGTGTTAACGGCAGAAATGGATGGCTTTTTAATAGAGTACTGAATTGATGATTTTTTTTTTTTAGATAGGGAATTGAGGAATTTTGAAACTTAGAGAATTGAAATGATCAAATGCAAACCTAAAGGACTGAAATGAAAGGTGGTAAAACTTAGAGGGCTAGTTTTACATTTTAGCATTGTTTTTACTTTTCATTTTGGTCCTTAAAGTTTAAGATTTTTATTTTAATCCTCCAAATTAAATTTTGTTCATGCTTGTGATTAAAATGATGAAAACCAGAAGAAACACATTATTCTGTTATTACATAAAAAATTATCAATCACATAGATGGGTAAAAGAACTATTTTGAAAAATAAACTTGATGAATTAAAATGAAAAATCTCAAAGTTAAAAAAAAAAAACAAAAAAAAAAACAAAAATTTTTAGGGTCAAAATTGTAAATGAGGGACTTTTTTTGCCTACGGATTAGGATAGGGAGCGAAGAAGCACAAAAACAGTGGCTGAAAGCTAAAAAGCAAAGCAGAGTGAACCAAAATGGCAACCAATGTACTCTCAATCTCAGCAACATTCTCAGTTTCTGCTTCCGCTAATCCTGTAAAACCACTCCGTACGACTCCCAATAACAGCCCTTTTCTGAGGTTGCCTTTTCGAAACCATGTCGTTTCGAATTCTTTCCAACAACGTTTCACAATTAAAGAGAAATACACCAAGAAGCAGAAGCAGCTGCTGAGAATAGTGAGGTCTGTGGAAGAAGAAACCCAAATAATTCCAGAGGAACAACAACTAGGTGAAGAAGAATTAGAAACGTCGTCGTCTTCGCCAGACCAACCTGCCGTTTCGGTACCCGTTTCTCCTTCTGACATCCTTACCATGTTCTTTCAGGTACATTTTTTTTTTAACCCAAAAAAAAAAAATTAATTTGATTTTTCTTTAATTATGTAATTATAATGTGGAAATTATTTGTGCCAATTCTCGTTACTTTTATTTTTATTTTTTAATGATTTAATAAAAACAAGAAGAAGAGTAGTGACACAATTTTTCACAATTGATAATGGTAGTTTGTTGTAATTGTTGCATAAGGTCTTTGGCTTGGGTCTAGTGTCTCCAATGCACTGGACAATGGGTGCATGCTAAAAATAAACACGTGTCATCATCTCAACTTGTGCAAGGACCTTATCTTTGCCTTGGCGTAATTGAAATGGTGTCAGTGATGGGTCATGTGAGATTGATGTTGTGCAAATCAAAAATTGTCCCTTTGTATTTTTCTTATAAAAATTATACTCTATCAATTCGAGTAAAACAGCTAGTGTAATTATTGCTGACTTGACAAAATCCAAATCGCCTCCATTACACTTTACCCAAGGTACATTGAAATGAAATGTGAAACTAGAGTTCTGGCGTGGGATCCTCTAAAAGTTTGAGTAACTTTACTATAGTATTCTTAACATCTTAACCATTCACTACTCTACTAAAGAATTGCAATTGAGTGGCTTACATTTTGTTAGTATTTGAAGTTTTGAACAACATTGATTGAGTATATCTATTTTGACATTAATTTAACCTATTGCTGATGTGACCAAATATTTATAACAAATTGTTAGAATTTTAGAAACTTTATAGTGGAGTTACATTAAAGGCTCTACCTTGAGTTATCTAAGAGCTTTATAGGATCTCACCTATGGATTATAATTGCTTAGTATATCACTAAAAGTCTACATTTGTATGTTTGAAGGCAGAGGGAGTCATGAATGAAGCAACTGTTCCTACTGTCACCAAAGCTTTAGAGGTATATTGATAGATATTCCAACTCTTTTAGATTCCCTTTTATTATTTCTTCTTACTAAAAGCAATTTTTTCCATGTCAAGCCTTGAAACTCAGTGGTATGGCCTACTCTCAGAGTTCAAATCCCCCTTCCCCATTGTTGTAACTATCAAATTTAAAAGAATAAGTAACTCCTTCCTATATGAATGGATGCAAAAGCATATTTGTTTCCTCGCTCTAGTGTTACAATGGTACTTTGAGTTCCATGATTGAGATTATATTTCTGTATACGATGATGGAAGAATAAAGCCCTATATTCTCTCAGTTCCATTTTAACATTTATACTGTTCTTGTTCATTAAGATTATTTGCTTGGAGATGAGAGAAAAGTGTTGGAGGGAGGGGGAGGTGGGAAGGTGCTGGTTCCAATTTAGTGTGTCTTGTTCAATTGCAGTCTTAGCAGATCTTGTGATTGGGCCTTTGAGGTGCCTTTGTGGTGCCTTGCCTTGCTTGAGCACTTGGCACGCCTTGACTACCCAGTCTGGAACCTAACAGAAACCTTTTGCGTTAAATTTTTAGTTTTACTTGATTGTGAGAAGATTTTAAAGTTTTTGTTGTTAGTTTTTAATTCAACATAGTCTAGTCAAATTTGGTAGCTGAGAGTTCAACCCAAAATATTGATATTATAAGTGGGGAAATCAGAGCTAGTATCTTATGTATATGGAGAGATTAGGGTGAAAGGGGGAAAGGAAAGGGGAAGGTATGAGGTAGAAAACTGTATGGTCAAGATACATTCTGATTGTTGAAATTTCAAGCTAGTGTCAGTTATATATATACACAACCGTAATCAAAAAAGAAAGTCAACTGCTCACTGCTGCCTAAACACATTCCCCAGACACATGCACACTGCTCACTGCTCACTGAGAACAAAAGTAAATGTCTAGTTCATGAATCGCTTATTAATAAATTGTTATCTTGTAGCATGTTGATTCGCACTATTGCTTATTCATCTTTTCTTTTGTAGGAAACAGAGGGCATTACTAATTTGAAGGTTAAAGTTGTTGAGGGCATTGCAAGTGTTGAGGTGTGTATGCACTAGGTTTTGGATTACCAATTGTAAGGAAGTGACAACTACTTCAATTGAAACTGTAGCTGGTGTAAAAATTTGGGATATGCTTATTGAATCATGCTCACATAAAATTTTCCAGAATTGTCAAAAAATTTATTTAATCCCTTAAGATCAGTTGCCTGCCTATAAGTTCTGGTGGGCTGCCCAGAAGTCGGGGGTTCGCTTATTGAGAATGATTTATTATATCTGTTGTACATATCATTTGTTTTTTCTTTCAATGTTCAAGATCAAAATTTATTTTCATTCTTCAGCAAGAGACATCAAAACATTGACTTTTTTTTTTTCCTCTACTCTTTTTAGTTGACAAAACAGACAACAGTACAAGCTACAGGAGTGGCTTCTAGTTTGGTTGAGACCATACAAGGTTCAGGCTTCAAGCTGCAAACTTTGAATTTGAGTTTTGAAGATGAAGAGGATTCCGTTGCCTAGAACTTATGAAACTCAGAAAAAAATAATTTATCCTTAAGCTCCATTTCCTTAGAATCTTGGTATGTAGGCATATGATTAGACATACTGAACTGATTAGGTAATTCTTATATGGTGGTGGTGGTGGTGGTGGTGGTGAAATACTGAAATCATTGCAATGCTCAAGAAATGTAAAATGATACTGCTTTACCAAGATCATTTTTAAAATTCGAGTTGGCAAATGTTGTTATGCCGTGATTGTGATGTTTGCTAGGTAAAAGATGTTTCAAGAAAGTTTTCGGGTTTGGTTCTGCCCATCATATCAATGGCACTTTTTCAGGGTTCCATTTTCACTGCAGTCAGGTTTGTGCATGCTAAGTGAGACCGTGATTTACAAGTATGGTAAAATTGTGCTAAATAAATGGAAAAAAGACGTTGGCTTTAACATGTAGTATGAGGATGAAGTGCTGCTGTGTAACGTAGAGACTAGAGAGGGGAGAAGGGAAACAAATAAAAACAGAGACAATTTGGTTATCTGAGGTCCTGTATTTCTTAATCTTAAATTCACTAAAGTTTTAAATGAAAGATGAAAAGAACAATGAGTATCCCGTAAAACTACTTCTCTTGCCAATTAAAAGACAGAGAAACTAGGCCAACACCTCACCTCTTCAAATCCAGGTTTTCTCTCTAGGTTTCCTTGGAAACTCTAGAGGTGAAAAAAGGAGCTTTCATAGCAAAAGGGCTGCCGTTAGGCAAACTTTCTCTCCGCACCAGCGGTAGAACAGTTTACAGTGGAGAACATATGGATGAGATCACAGAGGGATGCGCAGGACTAAAGCTATCGTTGAGAGAAGATGCGGAAGTGGAAATCAAAGTGCCATTGACAAAGGACGACCCAGTTCTCATTG
The DNA here is from genome assembly GCA_032727855.1 of Quercus ilex subsp. ballota. NCBI lineage: Eukaryota > Viridiplantae > Streptophyta > Magnoliopsida > Fagales > Fagaceae > Quercus > Quercus ilex. Next base: position 77,521,792 of record CM064909.1, read on the forward strand.
GGAAGTTTCGTACAAAGCGACGAGTAAACTTGGAGTCAGTGGCCAAGGTACTGAAGCCGGTGTGGAAGGCGGAACACAGTTTCGAAGTCAGCGACCTTGGAGAGAACAAGGTGATGTTCCTGTTTCAAACAACGGAGGACATGGAACGAGTACTCTTGCTTAGCCCGTGGTCCTTTGACAAATATCTATTGATCCTTCACAAGTTGGTACGTGGAGAGGTGGTGAAGGATATAAAGTTCGACAAGTCTCCTTTCTGGATCCAAATCCATGGGCTGCCCACAATGTGCCAAACGAAGGAAGTGGGAGAGAGTATCGGCGCAACCTTGGGAGAAGTGGTGAAAGTAGATGCGAACAGGAAAGGTTTTTGCTTGGGGAACTTCCTACGCATAAGAGTGCTCCTAGACATATCCTTGCCGCTGTGTTGAGGCCGCAAAGTGCGTCTGGGTGAACATGGACTGAAGTGGGTAGATCTCAAGTACGAGAGGCTCCCAATCTTCTGCTATCTGTGTGGGAAAGTGGACCATGATGAAAGGGACTGCATGCAAGGGCTCCAAAGCAATAACACGCTTCTCCCAGAGGAGAAGCAGTTCGGCCAGTGGTTACGCGCGACGCCGGACAAGTTTCAAAAACCTCAGATAATAACAATGGGGAAAGACGGTGAACCAAGTTCAGGGGGGATTAAGAAGGAGAAACCGGATGGCAGACGGGACAGCAAGTATGAGCCTACGCTGGCGAAGGCGACTCCGGGTAGCACCCATGCAAGAAAAGCTGAGGAAGTGGGAATCCCGAGGCCTGACATGGCGAAAGTTGGTGTCCCACCAACTCATGTCAATATCAAATCTCCGGATTTCAAATAGACTTTGAGTCCCGAGAAACATATCCGGGTTTTCGATGCCGCAATTAATGGGAAGGCGCCAGCTTTGTCCTCTGCACCACGCAAAGAGGAGATTGGGACAGGGAAGATGATCACGCAATCCCTGGCTGATGCAACTCAGATAAATGAGGAACCAGTTAGTGAAAGTGGGTCAGTAAAGGAAGCCTAACATCATTTGGACTCCTTTAGGCCTCAAGAACTTTCTGTCATGATTGGGAAGCCACAAAATGTGGACTTGGGCTTGTCAAACCTTGGGCCAAAGTTCACTTTGGGCCCAGCGTCCCCAACAAATTTAAAGATCCAAAACATGAGGAAGTCAAAAGGAAGTGGTCAGAAGGGAAACAAAGAAAACAAAGGCCCAATGGGGAAAGAGAGAGCCACGGGTGGGACAAGAAGACATGCAAAAGTTGACGACCAAAGTAGGGAGACAATTATAGAGATTGATCATTCAGAAGTGGGAACAAAAAGGAGAGCGCGGTCTCCACTATCTAAACTAGATAATAAGGAAGGTAATGGAAAACGGATTAGGGTGGAGGGGGAGGTAAAAGAGATGGGCAAACTCCTAGCACAATATTTGGGATCGGCGGAGGTTGGCAACCAGCCCCGCCAAACACAATGAGTGCTATCAGCTGGAACTGTAGGGGGCTTGGGAATCCCCTAACAGTTAAAGCCCTCCAAAAGGTGGTTTTGGAGAAAGATCCCACACTAGTCTTCCTCATGGAGACGAAACTAGATACTACGAAAATAGACAGTATAAAACAGAAGGTAGAAAGGAAGCAAGGCCTGGTGGTGCCTAGCATTAAACGGGCTCGTGGTCTGGCTCTGTAATGGAAAACTTCAATGCAGGTTGATGTACTGACTTACTCCCCACGACACATTGATGCAATAATAACTGAAGAACAGGGGAGAAAGAAATGGAGGTTCACTGGTTTTTACGGGCATCCAGAGACCGGAAAAAGAGAGGAGTCGTGGAAACTAATGGAAAGTCTCAGCAATAGGAGCAATTTACCGTGGGTTTGCATGGGGGATTATAATGAGATCATGCATGCCAAGGAAAAAGAAGGTGGTGGGGTACGGCCGGAGGGGCAGATGCGAGCTTCCTGGGAGGTGATCAACAAATGCCAACTGAGGGACTTGGGGTATGTTGGCTCAGATTATACATGGAGTAGAAAGCTTGGGAGTCAGGGTTGGGTCAAGGAAAGATTAGATACGGCGCTGGTATCATTGTCTTGGGCTGGGTCCTTCCTAGCTGTGAGACTCTTCCATGCTGCCACGTCAATTTCTGATCATTGCATCCTAGTGCTCAAGGAAACAAGTTACCAAAGAAAACGAAGACATTTCCCTAAGGTGTGGAGGTTTGAATCCATGTGGCTGGATGATGCAAGGTGTGAAGTTATGGTACAAGAGGCTTGGGACATAGGGCAGATCAGGGACACACAATGGCCAATGGAGGCATGAATTGAGGAGTGTCAAGCCTCCTTGAAAACGTGGAACATGCAGTGTTTCGGCCATGTGGGAAAACATATTAATGAGTTGCAAAGGAAACTCCAAACTCTTGAATCCATGAAGGGTGATACCACGATCCTAGAAACTGTCCATGCAACAAACAAAGAATTGAACAGGTGGTTGGGCATGGAGGAAGAAATGTGGCATCAAAGAAGCCGAAACAACTGGTTGAAAGCAGGGGACAAGAACACTTCCTTCTTCCATACCAAGGCATCAAACCGACTCCGAAGGAATACCATCAGCAAGATTAAGGGTACAACTGACGTGTGGTATGAGGACTTGGAGCAGGTCGGGCTGATTTTTGTGGACTATTTTGACCAACTCTTCACTACCTCACGGCCACGGGTAAAGAGGGAGCTATTAGATGCTACCCATACAAAGGTCACAGAGAGAAGGAATGCGACCCTTATTAAAGAATTCCAGGCTGGAGAGGTGGAAAAGGCACTAAAACAAATGCACCCCTTAACTGCTCCAGGCCCAGATGGTATGCCACCCTTATTTTATCATCTTTTTGGCCCACTATTAAATCCATTGTTAGTACTACTGCACTTAATTTCTTAAACTATGGTATTGCTCCCCTAAAATTCCATGACACTCACATTGTACTTATCCCTAAGACCAAGAATCCTGAGCAGGTGGCTGATTATAGACCAATATCCTTATGTAATGTGGCTTACAAAATAGCTTCAAAAGTTGTGGCGAACAGAATGAAATCGGTTTTGCAGGATATTATAGGTGAAAACCAAAGCGCATTTGTGACAGAACGTCTCATCACAGACAACGTGTTGGTGGCCCACGAGCCGATGAACCACATCAGTAAGAAAAAGAAGGGCAATTGTGGGGAGGTGGTTGTTAAATTAGATATGAGCAAGGCATACGACCGGGTCGAATGAGACTGCCTACAACAAATCATGCAAAAACTAGGCTTCCACAATCAATGGATTAACATTGTGATGCGGTGTGTGACCTCGATAAAGTATGCGGTACGAATCAATGGGCAGCCATGCAGCCTCATCCAACCAACCCGCGGCCTGAGGCAAGGTGATCCACTGTCACCTTACTGATTCCTCATTTGTGCCGAAGGCTTATTGGCCCTTTTGCATCAGGCCACCCACAGGAAAGCGATTAAAGGAGTGGCTGCCTTTGCCCGGGGTCCTAGGGTGTCCCACCTATTCTTTGCCAACGATAGCTTGGTGTTTGGGAGGGCGTCTATGGGTGACGCCAAGGAAATCCAACGGGTCCTCAAGGTCTATGAACTCTCCTCAGGTTAACAACTAAATAGCAGTAAAACCTCCTTGTTTTTCAGCCCTAATACAGACAATGAAACAAGAGATAGAGTGAAAACCATGTTTGGTGCCCAAGTCATCAAACCCCACGAAGCCTATCTTGGTCTGCCATCTCTTGTGGGAAGGTCAAAAAATAACACTTTTGTCCACCTTAAACAGCGGGTGGCCAACAAAGTGTCGGGGTGGAAGGAGAAGCTTCTAACACATGCTGGGAAGGAAGTGTTAATTAAGTTAGTTGCCCAAGTTGTGCCCTTATACACAATGAGCTGCTTTTTGCTTCCCAAAAACTTGTGCGAGGAACTGACAGGATTGATCAGACAATTCTGGTGGGGTCAGGTGAAAAACAAAAAGAAACTTGCATGGTTGAGTTGGGACAAAATGTGCATGCCAAAGGACAGGGGAGGGCTTGGCTTTCGAGACTTGAGAAGCTTTAACTTGGCACTCTTGGCAAAACAGGGGTGGCGGCTGCTAACCAACTCCTCCTCTCTTTTTTGCCGAGTTTACAAAGCTAAGTATTTTCCGCATTATAGTTTTGATGAGGCGACATTGGGTCGGAACCCATCATACGCTTGAAGGAGTTTGATGGCGGCTCAGGGAATAATTAAAAGGGGCATGAGGTGGCAAGTTGGGTCAGGAAACAAAATAAGGGTGTGGAGGGACAAGTGGGTCGCTAGGCCGAGCACCTATAAGGTCCTTACTCCAGAACTGCAAACCTCAAAGGATGCTCTGGTTTGTGAGCTCATAAACAGAGCATCCAATGAGTGGGACATCGACAAGCTTGGCCAATGGTTTCTCCCTGAAGATAGGGATGCGATCCTGGGAATTCCTTTGAGCACAACTAGCACCAGTGACAAGCTGATTTGGGTTGAAAACAAAGGCGGGAAATTCACCGTAAAGAGCGCATACATTCTGGTGCTTGAGGAACAAAAAGGGTCGGACTTGGGTGAATCTTCCAACGGCATGGCAAGAAGAAAGCTCTGGAAGGCAATCTAGAAACTACAACTCCCTCAGAAGATTAAGCATTTCACTTGGAAGGCGAGCCGGGACATCCTCGCCTCAAAGGAAAACCTGGCTAAGAGGAAAATAACGCCGGACAGAGTGCGAATTTTGTGGGGATGGCGTAGAAACAATTGGCCACACCTTGTGGTTTTGCGATCACGCCAAGGAAGTTTGGAGAAATAGTAAGCTTGCTCTTCCTTTTGAGATTTTTGCAACGTGGAAGTTCCTGGATGTGTTTGAGGGCCTTTTACGGTGCGAACACCTTCGGCCTAGGCTGTTGGAATTGTTCATCGCCATCTGCAGGGGAATTTGGAAAAACAGGAACGAGTTACGGACGGGTGGCAAAGGAAAGGCTGGTCGGTCCATCCTGAGAAACGCCTCGCGTTGGTGGAGGAATTTCGGATCGCAAACGAACCCAAAATAGAGCACTTGATTGTGCCTCCTGTCTCGGTCTCATGGAGTCCTCCAAGTCACGGGCATTAAAAAGTTAACATTGATGGGGCTGTTTTCTCAAAACGGAAGCAAGCCGGAGCTGGGGTGGTCCATAGAAACGGTGATGGGCTTGTGGTGGCAGCACTTAGCAAGCGCTGGAATTTTCAGTTGGGGGCCGTTGAAGTTAAAGCGAAAGCATGGGAAGCTGGGATCCTTTTGGCCAGGGACATGGGGATCCGGGATGCGGAGTTCGAGGGTGACTCGTTGGTGGTATGCAATGCTTTGCAAGGATTGACATCTCCGCCCTCTTCAGTGGCCAGCGTCCTCACCGGTTTTTTGGCCCATGCCTCGCTTTTTAGGCTATGAAAGGTGTCTCACATCAAACGGCAAGGAAATGTCCCTGCCCATTTACTAGCCCAACATGCTCAGCATGTTGGGGATTACGTTGCTTGGCTAGAGGAATGCCCTAGCCTGATAGAGCATGCATGTGCTCAAGACAAATGTAATCTGCACTTTGATATTTAATGAAGTTAAGTTTTCCAATCAAACACAAAAAAAAAAAGAAAAAGAAAAAGACAGAAACTAAAAATATATATTCCCTTAGTCAAATGCAATTTGACAAGCCTGGGAGCTCCTCGAGAACTTCATTTACTCCTTGCGAATACAAAGCTTTGCCTTCGAGCGTAGATGACTTTCGGCCATGATTTTAATTATCTTTAATACTCTTGCTGCCTTCAGGATTTGTCTAACAAGTTCAATCTTAACCTCATTCCCTGAAAATCCTTTATAATGACAGGTCACGAGGTGTGATGACAGACATTCAGGAATATCCAATGGCTCCTCCGAGTAACTGGTAAGTACGAGACTACCAAACATAGGTTGGTCTATTGATTCAACGGCAATGTAATTATAAAGTAATTTAATAAAAGGGTCAGAGCATTAAGCATGTATCATGCCCTTACCAGTTTGGTTTTTGTGCTCAATTCCATGGATATATACATCATTACAGAGTTGTCCAATGAAGTCCCAGGACCTCCGTTCATACTTTTCACTCGTCCAACTACATTCCCCAACTTGGACTGATTCAACAGAGTTGGGAATGTTTTCCAACACAATTTGCTTGCCCAAAAAACCCCCGATGTGTTATGATAATTAACCGAACTCCAGGAACCAAAGAGGTGTCGTGGTGTAGTTGGTTATCACGTCAGTCTAACACACTGAAGGTCTCCGGTTCGAACCCGGGCGACGCCATTGCCAGCACATGTCGTTTACATAAATGTATGCGTCGTTTTTGGCTACTCTACTTTTGAGCTAAAAAAAAAGTGGATTGGGCCTGTAACCAAGTTTTGTGAGCTAACTCCTTTATTTGTTTTAGAACTTTGTGGAATGGGTTACATTTATTCCCGTCTTTTCTTCTCCCATTTTTCTTAAACATTTTTAATAAATTTTTTTCTATGCTAAGCATTAATTTCTACGTCAGATACCCACAAACCACAAAATATTGGTACTTACAGTTTACAGACTTAAGTCTTTTGTAATATGATTCTCAAAATTTTTTTTTTTGATTGAATTAATGAGGTAAAGTGATTTGTATCTTTGCTTATATATTTGTAAGGTTGGTAAATATGTGTAAGAGAATATTAACCTATCAAATAATGAAAATCACAACAAATATTAACCTATCATAGTTGATCTCTCTCAACAAAAAAAAAGAAAAAGAAAAAGAAATTTAGAATAAAAATACCAATATATGAATTATTTTTTGAGTAGAACAATATATGAATTAGATAGCCCACATCAAAACTTCACAATAATTTATCTTGAAACCTTGTAGGCCTCCCTAACTCTTCGATGGTGCACATATTCAAGAAAGCAAATGGCTGCGCTGATCGACTTGCAAGGATAGGAGCTGAACTTGATGTAATTGACTTTCTTTTTTTGTTTGACCCACCAGATGTGGTGGCTGAAATGCTGACTAGAGAAAAAGCTGGTTTTATTTGTTGTAATAGATTTGTTGGTCGTTAGTTAATTCCAAGCATTGTTTACAAAAAAAAAAAAAAAAAAAACCTTGTAAGCCTGAGTTTGAAGTTTTGGACTCTATGGCCCATAAACCCTTTCCCGCCAAAGCCCACCCACCATTTTTCCAATATTCATTGATACTTTCTAGCTCTTCATCTCTCCCATTCTGCCACTTTTTCAAAAAGTAGTAGTAGCTGTGTAATTGACTAGACCTCTCTCTCTGAACTACTCAGCTCTCTGTGCTAAGCCACGGGAATATTTTTTTTTCCAAAGTTGAAAGCTCATTGCTCTATCATACTTGGTGCTTTACTTGCAGTGCAGTGCTGTGCTGGGTCACTAGGATTTTTGGGTATTGGGACATCAATGGCGGAACAGAAGGACGCTTTTTATGTTGTACGGAAAGGGGATATCATTGGCATTTTACAAGAGTTTGAGTGATTGCCAAGCTCAATCCGGGTCTTCTGTAATCTTTTTCAACCTAAAACCTAAAGTTTCTGACTTTATCTTTGTTTGAAACTTATATGTAAAAGTTAATTCCTTTGTGGGTTTGTCTAATCTTTTAGTCAAGTTTTTACATACCCATTTGGATTTTCTCTTCTGGGTCTTCTTTATTTGGATAAATTTAGTGTTTGTTTCTATGGATTCCCTAAAATTTATTAGGGAAGTGAAAAGGAATCGTTTTTTTTTTTTTTTAATCTTATTTATTTATTTTTTGTGTCTGCATTGTGTTTAAGACCGAGGCTTTCTTGCATGTGTTTGTTACATTGTTCAATTGGCAGTGTGTAACCTAGGTTTCTTGTCCAAAAGGGTTAAATTAAGGTGAATTTGGATGGTTTTAAAGTCCATCTGTTGCTCTTTATGCTTTCAAGTTCAAGCATGCGTTTATGTTAGTAAGTAATGTGATCTCTCTGAATTTCTGTCTTCAATAAAACTTAGTTGAACTCCTGAGCTTTGACTGTATGATTGGGGATATCATTTTTCTTTCAGCAACCAGCTTCTTCCGGAGTAAAAGCATCTGACAAGGATTTTCCCACAAAGAGATTACAAGGAGTGCTTGATTCAGACAGTGTTCTAAGTTAAAATGGATAGCATATGCTTCATTAGAAATTTGTGCCTGAAGACATAGTCCATAGAATGTTGGAATCAATTGAAGTATATAGATTTTGAAAAAAAAATTGTGGCAGTTTCCAATGCAGACATTAATTTGAGAATCCAGTCCACAGTTTGTCAAAGACAAGTTTTGATGAGTTCGTTATAGAATACCCCAGAATGAATAGCATTTTTCTAAGCTGTTATTTGTGAACATCTTGAGAATAGAAAAGGTGGATTGATATTGATGTAGTGGTGAGTAATCACTTTGTCTGGTTCTTGTACCGCAGGAGGTGTCTGGATCAACTTCATTTGCAACAAATCCTCAGAAGAAACAGTTCAAGTCAGACTATAGCAATCAAGCTGAAGTAATTTCTTCTCTCAGTGTAAGCTGCTGACCTGATATCTACCATTCATGTACTACCACCAGAACTAAAACTATATGTATTTCTATACATGCATATATTATTATGTATATAATTTTAAAACTATTGATGTCCATGGATCTACTTGCATGCATATAATATGGTATTTTAATTTTGTATACATCTTGTTCCACTGGTTACAAGTATGTAATGGAACTATGGATGTAAAAGGTTTAGTTCTCTATAACAGTGGAACTTGCCTGAATGCTTGGAAAGCCAGATTTTTCTAAGTCTGGTCTTTTGTGTTGGGGCTCTTTATAGCTTAATCTGGATTCTTATTTTGGATATTCATTTATCTATGAATGTAACTCCCCAAATTTTAAACATGTGATGTGGCTGTATAATGGTTTTGTATATAATGTATATGCTTTATGGAAGAAATATGCTCTTGTATTTGCAAGTGAAAATCGCGAGTCCTGTTATATGCAAAGTTTTTGTGGCATTTGGCATCAACAAAGTATAACATAACCAAGCAATTGCAATGTCACTGGTCCAGCCTCTGGACCTTGCCCGTTAATAAAGGATCTGATCTTCGTGTTCTGCATGATGTTGAAGTATATGAAAGTCATCCAAGTTGCCCAGCCTTCCTGTATTCTTCTGTTTGATGGTGCTTCGAAAGGAAATCCTGGCAAGCTGGTGCAGGAGCTGTGCTGTGTGCTGAAGATGGAAGTGTGGTGTGCAGTTAAGTGAAAAATATCCAGTGAGAAGCACTATCCAAGCCCTCTTCCTGCGGGAGAGGACAACCTGAGAGTGAAGGATGTGGTCTCTGAAAGGGGTTGGAATTGGTCTAAATTTCTATGGATCTCCCCCCCAATGTGAAACTGGAAATCCAAGCAACTTCGTATGCCTTTACAGTTGCGAGTACTGATAAACTGGCCTGGGCTGAAAATTCGCGAGGAGTATCTGATCTAAAGAGTGCTTATGACCTTGCTACGGTTAATGAGCACATTCCATTCGAGGGAGAATGGCTCTGGAAAATTCAAACTCTGCCCAAAATCCAATTCTTTCTCTAGAAGTGCCTTCACAATAGCATTGGAGTGAAATCCTGTCTCGCTGCAAGGGGAGTTAACTTAGATCCTCTGTGCCCCTTATGCAACGATTAAACAGAAACAATCATTCACATTCTTTGTGATTGTAGGGTGGTCAGACCGGTATGGCAAAATCTGGGCATTGCTACTCATGATAATGTGTTCTCTGGTGATGTTGCTAATTGGCTAGCCAGAAATGCTAAAGAAAAAGCTGAGAAGGGGCAGAGCCAAACATCCTGGAGCACCACCTTTCTCTTTGCCATCTAGATCATATGGATTAAAAGGAATGCCACAGTGTTTCACAACAAACCTTTCCCTCAAAATATCCATCTTGAAGTCACCCAAAAAGCCCTGGAATTCAATCAGTGTTATTAATGGGAAAGCCTCTGTCTGATACATTCTCAAATCAATCAAATGGGAAAAACCTCCTAGGGGGTGGATCAAACTCAACACGGATGGGTCATCCTTGGGTAACCTGGGAATAGCAGGAGGTGGGGGAATTCTTCGTGATGAAACTGGAGCTTGGTTACTTGGATTTTCCAGATGCATTGGCAAAACTTCTAGTTTCATGGCGGAATTATGGGCTGTGCGAGATGGTCTCTCCCTTTGTATTCTTAGGAATAGCCAAGCTGTAGAAATAGAGATGGATGCTAAAGCCATCCTTGATGTTCTTGCGAAGCCCAACCAAACTAATACTATCATTTCCTCCATTGTTGATGATTGCAGGCTGCTGATCACTCGGATCCCTCAAGTCCGGTTTAAGCACTGTTATAGAGAAGCAAACAGGTGCGCTGATGGTCTGGCCAGAATGGGAGGACAACAAGATTCTGATCTTATAGTTTATGACTGTCCACCTGTGGAAATCCAGTCTTTTATTGATTTTGATTTGTCAGGATTGTATTCTAACAGGCGTTGCACTGAGACCATTGTTAATCTTTAGTTTTAATTGAATTCTCTATTTTACCAAAAGAAAAAAGAATGTAATGTATCACTCCAAATCTTGTCTCAACATTTATAATGCATCCCAAACTTTGAGGTAAAACATGCTATAATGCTTTATTTTCATGACTTTTGCCACTTGCATTATGTGTTTGTTCGGTACCTGAGGACATATCAGATTCTAGTTGGTGGACCATTAGTTTGTTGTTATTTCTGATACTAATGCTACGTAACAAAAGATGGCAAGCTATATTTGTGGTAGTATTAATCTTCTTAATAAAATGTGATCAATGGTTTTTTTTGTAAACATTATTCATGTTTTCTGCCACACGTTCTCTGAATGCAAAATAACACATTATTATCATTTTCAAGGAATTTAACTCTGAAGCTGATGCTCAAGCAAACCTAGCTGTAAATCTCCAGGGTGAGTGCATTTTGAGCTCTGTTCATTTTCTGTTGCTTTACTATTTTGTGCTTTTTCATATCTTTGTTTTGGCAGAAGTTAGCGAATCTTTTGGTTTTGCAGATGGACAGGTTGAAGAGGATTGTAGGAAGATGTAGTAAGAAACTGCATCTGTTTTTTGATTGGCAGAAATACTGTTGCCTGACTTTTTTGGACTTGTTATCCTTCAGGCCAGAATCTGTGATGCCTTCTGCAGGTGCAGTAAATATGCTTAGTTTACTAAATTCTGCTAGATAAATTGGGGCAGATTGTCTTTTGATGATTAATGGGATACTATTTATTATGTATTATATTCAAGCTTTTGCTTCAGCTGTTGCCCTCTAGTCCACGCCAAGATTAGAGATGTTTCAGAATTCAGAGTTAATTAGGGCTGTAAATAAGCTGAACTTTGTCGAGTAGTGCATGTTCAAGCTTAGCTCGTCAAGAAAAATCAAAAGCTCAAGCCAAGCTTGAGCTTGTGACAAGCCTAAAAATAGTGTTTGACCTTGAGCTCGTGGGAAAACCAAAAAACTTGAGTTTGGCTTGGCTTGACTTGATTTATAAGTCAAGCCAAATTCAAGCTTAATATTAAGCTCAAACTCGAGTTTAGGTCAAGTTTTTGAGCTTGAGATCTAAAAAAATTACATTATTAAATGTTTAAATCTCAAAAATTAAGAAAAAATAAAAATAAAATAGTATACTCATTTTATCATGCATTTAGTCTTATTTATGATTAGCAATTATTCAAATTAATAATTTACATAATTAAATTCATTCATTCATCATTCCTTGTCTACGTCTTCAGCAATTGTTCAAAATACAATTTTTACATTCACGTTAGATGGTTAAGAACTAGAAAAATATATGTTGTAACTATAATGAATAAGAAAATACTAATATTTTTTTATAACTTTATTTTAGATGATTGATAAGGAATGATCATATGTGCCATACTTAATTATTTATTTATTTTTAAATGTAACTATAGTCTAAAGTGATTCTTAATCAGTTTAAAAGGAATGAAAAAATTAAGGTAATATAGGTAGTGGTCTCATTTTGGCCATGTCATTATTAAGATGTGTAATGAGTATATTTAGCTAACACATATAAACTTATAAATGAGTCTATGCTTGAATTGTTGTGTATCAAGCCTAATAGTTCACGAGCTTGTTCATGAACAATTTTTTTTGATTAGGCTCGACTTGTTTATTAAACGAGCTTAAAACTAAGGTTCAAACTTGACTTATTTATAAAAAAATAAACATAAACAAGCTTTTTATTGAGCCAAGTTCGAGTTGTTCATGTTCGGCTTGGTTTATTCACAACCCTAGAGTTAATTGCCAACTTAGAAATCTGTGAATACATGTGCAATATTTATTCACCCCCCCCCCCCCCCCCCCCCCTCCTCTCTTAAAGGTGTGGAATTGTCCATCACAACATTAAGGTTTTGATACGACAGACTATAACTCAAGTGTCCTGATTTGCATATTTAGACTATTAGGGGTAGTGTTAACTCAAATGTCCATCTTGCAGTGTGTTGTTTGCATGTGTGTGAGTTTGTAAAAAAATGGAAAGTTAAAATAAAGAGGGAATGGAAATGATTTCATAGAATTCTTAAATTCCTCTCTTGGTTGTTTGGAATCTATATCTATATATATCTAAAAACTGAAACATAGCATTTATCCAACTCATTATTAACAACTTCACACATTCACTAACTTAATAAATCCAACTCATTATTAACAACCTTACACATTCTTTAACTCATTAAATCCAAATCACCATTAATTCAACCATCTTTCAATTCTCAACTCTTCATTTTTCCCTTCAAAACTGATTGGCTCTTTTGAAGTTCAAACCCTTCAATTGCCACTCTTGCAATTAACTAAGTTATTTTTAACACTATAAATTTCCAATTGCTCTTTCTCTACCTTCACAAAAGTTGCCAAAGTGGCATCAGATTTGAAAAGTCTCTCCGAGGCATGTTCTTTCCCTTCTTATTTTTTATTTTTCCCCAACTTCAAATATTCCATTGGATTTTTAAAGTTTGTGGTTGATATGATTTTTTGTGGGTTGCCGACAATGTGATCACTTTACAACTATGGGTGGCTAGGATTTGGTTTAGAAGGGTTTTTAAAAATTAGAAATCTCTACAAGAACTTCTTACTTCATATTCATGTTGTAAAATTTTTATTTTATATTTGTGTTTTACTTGTTCACTTTGTTTATCTTTGACATTTTATTTTTCTTACATCTAACATTTGTTTAACTCTATGTAATCAAAAGAAGAAAAAAAAACCAAAGTTTGATGTATTTACCTTTGATAGTTTTGAAACAATAATAGAGTATATTCCAACTACTATTTTCATATTTTTTAACTCAATGGTTCTTTTTTGATGTGGGAACTTTCTCAATTTTTGTTTGGTTTCAACAATCATAAATACTATGTTTAGCACACTGTTTCTTATTATGCATAGCACATAATAATTTGATCTTGCAGTCCAATAAACAACAATAGATTTGCCTCAAAAGTTTGATGGGTTTGTGTGTCACAAGGAAATATAAAATCTCAAAACATGATTGGGGGTTTAATTTTTATCTGATTTTGGTAATGCTAAATGTGGAATTTGGTTCTTGTAGGGTTTGGGAACATTGATCCAAATACATGGGAGTTTGACAATGAAGGTTTCTTAAGTGGCCAGAGACATTTCTAAGACATAGGTTAGGAAAGCTCAGAAAGCAATAATAAACTACAAGTGCATACCTTCAATAAATGGAACAGAGGCTAAAGAGACTAAAAAAACCAAGCAACAAATGATGTCCTTAGCTAGAGCAATGCAAAACCTAGCAAATGAGTCCAATACATTATTGTTTGTGGTTTTTGAAATAGTAAGACAAACAAATTCAGTTCACCATCATTATTTTAATATTGGTTAATGTACAAGTGATTCAAATATTTGATTCACACTTATTCTTCTTTTATAATTTAGAATTAGCACAAAACAAATGTTACAACCCGAGATGCTATTTCCAAAATATGGCAAATAGCAATCATCACTTTATCGATTCAAACAATCCAACTCTATACAAAGCAGATTGAAAATATATATGCTATCTAATTTTTTTTCAATAGTTATAACAGGAAGGGAGGATTTGAATCTTGGATGTCATGGACACACCAAGAGATGCCAATCATTTGAGTTGCAATACTCTAGGCTAAATGCTATCTAACTAGATAACATTAGATTGATATAACTTAATTATAATTAAAAAACTTTTGACTCCTAACTGCTGTATCAGTAACAGAACCTCAACTGGCAACAATTTAGACCATGCAAATTGAAACCTACCAAATAATCACTTCATAATCTCTCATCACTTCAATTAGATTTTAGAACTAGGTCTTAATGATTTTAACAATCTATTCTTTTGTCTTGACTACTCCACCAAAAAGCCTACTCTTTCTTTGAATTCAAAAGTGGCAAATTGTTGCCCATAATGCCACTTTGCAAAGAGAAGTTCTAAACCATTTTAGGCTTGCACGGTGGGTTTCTTTCACTTCACATGCCTATAAACCTTTCTTTTAAAATTAAAAAAAAAAAAAAAAAAAATCGAGAAGCCTATGCACCTATTTGTTTGATTGCAAGAAAATGAATTAAATTTGAAATAAATATAACAAGTCTTGAGTCTTTTTGTTGGTAGCTTATATTGTTGCTCAATAGTTGCTTCTCTGGTTCGATGATTTTATGTTATGATATACTTTGGTTTTAATATGTTTAGTTACTAATTTTAATCAAGGTGAAACTTTCATTTTTTGTTCAATTGATAGGCACATTCAATTGCTATGTATTTGAATGTGCCTATCAATTATTTTAATACTATCAATTGTATATTTGTGATGAGGTTTGATTATCATGATAATCTTCTTAAGAGAATGAGAAATTTGAATAATTAATTTGAAACTTAAAAACGTTTAGTTGTATCAAAAGAAAAGGAAAACATAAAACACTATAACAAAAGTTTGAAGAATATAGATCACTTCAAAAAAACAATAATATCAATCAAGCACCCCCCCCCCCCCAAAGTTTCTTTAATAAAATAAAAAAAAAAACCAAAATAATAGAACAGAAATAGATAATACTTTTTGTGGGTGCTTGAGGACTAAGGATGAAGTTGAAGGGTTGCAGCATTGGTGTGGGAATGCTAAGAGCCATGGGCTCGAGGAAAAGAGCCGCCCGAGGATAGGAAGAAATGAATCAAGGTACTCTATAGTATTCTAAGTGGGAGCTAGACGATGAGAATGGATGGTTAAGATATGAGAGAGGTAGGAGTATATAAGGAAAAGAAGGAGCACTGAGAAAAAGATCGAGACATAGGTATCAAAAAGAGAGAAGCACAAAAGAGAAGGAGAAAGAGAAATGAGAGTGAATAGTGTAACTATTTGTACAAACTTAGCTTCCTCGGGCGAGCTTGTAGAGGGAGATATACCCCTTTATTTTGTAAGATTAACCTTGTTTTCTCTATCTTGATCCTTGGGTAGAGTACTCTCTTGTTGTTCGCTTCTCTCTCTTACAAATTCTATTGATTTGGGCCAAAATTTAACTGTGTAACTCACTGTTCTAAGTGGGCTTGGGCCGCTAGATTTTTTGGTCATTACACTTTTAAAAATAGTTCAATTTTTAAGGAGAACAAATTATCTTCAATAAGTTTTAGAGAATAAATTATACATTACATCATATTACAAAATAATTATATATTCTCATGCATCGCGTGAGTCTGCAACTAGTTTGTAATAAAAAGAAAGCAATTATTGTATCCTCTTAAGAGCATAATTATAATGAAAATTATGAAATTACTACTTTTTTAATAGTGTGTTTGTTTTGTTATGAGAACAGAGAGGCAAAGAAGTTCTTTCATATAATAAAAATCAAAGGTATCAAGTCTAGTCTGTTTAATACGAGCAGTTATATTGTGTACCCGGCATATATTGTGTACCCGGCATATATGCCGGGTACATAATATAATTTTCGGTTTAATACCCTCAAGTATACCCAATGAGGGAACCATCAGTCTTTCAAGAAGGTATTTGGTATTTTTCATTTCGAGGAAAACTTAAAAAATATATATATATATATATATATAATTTTATCTCTCTAATGTTTGGGTTGTTATCGTATCTATTGTACATTTCATTTGATTTTTCTTCACAATGTTCATGTACAAATTCTTTCCATTCTTCAGCAAGCAACATCAAGATAATGACTTTTTACCCCCTCTTCTATTTAATATCTAAAAGTTCTAAAATTTAAAGACTAATTTTTAATGTTGTTATGCACCTATTGAGTGAAATCATCAGCCACGTCACTATTGTTTTTGTTGTTAATTTGTTTCTCTAATTTTTTTTTTTTTTGATAATGTTAAATATATTAAACTATTCAAGATATTATTAGAAAAAAAAAATCGTCCAAGATGAATGTGTAAAGTCAATCGGTTAATATATTTAATATTATAAAAAATTAGAATAACATTAATCAATAAATAAAAAAAAGGTAATGTGGCCAATGATTTAGTCCACTTTGGTCCATTCTGTCTAGTCGGTCCATCTCAGTCTATTTGGTCCACTTTGTTCCATTTGGTTCACTTTCGTCTAATTTGGTCCATATCGGTCCATTCAGTCCACTTTGGTCCACTTTGATCCAATTTGGTTCTCTTCAGTCCATTCGGTCCACCTCTGTTTATCTGATCTAATTCAATCCACTTTGGTCCATTTCCATCCAATTCGGTCCATCTTAGTATGATTTGGTCCAATTTGGTTCACTTTGGTCCATGTCGGTTTATTTTGGTCATTTTCAGTCTGCTTCGGTCTATTTCACTTCACTTCGATCCATTCAGTCCACTTACTTAAGAATATGAAAAGATTGGTTTGGGTTGAAAGTACCTATTCTAAATCCGAATTATTTAAAATATAGATGATAAAAAATAATAATATTATTTTTAATAGTTTAATTCAATGATTTGTGGTATTATCTTTCTTTATGTTCTTTTTTCCCCTTATTTAATATTAGTATTTTTAATTTTTGAGTGAATAACATAATTTTAGTGTTTTGATATGATATAATTTGAATTTGAAGACCAATTTCTAAGTTAGACATAAATTAGGAGATTGTTATTGTTAGGATATGTGCCCTTTAAATCCTATTGTATGATGCTATGTATGATAATATGTTGTGATTAATAAAGTTGTTTTTATTATTATCTAAAATAATGGTAACATGAATATTTGGACATTATCATATAGTCCATGAAATGCATAGTATGTGATTTAGTCACAAAAGATATAAGTCATAAGTTTTTTGTAAACTCAGAATTTTAGTTCGTAGTCGGTGATGAAATTAAGTATTTTATCTGCGAAGACTATAATATATTTGTATGGCACTGGGCCTCCAGGGCCATTTGGGCTTTTGAATCCCAGCTCTACAGTATGGCCTATGATATTAACACCCCTATCAAAAGCCGAGCTTGAGGCCCAATAAGGTCATGGATGTGAACCTTATGTCATTATGTTCAATCCAGAACCCGTTAGGCAGGTCATTGTAATATATGCTCATTGGTTCATGGCCAGGAGGTTGCCCGGAAAATCTCGACTCCAACGAGTGTGACTGCTTAAAGAGGCCTTATCCTAGATGCCTGGTGATGTCTTGAGAAGTACCTCTGCTGAACATCACCTCCCTGAGGTGGGAACCAGTTTCAATGCCACTCTTATCATACCCCACTCCCAACTAAACACCCACTTAGCGATAACAACATTAGACCTCCTCTTCCACTAGTCATAGGAGTAATCATGATTCTTCCATTAATTTTGGGCTATATATATATGAGAAGCCAGGGAAAGGAAAAGGTTGTTGAGAGGTTGGAGAGGAAGCTTAGAGTTGAGAGCGACAGAGTCGTAAGAGGGGAGGGAAAGAAATAAAAAGGTAAGAGAGATATTGTTGAGTCTTTAAGCCAGAATCACCCAAAGTAGGAAATCCAAAACCCACATTATAAATAGATTGAGTCCAAGAGAAAGTCAGCCTGTTAAGCTCGTTCTAGGTGCCCACAATTGGTGTCCTCTGTGGGAATCTCCTACAAAGCTGTGGTTTGGTTGAGACTTATGCCCAGAAGATGTCTGGGGGAAATTCTGAAGGTTTTGCTGAAAGCAGCTCAGTGAGATCATCTCAGGGATCCACATGGCGAGAGCAAAGGCAAAAAAGGCGTGAAGATAGGGAGTGTGAACTCGAGGAAGAACAGTCTGGCCCTGGAAAGGGGTCATACTAGACAAATCGGACGATATTGGGTGCTTCGGGGCACAGGCAGTTGGACAAGAGAGATGAGGAGCTTGAACAGTTGTGTAGATTGGTAAGAGATTTGGAGTTGGAGGCAGGGGTAAGGCACCAGAGAGGGGACTGAGATAACCAAGCTAGGGGATCTGTGAGTGGGGGAGATCGCTATGGTATTGAATCCAATCAGTCTGGTCCCCATTGACATTGGGATTGTTCACATTCGCGAGAGTCCCATCGACATCGAGACTGTTCACATTCACGAGAGTCCCATCGACGTCGTGAACGCTCACGTTCATAGGAGTATGCAGATCAGGGTTTGGATTCCCCAGAAGAGCGACAGCCTTATAACGCCACCATGGATGCTATGAGCCACTTCTTACGAAGAGCTGCTCGGTCGCCATTCTCAAATGACATTGAACAGGCCCCAATGTCAAACAGGTTTACCCGTCCACCGTTTAATTCCTATGATGGGAGGATGGACCTAGTGGAGCACGTCAGCCATTACATCCAAATGATGTCTCTGCACACTCACAATGATGCATTGATGTGTAAGGTATTTCCCTCAAGTCTCAGGCCCACAACATTCAGATGGTTCAATAGGTTATGGAAGGGTTCCATTCACAGTTTTGCAGAATTAATCCAAAGATTTGGTGTCCGGTTTGTAACCTATAGCTGGGTACCACAACCGATGGATGCGTTACTATCTATGAAGATGAAGGTTGGGGAAACTTTTTGCAGTTATGTCAGCCGGTACTGGGAGATTTATAATGAGATAGGTAGGGGAACGAGAAGATTGCAGCGAGCACCTTTAGGATGGGGTTGCCTGAAGACTCTAAACTTCGGGAGTCATTGACGAGGAAGCCTCTCGAGGATATGAGGCAGCTCATGAGGCGTATTGAGGAGTATAAACGCCTCGAGGATGATCAGCTACAGAGTAACGGTAAGGCCCTATTAGTGAATCGTCATCGGCAGGGCAATTTTCAACCAAGGCCCCATAAGGATTCAAGGATACAAGAGTTGAAGGTACAAATGGGGGAGCCGAATGTGACGTTTAAAGAACCGGTGCACAAGATCGTTGACCAGATTAAGAATGAGCTGTATTTCAGATGGTCAAATAAGATGGGGCGTGATTCGTCTCGGAGGAACCAAAACTTGTATTGTACATATCACAAGGATAAGGGGCATACCACAGAGCAATGTTGGGTGTTAAAAGATCATCTTGGGCAGCTAGTGCAGGCAGGATATCTGAAGGAGTTTGTGGTAGATTTTGGAAACCATGGTACCAGGCATGGTGCTCAACAAAGGGGAAACCTTCTCCTACTGCCATTAGGGGTTATTGAGGTTATACACGCTGCCCTAAGATGCGTGGCTATGGCAGGAAGAGGAGTGCTGACCGTAGCACTAATGGGAAATTGCACGGGTGAACGATCGCCCGAGAAGAAGATGAAGATCGGCCAGGAGCCCATCACTTTTGGTGAGGATGATTTAGAAGGAACGATTCAACCGCACAATGATGCGTTGGTAGTCATGGCCCGGATAAGCAGTTTCTTAGTAAAAAGTGTGATGGTAGACCAGGGAAAGGGGGCTGATGTGATGTATCCGGACCTATTCAAAGGGCTCGGGTTAAAGAACCAGGACTTGTCGAAGTATGATACATCGTTAGTCAGGTTTGATGGAAGGGTGGTGATCCCTGAAGGTCAAATTTCCCTTCCCGTACATATGGAAGGTAAGGAGGTGATGCTGGTATTCATAGTAGTTAACTCATGTTCTCCATACACAACAATTCCGGGAAGGTCGTGGATTTATGCAATGGGGGCTGTCTCGTCCACCTTGCATGTGAAGGTTAAATTTCCCACCGAACAGGGCGTTGCCGTAGTGAGAGGGAGCCAGCAGGTGGCTAGGCAATGCCTAGTGGCCACAGTAAACTGGAAGAATAAGCAGGCTAGGCAGAAGGAGACTACTGAGGAAGCCCCTTTATAGCAATTACAGGAGCCTCGAGAGGGAATGAGGGCTAGTTATGCCAAGGAATTCATTAGAGTGAAGATACTACTGGATGTTGGCCATATTTTCAGATAGGGGCAAGTATGAAGGATGAAGATAAAGTAGAAATGTTGTTATTTTTAATGCAGAATGTAGATGTGTTTGCATGGAAACCCGTATGAGGTGCCTGGAGTTGATCCCGAGTTCATCGTTCACAAGCTCAATGTAGATCCATCGTTTCCACCAAAGAAGCAGAAGCCAAGAAGGTCGGTTAAGGAACATGTTGAGGTAGTGAGGTAGGAGGCCCGAAAGTTAAAAGAGGCCGGGGTGATAAGGGAAATCTTCTTCCTAGAATGGCTGGCGAATACGATGGTGGTTAGAAAGAAGAATGGCAAATGGAGAGTTTATGTGGATTTCACGGATTTGAACCAAGCATGCCCAAAGGACCCATTCCCTATACCAAAGATAGATCAATTGGTAGATGCTACCTATGGGCATCTGAGGATGAGCTTTCTAGATGCCTTTTAGGGTTATCATCAGATTGCCTTAACTGTCGAGGACCAAGAAAAGACTGCATTCATTTCCTCGAACGCAAACTACCATTACACTGTAATGCCCTTTGGGTTGAAGAATGCCGGGGCAACATACAAACGAATGATGACTAGAATGTTTCGGGACAAGATTAGGTGTACAGTTGAGGTGTACATAGACGACATGGTGGTCAAAAGTAAACAAGAGGCACTACATATAGAGGATCTTCAAGGGGTATTTGAAGTGCTTCAGCAACATAAACTACCCCTAAATGTGGACAAGTGTGCCTTTGGGGTGGGGACTGGCCAGTTTCTAGGTTATCTGATCACTAGTTGTGGGATAGAGGTCAATCTTGATCAGATTGATGCCATGCAGTGTCTTAAGCCGCCGAGCAATCCAAAGGAGGTACAGATTTTAACCAGAATGTTAGGTGCCCTTAATTAGTTCATTTCTAAGTTTGCCGACCACTGCGGTCCATTCTACCAACTTTTGAAGAAATTGAGGGGATTTTAGTGGAATAAGGAGTGTGAAAGGGCTTTCCAAGACTTGAAGGAATATTCGAAGCGGGCACCCATGTTAGCAGCCCCAGAGCTCGGGGAAGACTTGTTTATGTACCTCTCAGTGTCTGATCATGCCGTAAGCACCGTGCTTTTGAGGGACCAGGGAATGCAGCAACCTGTGTACTATGTTAGCAAGACCATGGTCGATGCTGAGACAAGGTACTTAGCATTGGAGAAGTTGGTGTTGGCATTAGTGCATGCTACAAGGAAGTTGCCTCACTACTTTCAGGCCCATACTATCTATGTCCTGACTAAGTATCCTTTATAGTCATTGTTGAAGAGATCTGACTTTATAGGCCAAATAGCTAAGTGGGTGACCCGACTAGGATCCTTTGATATAAGATACAAGCCAAGGAGTTCGGTGAAAGGCCAAGTTCTTACTGATTTTGTTGCAGAGTTTTCTCCTAAGAATGAAGGGGGGATGGTTTGTCATATGGAGTGTCGCCCATGGAAGGTGTTTGTGGACGGTGCATCAAGTGCCATGAGGGCTGGTGCCAGGATTGTCATTATCACTCCAGAAGAAATACAATTGGAACAATCTTTTAGGTTGGGGTTTAGGGCCTCCAACAATGAGGCAAAGTACGAAGCCTTGCTTGCTGGATTAAGGACTGTTTTGGGCATGGGTACCCGGGATGTAGAGGTTTATTCAGATTCATGGTTGGTGGTTAACCAAGTGCAGGGCAGTTTTGAAGCTCGGGATTCTCGAATGAAAGAGTACTTAGAGGTGGCAAAGCAAGTTTTAAGTAAGTTTTGTACGACAAAGGTGACCCAAGTGGCTTGGAGGCAGAACAAACATGCTGACTCTCTAGCTGCGTTGGTGTCGGCAATGAAGAAGGACGTGCCTAAGTTAATCAAGGTGGAGCTCATAATGAAGCCGAGCATTAATACGGCAATTAATGTTGGTGTTGCCAGAGTTGGAGTTACATTGATTTCAACAATCGGGCCATGTTGGATGGACCTGATCATTGATTTCTTAGTCGAGGATTGGGTCCCAGACGATCAAAAAGAGGCTAATAGGGTTCGCCGAATAGCCGCTCGGTATTGGTTGTCGGCAGATCGAAAGCTATATCGGAGGTCCTTTAGGGGGCCGTACCTTTTATGTTTACACCCCAAGAAAGTAAATGAACTCTTGGCTGAGCTACATGTCGGGGTGTGTGGCAGTCATCTGGGGGGGCACTCATTGACCCACCGAGTGATGACTCAAGGGTTCTGGTGGCCACAGATGTAGAAGGACGCCATTGAGTATGCCCGTAAGTGTGAATAGTGCCAAAAGCATGCCTCCTTGATCCACCAGCCAGCAGGACATCTGAATCCGATCAGTAGCCCTTGGCCCTTTGGATGATAGGGGATGGATATTCTCGGTTCGTTTCCCCGGGCAACTGGCGATTGAAAGTTTGTTTTAGTAGCTGTTGATTACTTCACCAAGTGGGTGGAGACAGAGGCGTTAGCCCATATTCGGGACGTGGATGTTAAGAAGTTTGTGTGGAAGAATATAGTCACGAGATTTAGGGTGCCAGACTCTCTCATATCCGACAATGGATTGCAATTTGATAGCAGAGCCTTTCGCTAGTTTTGTAGTGATTTTGGCATCAAGAATAGGTCCCACCTTGGTGTATCCTCAGAGCGATGGCCAGGCTGAAGCCGTCAACAAGGCAATTGTGAACGGATTAAAGAAAAGATTGGATGAAGCAAAGGGTAGGTGGGCAGAGGAGCTGCCTAATGTTTTGTGGGCATACCGAACAACACCCACGAGATCTACAGAAGAAACCCCATTCTCCTTAACGTATGGGGTAAAAGCCATGATACCGGCCAAGGTAAACCTATGCAGAATACGGGTCAAAGAATTTTCTCCCGCCCAGAATGATAGGTTGATGGTGGAGCGTTTGGATTAGTTAGAAGAGCACCAAGAAGCGGCGACCATACAACTAGCCAAGTATTAATAGAAACTCGCTCGGTGCTATAACCGGGATGTGAAAGCAAGGGAATTCAGTGCTGGGGACCTGGTGCTACAAAAAGCAGTAGAGAACATGCGAGCTGGGAAATTGGCCCCTATCTGGGAAAGGCCTTACAGGGTTACTGCTGTCGCGGGAGTAGAAGTATATTATTTGGAGAATCTAGATGAAAGACCGCTTCCCCGGCCATGGAATATCCACAACTTGAAAAAGTTCTACCACTGATCAATTGTACACATGGGCGTAAATTGAATGAAACATTGTATATATACTTTATCAACTAATATAGATGATGTTTATCCATTACAGGTGCATTTAATTCCATTATTGTTTATTTATTAGTGCCGGTCAACAAATACAAAAAAAAAAAAAGGAAAAAAAAAGAGGTTTCAGGAGACCAAGGCAACATATTTTATGCTAAGGACAGAAGCCTACTTCTCAGTTCGATCATTATCGTCGACCAGGTGGAAACCTTACACTAAAAATTTTCTAAGAATAGAAGCCTGCTTCTCGGTTCGATCATTATCTTCGAGCAAGTGGAAACCTTACACTAAAAATTTTCTAAAGACAGAAACTTGCTTCTTGGTTCGATCATTATCACTAAGCAGGTTGAAACCTTACACTAAAAATTTTCTAAGGACAGAAGTCTGCTTCTCGGTTCGATCATTATCACCTAGCAGGTGGAAACCTAACGCTAAAAGTTCTCTAAGGACTAAAACCTACTCCCGGCTCAATTTTTATCGTCGAGCAGGAAGAAACCTTAAATTCTCCCAAAAACAAAAACCTATCCTAGGTTCAATTCTCATCACCAAATAGGAGGAAACCTATTCTGAAAATTTATCTAAGTACAGAAGGATCAATGCATGTCAAGTTTTGTTATTACCGCCGAGGAGCCAATTCTTTCTAGATACAGGTGACGCCATCCAGGGTAATCCAATCTCTGTCTTATGAAGAATTGGGATTAAACTACTCGGCCATCTAGAACACGTGCATAAAATAGTCAAAAAACACAGTAGGAAAGATAATAGTAAACATTCATAAACGTAATTAAAACCGATATATGAAAACTAAACCAATGTTTTGTCACCATAACTTGGTGACTATAGAAAAGTTAAACCCAGTAAAAATAATTGTTCTGTCACCACAGCCCAATGACGTAGGCAAACTTGCTGAAAAGAAAAACTATTTAAGCAAATGAAAAATAAAGTAGACAAAATAAATTTGGTTCGACAATTAACTTGTAGGGTTTGCGGGTTGAAAATGAGTAACGTCCTCGGGAGGCTATTGAGCTGCAAGGGGTGATTGTGGCTGAACATTCCCACTGGGCTGGTCTCCAGCATGGGGGTTGCTGGTGGCCTCTAGGTCAACCGGCTCCGCGTGGGAGTCAATTGCCTCCACCAACTCCCTCATGCTAGTGGTTTCTTCCTCATCAATTGCTCCAGGGGTGTTTTGTACGGCTGTTGGAAGACTCGAGAAAGGGATTTGATTGGGGTTCCTTATAGGAGAATCCTCAGGGACCCCCATAGCTTGCAAGGCAGCCAACACCCCTCTTCAAACCCAAGCTTCTGAGCTTGATGAACAACCGGCTCTGTAGAGTTCTTGACATCAGCAAAACCCTTATTGTACCACTTGTTTTCATAAGCTTCCAACGCTGCCTTCAGATCGGCCAACTCCTTTGCTAGAGCGGTGTTTAGACTCTGGGCCTCTCCCAACTTCAGCTCGATACCGCCCAACTGCACCTCCAGTTCTACGGACTTGCCCTCTGCCATAGCCCTAGCCTTCTCAGCCGCAACAGCCCTTTTCTCCGCAGTCTCAACAACCTTCGTTTTTTCTTTCACTGTAGCCTTGATAATGTCCTTAAGGGCCTTTTCCAGCTCAACGTCTTCGGAAAGCTCCTTCATCCGCCCATCGATGATATGAGTCAGTTGTGCGGCCTGACCAAGCAATAAAGAGGAGTATGAAAATGAGAAGAATATGTGTATGTAAAAACAAATAGAAAACCAGGGGACGAGAGATTACCGCTACAGTGTGCCATTGCAGCCGCCTACCCAATGACTCGTCCGTCCCGTCCTTAAAAGCGTGTATATCCTCAGGCAAAAGGATGCAGTGCACCAAACTCTGGGCAACACAACCCCCTTGGCCCTTATCCCATACTCTTATGCAGGCGGTTGTGGGGAGAGGTTTACCATCGAGCCGGGAGGTAGACGCCACGTTCGTTGCAATTTGGACTGCAGGCTCTCCGATGACGATACCTGCTGATGGTTGGGGAGGAGTCCTCATGGGTGCATCACTCGAGCTAGCGTGTGTTTGTCCAGCAGTACGCTACCTTTTTCGAGTACATCCTGAAGGAGGGGGAGGAGGTGGTGGATCTTGACCTTGAGGCTCTTACTGCTATGCGGCCAACCGGGTGCTAGGCAAAAAACTACTGATCGTCATCATTTTCCTTGTCACCATGTTGTGACCTTGAGCGGACTCGGTTTCTGAAAAGCTGACAGATTCAACGGTTGCTTTCTCAACATCCTAAAGAGGAGCCTTGGGTTTTACGGGGACCTCGGGCTAAGCAGGGGCTTCAGGCTGGACTAACACGTGTGCCTGTTCTCGACGGTGTCTAGACACATGTTTGGCAGACTCGTTGCATAAGGGTGCAAGTTCGTCTAAGCAGGTATACTGCAGACCATTGTCACGAGCTTTACCTACTGCAAGTTTTGGGGGGAGGAAGTTTGCATACCGTACATCAATGTAGGAAAGGAGGGGACTGTTAACCAACAAATCTTGGCCGAATGCTTGCCAAGTGGAATACATAGGTTCAATACCAAGGATTAAATGGGACGCTCGGAGTTGCCCGTCCCAATGAACAAAAATTTCTAACCTAAGCATAAAATTTAGGTCCCGAATGTGTACAACTCTAAGATCCGACTTAAATCTTTTGCTCTCTGCACAAGAGCAACACAAAAATCAGTTAGTAATTGTTTGACCAAATCAAAATTAATAGAAGGCAATTAAAAAGGTATGTTCAGTACCGACCAACGTCAAGTGGTGAGAACGCGTAGGGGAGCTCCTCGACAAACCAGTTGCCATTCACCCGTACGAACTCTCCAGTCGAGTTCATGTCTCTCATCTTTAAATGATAATCTGACTTAATGTTGCCACACAAACTATACATAAAGTTGATGTCATGGTAATCCGGTCGTAACCCGAACAACTAGTTCAACCTACTGACGCAACTCACCACTCGATAAAAGTTGGGGGGGAGTTGGTTGGGATAGAGACCATAAAATCTAAGGGTACCTAGGATGAGGGGGTCAATGGGGAACCTAAACCCGCCCTCAAGAATTGCCATCAAGGGAAAGAAAACTATATTTACACCACTACTCCTTTGGATGTCAATATCGCCCTCGGGACAGTAGGCAATATCAACATCCTCAAGGATGTTGTAGGCAGCCCTAAAGGTAGCTAAGGAGGCTTCTGAAGAAAGGAGATGAGAATAACCCATTATCTAAGATAGGACTCCTAGAACTATGATTAAGATAGAACAGAAAGAAATAGAACAAGTAGAAAGAAAGGAAAAGGGGACTTACTATGGGCTCTAAGGAGGAAAAATGTTCTGGGTTGGATGATGAATGCACGAGAGAATATGCTCGACAGAGTAAAAGTTTGAAAGGTGAGAAATGCAAAAGTGAAGGAGAGACTCAGGGATGCCTATTTATAGGAGCCAAAAGGGAAATAAATGGAATTTAATATTTGGGAGGTGGGAAACCCTACGAATCCCCTTCTTAACTGCCACACGAGCGTCGCCTCGGTTCACGAACAAAAATGTTCTGGGTTGGATGATGAATGCACGAAATAGTATGCTTGACAGAGTAAAAGTTTGAAAAATGAGAAATGCTAAAGTGAAGGAAAGACTCAGGGGTGCCTATTTATAGGAGCCAAAATGGAAATAATGGCATTTAATATTTGGGAGGTGGGAAACCCTACGAATCCCCCTCTTAATTGCCACACGCGCGTCACCTCGGTTCACGAACTGTCAGACAATACTATCCTTTGAGCTTCCCAGATGGCTACTATCTCTTGGATTCCTTGATTTGTCCTCGAGCGTTGAGCACAAATCAAGGGGGGGCTATTGTACAGCACCTGGCCTCTAGGGCCATTTGGGCCTTTGAACCCTAGCTCAACAGTATGGCCTATGATATTAACACCCTTGTCAAAAGCCAGGCTTGAGGTCCAATAAGGTCATGGACACAAAACTCATGTCATCATGTTTGGCCCAGAACCCGTTAGGCAGGTCATTGTAATATATGCTCATTGGTTCACGGCCAAGAGGTTGCTCGACAAATCTCAACTCCAACGAGTGTGACTGCTCGGAAAGGCCATATCCTAGATGCCCAGTAACGTCTTGAGAAGTACTTTTGTCAAACATCACCCCCCTGAGGTGGGAACCAGTTCCAATGCCACTCTCATCGCACCCCACTCCCAACTAAACACCCACTTAGCGATAACAACATTGGACCTCCTCTCCCACTAGCCATAGGAGTAATCATGATTCTTCCACTAATTTTGGGCTATATATATGAGAAGCCAGGGAAAGGAAAAGGTTGTTGAGAGGTTGGGGAGGAAGCTTAGAGTTGAGAGCAACAGAGTCGTAAGAGGGGAGGGGAAGAAATACAAAGGTAAGAGAGATATTGCTGAGTCTTTAAGCCAGAATCACCCAAAGTAGAAAATCCAAAGCCCATATTACAAATAGATTGTGAGCCCAAGAGAAAGTCAGCCCGTTAAGCTCGTTTAGGTGCCTACAATATCAACTAAGATGATTTGTCTTGTTCATGAAAGTAAAGACTTCTAGTTGATATGTTGATATGTTTTAAGTGTTAAGACATATTGAATTGGACCACTGTGAGATTTATTATTCTACTAACGACTGTCAAATGAATAAGAAATTTCATAACTTCTATTTACATCAACTCTTAATCCTGAGAGAATAATGAACTTGATCATGATATAACTTGGATTTGAAGACCAATTTCTAAGTTAGACATAAATTAGGAGATTGTTATTGTTAGGATATGTGCCCTTTAAATCCTATTATATGATGTTATGTATGATATTATGTATGACATTATATTGTAATTAATAAAGTTGTTTTATTATTATCTAAAATAATGGTAATATGAATATTTGGACATTATCATATAGTTCATGAGATGTAGAGTATGTGATTTAGTCACAAAAGATATAAGTCACAAGTTCTTTGTAAACTCAGAATTTTAGTTCGTAGTCGGTAATGAAATTGGGCATTTTATCTGCGAAGACCATATCAACTAAGATAATTTGTCTTGATCATGGAAGTGAAAACTTCTAGTTGATATGTTGATATGTTTTAAGTGTTAAGACATATTGAACTGGACCGCTATGAAATTTATTATTTTACTAACGACTGTCAAATGAATAATAAATCTCACGACTTCTATTTACATCAACTCTTAATCCTGAGAGAATAATAAACCTGATCATGAGGTGTAGGTTGCTTTGATATATTAAAAGTGAGATCTAAAGTCACGATTAAAATCTCAGTATGTTAGACAGCCACATTTAGTATTGAGGGAACATATATTCTTGAGTTGAAATTCATAATCTCTTAATAGAGATATAAAGTATTCACTTGAGATAAGTTTAATAGGTTTGGTTATTCAGAGTATTTGGCCTAACCACTTTAGTAAGCAGTTACTAAAGTATATATTTATGAAATTGGATTTGATAAATATATAATGAATAACTTAAAGGATTAAACCAAGTATTCAAGGATTAAGATGTAGTGATCTTCAAAGTGGCAATCATCATTCATAACTTTGTATTATTACGAATATTTTAATGAAGGGGTTGTATGTATAATAAAATCTTGGGATATAATTTATTAAGAAGGCTTAGAGTGCAATTATATTTATATAGTGGTATTAAATATAATTAATGGTAATCTTGCGCTTGTCAAGAGTTGAAAGAAAAGCCCAAAACCCATTGGAACCAGTATCTTATTTGTTCCCTTTTGGTCCCACTCCAAGCCACATAATTAAACCCAATTGGAATGGCCCAAAAGGCTAGCCCAATTAAATAATCAGTTATAAGGAGAGAAACATACTGAATTTTGTAAAAAGAGAATGAAATGGTTTGTATGTGAGTGTTGGACACTCTCTTATTCTCCTTTGAACACACACATATAAATTGATTGAGAGACCACACTTCTTAGGCACAAGTGGAATTGGAGTGAAAATTAAAAATGTTTCAAAGTACTTCTAATCTTTTGTTTTGAATTTCTCTGCACCAAGGTACACTCTCTTGTTCTTATATTTTGAAATTTATATTGTAAATGTTATCAATTGCGAATGAAGTAGATCTGTTAATTTTTCACTGTGTATGTTTTGTATACGATACAAACATGTGCTTTTCCAACAGTTATAACTATGATTCTCTTAAGCTTTTAAGGATTTACATGAGCATATGAAAATTTTATTTTTCTATTGAGAGGTTAACTTCATTTTGTAATGTGTAAGTTATTCAACATAGCATGACAAAAATTCCCTTATAAATAAATATATTGTCCTTTTCATTATTTAACAAGAATAATTATATATATTTTCATAAAAGCACTTAAAAATAATTAATATTACAAAATAAGGCCGCACGAAATAACCCATTTATGTTTAATGACTCTATCATGTGGTTAGAGTAAGTACCAAACTTTTTTCTAATAAAAAAAAAATAATAATAATCAACACAAAAAACTGTAATTGTCCCAATATGCCTGGGCCTGCAACTAATTTGTTTAGTTTACAAAACAGACGACAGTACAAGCTAAAGGAGTGGCCAGATCTAGTTTGGCTGAGACCACTCAGGGTTCAGGCTTCAAGCTGCAAACTTTGAATTTGAGTTTTGAAGATGAAGAGGACTCCTTTTCCCGGAACTTATATTGATTTTGAGTGGGAAATAAAGGAAAGAAAAGAAAAGAAAATCACAAAACTTTAAAAATAAAAAAATAATAATAATTTATCCTTCAGCAAATCTCCTTAGAATCTTCATATATAGGTAGGCATATGATTGGACTTACTGAACTGATTAGGTCGTAATTCTTAGATGGTTTTGGTGAAATCATTGTATATTGGTCAAAAGATGTTAAATGCTACCGCTACACCAAGATCGATCATTTTCAAAGTTTGAGTTGGCAAATGTTGTTATGCCGATGTTTGCTAGGTATCGAAAGATGTATCGAGCAAGTTTTTATCTAATTTGGTTCTGCCTACCATATCAAGCACGTTTTCAGGGTTCCCTTTTCACTGCAGTCAGGTATGTGTATGAGGATGAAGTTTTTCTCTGTAATGTAGAGAGGGGGGAAGGGAAACAAACAAAAACAGAAATAGAAGTGGTCATTTTTGGCCCTGGTGGTTTTTATTTGAAGACATGTTCTTGAAAGATTAACCGTGAAAACCTGCATTAATTGGTTCTCGAACTCTAAAACCCCCCGTCTAAATTCTAAAATGCACACCTTGAATGATCGAAAAGATGTATTACTATTTTGAGATGCTACGTTGGACCAAAATGAGCCTTAAATAAGATTTGAAACTTCTTATAGTAATCCATAAAATTTTGTTAGGTTAAAATGAATTGACTCATTGTAATTAATTAATTAATTATCTAAGTTAATTAATTAGATCAAATTTCATATAATAGCGTGGCAGCATAAATAAATCACCAAATTATTTAAATGCAACAGAAAATAAATTTGATACAAATGATTTGTTTATGAATGAAAAAAACTACCGAGACAAAATTTTACCGGGTGATTTTAAGGTCATCACTCCCAAGAATCCACTATCATCGATCACAAACGGTTACAAATATAAGGAATCTTACCAAACCTTTTGGCCTATCCCGAAATACCAATCTACAATTGAACCCTTATCTCAATACTCAATTAGACTTGTATTGTAGTGGCAATCTTCTAGTTTAATGCACAAATCCCAGTATGCGACTAACCAATTAAGAATTAATGGATTTTGTTATATGTATGACTATGACATTAACCAATTAACATTTGAGCTTACATTTCACATATACGCGGATACACTTCTATGATAGGTTATTTACTCATACACCTGGATCAATTATAGTAATTGATTGCGCGAAGTTCGCAAACTTATTAAAAGTTGCACACATTTTCAAGATCCGAAATGAAGTGAAGATCACATGCAACATGAGAGTTAGGACCCGGCCAAGTCCAAACTGAGATTTATTAGATTAGATTATTTGCTGCTTGCGGTGTTTAACTTAAAAACAAAAACACGTCGGTGAAACCGTGAAACTAATTTCTTTTAGCCATAGGTTCCTTCTAGCAATTTGATAATTCAAGTGCAGATATCTGAAAAGCACGTGTGATGTGGGATGTGGAAGAGACAAAAAAGCACACATAATGCTTTCTTTGATGAAAGATAAACTAAATTGTTAGCTTCTGAAAAATAACCTCGAATCTACGAGGATTCCTTGAATCTACAAAGGTTCTCGAATTCATAAGAAAAAATGTTTGGAATCCACCAGAAAATAGAGAGACAAAAGTCTGAATTTTATTTATTGATTGAATAATTTGGAAGCCTATTTAAGGGTTTAATGTAACTTGACAAAAAAATAAATATATTCTAAAATAAGTTCTAATTAATACCTAACTATAATAGGAACTAAAATTGACCTAAAAAACATTAATTAAAAGCACCTAAAAATAAGGAAATAAATACTCTAAATCTAAAATAACAAAAATGACATAAAAATGACATAAATTAATAAATTACAAAAATTAAATAGTAAATTATATCCTACATTAGACCCCTCCACTTGAAACAAACTTGTTCTCGAGTTCAATATTGAAATTTGAAATCTTCCATGCCAAGCAAAAAACGTATTTGGAATTCTTGAGTCCTTTGATCTTCTTTCTATACTTGCAACTCATCAATAGAATAAACAAATCAACTTGAATTCCTTTTTCCTTGGTCTTTATGAAATTGTAAAGATTTACCAAATAAGAACAGACAATTGAATCAAATCTATCAACCCCAATGAAATCACTGCCGGTTACAACAAAAAATAAATAATCTTGTTTTGTATATAACAAAACTTCATCACAATTCAAAAGATAAAATTTGATAGCAAACATCTTTTTTATCCTAAGCCATAAAGAATTTTGTCTTTACCTAATCGGATTCTATCAAATTGTGTATTCATTCCCACCAACACAAGACATATTCACTAAGTTTATACAAAGCAAGTTTAACTTTTCTCTCACCATAAATATTCTCATAGTAAAATAAATTCTCTAGATCAAGTACCCAATCAAGAAAATCTTCTTTATAAAAATAAATATTAAAATTTGCAATTTTTTTATATGGCCCATATGAAATTTGCTTATCAATAGGTTGCTCATGAGTTACGTCTCCAAGGCTGTCATCCCTATTATTTCCAACGTTAGCCTCTAGACATTGTGCGTGCATCAAGAAAGCACACACAATGTTCTCTTTGATGAAAGTGAAATTAAATTGTTAGCTTCTGAAAAGTAACCTCGAATCCGTTAGGATTCCTTTAATTCACAAGAGTCCTTGAATCAATAAAGAAAAAGATTTGGAATCCACCAGAAAATAGAAAGGCAAAAGTACGAATTTTATTTATTGAATAATTATTATAAAAAAATTTATAGACTTGGAGACCTATTTAAGGGGTTCTGTAAACTTGACAGACAAGAAAATATATTCTAAAATAAGTTCTAATTAATACCTAACCATAATAAAAAACAAATTTGACTTAAAAAGTATTAAAAATGCCTAAAAACAAGGAAATAAGTACCCTTAATCTAAAATAACGAAAATTATATTAAAATATCAAAAATTAATAAATTACAAAAATTAAATAGTAAATTCTTAAACACATTGCATTAATTTCTTCGAAATTTTCGGTTCAAAATTACCGAATTTGTCCTATTTTTAGCATATTGGGACTTTATATTTTGTGGTGTTATACTTAGCATGCATGCTACCATATATCCAAGTATCCAACAAAGTCAAGATCACCAAGTAATAATGGATCTTTCTAGTTTGAGTGAACCTAACCCATGCAGTACTGGACTGATCACTAATTAATGCTCAATTAATGGCATGGCATGTGGCATCACTGCCAAGGAATACAAGAAATTAAGAAGCCCAATGGGCACTGGCATTGATGAAAACATCTTGGTGATGAGGACTCTTGGCCAGTAGTAATCCTAGTTTTTCTAATGCCTAAATACCCGTAAGAGTGCTTATCTGCAATAATTGAATGGCACTTTCATGCCTAGTGACCTTAGTTAAAAAAAAGTTTAGGAGCTCATGTTACTCTATGGCCTATGGCTATGCATCTTCGTAGACTTAAGAGATGGCGCAATATCTCATATTTTATGATCCTTCTCTAACCCCAAAGTCAAAACTTTGATTCACATTGTGCTTCAATGAGGGTAGTCCTCCACCACATCTTTTAAAACTCGTAATTAATTCTAATCAAAGCCGGTTACATGTTTATTTTTGGTTAGATATTTGGGACAACCATTTAGAAACATTATTACCAACTGGCTATTTGCACCTTCTCAAAAAAAAAAAAAAAAAAAAAAAAAAAAAGCTGGCTATTTGCAATTTCGGTGCTAATACCCGAAGACTCTTGTTTAATTAACTTGACCGCCAAGGTTCACCCACATGGCCTCGATTTGGGTCAAGGCAATCATTTATGTTGCCATAATGAAATTGGGGAGTTCTTACTTCTTAGCAAAACTAAAAGAATTTTTTTTTTTTTTTTTTGAAAAAGTTGAGTGTAACCTTAATTGTTTAAATCGAGCTAGCACTTAGGCCATGTCTTCTACCTAAAAATAAGGAGGGAAAAATAAAATTTTCTGGACATCAAGTCATAACTTGTGCCTAATGATGATCTGGGGAAGGTATCATGCACAGTTTTGGTGGAGTAAAAGGCCAGCTTTAGATATTTTTCTCTCTCCAAGCTGGAAACCTAGTATTTATACCACAGGCCACAGATGATGTTGCATACCTTAAGTCAACATAGTGACTTAACTTGGACCAACTCTTCGCTTATTTCTGGTTTTTTTCTATGATGGCTTTCAAAGCTACGCTCTTTTTGCTCACCACTTTTCTTGTGGTTACTTCAATAGTATGTTTGTCTCTCTCTGTGCTTCCTTTTGTTGGTTGTCTTCTTAATTGTAGAAATTCTTGTTCTTTTTTTTTTTCTTTTTTCTTTTTTTTTGTAGGTTTCATCTAATGACCAAGTAATATTTGTTAAGCCGATTTTTACACTTAAAAAAAAAAAAAAAAAACTTTTTATTAGTTCGGTTAAATGGGTGCAAACTTATATGTTTGGTTTGGGTACCCTAGATTTACATTCCTACTTGGTTTCTTGTAGTCCTACACTATATTTGGTTAGAGTGAAAATGTAAGACTATAAGAGGATGGAAAATGGAGAACAAAAAATGAGAGAGAAAAATGTAATTTTTCGAAGTTTAATTAAAGTGAAAAATGAGAGAAAAAAAAATGGAGTGAATAAAAGTTTTTTACTGAGCCTACCATATTTTTTCCCTCTTCAAATTGAAGAGAAAAAAAGAGAGGAAATGAGATTGTGAGGAAAAATACATAACTATCTCTATTTTTTTCATTTTTCTACTATTAATAATAAGAATATAATACTAATTTACTCTTTATCATTTCCTTTCTACCGAACACACATAATAATAAATAAAAAAACACACGTATTTTGATTTTCTATCATCCAATTTTTGTATTATCTCAACAGTTCCTATCCTTCCCCTTTTCTAACTACTATATATTGATTTACTAGTTAGTTTGGTTGAGTAGGAGTTCCAAATGTACAAGCTGGTTCTTGCAATAAAAAAAAAAAAACAACTAACGAATGGACTTTCCAATTGATATAGGCTGCTTATGTCGAAGTCCCAGCACACGCTCCTACTAAGGTTCCGGCTCATTCACCAGCTCATCCACCACCTGTGAAGGCACCAACTCATGCTCCTCCAGCAAAGCCACCTACTTATTATCACGCACCTCCGCCAAAGGCACGCGCCCCCGTGCCCTCACCATCTCATGCACCACCTCATCATGCTCCTCCAGCAAAGGCACCAGCTCATGCATCACCATCTCATGCACCAGCTCATGCACCAAAGCCACCCACTTATTATCATGCACCTCCACCAAAGGCACACGCTCCCGTGCCATCAGTTCATGAGCCACCCACTTATGCACCATCGCCCTCAGTGAAGTCAAAAGAGGGTGCATATCATATATCCCTTTCTTTTTAGAATAATGGTTATTGGTTGAATACAACAATTCCTCTTAGTTTAAACTTTTACAAGAAGTGATTATTTATCATAGTAAAAATAACAGGTGTTTTAAGCTCAATTCTACAACTTAAACTTTTGGGATAAGCAATAGTTTATCATTTCCCCATTATACAAAATCTGAACATAAGACTTTTGTTATTTATATACTTGTTTTTGATGGTGTTCTTCTGCTAACCATGTTATTGTTGATTTGGTGGACAGATTGCACCCCCCTATGTTTTCAGAGATGCCGCTTAGCTAAAAGTAAGAGATTGTGCATGAGAGCATGCACGGCATGTTGTGCCGGCTGCAAGTGTGTTCCTCCAGGAACCTATGGTAACAGGGAAAAATGTGGCGAGTGCTACAATGAGACGACCGCTCACGGCAAAAGATACAAGTGCCCTTAAAATTAACAGCCTATATCACTTGCTAGTTATATTAATATTGTCTGTATCGCAAAGGTGTGAAAATAATTTGTTTTCCAATGTTCTTTCAATCTTTTTACTACTTCCTGAAGAAATAAATTTGTGCTTATAGAGTTAGGCCGGCCAAGACTTGTATGCTTGGTGCCTACTAAATAATAGTAAAACATGCATGCATTCCCATTTACTATTTTTTCCTTATAAATTGTTTTCCAGTGTCTTTTCCTCTACTTCCTGAAGCAATTAATTGTGCAAATATGATATATATGCAAAAATATACTGTGATGCAGAGGCCCTTTTTATTTAGTTTCTAAACTTTATACTTAATGTCAATTTGGTTCTTAACATTTTAATTGTATCAATTTAGCTCATAACATTTTGGTATTGTGTAAAAATAATGATTGTCGTTAAGTGATGGATAAAATATGCTGACTTGATTAAAGTAAAAATAAAGATAAAAATCATACCATGTCATATGATGCTTGTACTGCCACATGGAATAAAAAATGAAAAGAAAAAGAAAACCAATTAATGTTAAAAAATATTATAAATTAGGGAGACATTTTTTTTTTTTTTTTGTATAGAAATTGAGATTGAAATTGAGAAAAGTCTGAAAAGATCGTTCTATTTTGGGTGATTGTGTGTTGCAATTGCAATTGTACTTGGTAGCTTGTTGAGACTGAAAGTTCATAGAAGAGAGCAAACAATATGGTGCCCTTCTCAAGTTCATTCTCACTCAATGGTGATGCTGTTCTTCAATTTAGAATCCTTCTATTTTTTTCCCTCCTTTAATTTTACCTTTGATATGATAATAATAAATTATATAATTGGGATCACGTTTGTGGAAATGAGAAAATAAAGCTAACCGGTACCGAGGATCAAGGTGTATCATGTATGGTGGTAATTCTTTGGATAATGTCAAGCTCCTCTACTGTACTATTTGAATCCGAATTAATTTACATAAATTTCAATTTCTGATGAAACGATTATATCTAATGCGATTTGTGCTCTGCTTTGCTTCACAAATGACGTAACCCTAAACCAAAAAAAAAATTTCTCCCTCTTTTTTTAAACATAAACTGATTTTATTTTTTTATTCTATGTGATAGTACAAATGTCATGTGGCATAAAAAAATAATGTTTTATTTTGACTGTTAAGTATTACGTCAACATTTTCTACTCATTACTTAATGACAAGCTATTTTGATATAATACTATTATGGATTAAATTGACACAGTAGATCAAGAACACCAACAATCATTGTTCTAATGTTTTGTGGAGAGCTCTCAGAAATCATTAGTGGGGATATAGTAGTGGCTATTCTTGAGACAATTCCAACTAAGACCCGACTCAACACTAACACCAACACCAGTTGAGTCAATCAACTAAAGCAATGACTATCCAATTTCATCGTAATCCCTTTCTTAAATTTAGCTATAGTTTCACTTTATCATAATTATAAATACTGAAATGCCTCTGTAAAAAAAATTCAAAATTTAAAATTAAAATTCAATTAAAAATATAAACTCGAAAAAATCAAAGCCTTTGAGTGAAACTGTCACGTCCTTCGATGAATAAGAAGGCTAGATGTTTAATTTTGTTGTTATTGTAATTGTTGCGGTTATTGTTATTATCATGGTTATTGTTATTATACACAACTTAATTACTTCTACATTTTTTTTTTTTTTTTAAGGGAACTTAATTACTTCTAAATTGAATCAATATTATGATAGTTCTACGTTATATTATATGTCAAATTACAATAGCAATGAAGATAATTAGACGTCTCTCACTATCAAAATTATAAACTCATGCACCATGGGCACCTCACAAGGAATATGTTTCTACCGAGGCCAGAAACAAATACTAATTAAAGTAGACGTTGCGCCTCAAACAAATGTTCAAAAGAACCATTTGAATCAAATTCAAACAAATTCCTGGCATTGGTATGCATCTCTAGGAAAACACCACATGATTAATCAAATTATTGTGTACGTAATTTGATGATAGAGGATTAAACTTAAAACATTTATAGTTGCATGAATATATCATGGTCAAGGTCACCGAAAATGTTATGCAAGACCATAATATGTGTCGGACCGTGTGCCTTACCGATCTATCCAATAACCAATTGGTGAAGGATGAGGGGACACAAATCTTTTATAGCATTCAATAGCAGACCAAGTCCATTGGTATTGGAGCGAATTGTGAAAATCCCTCACAATCCCTCCCTCACAATGCGGCTCCAACGACTTAAATCTATGACCTTGGTTTTGATACCATTTGTCGGACCATGTGCCTTACCGATCCATCCAACAACCAACTGGTGATAGATGAGGGGGCACAAATCTTTTATAGCATTCAATCGCAGACCAAACCCATTGGTATTGGAGCGAATTGTGAAAATCTCTCACAATATGAATAACTTAAACACCCTTTACTCAAAGACTTGGTGTGGGTTTGGATCCACGTTTCCTCACCCACGTTTGCACGTTTTGTCCTTTTAAAAAAAAAAAATTTAGCTGCACTTGTTGACTTTTTCTTCGTGAATAGTGTATTCGTGCACTGTTGACAGACCCACAAATTTCACTTTTTAGTAACTTTTTCATTAAAAATGGGTCACACTGTACTATTCACATATTTAAAAATTATTTTGCTACAGTGTTTTCAGTTTTCAATTTTAACAAAATAAGTTGTATCCAAACGGACCCTAAGTTTCTGCTCAATACCAACACCGACTAAGCCTTTGCTCAATCGAATCAATCAACTAAACCAATGATTATCCAAGTTTTATCATAATTCCATCCTTAAATTTAGCTACAGTTTCACTTTATTATAAGGAAAAAGCAAATTAATGCCCTAAAGGCATTGGTTTAAAAAATATTATTATGAACTTTTTATTGGAAAAGAAAAAAAATTAAAATCTTTTTGAATTTTTTTATATTTCTCATAAAAATAGTCTTAAAACTTTCATAAAATGGTCTATTGACAAATATTTTAAGGGCACCTATTAACTGCACACCCTTATTATAATATAACTACTAACACATCATTTAACAAATATTAAAATTTTAAAATTAAAATTCAAGTTAAAAAAAAAAAGTCAACGCTTTTGAGTACACCTAACACGCAAAACTAGGGGTGTCAATGTTCGACCCAACCCGCGAACACGACATGAACCCGACATGGGTTTTTTCGGGTTAGGGTTGGGCCTTAATGGGTTTGGGTCATAAACGAGTCGACCCAAAAGCAACACGATAAGAAACAAGTCATAAACGGGTCATCCCGTGTAACCCGCAATAGACACGTTTGACACGCCAATTTATTTGTGTCAACCCTAAATGACCCACTTAACACAATCCGTTTAACTCATATAATAAATAAATATTTATTTTATTTTAGATTTGTCAAATACCTTTTATATCTAACATATATTTTAAATTTAAAAAGAAAAGTAAATAATTACAAAAATTTACAAGGGATATAATTGGAAATTGAAACTTTACAGACTTTAGAACTACTAATACTTTTCTTCTTCTTCTTTTTTTTTTTTTTTTTTTTTTTTTTTTTTTTTAGTGGCATAGAACTTACACAAATGAAATTGGATGAGATTGTGGAAGATGTTATGAATTCGGATATCAACAAGGAATCTATGGATGATAATCGTGGTCATAGTCATGATTAGTCTACTGTTTGCTCAAATTCTTTCAATATTGATACTTAGCATTTGGCGAGTTCTAAGAATATTATATTTTTGTTGAACGATGTTATTTTATTTTGTGAAACTTTTTTATTTTGAATTTGAATTGAAGTGTATGCACTTCTTTTGGAATGTAAAGAATTTATTACTAGATGAATGTTATATTTTTGTTGAATTATATTATTTTGAATGTGGGTTGAAGACTTGAAGTGTATGCATTGCTTTTTGAGATGTAAAAATAATTATTTTTAGAGAGATATTATATTTAATATTATGCAGATTGAAATGAGTTGTGTTACATTCGTGTCAATTAAGCGTGTCAAATGAGTTGGGTCAGGTCAACCCGCCTTATTAACAGGTCGGGTTAGGGTTGAAGGATCATGACATGATTATTAAATGGGTTGGATTAGGGTTGAGTCATTTAGTCGAATACCCCTACCTTGACATGACACGAACCCGACATATTAACCCGAATTGACACCCCTACGCAAAACACGTCTAAGAGCATTCTTGTCAAGAGTTTTAAAACTTTTAGCATTTAATATCTAAAAAACCAATTTATAATATTTAACACATTACTTTATAATACACTTAACATCAAAACTTCTATTTTTTATACCACTTCATTTAAATATTCATTTTCTCTCTCTCTCTCTCTCTCTCTCTCTCTCTCTCTCTCTCTCTCTCTCAATTTTTAAGCGCTGGCAACCCCATTCGGCAGCCACAAAACATAATATCAATTCACAACAGAGACAAGGAACACACCAAATCACAAAATCAGATCACCCTGTCGAAATCAAACCACATAACCCACCAAAATCAGATCACACCCGCCAAAATAAAATCCCAAAATCAGTCACACTTCCCAAACCATCGTTGCCCAGACCCACGAAATCAACCTAGACCCATACTCACCGAACCACAGCAACCACACTCGTTGAAACCCAGCTAAAATTAATTCACAATAGAGACCCATGAAACCACCAAATCACAAAATCAGATCAACTCATCGAAATCAAATCACAAAACCCACCAAAATCGAATCATACTGCAGCCCACACTTGCAGAACCACCGAACCATGAAATCAACCCAGACCCACGAAATCACAAACAAGAATGATCCACCACCACCCACGAAATCAACTCGTCCTACGGAGAGAAGAGAAAGATCAATAGTCAAAGAAAGTGAGTGAGAGTTAGCAAGAAAGAGAGAGGAGACACAGAGAGAGATGAAAAGGTGGAGTGAAAGAGAAAGAAAGAAGAAATGGAGAAAAGAAAAGGCACAACAAAAGAGAGAAAAAGTGATAAAAGAGAAAAATAATAATAATAAATAGTAGCCACTTGCTACAGTGTAGTGTTAGGAATAGCACCTTACTGTAGCAAGTTGCTAAAACTTTATAGTTTTGGCATCTTTGATGTAGGGCATGTTTTAGGGTTTTAAGCTCTAAAATAGCATTTTAGCATTTTTCACATCTTTGATGTGAATGTTCTAAGAGTATTCCCATTAACAATTCTAAAATTTTTAGTATTTAACATTTTAAAAATCTACTTTATTTATTATACTAGCCCACTTTAAGATACATCATATATCAAAATTTCTATATTTTTTACCATTTTATTTAAATAATATAAATTACTCATTAAAATAATAATAAAACAACTACGCACAAAACTATAGCAACCAACCAACCCCCTCCTCCACCACCCCTACCACGGCTCCACTTGCCATAACCACCATTGTAGCAACCACAACCTAGCATAGCCACCACCACCACAAGTCATAGCACCACCATTGTAGCAACCAAAACCCATCACACGAACAAACCCAGGATTGGTGACCCAAAACCCACGCCGAACCAAAACCACTATCATAAACCACAGTAGAAAACCTACCACAAAACCTCCATCGCCGCCACCACAAAACCCTCCATCCACCCACCCTGATCTCAACCCCAACCAAAATTCACCTCCACCCACCCACCTCGTTCTCAACCCCAACCAAAACCCACCACCCCGATCTCAACCCCATCAAAACCGTCGCTGAGCACCACTGATACCCACCAAATCAGATCCACGAAACCCACCAAATCATGACCAAAATCACCAACCACAAACCCTTGAAGCTTAACGGAGATCAGATGCTTATCAGAGTGGAGGTAGCGTGATGAAAAGGGAAGGGAAATGATGCTTGGGTTGTGAGGGAGTACCAAAGAACGAAAGGGAGAGTCTGAGAGTTTGAGGGAGAGTACGAGAGTCTGAGGAGAGAGAGAATTAAAATCAATAAAATATTATACAATCTTGCTACAGTGCGCTCTCAAAAATGAGAGTGCACTGTAGCAAGATTGTAAATTTTATAGCATATAAGAGTTTTAATAGAGTTGGTTTTTGGGGGTTCAGATGCTAAAAAATAGCATTTATAGCATTTAGGAGGCTCAATGAGAATGCTCTAAGAAAGCTAGATGTTTTTGTTAGTGTTATTGTTATTGTTATTTTACACAACTTAATTTCTTCTGGTTGATTTAATACAATGATAGTTCTACATTAGATTACATGTTCATTATACTAAATATATATGTCAAATTTAATGTTAATTAGACCTTTATTATTATTAACAACATAAAGTCATGTACCATGGGCAATTCCCAAACAATATGTTTTTTTGAGGCCAAAATGTTGTATTAAAAAAAGTATATGATACACCTCACTCAAATGTGCAAAATTTGCGTTATGTTCTCTCAAAACAAATATTCTAGGCAAAACTACATTATTAGTTCATGAGGTTTACTTTGTAAGCTCAATTAGTTCCTCAAGTTTTAAGTGAGTGTTATTGGTCTCTCAAATTTAAAAAATTAGCATTATTAGTCTTTTGTTTTTTTGCCTATATATCTAATAGAACAATGATGTAACATGTTTTTTATTATTAAAAAATTACACATGACCACCAATTCACAGTCCAAGTTGTCAAAAAAGTTTTAAAAGATTAGACTTATCCCAATCCCCAAACAACTCAAATCCCTTTCACCAAAATCTCAATGTCAGCTGCCATTGGAATACCAACAACCAAGGCACAATTGACATTGATCTTATTACGAATTAATCAAAACCTCACGATGCTCTCCATAAGGACAACACATATTGACAAAGCAACTAGTTCAAGAAGAAAATTCTATATAGGCGTTGACTCCAAATCTCAAATGTGTCAAGAAGAAAATTACTTTGCTAAGTTTATCTATTTTATCTTGCTATTTGTAAAGATCTAGACGCTAGACTCTTTCGATTATGCATGCCTATGGAATCTTGAAACGGTTTTTTTTTTTTTTTTTTTTTTTAATATATATATATATATACACTTCGTTCAAATCAAATGTTAAAATTGGAAAAAAAAATGGTTTCTTTTATATAGATTTGGATCTTTTATGTAATATCGGGGCTTTTCTAAGCTGATCCATTCTTTCATACAGATATGGATCTTTTATGTTGCTAGTAGAGGATCATTTTGTTAAAATTCCCACCACTTTCCAAAAGTGAATAAAATTCTCTCCATGGCATTAGTGACAACCTATTAGCGACTATATTAATGTCGTTGCTAATATGTACTAACTATTAACAATGATCATATATTATTGTCGCAAGTAATTGCCTAATAGTAACGACTTTTTGGTTGTCACTAAAAATTTGGTCGCAAAAGGCCAAAATACTTGTAGTACAGTTGTAGAAACAAATGTTCTCCACTTAGATTTGTCAGTTAGAGCAACTTCATAGAATCATTATGATAATAGATGTGTTGAACACCCAATTTTCAAAAGGTTTATCAGCATGGAATCTGTTGTTCCTTGGCGTTC
Organism: Quercus ilex subsp. ballota; assembly: GCA_032727855.1. Classification (NCBI taxonomy): domain Eukaryota; kingdom Viridiplantae; phylum Streptophyta; class Magnoliopsida; order Fagales; family Fagaceae; genus Quercus; species Quercus ilex. The sequence continues at coordinate 77,565,532 of CM064909.1, forward strand.
TTCAATGAGTTTTGAGCATGGTTTTTAAACTTGGACTGTTCAAAGAATTGAAAAAAAAAAAAAAAAAGTTTTCAAGATTGGACTGAGGTTCAATTAAGGTTGAATCGTGATGACGTCATAATTAATTTAGTAATTATTTAAAAGATAAATAAATATATTAAATTAGTAAAAATTGAAAAATTAACTAAAATAATCCAAATAAATATAAAGAACTATATTTCAAGTAAATTATTTTATGTCATAAGTTTCATGATGTAAATAAAAATATTAAATTTTAAGCAAACATAATTATGCAAATAAAAGATATTAAATTCTAAGTATAATTGACAATCTAATATTTTCTCTTTTATGCCAGTTTGAATAGTCAACCATTTGTGAAAAAAAACAAAAAAAACAAAACAAAAAACCAAGAGTAGGTGGGCAGACATTGGTTTGTCCGCCAATAAAAAGTGGGTTAAATAAAGATCAAGGTAATGTTTGGGTACAGTTGATAGGCTATGTCTGTCTGTGTTTTTTTTTTTTTTTTTTTTTTTTTTGGAGAAGTGCATTTTAGTTTTTTTAGTGGATCTTGTGCACTGTTTACAAGACCCATAAATCTCTTTTTTCAACAAAATTTTTATTAAAAATGGGTTCTACAACATTATTTACACATTTAAAAATTATTTTACTACAGTGTTTTCAGCATTTAAGAAGTGCTTAACAGCAAGAATAAGTGGGTAACAGTAAAGTAAGCCTTTAGTGGTTGAGAGTAAAGCAAGGCAGTACATCATCTACAAAGAACTAAACAAGAAGAAGACTCCAGAGGCAAAAACGCAGAGACACGGCATCTGCAAAAATGCAGAGAGAGAGAGCGATTGAGACATAGAAGAAGAATGAAGATGGCGTGCGATCTCAAGTTTGATAGTCTCATGGTGGGTGGTTGAAGTTGAAGCTTCAACAATGGCTGTAAGTAAAATAAAAAAATAAAAAATAAAATAAAAAATCCACTACTCAAACAGTTTGAGCTGTGAGAACCACTTAAGGTTTTCAAACTTGAGAGGTTCAATGGCGGTTCTCACAGTTTACGGAATTTCTTGTAATAGCCGGTTATTAAGGTTAAAAGAACCGCTTTAATGAACGGTTTTTGGTTAACCCGGTTGGACCGTACGGTTCAGTCCGGGTTTCAAAACCATGGTTTTGAGGGCTACCAGAATCTCCCTTCGAAGAGAAAATTTGGGGATTTTTTTTTTCTCCCAATTTCGGTCAATTTAAGAGGATTATTTTTGTCTAAATCTAATATAAAGCCAATGTGTGTTTCCAATTCCATTTGGTGCCACATTTTGTGTCTTTTTTATTTTTAAATGAATCGGTCAAAGACAAATAATAATGTAATTAATAATTTATCTAACGTAACTTCACTTTTTAAGGGGGATCAAGTTTAAATTCACCACTTTCTAATTGCTTCAGTATCTCGGGTACAATCGGCGTAATTATCATCTTAGTATCCAACAAAGTGAAAAAAGTACCAATGGATCTCTCTAGGCCCGATTCATTTAGTGAACCTAGCTAGAGAACTGGACTGATCATTTTGACTAGTCCATCCCAATGGCATGTCATGTGATATGGCATCACATGCAAAGAGTACGAGAAGAAAAGCCCACTGGGCACTGGCACCAGCACTGGCACTAATGAAAAACATCTTGGTGATGACTGTTAGCCACTTGTAAGAGCATTCACATCCAAAAATTGCACCCCATCCTATTTTATCATCCCAAAAATCTACTTTATTAATTATACCATACCATTTTACAATACACCCAACGTCCCAAAACTCTATTTTTTTCCCATTTTATTTAAATATTCTTTTTTATTTCTTTTTTTACTATTTCTCTTTTTCTCTTCCTTTTCCTCTCTTTCTCCCTCAACCTCTAGCACCGGCCTCAACCTCTACCATCGGAGCTATGCCGATCTCAAACCAAGCCCAAAAAAAAAAAAAATCACCATTGGAGCTACGCCGACCTCAAACCAAGCCAAAACCCAACTCCGATCCAAACCCACCGGCCACAACCGGTCCAAACCCATGTCGATTCCAAACCTAAAATCCATAACCCACCAATCTCCACGATCCAAACCCACAACCGATCCAAACCTATGCCACCACTTGACCCATGATACACTGATCCACCTATCCAAACCCATCACTTGACCCACATAACCCAGAAACAACAACCACGGCTGTAGACAACCAATTTTACACCCATGATTTAATCAAGGAAAAAGACTTGAATGACCAATTCATGTACCCCAAAAATCATAATTGCATTACATGCATCACTTTGTTCTTGCATTACATACATTAGTTTGTCTTTGCATTACATGCATCAATTCATTCATTGCATATCATAAAAATGATCTTGATATTCTTACGGTCGCAACGGTGTTTTTAGTTTTCAAATTGGACCATCGGATCGAAAGATATCGCATGATCAAGTTTGCATGGTCAACATGCATTGTGTCTAGCTAGAGTCGACCACACATGATTAGTTTAAATTAATTCTGATTGATTAAACAATTAAAATTGAATAAATAATTTTGTGATTGGTTGATAATTAATGTTTAAAATAGGGATGCATGCATGGGAATAAAAGGGATGATTGGATAACAATAAAATTGTAGATAATCTGAACTTTGTCAAGATTTATTTTAGGGTATTTATCTACAAGATAATTGTCCTTACATAGCCTGAAAAATCATAGACGGAGGATAGAAACGCATCTAGGTACAAGGATGGGCCAAAAAACCCAAGAAGAGGAGTCCAAATGGCACCCGAACACGAAAGAGTGTTCAAAGCCATAGGGCCAATTCGACACTTTTGGAGTGCCGAACGGCACTCCAAAAGGGCTGAATTTTCATGTGATGGGCTTTGGCCCAACGGCTTTCGGGTGACGACAAGGCATATCCTTTTTGACCTTTTCGCAAAAGGATGCGTTTGGATTCAAACCCTAATCGTCCGTGCCTATTTTTTAGAGTCTTCTGGCCTCTATAGATAGAGACTGAACCTCATAATTCAGAATCTTTTTTTACGCTCTGAGAGGCATACGTTTTGGAGACTCACAAATTGCTGAGATTAATTGATCCTCTCTGAGATTTGCTAGAAGAATTAGGGTTTTTAGGTTTCAAAGATAGTTGAACAAGTTTCTTTGAACCCTAAAACATCCTCTCAAGAGCAAGGAGTGCTCATGCAAAAGGTTGCTTTCTAACTCTTTTGTTCTTATATTCTTTAATCACGATGATGCATGCTTTCTTGTTGTAAATATTCATGTTCTGATTTATTAATTTAGATTATCAAAATATGTTCTTGATTCTTTTATCATTACTATAATCTGTTTCTTAGATTTAGAGATCTGCATGTACTAAATTGATTTTTTTTTAAATAAATAAATAAAATGGATCTACATCTTTCTTAGATGTAGATCTGAGTTTTTCATCAACACAAAACTGATCTACATTTTTTTTAGATGTAGATCTGAGTTTTTCAACAACACAAAACTGATCTACATTTTTTTAGATGTAGATCTGAGTTTTTCATCAAACAAAAAATGGATCTGCATCTTTTTTAGATGTAAATCTAATTTTTTTTTCTTAAAATAAAGAATGGATTTTGTATCTTCTTTAAATATAGATTTGATTTTTTAATGCATGCAAATTTTTGAAATAAAGAAAGAGATCATGAATTGTTGTTTGTTTTGTTTGAGTCATGTAACATGAAATTATTTTGTGAATGAGATCCTCTTCATAAAAATATGTCTTTTTCAAATATAAAAACAGATCTGATTTTTTTGTTATATAAAAAATCATTTTTTTTATCGTCATCAAAACAAATTTGATCTTTTACAAAACTCAAAGTCATTTTCTTTTATCTCTTAAAAAATAGATCTGATTTTTTTTGACAAACCAAAAGACTTTGTGTTTTATTAAATTAAAATTGATCTGAATTTTCTTTTCAAAAAAACCATTTTTTTCGCACATATAAAAATAGATCTGATCTTTTTTATAAGTCAAAATCAAAAATTTTTTAATCATTAAAATAGATCTGAATTTTTTTTTTTTTTTAAAGGTGGATATATTCATAAATGGTTTTGTGTGATTTTTTTAAAATTTTCAACATATCATTCATGACATGCATAATATAGTATATTGGTCACAAGAGTTTAAAAGACCAGACTCAGTTTGGGCGGAATGGATACCTAACACCTTCCCATTCTATAACTTAGCCTCCGGATTTAGGTCTTTAGCTAAGTAGATCTAGCCTTGTCTTTGTTTTGTTTTGGGTAGAATGTAACTAGGACAAGCCATGTAAATATGTAAATATTTGGTAGATTGTAACTAGGACCTAAGGTTATGTACTTTTCAAGTTTATAAAATATGTAATTTTTATTCAATCAATAAAGAAAACAATCAGTCATGTATTTATTTTTCTTATTTTTTTATGAAAAAATAAGTGGTGATTCCATACCACTTATCTAAAAAGAGAGGTGCCCTAAAAGGTACCTAAATCTCTCTTTTTTTAGGGACATTCTTTTTTTTGAGGTCTCTCACAACGGCACCACAACAAAATTTGCCTAACACCAACCATAAACCACAAGAACCTGGATCGCAGCCCAAGGCCTCTGCTTTTTACCGGTGTGGAGGCCCAACCACCAGCGCAAAGTGAGAGAGTGAGAGACAAGGGAGATGAAATTCTGAGATGAGGAAAGAGAGTTGAGAAAGAAAGTGATTTTGACATAGAGGAGAGAGAGAATAAAAAGGGATTAAAAAAAAACCAATACAATAATCTACAGTACCGTCATAAAAGTAAGATGGTACTATAGTAGTATTGGAAATTTTTTTGCAATTTTAAGCTTTTACAAGTCCGGGTGTTAGGGGTTTTTGGGCATTAATATTAAATCTGTCATACATTTGGCATTTGGTAGTCCGGATGTAAATGCTCTAATCCTAGGTTTTCTAAATATGTTAATTTAGATTTTCATAACTTTCTTCGAATTGAGGGGAAACAACTTGACTAGGTTTTATAATATATACCTTAATCCACGTAAAGATTGCTTATCTGCAATATATTCACCTTTTGTTTTGGTTTAGTGGAGTTTGAATCAGGGAAGTCAGTTTCGTTCCGTACCGGCCGGTACCTCCGGTATTTACCGTTCCGGTACCTTGGCCGGTACAGAAACAAGGTTGTTTCGTACCGGAAAATATACCGGCCTATACCGGGTCATTTCGGCCATACCGGAGAAAATATCAAATTTCGGCCGGTAAATGCATACCTGACCGGAAAAAGAAAAGTGTTTCTTCCTCACTCTCACCTTCCACCGGCGACGAACTCTACATTCTCGACCTCAAGTCGGGGCCGTGTAGGCTGCTGCTACTTCATCTTCATCTTCTTCTCCTCTCCGTCTCTCTCTCTCTGTCCGTCTACCTTTCTTTTTCTCTCTCTCTCTTTCTCAGTTTTTCAAACCTCTCAAATGATATTTGCAGTTTGCACGCCCAAGAATTAGACTTTACAGCTAGCATGTTTTTTTACTGATAGTTGGTGCTTTACAGCTAGCATGTTTTGACTTTTGTTATCATATGAATTGAAATTTTAAAAGCCTCACGTGTTGGGCTGATGGCAGATTGGCTCTTATTTGTAATAAAATATAATATTAATTTGATTGTTATTATTTTTATTGGGTTTGGATTAGATTGAGTCATTAACAATATTGTTATATAACTTATATTTATGAGATTTAATCAATAAAACTTAAATTAATGAATATATATTTATTTATAGCTGTAAATCCGAAACGGTACACCGGTATTGACCGGTATCCGAAATATATCGTACCGTTGGCCAAACCGGTACAGCCTCCGGTACGGTATTGACTCCCTTGGTTTGAATGGCACTTTCCTACATAGTTTGTTCGTTTGGATTGAGGGAATTAAAAGGAAGTTATTTTTCCCAAAAAAAAAAAAAGGAGTAAATTAGAGTTCACTTAAAATTAACCTAATTTTAGTAATTTTAGGACAATTATATTTTACTTTTCTGTTCCCTCATCCCTTAATCCAAATAGACCCTTAATTTTCAAAATTTAAAAGCTCTATCATAATGATAAAAAAAGAAAAAAAAAATTTAGAAGCTCATGCCACCCTGGCGCATCTCGATTATCTTTTATGATCTTTCATCCCCAAGGTCTAAGGGATTTTTTTTTTTTTTTTTTTCTTTGTTGCTGAAATTCCAAAGTCAAAGGTTTGATGCACGTACAATTAGGGCAGTCCTCCCCCACATCCTTTTTATCTGGTAAATTCTAATCAAGGCCGGTTAGTCTTTATTTGGTACAACCATGTACAAACATTACCAATAGGGTATTGCAACTTTGTGCTATAAATTTTATTGAGGCATATACTAATACCGAAAAAGCTGTTTAAGTAACGTGACCGCCAATAAGGTTAACTCACATGGCCTCTATATATATTGGTCAAGTTGAAAAATAAAATTGTTCATAATAATGTAACTAAAATGAAAATGTGGAGTCTAATCTTAATCTCAATTATTTAACGCAGACAAGAAACCTGGGACTCTGGGAGGGAAGGTCATTTAGGACGTAAGCCACGTTTTCCGCCAAAAAACGAAAACAAAAGAGTTTCTGGACATCAAGTCATAACTTGTGCTTAGTTACTGATCATCTGGTGAAGCTAGCATATACGCACAATTTTGATTATTGAGTCAAATTAAGGCCAGCTGTAGATAGATATATCTCTAATATTTATAATCCATGCATGCTTGAGCTCTATATATATACCACAGTCCACAGATGATTCTTCATTCCTCAAGACAACATAGAGCGATAAATTTTCCAATTGTCTTATAGCTTTTTTTATGATCCTTTTCTAAAATGGCTTTCAAAGCTATGCTCTTTTTGTTCACCACTCTTCTTGTGGTCACCACAAGAGTATGCATCTCTTTCTCACTCTCTTAGCTAGGTTTTTTTTTTTTTTTTTTTTTTTTTTTTAAAAAAAAAAAAACTAATTTTTATCTTTCTATCACACATTTAACGGATAAATTACCAAAAATTACATTTTTGTCTCATATTTAGTAAATAGACTACTGAAAACTACAGGATACGAACGAAACTGATACTTATTTGCTCCATATGGCATGGTTATCTTAATTCATGGTAATGTTTGTCCTTTTTGTAGGTTTCATGTCATGACGATGAACTCTCAGAGGCACCCACTCATCCACCACATCGACATCATCTATCTCATGGTCCTCATCATGCACATCCACCCGCCACTTATGCACATCCACCAAAAGCACACTCTCATCCACCACATCATGAACATCATCATGAGATTGCACCATCTCAAGCTCCTCATCATGCACATCCACCAAAGGCACACCCTCCTCATCATCATCATGTGCCCCCGGTTGCTGCACCCACTTTTGCACCACTGCCCCCATTGAAGTCAGCACATAGTAAGTGTTAAATACATGTCTTTCCTAACAAATCAACTTTTTTTTTCAATGATATATTTATAAAGCAATTGTGTATGTTTTGTGGTTGATTTGGTGAACAGATTGCACACCTGTGTGTTTTGAGAGATGCAACCCAGGTAAAGGGAAGAAAGAGTGCGAGAGAGCATGCACGAGATGTTGTAAACAATGCTTGTGTGTTCCACCAGGACCACGCGGTACTAACTTGGAAAAATGTGGCAAGTGCTACTCCGAGGTGACCCATCACGGCCAAATATACAAGTGCCCTTGAAGCAGCCTATAATATATCATCACTTGCTGGTTATATTGATAAGTCTGCAATAATTATTAATTTCAGCAATAAAAGTTTGTAATAGTATCATAAAGGTGTGAAAATAATTTGTTTTCTAGGGTACTTTCTACTATTTATTTTCCTCTAAGCAATAAATTTGTGCATATAGTATTAGGCCAAGACTCTTGTATACCATAGTGCGGTGCCTACTATATATTCCCATTTAAAATTTCAGATATTAATATATTTACCAGATTTTCTTTTTATATAAGTGAATTTCCAATGTCCTTTCTTCTACTTCCTTAAAGCAATTAATTTCATGCGCGCGCACACACACATTATATATATATATATATATATGTGAAATACTAATGGATGTCCTTAAGGCAATAATTAACAATCCATTTAAAGAAAGTTTTTATAAGAAAATGAAAAAAAAAATAATATTTTGACAGTTTTTTTTTTTATATTTTATTTCTCATAAAAGTGATGTCAAAACTTTCTTAAAATTAATTGTTAACCATTGTCTTAAAGTCACTCGTTAGCATGACCCTTATATATATATATATATATATGCCAATATATTGTGATGTTGATTATTGAGGCGCTCTTCTTGGTGACAAATCATGACCCACTTCTCTGTCTTCTGGATATTTTTATTTTGATAGATATAACTGGAAGTGATTGCTTCATAATTTTTTTATTAATTAGTAGTTTAGTACTATTTTTTCTTATATACTATTATAATAAGAAAGAAACGTTAACAAGTTACAGATTCTAACAATCAACTAATCACATTGGGGCATATCTTGCCAAGTATTCGAAACATTTTTTTTAGTATTAAGCCAAATTATATCATAGAAATGTTAACCAATGCTCCAAGACATTGGTTTAGAAACATTTTAAGCGAAAACACCATTTTAGACTCTCATTTTGGGGTCACAGTCAATTTGGTCCCTATTTTGAGAGCGGTCAATTTAGTCTCTATTATTTTCAAGTCACAGTCAATTTAGTACGTACCATTAAAAAACTAACGAAATTTGCTTATGTGGCAAATGGAATACACACATTGCACAAATTAAATTAAAATATTAACTCTCCATCCTACATGTCTTAAGTGCTCCTAGTCTCCTACCATGTTAGCCTCTTTTAATCCCACGTGAACTGCAAGTGACCAACTTATCAACCACCCATTCCCATTCCCAACTAGCAGGCAGATAGAGATGATTGAAATCTGTTGGGGCGACCACAATTTGACTCCCTACAACCACTGTAAAAACAGGTCCGCGTTGTGTAATATCGAATGCCATAAAAGATTTGAGTATGTTTTCCTTATCATCAATTGGTTTTGAGGTGAAATGACATTGCTCATGGTCTGACAAATGGTATCAGAGCCAAGGTCATGGATTCGAGTCATAGAAGTGTCATTGTGAGGGAGGAATTGTTGGGGGGACCACAATTTGACTCCCTACAACCACTCTAAAAATAGGCCTGCATGATGTGATGTCGAATGCCATAAAAGATTTGAGAAAGCTTATGATAAATTGGAACGGTCCTTCATTAAGTATTCCCCACTCCTATTATAGACTTAATCATGGCGTGTATTTCGCCTTCCTCAGTTTCTATTTTATGGAATGGGGTGGTGAGTGCCCCCTTCTGTCCATCCCGTGGCATTAGACAGGGAGATCCGTTATTTCGGTATCTTTTCATTCTTTGCTTAAATCACTTGTCGTTATCGTTAGACCAGGAAATTTATACCCTATTGGGTTTAACCATATCCTGTTTGCGGATGATATTTTCCTTTTTGCCAAGGCAAATATTCAGGATTACACGACCCTCTTTAATCTCTTTTTGCACTTTTGTGAGGTGTCGAGTCAAATTTGCAGTGCTACTAAATCTAAGCTATTCTTCTCATGGAACACTCATTCGGATACCCAGTGTAGCATTTCTTCTCTAACCAACATGCCCTTTGTCCAAGATCTTGGCAAATATTTAGGCATGCCTCTTCTTACTAAACGAAAATCGACACCGACTTTCCAACCCTTACTGGACAAAATTCACACACGCATATACGCTTGGCAATCTAAGCTTCTCTCACAGGTAGGTAGGTTAACATTAATTAAATCCATCCTTTCCCCACTCATATATTATCAAATGCAAACAACTATCCTTCCTTGGAGTACTACGAGTAGTATAGACAGGTCCACAAGGGATTTCTTATGGGGCGACACACCAACACAAGGGCATGTGCACCTCATTAATTGGGACATGCTCACCAAGCCTAAGGTCCGTGGTGGGCTGGGTATTAGGGATTCCAAAACTACCAATGATGCCTTTCTTATGAATCAGGCGTGGCGAATATGGAGGAATCCGCATTCTCTATTAGCCAAATTTCTTTCTCCAAAACATTACCGAACAATTGATTTCTTACAGACCACTTCACATACTGGATCTCACTTATGGAAGGCTTTGTTTCAGGGGCGGGACCTCTTGCAAGGTAGTTTGAGGTGGATTATTCGTAATGGCCGTAACATAAATTTTTGGACGGATCATTGGATTCCCCCAAGACCAATCCAAGGTCTCATTCACGGCCTACTTCTTCCTCATGAATATGAGTTCAAGGTGGCTAGAATGATCATTGACACTTACCAATGAGATCTCACACCTCATAGTATGGTATTGCCATCGACAATAACCCGATTTATTTATGCTCAGCCACTGCCTATTCCTGGTTCTCCTTCTACTCTTACGGATGACCATGTTTGGGACCATCACGTGGGTATTTGCTCAGTAAAATCCGCTTACCATTCTCTTGTACCTAAATCCAATGGGGCAACAGGGAGGACATCAGTAACATGGGCTTGGATTTGAAAGTTGGAAATACATCCTAAAATTCAACTTCTTGTTTGGAAATGTGCGCACCATCGCATCCCTACCAAATCTTTCATTTTCCCTTATGCTGCCTTGAGAGACCAAGTGTGTCCCCGTTGCAATGAGATTGAAATGCCAATTCATGTTCTGCGTGATTGCCATTTTGCACATCATATTTGGTCCTCCTTTCCAGTGTACTCACGTATTTCTAATTTTTTCAGGCTTGAGCTCCATGATTGGTGTAAACTTAATTGCAAACTTACTTCCCCTTCGTGTTATATCCCATGGAACATTATATTTGCTTTTACCATGTGGGCGATCTAGTTGGGTCTAAATTCTTTGATATTTACAAGAAAATTCATTCCTTATCATATTTTAAAACAAAATGTTATATCTCATGCCACAGAGTTTTTCTTCCTCAGCATCGTTGGGGCACTCATCCTTGTCATCTGTCAAACACATTAGTTGGAGCCCGGCTCCTTTCCCTTGTGTAACTCTTAACACAGATGGAAGCTTGCTAGGTAAACTCGGAGAGTCCGGTACGGGTGGCATGGCATGCTCAGCCAATGGAGAATGGCTCTGGGGTTTCTCCTTGCACTTGGGAGTCACCAATAATACTATGGCTGAACTGTAGGGTATTAGAGAGGTGTTTGTTTCAGCATGGGCCAATGGTCATTACCGAGTTTGTCTTCAAATAGATTCTCTTCTTGCTTACAAATGGTTGAATACTAATGGGGATTATCCTATGTAATTTTCTAACTTGATTTTGGATTGCAGATGGCTTTTCAATAGGGACTGGGAGGCACATGTTGAGCATATATGGAGAGAGTCTAATAGTTGTGCGGACTTACTGGCAAAGAGGGGTGCTTCTCAATCGGAACGGGAAGTGTTGTATGATACATGCCCCACCTTTTTGTGGCAATGTCTATATTGGGACTCCATGGGTTTTGTCTCATCCCGAAGTCGCCGTGGTTAATAAGGACCCAGTAGTGTTTTGGTTTGGTTTCAGCTGTTCCTCTCTTCGGTTTAGTGTTGTTTGGATTGTGTTTATCTTGTTTAGTTTAGTTTGTGTGTTGATGTGGTTCCTTGCACTTTAGTCCTGTTGGAATATTTTTGTTTGTAAGACTTCTATTTATCTAATATATTTCACGTTTATGCCAAAAAAAAAAAAATCTTAAATATTTCATAGCTTCAAAAATTTTTCAAGAGGTAAAATAATTACAGACAAAAGTTGTTCTATAAAATGGTAAAGAATAGGAGAAGGAAGTCACATACTCTTCTAATGGTAGAAACAACAAAAAAAAAAAAGAAATCATGGGTTAGTTCCTAATTTATATCATACGCAAGAACCCATCAGAGCACTTAGTAAAACCCCTTTCAATTTTTCCTCTAAGAAAAAGGTTATAAACTTTTTCTTTATCTTTACTAAAAAGTTATCAAATTTTAAATACAGGGGGAAAAAAAACAACAACATTAATTTCTACCACAGCTAGCAAATGACAGACATAATGAAAATTTCCCGAAAGCTTAAGAGGTTTTGGAAGATTACCCTCCACAGCCATTGCTGCACTTGCAGCCAGATCCACAGCCATAGTTTCCTCCACAACACGACAAATTTCAAAAGCTAATGATTGATGAAAAAGGATGAAATATTTGAGAGAGCTACACAAATCAAACTGTGTAATAAGCTCGTTAAAGAGCGACCTGTGAACATGAAGAGTAACAGAGCTGTTCGTCAATGGGGTTTCGGTCTAGAATCAGCAAGAGATCTTGGTCTGACCAGTGGGAATTATGGGGTTGATAATTTGATTATATGTGAGTCACGTGGGACTAACAGAGGCTGAGAGCTGACATGGTCGAAGCACTTAACACATGTAGAATGGCTGGTTAATATTTTAAGGATAAAGTTTAGTTACAAAATTAGTTGTAATTTTAGGCTACAACTTTATTCAATAAAATAAACATTATTATATATTCTAAAAATTTAACTATTGAAATGCGTGTTCTTTATATTCTTGATATACATGTCGACTTTTGTGTCAATCGGATATTATTTACTATATAATTTATAAGCTTATATTTTATGCATATTTTTAAACTATAAAAACTTGCAATTTAAACAGTTTATTGATGACATAGCTATTGATCTTTATTTTTCTAAAAATTTTACAAGCTTGAAGTATATAAGAAAAAAATGTAATCCAATAATGAATTTGTCAAAATTATCTTCCAATAAAAGATATTGAATAAGGTTGTAGCCTAAAACTACAATCAATTTTGTAGCAAAACTTTGTTCATATTTTAATTTAATTTGTGCAATGTTGTGTATTCCATATGTCATATAAGCAAATTTTGTTAGTTTTCTAACAGTATGAACTAAATTGATTGTGACTTAAAAATAACATGAGCTAAATTGACTACTTTCAAAATATAGGGACTAAATTAATTGTGACCCCAAAATGTAAGAACCAAAATGGTGTATTTACCAACATTTTATTGGGAGGATGATAAAAAAATAACTATTGTTGACAACTTTTTATATTTCCCATGAAAGTGGTGTCAAAATTTTCCTATTATTATTTATTAACAATTGCTCTAAACGCATCCGTTAACATGACCCATTATATTAATGTATTTCTTTTTAGTGTAGGTGGAATTGAATCGATTCCAAATGGACCACATCCTTTATTTAATGATAAAAAGTAAAAACGTTACCAACTGAGTTAATTGGAGAATCTCATTCTCTACCCTTTGTTAAATTTACTTTTAAAATTATTGTAAATGGCATAAATGCATGTTTAAAACTCACATTTATTGCTAGCTATAATCCATTAACCCTTGTTAGATAATGGGAAATATAAAAGACTATAATTGAACCAAGCTATTTATGAGCAGTTTGAGCTCAACTAGGAAAAAATAATTGTTTATTTTTATTTGTTTAGTAAAGAATAAGCCAAGTTCTAACCAAGGTTTGGCTCGATTATTAAATGAGCTAAGCTCAAACTTAATAACGTAATAACGTGTTTGTGAACATGAATTCAATTTAAGTATATCCAATATTATATATTTAAAAATAAGAAAAAATTAACGGATGTTTTAAGGGCATTAGTTTAGAATATATTTTTAAAAACTTTTTATTGAAAAAAAAAAAAAAAAAAACTACTATTTTTTTTTTAAGTTTTTTATATTTCCAATAAAAATAGTATCAAAATCTTCCTAAAATTAGTCATTAACAAATGCCCTAAGGGCATCGGTTAACCAGACTCTTATGAATATATTTGTCTAAAAATATAATTATATTGTCTTTAATTAGATTTTGTAAGTTTGTAAATAAATTCATATGATATCAAACTATTAATTATAGTTTTTTAATAATATAAACAATCAATTTGTAGTAAAGTATATATAATTTTTAACAAAATAAGGTTGGTGAGTCTTATTTGTATAAATTCATAAATAAAAATGATTTTATCTAATAAACCCAAATAATATAATTTCACATAAATTAATTATTAGTATAGATTTGTGAAGGGGTAAAAATTGTTAGTTATGGTTTTACTATATAAATGAGAAAATAATAAGTTGATTAAGTGTGGTGTGAACAAGTTTACGCTTATTCAATAAGAAAATAAACCAAGTCTTTTTTTGGGGGGGGGTGGGGGAACCAAGCTTAAACATGTAAACTTATAATGAGCTCAAACTCGGCTCATATTTAATATAAAATTAAATAAACAATCCTAATTGCTTAAATAGTTAAATTGACTTGTTTACGGCCCTAAATAACCCTTGTGACACCCATGACACGTGTCACATTGGACTTCATTTTTCTGGAGTAAACAACCCTCGCTCTCCTTTTCTAGCGGAAACAAACACCACTTCATTTAGTATTGTTTCATGTCTTTAAATATTTATTTATTTTTGATAAGGTTTCATGTGTTGTTAATATCATACTAACAAAATTGCACCTTTATCGGCTTACAAATGCTTACGTTTAGGGGCGAAGCTAGGGGGGCCATTGCCCCCCTGACTTTTCAAAAATCTCATTTTTAATACTGATTAAATGGAAAGAACTGATAAAATTTATGGAAAATTAAGTTACTGCCCCCCCCACCCCAACTTAATTTATAGGCCTATAATCTTTCCAAATCCAGGCACAAAAAATCTATGACAAATTCTCAAATCTAAATAAAAAAAAAATCAAATCAGTAATATAAGGAAAAAGAATCCCTTCTAAATTAGTATTCCTTTTCTATGTAAGGATTGGGGACTCACAAATATAGATATGCTCTTGCTTGAAAGAGAAAAAAAAAAATCCTGATAAAAAAAGATCCCTTGTGTCGCTGCTATGGGTCTCCACACCGCATTGCCTCAGCCCTTTGCCTCCACACTGGCTAAGCTATAGACCAACTCCCTCTAGACCAGTGTGCCACAGTGGTATCTCTCTCTCTTGGTCTGTTTTGTGTTTCTGTGATTAGTTTAAGAGTTGTGTGTTTGGTTGTTTATGACTTTACCTTTGTATACATGACACGTAGTTCAGTAGATGATCTTTGTAATTCATTGACATATATATATATATATATATATTTTATGTTTATTATACGTAAAATAAACAAGTGGTAAGCAACTAGCATCTTCAAATAATCTACAAATTTATATTTTATTTTTAAATTTTACAGTAGTATTTGACGTGTGGTTTTATTTGATGTTTATATTTGTTAAGAATGGTTTCAAAAATTAAATTAAGTTATTTTTATATATTACATAATTATATTTGATCAAGATTATTTTATAGAGACAAATTTGCACTTTAGTTATTTGGTTTTATTTGCCAAATTGCACATAAAGAGATTGCTAAAAAAATTTAGTTTAAAATAAATTCTAAATTGCCAAAAGCTTTATATATAGTTTCACTAACATCTCATGGTTCTTTCAACATAGACAACTTATGAAATTTTGCTTTGTTATTTAATTTTTTTTTTTAATACTTAACTTGGTCTCCCTAGGAAAAATCTCTGGCTCCACCACTGCTTACATTGTAAGAAAATTATTCATGTTATGAAAGAGCTTGGTGCATGTTGAATGCCTTGTGTAGGCGAATATCCCAAATGATGTAATTAATTTAAGTGTCAATGTTGCTAGTATACCATAGTTGTATATCTTCTTTTTTTTTTTTTTTTTGAAAAACTTGTAACTTTATCAAGAAGAAGATAAATTCATTACATCATGAGGAATAGCTAACTCAATCAGTGGAGGATTTTCCTCTATCCACGTTACATAATTATCACTATTCTCTACTTCTTTGGCACATTTTGCAAAGATATTAGCCAGTTTATTACCTTGACGCTTCACGTGAGACACATGAGTAGATCGAAAATCTTGGAGTTTATGAGCTATCTCAACTAGAATGTTTGAGACAACTGTAGGTGGAGTACAAAGACCTAAAAGATCTTAGAATCACATTCAAAAACTACATCTCTTATACCAACATCCCATGCAAAAAATACACCTGCCTCCATCGATTTTGCTTTGGCTTCCAGCAGCCCTAAAGGTTGGTGAATTTTTTTTTACTTAAAACTGCTGTGACTTTGCCTTCATGATCTTAGATTACCATGCCAATCCCTGATTTCCTAGACTGGGCAAACATCGCACCATCCACATTCACCTTGTAACTAGAAATCGTCGGCAGTGTCCATCTAGCCTCTAGTTCTTCCCTTTGTTGACTAATCGAGTGGTTAACGGCCTGAAACTCAACAATCAACATCCGAGCTTTCTGTATTATCTGCTATGCTAATTGGCATGAATTCCCATGCCTAACAGCATTTTTGTTGTACCACTTACACCAAGATATCATGAATACCATCTCTAAGACTTCATCCCTGACATGTTGGACAAACATTAAGTACCAAATCAGGTCCACATATTCACGGTAAAGAACTCCCTAAGTCTTAAAGGTGATGCCCAATAAATGCCGTACCTCCCAAGCATGTTCACAATCCCAAAATGCATGGCCACTGGTTTCTTCCTCCAAACCACACGCTTCACACAAGCTCTCCTCAATCACCTATCGATGTTACATATTGGCCTTCATGGGAATGATGTTGTGACACACTCTCTAAGCAAAGGACTTCGTCTTATTTGGCAAATGTAACCTCCAGATTCTTTGCCAAAAAAGATTTATGGCTCTTCCCATTTGAAAATCCTTCCTACACCCCTCTGCAAAATCAGAAAATGCTAAGTTGTTTGCACTACTAACTGTGAACTTTCCCTTAGCAGTATACACCCACACTAGTTTATCCTCTAGCAAGCGAGCACTTAACGGAATACTAAGAATAGCTTGGGCATCAGTTGGAATAAAAATTTGCTTCACTAATTCAGCCCGCCGGTCACAAGATAGGGGATCAATGAGAGTACTTAGCTTGGCATGTGCTGGTAGTGTATTTGGTTGAGATAGAACTCTGAAGGTAGCCGGTTCATTGAGCCATTTATTAGCCTAGATTCCAATTGATGCACCATCTCCAACCTGCCATTTACACCATTTTCTTACAATGTTTTAGGCAGCAATTATACTTCTCCATGCGAATGATGGCCGAGAACCCAGTTCAACCCCCAAAAAATCACTATTTGGGAAATACCTTGCCTTTAAGACTCAATAGACGAGAGAAGAGGTATTGGTTTAAGCCGCCATCCTTGTTTGGCTAAAAGTGCAAGATTAAAACCTTTAAGATCATGAAAACCTACGCCACCTTCCTCCTTTGGGGTACAAACTTGATCCCAACTAAGTCATGACATCTTAGTTTTTTCATTTGTTTGTCCCCACCAAATTTGCGAACCATGCTCGTCATCTTATCACATAGAGTGTTTGGGAGCATGAATACACTCATTGTATACGTAGGGATTGCTTGAGCCATTGCTTTAATTAGAATTTATATTCCGGCATGAGATAGCATCTTCTCATTCCACCCTGATAATTTATTATCTAGTCTCTCCTTTAGTTGGCGGAAAGTATTGCATTTTGATTTTCCCACCAAGGATGGAAAACCTAAGTAAGTCTCATGTTGTTTAATCACCTCTGCCCCAAAACGAGATTTAATGTCATCTTGAATGTCCTGTGGGGTGTTACTGCTGAAAAACAGAGATGTTTTCTCCCTATTCAACTGTTGACCCAATACTTGTTCATATGTCTCCAAAGTCCTCTCCAAATTAGTGCAATCTTCTCTATGGCTCGGTAGAAGATAAGATTGTCATCAGCAAAAAATAGATGTGATATCTCTGGATCCCGTATAAGATTGTCATCAGCAAAAAATAGATGTGATATCTCTGGATCTCGTTGGCATGCAGCCACGCCCTTCATTAAACCATCCTCCACTAATTTCCTTAAGAGAGAAGAGAGGCCTTCTGCACAAATCAAGAATAAATAGGTAGAGAGGGGATCCCTTTGGCGTAGTCCCCTTCATTGCACAACGTGACCCCGGGGCTTCCCATTGATTTTGATAGCATGAGATACTAATCTCACGCATCTCATCATAGTATTAACCCAATCCAAATGAAAACCCATTTTTATCATAATTTTTTTCCAAACAACCCCATTCAACCGTATCATAAGCTTTACTATATCCAGCTTTACCGTCATTTCTCCCACTTTCCATGTTTTCTTCTAGTTAATATGATGCATTATTTCAAAAACAATCAGTACATTATCAGTAATAAGGCGTTCAGACATGATGGCACTTTGATTCTCGCTAATGATGTGTGGAAATAAACGTTTTAATCTATTAGCAAGAACTTTAGAGGCTAATCTAGAGACAATATTGCTAAGGCAAATGGGCTGAAATTGGGTAATCTTTGTTGGGTTCTTGACTTTAGGTATGAGCACAACATGAGTTTCAATAAACTTTGGGGGAATGATGCCATGATTAAGAAAATCAAGAACTATATTAGTAACACAATTACCAACTAAGGAGGTATACCGTCAGACCCTGAGGCATTTTTATGATGCATCTTCTTCAAGGCTCGGGCCACGTCAGCTGCATGGAACTTCTGAATTAAACCCAAATTCATAGCATTAGTAACCACAGGTTAGACAGCTTCCACCACCTTTGAAGCATCAGTTGAGCCATTAGATTTAAAGATGTCCTCAAAGTAGTCCACAACAATACTCTCAATTCTTCGCTCATCCTCCTTCCAAGCCCCATTGGCATCACATAGGCCATGAATTAAGTTTCTTTGGTATCGGTTTAAAGCTTTGGTGTGGAAAAAACTTGTGTTTCGGTCACCTGTTACCAACCACATATTTCTAGACCTCTGCCTTCACATTACTGATTCAGCATCTAACCAACTATTTAGTGGTCGACAAACCACCTCAATTTCCCTACTAGTTGTGTCACTCTTAATCAATACCTGACTCTGTAATCTTTTTTGTATCTCGGCAAATTTTCTCCCAACATGGCCCAATTCTAATTTGTTCCAAGATACAAGCCTAGCTCGACAACTTTCCATGCACTTCTTAAACTGAACTCCACCCTGTTTACAAAGACCATCTTGCCAAAATGGATACAAAGCCTAGCTCTCTATCCATTTTTCTTTTTTGCTTTTGTGAGTCACCCTCTACATCCATCATAACCTCTAAACGTTAAATAGGACCTAATCGTTTCCCCTTGCCCTTGGACCCTTCTGTAGATATCGCATTTTGTACCTCTTATGACTCGGGCCCTCGTTCCCCAATGATGCTGGAACTCTAAGGCCCAAGGCCAGTTTAGAGCCCAATAAGATGTTAAATTGACTTAAGAAGTGTTAAAATGAAAAACATAACATTTTAAAAGAGAAAAAATCTATTTTTGGAAATAAAATGACCAAAGTGGCCCTTGGTCTGCGTACATGGGTCACAGCTTGCGTACGCGAGCCAAAACATACGCAAGTACATTCTTGTGTATGTAGCTAGAGTTTCAGAAGTATAAGAAATGCAAGCTTTATGCAATAATGGCTGATGTTCAGAATGAATCCCACATCATCTGAGAGCTGTTCCAAACCCCATTTTTTTAACTATAAAAAACCTTATATGGTACATTTGCAAAACACACAGAAATCCCACAGAAAAAACCTAAGATTCACTAGAAAATAGTGAATCAAAAGGGAGTTTTTCACAAAACATCCTTAAATCATTTTTTATTTGATTAAGACTTGTTATGGTCCCAATCCTTTGATTTTAAAGTTTCTAATCACTATTTTATTGAAATGTGATAGATTTGACTGAGGGGAAAGAAAAAAAAAATCAAGCATAGGAGCTTTTACTTTAAAATATTTATTTTTTCTATCTTTTCTTTTTCTTTTTTGCTTTTCTTTCTGCGTTTTAATCTCTCTTTTTTTCTTCTTTTTTTTTGGCGTAGTTTATGTTTGTGTATGTCTGTTTAAGTTAGTTTCTTAGTTCTTTTCATGTTTTGTGCACATTCGATTGTTAGATTTTCATTTTAAAGTTTTGCTTTGTTTTTGCATTTTTAGGTTTTCTAGGTAAGGACTTGCGTACACTTAATCTTGCTTGCGCACACAGGCTTGATTATGCGCACACAAGCTTGTTCTAGCATGTGTAATGTCGTTGCCCCAGAAACACTAAATTTTTGTTTGTTTGTTTTGTCTCTGTCTTCACATGTTTATTCTGTTTAGCCCATTTTTTACATGTTTTAGGCTCTATAGGTTCTTGTTTACCTCTTTCACATGCTTGTTTGCTATCACATGTTTAAATTAGGGTTTGTCTTAGCTTTGATACCATGTCATTCATTCACATGCCCATTCATCAATGCCATAGGTGCTATGTTGCTGAAAGGTAAGCAAGGTAAGTCATGCATTCACATGAACATTCATATTGTTTGTTTAATACTCCTTTGAGATATGAAGTTGATGCCTTGTTCATAAAATGATTTTCTTGCATTTGATGTTATGCTTGCTGCCTTGTTTTAGATGAATGCTAGGGTTTCTTTTGTATGTTTGGCTCTCTTTTGTTTGGTGGATGGATAAGTATGTTTGTTTGGGTTGAAGTTGCCATGTTGTGTGCTAGATGCATATTTGTGTGTGTGTGAGTCTAGGATATAAGTGTTGAGTTAGTTTTTAATAGGGTTAATGTATAAGACACAATGATAGGAGGCCAACTTTAGGGTTGGACGATCTTGGGTGCCTAACACATTCTCAAGAGTGTACCTAAACTCCAAACTCATATCTCTGGTAGTAAGATTAAAATGTCATTCCTCGAAGGGACGCTATATATATGGTTCCTAGACCATTGCAAAAACTAGTTGGCGACTTCCCTTTGTATCCACACCTTCCACAGTGTTATTCTCCATCCCAACACATTCCTCGTCCACACCAATCCCTACGGTTGTCCTTTGTACCCCTTGAATCAGTCCATCAATCCGAGTGGTACTCGCTTTGACTTGGTTCAAAGTGTTTGCTTGAAACCGAAAAATATCACCTATGTCATTACCCACCATGCTAGATTTATCCACTTAATTGATAAGTACCAGAATTATCTTTTGGTGAGAACTTTGACAAGTTGTTATCAATATCTTTCAAGTGCTCTTTAAACATAATTGGAGTAGCTAGTATTTCTCTCTCCGTCGGGTTGTATTGTAATTCCACTTCGCCATGATCGTGTCTCAATATCGTTCCTCCATCATCATTAATTTCATCCGAGTTCACATCCCGAGTAACTGTTGCTTCTATTAACTGAGTTTTTGGTCCTTCTGTATGGGGTGCCATTGAGTTCATATTCTGCCCAGAATTATTTTGAACTGTGTGGGCTACTTGAAACCTACCAGCAAAGGCACGCATCCATGCACCATATTGCTGCTCTTCCTTCTTCAAAGTGCCACGGCTTCTGACCCATATTTTACAATCCTTCTCACCATGGTTTAAAACCCCACACCAATAGCAGAAGATAAGCATATGCACATATTTAAAAGAAATCCATTGTGGTTCCAATTCTCCTGTGTTCACCAGTAGCCCTCTGCAGAGAGGTTGGGTAATGTCAATATTAACTCAAACTCGCATACTCGTCCACAGCAATCCCCTTTGTCCAATTCCTCAACACACTCAACCCGGCCCAAAGTTCCCGCAATAGCTTCTGCATTCTCCCTCCCTGGTCATCCGTCTAATCTGAAGACCATGAATCTGTACCCAAAAAGAAGCGGTATCGAATTTTGCATTATCCAACGTCGCCAACTCCCCTAGGTGAAATAAACCAATCAGATACTAATCAAAGGACCAAGGTCCTTGCATAATTATTCGTTTAGGATCGTCTTCATCTTCAAACGAAATCATGGCCATGTTATTCTTCAAGTCCCGTACGTCAAAACTTCCCCCAGACCTCCACATACTCTTCAAAGTCCTTGTGGTAGCTTCCAAATCAATCCGCTTCTTTGTGAAAAATTTGGCCACTAGAACCCTAATCTGATAGATTAACGGTTTGGCTTTCTCTAGCATTGAGTGATAGTCTAGCTCAATTTCCTGCGAGATCCTCCATCGTTTAGCAGGTTGTCCTAGCCGATTGCTGTAGTAAAGACCCAAAGAGTTCCGCCACGAAGGGGGAAGAGTTGTCTATCACAACGATAGACAAAGTTTTTCACCACTCTACGTTTTCAAAGGAAACCTAGCCGTGCGAAAAAAGTATGTTAAAATTAAATTAGCTTCAATATCCTTCATCAAATTAAAATTAAGAATAATCGATAAATATATATATATATATATATATATATATATAAAATCTATGCATATACAAAGTATTTTTAGTATGTATTTGAATGTATAGGTCAGAGGAATTTACTAAAGAATAACAATGAATTCCTTGATGAATTTTAGTCTCATCAAGGAATTCAAGGAATTCATTGTTATTCTTTTGTAAACTCCTCTAACCTAAACATTAAAATACATACTAAAAATGGTGGCCTCCAATAGTGCACACAAGCTCTTGAGACTAATTTGAATAATAAAAGTCCATTCATATAAATACTAATTGATATTTTATTTTTTAAAAGTCAATAAAAATAACTAATTTTTTTATACTATATTTATTTGGTGTTTGTCTGAATAAGTCTTTTTATGATTTTGTTTGTAGAAATCAAAATTCCACTTACAATTCACGTAAAAAGATACTTAATAGTTAGACAAACCTTAAGTACAGCTTATGTAAATTATGATATTTTAGTTAATGTAGACCAATATGTTTATCAACTTGTAATATTTTTAAAACTATATTGTGAACTTATTTGCACTTGAAATTCAGCATTTTATCTCGAAAACTATATTAGACTTTGTCATCCATTATGTGATTATCCTTATATTTTATTACTTATATACAAATGTTTCAAATGAATAATAAATATGACAATATAAATTTGCTCTTCTTTTATCATTGTTTATCACTTCAAAGATATATAACAATAATGTTCTTTTTTAATCTTTTTCCATTATAATTATTTTTTTTTCAACATTTGTTTTTTCTTTTAAATGTTTTGAACCTTTAATAGACACTGATAAACTATACATGCTTCTTTTTTTTAACAAACTACGTTTGTATGTCAAAGAATAATAGTCCATTAGTCCATATATAAATGAAAATATATATATATATATATAAATATATATAAAATCTAATCCTTGAAAAGAAGAAGAAAATAATACCCAAAAAAAAAAAATCAAGATGATAAAAACAGGGACGGGGGGAAATTGATTGAAAAAACAGATGACCTTAATTAGTCACTCTGCGAGTAATTCCATGCGCCATCAGAGCCTCTCACATGCTAGCAACCCAGACCTGCTTGTCATATCTTGCCTGTGCAATATTGTTAGTCCTAGACATGCCTGCGTGTGATGCCAGCATAGTGCCACATCAACACTAAGTCAACACTACACATCATCAACCAAGTCGTCTACCATACCTATAAATTTGGGTAATTATTAAAAGAATTAGTCATATTTGAGAATTTTGGGATCTATACATGTTGTGTAGATAACACCCCAGGACTCAAATCAATAACAGTAATAATAAGTGGAAATTAAATAATAAACACACACAAAGAACACAATAATTTACGTGATTCGACAAACTGCCTACTTCCACGGCGACGACGGAGAAATTTCATTATAAAGTAGGGACATATAATAGTGCACAAGAACACTCTCAAGAAAACCAAATCCCGATACACCCTAACTCTCTCTCACCCACAAGACAAGAAAATATTTTTCTTCTTCTTATGAGGCTGCTGCTAGGTTTTAGGATTTCTCTAATTATTCCTATTTAGTGCCGCACATAACAACATATATATATATATATGTGTGTGTGTGTGTGTGTGTGTTATTAACCAAGTCGGCAGGAGCATTCCCTTTACAACTAGGATTCAGTCAACTAAGGTGACCAAATTTGGCTCGGCAATTCAAGCCACATGGGCCCAATGTTAACAATACATTATAGATGAGTGGTTAAATTCATAATTTTCTAGTAGTTTAAATTTTTGTGAATCTAATGTGTTAGGTCACACTTATTAAGAAGGAATTTTCTAGTAGTTTGTTTCAAAAAATGCAATAGTTTTCCTAACCTGCAATAGAAAAAAATTAAAATGGAAACGATTCAAATATTAAAATCAATTTTAAGTTAGCTTTGAATTTGAATTTCTTTTATCATTGTGTTCCTATGATGTTTACTGTTGCTTAAATATCTTTTATTCGGGCAGTAGTCCTCCCCCAGTTCCATACATCCTTTTATCTGGTAAATTTTATTCAGGCCGGTTAGTCTTTATTAATTATTACAACCATGCAGAAACATTACCAAAAGGGTATTGCAACTTTGGGCTAACATTTTTATGGAGGGCATATACTATAATATCAAAAGAGCTTTTCAAGTAACCTGACGGCCAATAAGGTTTTGCTAACATGGCCTCCATATTGGTCAAGTTGAAAGCTACAATTGTTTATAATTATTGTAACCAAAATGAAAGCCATGCAGACAAAAAACCTAGGAGGGAAGGTCAGCTAGGACGTAAGCCATGTTTTCTGCTATAAAAAAAGAAAAAAGAAACAAGAGATTCTGGACATCAAGTCAACTTGTGCTTAGTTAGTGATCATCTGGCGAAGCTAGCATATATGCACAATTTTGATTAATGAGTCAACTTAAGGCCAGCTGTAGATATATCTCTAACATCGATAATCCATGCATGCATGAGCTCTATATATACCACAGTCCATAGATGATTCTTCATTCCTCAAGTCAATTCCAATTGTCTTATAGCTTATTTCTGATCCTTTTTCTAAAATGGCTTTCAAAGCTGTGCTCTTTTTGTTCGCCACTCTTCTTGTGGTCACCACAAGAGTATGCATCTCTCTCTCTCTCTCATAACTAGGATTTTTGTTTATAAAAAAAAAAAAAGCCAAAATTTATCTTTTTGTTACCCAGTTGACAATTAAACTAGCAAAAACTACGTCTTTAATCGGTTTCATATTTAGCAAATAAATTACCGAAAACTATGTGATACGCTACTTATTTCCTACTTATGGATGGTTATCCTCACTCATGTTAATGTTTGTCCTTTTTTGTAGGTTTCATGTGACAAGGAACGCTCAGATGCACCTACTCATGCGCCTTCGCCAAAGGCACACCCTCATCTACCACATCAACATCATCGTGAGAATGCACCATCTCATGCTCCTCATCATGCAAAGCCACCCACTCATGCACATCCACCAAAGGCACACCCTCATCTACCACATCAACATCATCGTGAGAATGCACCATCTCATGCTCCTCATCATGCAAAGCCACCCACTCATGCACATCCACCAAAGGCACACCCTCATCGACCACATCAACATCATCATGAGAAAGCACCATCTCAAGCTCCTCATCATGCACATCCATCCACTCATGCACATCCACCAAAGGCACACGCTCATCCACCACACCAACATCATCATCTGAATGCACCATCTCAAGCTCCTCATCATGCACATCCACCCACTCATGCACATCCACCAAAGGCTTGAAAGTTGTAATAAGTATCATAAAGGTGTGAAAATAATTTGTTTTCCAGTGTACTTTCCACTATTTAATTTTCCTCAGGCAATAAATTTGTGGTGTTAGGCCAAGAGTTGTATAACATGGTGCTGAGCCTACTAGGTATTCCCATTTACTATTTCAGATAATAATATATTTACCAGATTTTCTTTATAAATGAATTTCCAGAGTCCTAGGCCTTTCAAGTTTCGCATATATATGCCAATATATTGTGACTTGACCACAAATTGTGATCCGCCTTCTCTTTCTTCCAAATATTTTATTTTGATAAATACAATTGGAGGTGTTTGCTTCAGAAATTTTTTCTAATTAGTAATATTTTTTCTTATACCATTGCAACAAGAAATAAACGCTAACAAGTTACAGATTCAAGCAATTAACAAAACACTTGGTATATCTTGCCAGGTAAAAGGCATTTGAATATTACTTTTTTTTTTTTTCCAGTACTATTTTGCCAAATTATATTAATTTATTTCCTTTTAGTGTAGGTAGAACTGAATCGATTCCACATCCCTTATTTAATGATAAAACTTTACCAACTAAGTTAATTGAATAATCACATTTTTTTGAGAAACAAGCCAAAGACGTTTTATTAAGGCAGGCTAGTCAAATCAGCCTGAAGAATTGATACAAGGTCTGGTGGTACATCATCCATCTAGACAGTCATAAAAGGTAAAGATTTTGCCTTATGTGCTAGAGAGTGGGCCATCTTATTACATTGTCGGCATGCAAAGGATACAGTAAAATTTGAGAAGTACGAACTAAGAAATAAAATATCATGTATAATTTGGTCATACTGTGTCAAAACAAGTTGGCTAGTCTTGTATAGACTTGCTCAAAGTTGGTTCTTTTATGTAAAGTTGGAATCGAGCTGATACAGTAGTTATTGTGCATCTCGGCCTGGCTCGATTGATCGAAGCTTAGGCTCGATTGATCGAAGCTTAGGCTCGATCGATCGAATCTTGGGCAGAATGCATTTTTATTGCATAATTCAAGCTCAGTCCTAACTACTAAAACGTTTAGGGTTTTATATTTTTGCCCTAGGTATATAAGGCAAATCCTAGCCACGTTTTAGAGGTTACTCATATTACTGTTTGTGTGAATCTCTTGTGAGATTTGTGAGGAGCTTTCCTTCACACAAACTTAGGATTATTAAGAGGGGATTTTTTCAAGAACTTGATGATCATTCAATTGCTACCATAAGAGTTTAAAGATACACAAGCGGGGGTGCTTGTATTTGTTGGAGAATCCAAAAAAGAAGGAGTTCGTAGTCTCGAAACTTGCACGTGATCATGTCAGTAAGTTTCTACTGATGGGTAGCAATAAGATGTTAGTGGTCTAAGTCTTATTGTAAAACTTCAATTCTTTCTATAGTGGATTCAAGTTTACTTTGAGGATAGCTAGGTTAAATTCTCCCCAGTTTTTTACCGATTTAGTTTTCCTGGGTAATCATATCTTTATATTATTTATATTTCCATTGCTACACATAATATGATTATTTGATTGTGATAACCTAGATCTAGAATTTGGACTAAGTAATAACTTGGTTAATTAACTAGGTTAACCCAGTTGTGTTTTAAGGGGTCTAAAAACATACAGTATCAAAATCTTCCTAAAATTGGTCATTAACGGCATTTGTTAACCAAACGCCCCAAGGTCCTCTGTTAACCAAACTCTTACAAATATATTTGTCTAAAAATATAATTATACGGTATTTAAATTAGATTTTGTAAGTTTGTAAATAAATTCATACGATATCAAATTGTTAATTATAATTGTTTAATAATATAAACAATCAAATTTTATTAAATTATATATAATTTTTAACAAAATAAGGTTGGAGAGACTTATTTGTATAAATTCACTAATAAAAATGATTTTATCTAATTAACTCAAATAATATAATTTCACAACTAGCAATTAATGTGAGTTTTAAACATGCACAAATCAATAATCAAACGATTACAAGTATGAAATTTTTACCCCTACTCTGGTTTATCCTAAAATACCAACATATAGTACTTGAACCTTTGCTTTAATACCCAATTGGACTTAATCTTGTAGTAGCTTTCTTTCCTTTGATGTACAAATCTCTAATTTGTGATTAACCTTTTGCGCAAATCTCAGTACGTGAGTAACTCGAGCAACTTGAATGATTGTTCTTGGCTGCAAAATTCTTCACTTCATGAACGATGAAGATTATGAAGCACTTAGTTACAATACCTTAAGGCGTACAAACGCAATAACTTCTCATAGAAAAAAATAAACTCTTGGTCTCTGTATCCATGTGTGATGGCTCTCAACAATAAGCCTTATATATGTCTAGGGTTGTGAGAAAAGAAACCCTAAACAAATACATCAACATGAGCCAAAATTTAGATCTGAAAATTTTGAATTCATAAAGCTTAATAGATCTAGTGCCGAGCTTGCCCAGTAAATCTTGATAGATGCCTTCTATTGAGCTATCTGTCGAATTTCAATAAAATAGCTTTTCTTCACTTGTTTCTTGGATCAATTTTCATGTTTTTAATACAACCACTTGATATGTATCAAACCCAACTTAAATCTACCTAATTTACAAGTAAAGTACATTTTGTCAAAGGATTAGTTACTATTGTTTTCTAGTGGGAACAAACACCACTTCATTTAATATTGTTTCATATCTTTATTTATTTATTTATTTTTATAAGGTTTCATGTCTTGTTAATATTATATTAACAAAATTGCACTTTTATCGACTTACAAATTCTTACGTGGTAAGAAAATTATTCATGTTATGAAAGAGCTTGGTGCATGTCGAATGCCTTGTGTAGGCGAATATCCAAAATAACGTAACTGATTTAAGTGTCAATGTTGCTAGTATATCATATTTGTATATCTTGAGTTTATTATTTGTATATTTTGATTTTAGCTAGGAGGGTAGGTCTGCTAGGACGTAAGCCATGTTTTCCGCCAAAAAAAGAAAGAAATTAAAAGAGTTTCTGGACATTGAGTCATAACTTGTGCATAGTGATCTGGTGAAGCTAGCATATACGCACAATTTTGATTATTGAGTCAAATTAAGGCCAGCTGTACATCGATATATCGCTAATATTGATAATCCATGCATGCTTGAGCTGTATATATATATACGACAGTCCACAGATGATTCTTCATTCCTCTAGTCAACACAGAGCGATTACCTTTCCAATTGTCTTATAGCTTTTTTCTGATCCTTTTCTAAAATGGCTTTCAAAACTATGCTCTTTTTGTTCACCACTCTTCTTGTGGTCACCCCAAGAGTATGCATCTCTCTCTCACTCTCTTAGCTAGGTTTTTTTTTTTTTTTTTAATATTAAAAAAAAGAAGCTAATTTTATCTTTCTGTCACACATTTAACGGGTAAATTACCAAAAACTACATTTTTTGTCTCATATTTAACAAATAAACTACTGAAAACGAAACTGATACTTATTTGCTCCATATGGCATGGTTATCTTAATTCATGATAATGTTTGTCCTTTTTGTAGGTTTCATGTCATGATGACGAACTCTCAGAGGCACCCACTCATCCACCACATCATGAACATCATCATGAGATTGCACCATCTCAAGCTCCTCATCATGCACATCCACCAAAGGTACACCCTCCTCATCATGTGCCCCCGGTTACTGCACCCACTTTTGCACCACTGCCCCCATTGAAGTCAGCACATAGTAAGTGTTAAATACATGTCTTTCCTAATTACACAAAAATTGCAAATCAACCTTTTTTTTTTCAATGATATATTTATAAAGTAATTGTGTATGTTTTGTGGTTGATTTGGTGAACAGATTGCACACCTGTGTGTTTTGAGAGCTGCAACCCAGGTAAAGGGAAGAAAGAGTGCAAGAGAGCATGCACGAGATGTTGTAAACAATGCTTGTGTGTTCCACCAGGACCACGCGGTACTAACTTGGAAAAATGTGGAAGTGCTACTCCGAGGTGACCCATCACGGCCAAATATAGAAGTGCCCTTAAAGCAGCTTATAATATATTTGTTAGGTTCTAAAGACTTAGGATTTTATGTATTTAGAACTTTAATATGTATTGTTGGCAAACCATGATCAAAACAGGTTGTTAGTCTTGTTTAGACTTGCTTAAAGTGTGGGCGTTTTATGTAAAGTTGGAATCGAGTGGCTGCAGAAGTATTAGTAACTTTTGGCCTAGCTCGATCGATCGAAGATTAGACTCGATCAATCGAATCTCGAGCAGAATGTTTTTTCTGCAGAATTTCCAACTCAGCCCAAGCCCATTAAGTATTAGGGTTTCAGATCTATTTCTCCTACTATATAAAGGAAATCCTAAACTACGTTTTTGAAACTTTTGAGAGAGAGAAGAGAGTGCCTCTTTTGTATCTAGGGGTTTTTTACCCAAACCTTTCTAAGTCTTTGTTGCTCATATGCTTTGTGGTTTGTGTGAATCTCTTGTGAAATCCTTGAGGAGCTTTCCTTCACATAAACTTAGGGTTTTCTAGGTAGAGATATTTTCAATACCTTGATGATCAACTCAGTTGCTGCCATTGAAACTTAAAGAATAATAAGCGTGGGTGCTTGTACTTGATTGGAGAATCCAAGAAAGAAGGAATCCGTAGATTCGGAGCTTGCATGTGGTCGTATCAGTAAGTTCTACTGGTGGGTAGTATTAGGAAGTCAAGTGGGGAGCTTGTAAGTCATTTTATATGAACTTCGATTCTTTCGCATAGTAGATTCAAGTTTACCTTGAAGATAGCTAGGTCAAAGACTCCCCAGGTTTTTACCGTGTGGTTTCCTGGGTCATCATATCTTGTGTCATTTATTATTCCGCTACTTTATATTCTTGATATGATTATGTGTTTGTGATAATCTAGAATTACATAATTTGACTAAGTTAATTACTTGGCTAATTAACTAGGTTAATCCGGTTAGTTTAAGGGGTCTAAATTTCTAATAAGTGGTATCGGAGTGGGTAGCTCTTCTGTTTTAGATCTTTTGATCTAAGAGCTGATTCTTGACCCCCTATTGTCATGGATAATTTGAAGTGTCTTTCTGCTCATGTTTGTGATGATTTGAATAAAAAGGACACTGTTGTCTCTGTTGATTTTATTAATGTCCGTGAAACTCTTTATAAGGAATTATCTAAATCTTTGAAAATTTCTAAGAAATTTAAAGAAGAGTTAAAATTGGCTAATCTTGAAAAAGAGGATTTGATTGTGAGATTAAATGAGTCTAATAAAAAGAATGAATTTTTGAGAAACCAAATTTCCTATCAAGATGAGAAGATGAAAAGTTTAGAACAAGAGTTAGTTGAATCTAAAGCTAAAATTGAAAATTTGACTAGTACCAAGCTTACTGATGATGACAGAAGTGTTTTTATTTCTCTTAAGCCTAAAACTGAGAAAGTTTATATCCCTCATTTCAAGAAGAATATTAAAGAAAAGGTTTATTTTGCTAGGTTAGACAAAGGTAAAAGTTCTAATGTTAACGCTGAAATTTCTAAATCTATGTCTAAATCTATTGTTAGAGAGCATAATAAATATATTTTTGTGCCTACCTGTCATCTTTGTAGTGTTGTTGGTCATATTAGACCAAATTATTCTTTGTTGAGGTAAAAACCAAAATCTGATACTAGATTTGTTGTTAGGAATACTAATATTCCTAAATTTGTTCCTGTCTACCACTTTTGTGGTGTCTGTGGTCACATTCGTCCTAATTGTCATAAATTGAAATTTGAACATTCTGTATTTCAATCTAGGATATGTGATGATATTTCTCCTGCCATAAGTCCAAATAAATTGTTTCATATGCTTTTGAAAAATTTAAGCTTGTTGGCTTGTGAAAGGAATTTGCAGGATTTCAGTCTCTCTCAGAAGATTGGTGTAATCCCTCAAATACACTCTGCCTCTCATGGATTTTCACCTACAAAGCCGAAGACTCGTGCTATATGGGTGAGAAAAGATTCTCCAAAGTGAGTGTTGCTAACTTGTCCTTATTTTAATTTTTTCAATTGTTTGTGGACATGTCTTGTTTTTGTTTTTGGTTGTTTTGTTTTTCCTTTTTTTTATTAAAAAAAATCCAAAAACATTGAAAATTTTCAAAAAGACAAATATTTTATTTTGTGTCTAGTTTTTCTTTTTGAGGATTACATGAAATATAATATCTCTCTCTTGATTTAGAACATGCTTGACATTGTGGAGATACTTGAATAGTATGTGTTATATAAAAGCTAACCTATTTCTGATTTTGTATGAGTATGTACTAATTTGTACATGTACTCAAGGGTTAATTAAGAAATTGATATTTCTTATTTGTGTACCCTCTATAGCTTAGTTTAGCACTATTATGCATAGTTTTGCATTGTTCATTTAGCATAATATGTGCTTTTTGATTTTTATCATAAATTTTTTTAAACCAACAAGTTTTTTTTTTATGTGTTTTGCATTATTTTTCTTGGATTTGAAATCAAGGTTGGCCACCTTATCTTTACATAACAAGTTTATGTACCTTGTTTAGCTTTGATGAGTTTATTTATTGCACTTTACTAGTTTGAGCTTTGTAGTGCATGTTGTGTGGAAAAAATATTTATGGTGTTTATCACTTTGTCTTAATCTTGAAGTCACATGTTATTTGACTGTTGGACTTGATTCTTTTGAGAAATGCATAAATAACTATCTCACTACTGTTCACTAGCCAATCATGAACACCTTAGTGCATATCGTAAGATTCTGTGCTCGAGAAAGTGTACCACATGCACAAAAAGAATATAAGGTGTAGCCTCGGTTTAATTGCTTAATAATTAAAATTTGTGTATACTATTAGGCTTGATGCCAATTCACATAACTAAAATCTGTGTATAGATTATGAGGCAAAATTCAAGAAACTTACATGATTACAAGCTTATGTTCTAGGAGATGTGGGAGTTATATGATGTAACTCTTTAGGTGATAGCCTCTTTTAAATTCTATGTGATGAATTTTGTGGACTTTCTGATTGATTACTATTCACATATCACCTCACATGTATCTCAAACGTTTGCTAGTTGCACACAATACACAAATTACTCTTTACTAAACTTTGTACATTATATTGTGTGTGATCTTATTGTGACCATTCAAGATTAAAAGTTCCTTAATCTTAATGCAAAATGTGTTTAAAGTTTGAGAAATTGGAAATTCTAGAGCTTGAATGTACCCGAATTGGGGATTTTGTTTAATTAGGTTTAATTGATGAAATTGGCTTGTTGTTTTGATGTAATTGATCATTCTTATCTGTTCTCCCTCATGTGTAATGATCAATTCGTCAATTTATTTCAAAACATTCAAGTGGTATCAGAGCATGCATTATGACATATTTTTTTTCATGCATCATTTATGTTTATGATTCACATGCATTGCACTATTTTTGTATCCATCTTGCAGTTTTGCAGTCATATCTCTCATTGTTTTCATACATAACATGCATACACTTTACTACATTAGGTACTCAACTTGATCAAAAAATTGATTGATTAATTTTTGAGCTATGTACTTTCTAGTATATGCCTTTTTTTATGTGTGAACTATAGAAAATATTTTTCTTAAGAGATATGATGGATAATCAATGTGCAATTATTTTTTCTACTCATGCAACTGTTTATGGGTCACATAATGTCATGTTTGCATTTTATTGAAAGAGAGAATATTTTTCTTCATGTGTATCCTCACCTTAGTTTTTAACTTTGGTTTGTGTGTCTTATTCCCCCCTCCTCAGTTTCCCCAAAACTATTTTTCCCAAAACTTGTTTTGTTTTTCCTATTTTTATAGGGGGATAAATTTTTTTTAACCTTTGTGGTTCTTAGGGGGAGTTGTTGCTCTTCATAGGGGGAGTTGTCTCTATTTTCTATAGAGTTGAATTGTTTTGTGTTCCCTTGATTTTCTATTTTCTCTTATTCTTTGTTGCGTATGTTGACTGTTTACTCTTTGTATGAGTTGTCTTTGTCAATACGTGACAAAAATGGGGAGAAATAGTTGAAATGTGGGAATCCTGTTTAGGGGGAGTTGAAATTATTTTTAATGTATCTAACTTAAGGGGAGAGTTGTTTGCATATTTGTTGATTTACTATTTTTCTGTCATATATGCGTTTATGCGTTTGTTGAGTATTTTAGGAATATACATGTTGATTCAATTGAGCTGCTGTCTACACTTGCAACTGATGGATAGTAATTAGGATTGAATTTGTGTTTATGAGCATTATTTTTGTAAAGGGTTTTTATTTGTAAACTTTGAGCGTTTAAGTTGTGTTTTGTCACGGATTGCCAAATGGGAAGTTTGTTAGGTTTTAAAGACTTAATATTTTATGTATTTGGAACTCTAATATGTATTGTTGGCAAACCATGATCAAAATAGGTTGTTAGTCTTGTTTAGACTTACTCAAAGTGTGGGCGTTTATGTAAAGTTGGAATCGAGTGGTTGTAGAAGTATTAATGACTTTCGGCCTGGCTCGATCGATTGAAGATTAGACTCGATCAATCGAATCTCAGGCAGAATGTTTTTTCTGTAGAATTTCTAACTCAGCCCAAGCCCATTAAGGATTAGGGTTTCAGATCTACTTCTCCCACTATATAAAGGAAACCCTAAACTACATTTTTGAGACTTTTGAGAGAGGGAAGAGAGTGCCTCTTTTGTATCTAGGGTTTTGTATCCAAACTTCTCTAAGTCTTTGTTGCTCATATACTTTGCGGTTTGTGTGAATCTCTTGTGAGATCCTTGAGGAGTTTTCCTTCACATAAACTTAGGGTTTTCTAAGTAGAGATATTTTCAATACCTTGATGATCAACTCAGTTGTTGCCATTGAAACTTAAAGAATAACAAGCGTGGGTGCTTGTACTTGATTGGAGAATCCAAGAAAGAAGGAGTCCGTGGATTCGGAGCTTGCACGTGATTGTGTCAATAAGTTCTACTGGCGGGTAGTATTAGGAAGTCAAGCGGGAAGCTTGTAAGTACTTTTGTATGAACTTCGATTCTTTCGCATAGGGGATTCAGGTATACCTTGAGGATAGTTAGGTCAAATCCTCCCCAGGTTTTTACCGTGTAGTTTCCTAGGTCATCATATCTTGTGTTATTTATTATTCCACTGCTTTATATTCTTGATATGATTGTATGTTTGTAATAACCTAGAATTGTATTATTTGACTAAGTTAATTACTTGGTTAATTAACTAGGTTAATCTGGTTGGTTTAAGGGGTCTAAATTTCTAACAATATCATCACTTGTTGGTTATATTGATAAGTCTGCAATAAGTATTAATTTCAGCAATAAAGTTTGTAATAAGTATCATAAAGGTGTGAAAATAATTTGTTTTTAAGTGTACTTTCTACCATTTAATTTCCTCCAGCAATAAATTTGTCCATATAGTGTTAGGCCAAGACTCTTGTATACCATGGTGCGGTGCCTACCACATATTCCCATTTATAATTTCAGATATTAATATATTTACCAGATTTTCCTTATATATAAATGAATTTCCAGTGTCCTTTCATCTACTTCCTTAAAGCATGTTAATTTCGCATATATATATATATATATATATATATTGTGATAATGAGGCACTCGTCTTGGTGACAAATTGTGTCCCGCCTTCTCTTTCTTTTGGATATTTTTATTTTGATAGATACAATTAGAAGTGATTGCTCCATAATTTTTTTAATTAATTAGCAGTTTAGTACTATTTTTTCATATATACCATTGTAATAAGAAAGAAATGTTAACAAGTTACAGATTCTGGCAATTAACAAAACATATTGCGGCATATCTTGCCAGGTATTCAAAACATTTTACATATTTTTTAAAACTATTAAGCCAAATTATATTAGGAAAATGTTAACCAATGACTTAATGCATTGTTTTAGAAACATTTTATTGGGTGGATGATAAAAATAAAAATAAATGTTATTAACAACTTTTCATATTTTCTATAAAAGTAGTATCAAAACTCTCCTATTATTGTTTATTAACAATTGCCCTAAGGGCATCCGTTAAATGACCCATCATATTAATGTATTTCTTTTTAGTGTAGGTGGAACTGAATCGATTCCAAATGGACCACATCCCTTATTTGATGATAAAATGAAAAACTTTACCAACTGAGTTAATTGCCAAATCTCATTATCTACCCTTTGTTAAATTAACTTTTAAAATTATTGTAAATGGCATAAATGCGTGTTTAAAACTCACATTAATTGCTAGTTGTAACCCTTAGATAATGGGAAATATAAAAGACCATAATTGAACCGAGCTATTTATGAGCAATTTAAGCTCAACTAGGAAAAAATACTTGTTTATTTTTATTTGTTTAGTAAAGAATAATCCAAGTTCTAGCGAAGGTTTGGCTCAATTATTAAATGAGCTAAACTCAAACTTAATAACGTGTTTGTAAATAAGCTTGTGAACATGAATCAATTTAAGTATATCCAATATTATATATTTATAAATATGGAAAAGTTAATGGATGTTTTGAGGACTTTAGTTTAGGATCTATTTTTAAAAACTTTTATTGAAAAAAAAAAGTAACTAATTTTTTTATATTTTCAATAAAAATTGTGTCAAAATCTTCTTAAAATTGGTAATTAACAAATGCCCTAAAGACATCCGTTAACTAGACTCTTATAAATATACTTGTCTAAAAATATAATTAATAATATAGTCTTTAAATTAGATTTTGTAAGTTTGAAAATAAATTCATAAGATATCAAATTATTAATTATAATTTTTTAATAATATAAACACTAATTTTTTAGTAAATTATATATAATTTTTAACAAAATAAGATTAGAGAGTCTTATTTGTATAAATTCATAAATAAAAATGATTTTATCTTATTAACTCAAATAATATAATTTCACATAAAATTAATTATTACTATAGATTTGTGAAGGGGTAGAGATTGTTAGTTATGGTTTTACCATAAATGAGAAAAGAATAAGTTGTATAAATGAGAAAATAAGAAGTTGATTAAGTGTATTGTGAACAAGTTCAAGCTTATTCAATTAGAAAATAAACCAAGCTTAAACTTTTTTTTTTCTTTTGAGAAAAAACCAAGCTTAAACATGTAAACTTGTAATGAACTCAAACTCTGTTCATATTTAATATAAAATTAAATAAACAATCCTAAACCTTTAATAGTTGCGTAAATTGACTTGTTTACGGCTCTAAATAATCCGCCTGACATGTGTCAAAGAGGACTTCATTTTTCTGGAGTAAACAACCCTCACTTTCCTTTTCTAGCAGAAACAAACACCATTTCATTTAATATTGTTTCATGTCTTTATTTATTTATTTATTTATTTTGATCAGGTTTCATGTCTTGTTTTTTTTATTTATTAAACTATCAAAATTGCACTTTTACCGACTTACAAATGCTTACGTTGTAAGAAAATTATTTATGTTATGAAAAATTTGGTGCTTTTTTATTTTTTTGGACATCAAAGCTTGGTGCATGTTGATTACCTTGTGTAGGCAAATATCCAGAATGACGTAACTGATTTAAGTGTCAATGTTGCTAGTATACTATATTTGTATATCTTGAGTTTACCTATTGTATATTCTGATTTTAGCTTACTTATCCTTCATTAAATTAAAATCAAGAATAATCGATATATATGTCCTTGATTTTAGTCTCATCAAGGAATTCATTGTTATTCTTTAGTAAACTCCTCTGACCTATATATACATTTAGATATGCATCGATTTTAAATATATATATATATATATATATATGTGGGGCCAAATAATCCCATGGCCCAGCCCATTTCATTCCTGTGCCGAAGACCCGAGCCGAGGAGGCACCTATGTCCGAGGATGACTTCATCACTGGTCATCTCGGCATTAAATGTACCTGACTCCTGTCCTGGTCGCATTAATGAGGAAAGGACACCGCACCAGCATCGCCTTGGCTGCCGTGACTCCCAAAAGAGACTGAGAAGGCGGCTGATGGGACAAGCACCAGAGCAACGTTCAGATCGTTCAACAAGTGTAGGGTTAGGATTGGTTGGGTAAAGGGTATATAATGTAAAAGAATCCCACAGAGAGAGGGGCCGGAGGACGAAAAGTCTAAGAATAAAGGGGAAGAAAAGCCTTCTCGGCCATAGGCCGAGGAGCAACCCCAGTTGTAAATTGCTCTAAGTCTTTCATTGAATAAAAGAGACCGGAGTTCACGCCTCGTGAACTCCGGCCGGCGCCTAGACCTTCGATCCCACTCTCTATAAATTCATTGCGGGGTTCGTTAGGCTTTTGACCCGTGTCCCTTGGGTTTGGGCAACCAAAAACCCAGACCCTACAATTGGCGTCGTCTATGGGAAGGATTAGTGCGCCGCCGGCGCAACAGGCGACTGTTCTAAATAGATATGCTATGGAAAATTGATGGTGATGCAAGAAAAAAGAAGAACTATCAAACAAACATCGCAGAAAGATAAAAGCTCAAAGATAGAAGATTCAACAAAAAAGAAAAAAAAAGGGAAGCTTGAATATTATTTCATATAAAGAAAAAAGGTTACAGACTACAATCAGAGGCTCAGGCAGGCTTGTTTTACAACTATTCCTACCAGCTAGTCCTACAATCAGAGGCCCAGGCGGACCCGTCCTAAAACTAGCTAGAGGGAAGTGTCAACTCGTACCCTTATTGGCATCAAGAGAATGGAAAAACTTGACAATAAGGGGGCGGAAGGGGGCTGGGGGCTTGAACAAAGTGAGGAGCAGATGCGGGGGCTCCGGGAGGCCCTCCCCCATGATGTTCCCTTGATTCTCTCCAGCCCACGCGAGCGTTGGCCGTCGGTGACGGCAACACTCGGGCACCGCCCATAATGTGAGTTCGCATGTCTCCTCCGTCGGGGGTGCGCTCTGAAGAGGGACGTTAGGTACTTCAACGACATCCCTTCAGGCCACCGTGCATGGCGCCATCGGGGTTACGCCTAGACTCTGCCGCACCGGAAGCCCAGTGAGGGCTACGACCACAACGGCTCTTGGCACGGATGTTCTCATACCCGTCCAAAGCCGCCCCATATCGCTTAACTCCGGTCACAATTCCGCGGGGTTGTTAAAGGGGCATGAGGAGTTGAAGGGGTATCTTCTTTCTGGTTGGGTTGAGAAGTTCATGGAATGTGGAGAAACCATCCCCCAGGAAGCCTTATATAGAGGATGAAGGTTGGTGGGAATTAATTCACGCAGATTTCGAAAAGATAGTTACCGAAGCGTTGGATAGTAATGAAGCGGCCAGATTCCAAGAGAGCCGTAAACCGTTGAGCTTATGTGGATCTACGAGGCCATTAATGAAGGCGCGTCTCGCGCACCGAAGCGTCAGGCGCGGAACACGAACGGCCAAGGGACGCTTCGCAAAGGAGGAAGATGAGGGCTCGAGCTGGAGGCGAGATCAATGCCACGAGTAAGATCGTGATCTGTCCGAAGGAGGAATCGTCCCCAGTAAAGCGACCAGACGCTCAAGCGTTAGACAGAACCAAGGCTTTGCATGGTCCTCGGACTTAGGCCTATGGGGAAACTAACCACTCCAGAAGGCCAAGCGTTAGACAGAACCAAGGCACTGCATGGTCCTCGGACTCAGGCCTATGGGGAAACTAACCGCTCCAGATGCCAAGCGTTAGACAGAACCAAGACTCTGCATGGTCCTCGGACTCAGGCCTATGGGGAAACTAACCGCTCCAGAAGGCCAAGCGTTACACAGAACCAAGGCTCTGCATGGTCCTCAGACTCAGGCCTATGGGGAAACTAACCGCTCCAGAAGGCCAAGCGTTAGACAGAACCAAGGCTCTGCATGGTCCTCGGACTCAGGCTTATGGGGAAACTAACCGTTCCAGAAGGCCAAGCGTTAGACAGAACCAAGGCACTGCATGGTCCTCGGAATCAGGCCTATGGTGAAACTAACCGCTCCAGATGCCAAGCGTTAGACAGAACCAAGGCTCTGCATGGTCCTCGGACTCAGGCCTATGGGGAAACTAACCGCTCCAAATGCCAAGCGTTAGACAGAACCAAGGCTCTGCATGGTCCTCGGACTCAGGCCTATGGGGAAACTAACCGCTCCAGATGCCAAGCGTTAGGCAGAACCAAGGCTCTGCATGGTCCTCGGACTCAGGCCTATGGGGAAACTAACCGCACCAGATGCCAAGCATTAGACAGAACCAAGGCTCTGCATGGTCCTCGGACTCAGGCCTATGGGGAAACTAATCACTCCAGATGCCAAGCGTTAGACAGAACCAAGGCTCTGCATGGTCCTCGGACTTAGGCCTATGGGGAAACTAACCGCTCCAGAAGGCCAAGCGTTAGACAGAACAAAGGCACTGCATGGTCCTCGAACCCAGGCCTATGGGGAAACTAACCACTCCAAATGCCAAGCGTTAGACAGAACCAAGGTTCTGCATGGTCCTCGGACTCAGGCCCATGGGGAAACTAACCGCTCCAGACGCCCAACCGTTAGACAAAACCAAGGCTCTGCATGGTCCTCGGACTCAGGCCTATGGGGAAACTAACCGCTCTAGAAGGCCAAGCGTTAGACAGAACCAAGGCACTGCATGGTCCTCGGACTCAGGCCTATGGGGAAACTAACCGCTCCAGATGCCAAGCGTTAGACAGAACCAAGGCTCTGCAGGGTCCTCGGACTCAGGCCTATGGGGAAACTAACCGCTCCAGAAGGCCAAGCGTTAAACAGAACCAAGGCTCTGCATGGTCCTCGGACTCAGGCCTATGGGGAAACTAACCGCTCCAGAAGGCCAAGCGTTAGACAGAACCAAGGCTCTGCATGATCCTCGGACTCAGGCTTATGGGGAAACTAACCGCTCCAGAAGGCCAAGCGTTAGACAGAACCAAGGCACTGCATGGTCCTCGGACTCAGGCCTATGGGGAAACTAACCGCTCCAGATGCCAAGCTTTAGACAGAACCAAGGCTTTGCATGGTCTTCGGACTCAGGCCTATGGGGAAACTAACCGCTCCAGAAGGCCAAGTGTTAGACAGAACCAAGGCACTGCATGGTCCTCGGACTCAGGCCTATGGGGAAACTAACCTCTCCAGATGGCCAAGCGTTACACAGAACCAAGGCTCTGCATGGTCCTCGGACTCAGGCCTATGGGGAAACTAACCGCTCCAGACGGCCAAGCGTTAGACAGAACCAAGGCTCTGCATGGTACTCGGACTCAGGCGTATGGGGAAACTAACCGCTCTAGATGCCCAAGCGTTAGACAGAACCAAGGCACCGCATGGTCCTCGGACTCAGGCCTATGGGGAAACTAACCGCTCCAGATGCCAAGCTTTAGACAGAACCAAGGCTATGCATGGTCCTCGGACTCAGGCCTATGGGGAAACTAACCGCTCCAGATGCCAAGCTTTAGACAGAACCAAGGCTCTGCATGGTCTTCGGACTCAGGCCTATGGGGAAACTAACCGCTCCCGATGCCAAGCGTTAGGCAGAACCAAGGCTCTGCATGGTCCTCGGACTCAGGCCTATGGGGAAACTAACCGCTCCAAAAGGCCAAGCGTTAGCCAGAACCAAGGCACTGCATGGTCCTCGGACTAAGGCCTATGGGGAAACTAACCTCTCCAGACGGCCAAGCGTTAGACAGAACCAAGGCTCTGCATGGTCCTCGGACTTAGGCCTATGGGGAAACTAACCGCTCCAGACGCCCAAGCGTTAGACAGAACCAAGACTCTGCATGGTCCTTGGACTCAGGCCTATTGGGAAACTAACCGCTCCAGAAGGCCAAGCGTTAGACAGAACCAAGGCTCTGCATGGTCCTCGGACTCAAGCCTATGGGGAAATTAACCGCTCCAGAAGGCCAAGCGTTAGACAGAACCAAGGCTCTGCATGGTCCTCGGACTCAGGCCTATGGGGCAACAAACCGCTCCAGAAGGCCAAGCGTTAGACAGAACCAAGGCACTGCATGGTCCTCGGACTCAGGCCTATGGGGAAACTAACCGCTCCAGATGCCAAGCGTTAAACAGAACCAAGGCTCTGTATGGTCCTCGGACTCGGGCCTATGGGGAAACTAACCGCTCCAGATGCCAAGCGTTAGACAGAACCAAGGCTCTGCATGGTACTCGGACTCAGGCCTATGGTGAAACTAACCGCTCTAGATGCCAAGCGTTAGGCAGAACCAAGGCACTGCATGGTCCTCGGACTCAGGCCTATAGGGAAACTAATCGCTCCAAATGCCATGCGTTAGACAGAACCAAGGTTCTGCATGGTCCTCGGACTCAGGCCTATGGGGAAACTAACCGCTCCCGATGCCAAGCATTAGGCAAAACCAAGGCTCTGCATGGTCCTCGGACTCAGGCCTATGGGGAAACTAACCGCTCCAGAAGGCCAAGCGTTAGCCAGAACCAAGGCACTGCATGGTCCTCGGACTCAGGCCTATGGGGAAACTAACCTCTCCAGACGGCCAAGCGTTAGACAGAACCAAGGCTCTGCATAGTCCTCGAACTTAGGCCTATGGGAAAACTAACCGCTCCAGACGCCCAAGCGTTAGACAGAACCAAGACTCTGCATGGTCCTCGGACTCAGGCCTATGGGGAAACTAACCGCTCCAGATGCCAAGCGTTAGACAGAACCAAGGCTCTGCATGGTCCTCGGACTCAGGCCTATGGGGAAACTAACCGCTCCAGAAGGTCAAGCGTTAGACAGAACCAAGGCACTGCATGGTCCTCGGACTCAGGCCTATGGGGAAACTAACCGCTCCAGACGGCCAAGCGTTAGACAGAACCAAGGCTCTGCATGGTCCTCGGACTCAGGCCTATGGGGAAACTAACCGCTCCAGATGCCAAGCGTTAGGCAGAACCAAGGCTCTGCATGGTCCTCGGACTCAGGCCTATGGGGAAACTAACCGCTCCAGATGCCAAGCATTAGACAGAACCAAGGCTCTGCATAGTCCTCGGACTCAGGCCTATGGGGAAACTAACCACTCCAGATGCCAAGCGTTAGACAGAACCAGGGCTCTGCATGGTCCTCGGACTTAGGCCTATGGGGAAACTAACCGCTCCAGAAGGCCAAGCGTTAGACAGAACCAAGGCACTGCATGGTCCTCGAACCCAGGCCTATGGGGAAACTAACCACTCCAAATGCCAAGCGTTAGACAGAACCAAGGTTCTGCATGGTCCTCGGACTCAGGCCCATGGGGAAACTAACCGCTCCAGACGCCCAACCGTTAGACAAAACCAAGGCTCTGCATGGTCCTCGGACTCAGGCCTATGGGGAAACTAACCGCTCTAGAAGGCCAAGCGTTAAACAGAACCAAGGCACTGCATGGTCATCGGACTCGGGCCTATGGGGAAACTAACCGCTCCAGATGCCAAGCGTTAGACAGAACCAAGGCTCTGCAGGGTCCTCGGACTCAGGCCTATGGGGAAACTAACCGCTCCAGAAGGCCAAGCGTTAAACAGAACCAAGGCTCTGCATGGTCCTCGGACTCAGGCCTATGGGGAAACTAACCGCTCCAGAAGGCCAAGCGTTAGACAAAACCAAGGCTCTGCATGATCCTCGGACTCAGGCTTATGGGGAAACTAACCG
The DNA here is from genome assembly GCA_032727855.1 of Quercus ilex subsp. ballota. Lineage (NCBI taxonomy): Eukaryota > Viridiplantae > Streptophyta > Magnoliopsida > Fagales > Fagaceae > Quercus > Quercus ilex. The sequence continues at coordinate 77,608,772 of CM064909.1, forward strand.
CTCCAGAAGGCCAAGCGTTAGACAGAACCAAGGCACTGCATGGTCCTCGGACTCAGGCCTATGGGGAAACGAACCGCTCCAGATGCCAAGCTTTGGACAGAACCAAGGCTTTGCATGGTCTTCGGACTCAGGCCTATGGGGAAACTAACCGCTCCAGAAGGCCAAGTGTTAGACAGAACCAAGGCACTGCATGGTCCTCGGACTCAGGCCTATGGGGAAACTAACCTCTCGAGAAGGCCAAGCGTTAGACAGAACCAAGGCTCTGCATAGTCCTCGGACTCAGACCTATGGGGAAACTAACCGCTCCAGACGGCCAAGCGTTAGACAGAACCAAGGCTCTGCATGGTACTCGGACTCAGGCCTATGGGGAAACTAACCGCTCTAGATGCCCAAGCGTTAGACAGAACCAAGGCACCGCATGGTCCTCGGACTCAGGCCTATGGGGAAACTAACCGCTCCAGATGCCAAGCGTTAGACAGAACCAAGGCTCTGCATGGTCCTCGGACTTAGGCCTATGGGGAAACTAACCGCTCCAAATGCCAAGCTTTAGACAGAACCAAGACTCTGCATGGTCCTCGGACTCAGGCCTATGGGGAAACTAACCGCTCCCGATGCCAAGCGTTAAGCAGAACCAAGGCTCTGCATGGTCCTCGGACTCAGGCCTATGGGGAAACTAACCGCTCCAGAAGGCCAAGCGTTAGCCAGAACCAAGGCACTGCATGGTCCTCGGACTCTGGCCTATGGGGAAACTAACCTCTCCAGACGGCCAAGCGTTAGACAGAACCAAGGCTCTGCATGGTCCTCGGACTTAGGCCTATGGGGAAACTAACCGCTCCAGACGCCCAAGCGTTAGACAGAACCAAGACTCTGCATGGTCCTCGGACTCAGGCCTATGGGGAAACTAACCGCTCCAAATGCCAAGCGTTAGACAGAACCAAGGCTCTGCATGGTCCTCGGACTCAGGCCTATGGGGAAACTAACCGCTCCAGAAGGTCAAGCGTTAGACAGAACCAAGGCACTGCATGGTCCTCAGACTCAGGCCTATGGGGAAACTAACCGCTCCAGACGGCCAAGCGTTAGACAGAACCAAGGCTCTGCATGGTCCTCGGACTCAGGCCTGTGGGGAAACTAACCGCTCCAGACGGCCAAGCGTTAGACAGAACCAAGGCTCTGCATTGTCCTCGGACTCAGGCCTTTGGGGAAACTAACCGCTCCAGACGCCCAAGCGTTAGACAGAACCAAGGCTTTGCATGGTCCTCGGACTCAGGCCTTTGGGGAAACTAACCGCTCCAGAAGGCCAAACGTTAGACAAAACCAAGGCACTGTATGGTCCTCGGACTCAGGCCTATGGGGAAACTAACCGCTCCAGATGCCAAGCGTTAGACAGAACCAAGGCTCTGCATGGTCCTTGGACTCAGGCCTATTAGGAAACTAACCGCTCCAGAAGGCCAAGCGTTAGACAGAACCAAGGCTCTGCATGGTCCTCGGACTCAAGCCTATGGGGAAACTAACCGCTCCAGAAGGCCAAGCGTTAGACAGAACCAAGGCTCTGCATGGTCCTCGGACTCAGGCCTATGGGGCAACTAACCGCTCCAGAAGGCCAAGCGTTAGACAGAACCAAGGCACTGCATGGTCCTCGGACTCAGGCCTATGGGGAAACTAACCGCTCCAGATGCCAAGCGTTAAACAGAACCAAGGCTCTGCATGGTCCTCGGACTCGGGCCTATGGGGAAACTAACCGCTCCAGATGCCAAGCGTTAGACAGAACCAAGGCTCTGCATGGTACTCGGACTCAGGCCTATGGGGAAACTAACCGCTCTAGATGCCAAGCGTTAGGCAGAACCAAGGCACTGCATGGTCCTCGGACTCAGGCCTATAGGGAAACTAATCGCTCCAAATGCCATGCGTTAGACAGAACCAAGGCTCTGCATGGTCCTCGGACTCAGGCCTATGGGGAAACTAACCGCTCCCGATGCCAAGTGTTAGGCAGAACCAAGGCTCTGCATGGTCCTCGGACTCAGGCCTATGGGGAAACTAACCGCTCCAAAAGGCCAAGCGTTAGCCAGAACCAAGGCACTGCATGGTCCTCGGACTCAGGCCTATGGGGAAACTAACCGCTCTAGATGCCAAGCGTTAGACAGAACCAAGGCTTTGCATGGTCCTCGAACTCAGGCCTATAGGGAAACTAACCGCTCCAGAAGGCCAAGCTTTAGACAGAACCAAGGCACTACATGGTCCTCGGACTCAGGCCTATGGGGAAACTAACCGCTCCAGATGCCAAGCGTTAGACAAAACCAAGGCTCTGCATGGTCCTCGGACTCAGGCCTATGGGGAAACTAACCGCTCTAGAAGGCCAAGCGTTAGACAGAACCAAGGCTCTGCATGGTCCTCGGACTCAGGCCTATGGGGAAACTAACCGCTCCAGAAGGCCAAGCGTTAGACAGAACCAAGGCTCTGCATGGTCCTCGGACTCAGGCCTATGTGGAAACTAACCGCTCCAGACGCCCAAGCGTTAGACAGAACCAAGGCTCTGCATGGTCCTCGGACTCAGGCCTATGGGGAAACTAACTACTTCAGATGACCCTAAGTGTTAGACAGAACCAAGGCTCTGCATGGTCCTCGAACTCAGGCTCACGGGGAAACTAACCACCTCAGGTGATCCTAAGAGTTAGACAGAACCAAGGCACTGCATGGTCCTAGGACTCAGGCCTATGGGGAAACTAACTCCTTTAGAGGATTTCAGGTGTTAGACAGAACCAAACGCGCTGTACGATCCTAGGACTCAAACCCCTGGGGAAACTAACTCCTTCAGGGGATTCTAAGTGTTAGACAGAACCAAAGGCACTGTATGGTCCTCGGGCTCAAGCCTGCGAGGAAGCCAACTACCTCAAGGGGATCCTAATTGACTACCCAAAGAATTTTCTACCTGGCCCTTAGAGAGCGCTGGGTCCACCCAAGCATACATGCCCTCACTATAATGATTGATGCCGCGATTGGCCGAGATGCGATTGAAGTTAAAACCATACAAGTAAAGAAAAAACAGATAGCGAACAAGTAAGCAAACAACCACAACAAACAGGAAAAGAAACAAAACTCATATTTCATTAAGTCCAAAAAAGAATTACACGATACGAATTACATTACAGTCACAAAACAAAATGAAAAAAGAAGAAAATGCAAAAGACCGAAGGGACAACAGGGTCGAAGGGCCTGCCCTGCTCACTTATTCTCCTCCCTTAGCCGGGGGCTGGACTATAGTAGCTTCAAGGCCTTCTGAGCTTTGGCCAGGAGGGACAGCCTGCGAAGGCGTGGCAGGAATAGCTGCCTCCTCATCAGCAGGAACTTCAGCTTCAAAGGTAGACTTCACAACCTCCTGGGGCGCCTCCTCAACGAGGCCCTCACCCGATTCTGCCCCCTTGGGAGGGCCACTTCCTTGGACGAGCTTACCCACGGGCTCAGCAACTGATGTGTCCTCACCCGTAACAGTGCCGGTTTCCTCCGCAGCCTCCTCGGCCTCAGCGCCACTTGGAGTTGCCTCACGGATGGCAGAAGGGTAGTACACATTCTCCTCTTTCCACAAATCGGATGAGGTCTCGACCCCAACCTGTCTGAGAGCCTCCCTCCAAACCTCAGCAGAGTACCGCCTGCACAACCCAGGGACTTGAGCCTTAAAGGCTGCCCCGGTCTCTGCCATCCCCGCAGCATAAGCCTCCTCCTCGGCTTCCTACTTAGTGGCCAGGGCTTCCTCCCTGCCCTGGTCAGCCTCAAACTTGGCCCTCACAGCCTCGTCCCTCGCCCACTCGGCTGCCCTCTTGTCCGACTCGGCGGCAGCCACCTTCTTCGGCAGATCAGCAAGCAGCTCCTTTGCAGTCTTCAGCTGCTTCTCCGCCTCAGCCAAACGCTTTGAGTAATCCTCGGCTTGCTTCTGGAAGCCCGTGAGGTCGGACAGGGCAGTATCCCGGGCACTGGTCATCGCACTCAACTCCTCCCGGGCCTTGGCAAGATCAGCCTCAGAGTGTTTAAGGACCTGAGTGGCCTCCAAGCGTTTCTCACGCTCCACGTCCATGGCTTTCCCCTGGTCACGGGCCACGTCCTCTAATCTAGAAGTGGCCTGAACGGCCTGGCAAATAAGACAAATACGCCATCAGCTGAGCCCAGAAAAAAGCGAAAGAGAAGCTACAAACTCGAATAAGTCACAAATGACGAGAGACTTACCATTCCCAAGTATCGCTTGAGGCAGAGGAAGACCTCCCTGCTCCTCATAGTCGCCAGCTCCGCCATGTCAGCTGGGAGTAGCAGACACCTTTCCACCGCGTCGACCACGTACGTGCCTTCGCCCTCATTGAAATCCCTGAGGGAGGAGTCTTCCCTCAGCGGCCCCCTATGGAGCATTGGGGCAGGAAGCCAGGCCTGAGACTCGGGCTGGCCCTCAACCTGCTTATCCCGGCCTTGGGAGCCTATCTTCAGCTGTTTGGATGGCCGCTGATTATCACCCTCCTCCCGCGGGGACCCGGACCTCTCCTCAACTGGCCTTTTGCCCTTATCCCTCTTCTGCTTGGGATCAGAGGGCTCGCGCCTGGGAGGCAAACTCGTCTTGGGCGGAGGAGGAGGAAGCTTTGACTAGGTAGAAGCCGACTTGTCCTGGGCAGAACGAGTTTTTGGAGGAGGAGGAAGCTCTGACTTTGATTTCCCCGGCTGGCCTTCAATCAGATCCGACAGGCTAGGTTGGGGCCTCTTCTTGTAACCCATTTCGTGCTGGGAAGAGGACTTGGACGCTGAGAAGTCTGCTTCAGTCAGACGAGGGTCACCCAAGTCTCCTGGCGGGTCCTCGGACTGGAGAGTCTAAGGGAGGAGGAGGGGCTCGCAGGTATTACGCCTTCAGATGTGGAGGGCACCTCGGGGAACCGAAACCTGTTCTCGGTCACTGTTATTTTTCGAAGCCGAGGATCCTTTGCTTTGATCACGTACTTCGGCGCCGCAAATGACTTATGAGCCGGGTCCTATTTCAAGATCTCGTGGGCGGCCCTAACCTAATTGTCGGCCTCGTTCACGAAAACCTCTGCCCTCAGCACCTTTTGCAGGTCTTCCCGGTTGATTAGGCTGAAATGGCGCGTGAAGGCGTGCGGATCTGCAAGAGGAAACACACTCATAGTGACTTACAGAAATGAAAGAAAAGGAAGAAGTGGGGAAAGAGAAAGTTCCAAGAGAAATAGTGACTTACAGAAATGCGTAGAAGCTCCTCGGACAGACTTTTTATGCTGGAGATGTAGACTCTTGAGTGCAAGTGAACAGAGAAACCGACTTTTCAAACGGGTATTTATACCCCCAAATCAAGGAGCTGTGCGGGTTTTCCCACCCCTAACTGCTAGGCGAATCCCCACCGTTGGATTATCATCCTCCCGTTGAACGTGGGGAGCACGGAGCCGTCTGGATTTAATGAGGGGCACGTCGCACCCTTCGAGGTGTCAGTAACGCTTCTGGGGCAGGCGAAAAGACTCTAGTACCCACGGAGGACCAAACTCAATGGGTCGTGTGGCAGGCCCGAGGACATCAAAATCCTCCTCTCCGCCCGAGGATGCGGACAGCAAAATTTTGAGGGGCTATTGTGGGGCCAAATAATCCCACGGCCCAGCCCATTTCATTCCTGGGCCGAAGACCCGAGCCGAGGAGGCACCTATGTCCGAGGATGACCTCATCATCGGTCATCTCGGCATTAAATGTACCTGACTCCTGTCCTGGTCGCATTAATGAGGAAAGGACCCCGCACCAGCATCGCCTTGGCTGCCGTGACTCCCAAAAGAGACTGAGAAGGCGGCTGATGGGACAAGCACCTGAGCAACGTTCAGATCGTTCAACAAGTGTAGGGCTAGGATTGGTTGGGTAAAGGGTATATAATGTAAAGGAATCCCTCAGAGAGAGGGGCCGGAGGACGAAAAGTCTAAGAATAAAGGGGAAGAAAAGCCTTCTCGGCCGTGGGCCGAGGAGCAACCCCAGTTGTAAATTGCTCTAAGTCTTTCATTGAATAAAAGAGACCGGAGTTCACGCCTCGTGAACGCCGGCCGGCGCCTAGACCTTCGATCCCATTCTCTATAAATTCATTGCGGGGTTCGTTGGGCTTTTGACCCGTGTCCCTTGGGCTTGGGCAACAAAAAACCCAGACCCTACAATATATATTTAAAAAATCCATTCATATAAATAATAAGCAATATTTTATTAAAAAAATTCAATAAAAATAACATATTTTTTATATATGTTTATTTATTTGGTGTTTGCCTGAATAAGTCATTTTAGTATAAATCAAAATTCCACTTATAATTCGCATAAAAAGAATATTAATAGTTAGGCAAACCTTAAGCACAGCTTATATGAATTACGATATTTTAGTTAATGTAAACTAATATGATTATGATCAAATTGTAATACTTTTAAAACTATATTGTGAACTTATTTGCACTTGAAATTCAACATTTTATCTCGAAAACTATATTAGACTTTGTCATCCATTATGTGATTATCCTTATATTTTATTACTTATATACAAATGTTCCAAACGAATAATAAATATTACATTATAAATTTACTCTTCTTTTATCATTGTTTATCACTTCAAAGAAACATAATAATAATAATGTTCTTTTTTAATCTTTTTTTATTAAAATTATTTATTTTTTCAACATTTTTTTTTCTTTTATAGGTTTTGAACCTTTATTAGACATTGATAAAATATAAATGTTTTTTTTTTTTAATTACGTTTGTATGTAAAAGAACAAATATATATATATATATATATATATATATATATCTTGCCTGTGCAACCCCAGATCTTCTTGTCATATCTTGCCTGTGCAATATTGTTAGTCCTAGACATGCGAGCGTGTGAAGCCAGCATTGTGCCACATCAATGCCAAGTCAACACCTCTACATCATCAACCATGTCGTTTGTCATTCTAACAAATTAAAAATGCTAAAGCCACAAAATAATTCATAACTTTTGCCACAACTCATCATATGGCTAGTTGTAAGTGATGAAAATAATATAATGGGTCCATGTGGCCTCACATTTTTGCCACTCAAAACTCGTTACATGAGTGAGTTATGACAAAAGTTGTGAATTATTTTGTGGCATTAGCATTTTTCTTAAAATTTGAATAATTATTAAAAGAATTAGTCATATTTGAGCATTTTGGGATCCATACTTTATAGATGCATGTTATAACCATATATCTATTATGTTAGAATATTGGTTGAGTGGTTAAATTCACAATTTTCTAATAATTTAATTTTGTGCAATTATCTAATATGTTTGATCTCACTTATTAAGAAGGAGTTTGAACCCACACGTAACGAAATTATTAGAATATTGGTTGAACAATTAAATTTATTAGTTTTTAATAGTTTAATCTTTTGAAATAATTGGTAATTTAGCATTCAAAGTATCTAACAAAGTCAAGAACGACTAGTACTAAAGGATCTTTCTAGGTCCATCTTTGAGTAAACCTAACAGGAGTATTGGACTGATCATTTTGATTAATGCAAATGGCTTGGAATGTAACGAGGCATCACATGCAAAGAGTACGAGAAATTAAGAAGCCCACTTGGCACTGGCACTCATGAACAACGTCTTGGTGATGACTCTTAGCCAGTTGTGATCCTAGGTTTTCTAAATATGTTAATTCAGATTTTGATAAATTTCTCCTTGACTCGCGGGAAACAACTTGACAGAATTTTATATAAGTCTTAGATATGCCTAAATCCACGTAAAGAGTTTATCTGCGATATACTACTATTGATCTTTAATTTGGTCTAGTTTGGATAACACTTTCCTACGTAGAAACCTTTTTAGTCTACAAGATTCTCAAAAAATAATAAAATATAAAGATTTAGAAGATCATGTTACCATGGCGCATCTCATCGTTTATGATTTTCTTTCATTGACCCCAGAATCAAAGGTCTATTGCACAATTAGGGTAGCCCTCATCAAGGCCGGTTACTCATTGGTACAACCATGCAGAAACATTACCAAAAGGGTATTGCATTATTTCACTTTTTTTTTTTTCATTTTTTGTGTTAAAATGTGTACAGTTTTATTTATGTATTAATTGTGGATATGTATGCGAAATAATAGATGTGAAGAAGTGTGAAAGAATATTTAATCAAAATTTTTATTGTGGAATATTCTGATCATCACAAGTATCCTGCTTAAGAAATGTGACCGGCCGCTGAGGTTCACTGACATGGCCTCGTATTATCGTATATTAATTAAATTGAAAGCTAGAATTGCTCATAATCATGTGACGAAAATGATAACGTGGAGTCTAACCTTCAATCTCAGTTATTCAAGGCAGACAAACAACCTAGAAGGGAAGGTCAGCTAGCACGTAAGCCATGTTTTCTGCCAAAAAAGGGGGGAAATTTTTTTCTGGAAATCAAGTCATAACTTGTGCTTAATGATCTGGGGAAGCTAGCATGCACAGCTTTCATTGAGTCAAAGGCCAGCTGTGTAGATATATCACTCTATCCATGCATTCTTGAGCTCTATTTATACCACAGTCTACTGATGGTTCTTCATGCCTTAAGTCAACATCGAGATCCAGTGACTACCTAGCCTTCCAATTCTCTTCGCTTTTTTCAGATCTTTTTCTAAGATGGCTTTCAAAGCTATGCTCATTTTGTTCGCTACTCTTCTTGTGGCTACTACAAGAGTATGGCTCTCTCTTACACACTTCAGAATACCGATTCTTTGTATCACTTTTTGTATTTCATTAATCACAACTTGTTACATTTTTTTTCTTTATAAAAATACTCATTCTACCTATTTACTTCCTATATATGTTTGGTTATCTTAATTTATGGTAATCTTTGTCCACTTTCTGTAGGTTTCATCATATGGGGAGAAACACCATGCACCCGCCCCATCGCCAAAGCCACACGCTCCCGTGCCCCCAGTTGGGCCACCCACTTATGCACCACTGCCCCCATTGACGTCAACAAAGGGTAAATGTTAAACACACGTCTTTTCTAATTATACAAAAATTGCACATCCACTTTTTTTTTTTTTTTCTCATGATATATTTATGTAGTAATTAATTGTATGTTTTGTGTGGTTGATTTGTGGTTGATTTGGTGCACAGGTTGCGCACCTACATGTTATGAGAGATGCAACACAGGTAAAGGGAAGAGAGAGTGCCAGAGAGCATGCACGAGATGTTGTAAGCAATGCTCGTGTGTTCCACCAGGTCCACGCGGTACTAACTTGGAAAAGTGTGGCAAGTGCTACTCCGAGGTGACCTATCACGGCCAAATCTACAAGTGCCCTTGAAACGGTCTATTATTTCTTATAATTGCTGGTTCTAACTAAGTCTGTAATGACTAGGTCAAATGGGTGAAAAATAAGGAAGCATTATCTCCATTTGAGAAAAGAATCCATTTCATTTCATTGTTTTTTTTTAGTGTCAGCAATAAATGTGTATGTAGTGCTATAGGCCAAGACTTGTACCGTGCTGTCTACTAAATATTCCTATTAATTTGCTGTTTCAGACATTGATATTTCTACTTGTTCTCTTCATATATTATATATTTGTAGTAGTTTTCCTCCTAAATGTGTTTTCCTGTATCCATTCTTGTACTTCTTGAAGCAATTAATTGAAATACAAATATTTATTTATGCCAATATGTTGCAATGTTATCTGAATCTATTATGTATTTATGTTCTGGTGACTGTTATTCTTTGAAAGATACCAATATGGCCAATGACCCAATTGGTTTGCCCTTCCCTAGCCCTAGGTATTAGTAAGGCCTGAAGAGTAGAGGAGGGGTTCGTGTAATAAGTATAGGTGATTTCTAACTATTTCACCAAAAATTAAAAAGAAAGAAACATATTTTTAATGTAAACAACGTTTGATCCCATGTCCTTTATTTAATAATAAAAGACTTTATCTAGCTCAAATCAATATTCTTGACACTTATTGGTGATAATTTTTTTTAATCTAATGACATTATGAATAGACTTAGGAGTAGGAAAGGAGCTACATGCATTATGGGTAGGGGAAGCATGCCCCCCCCCCCCCTAAATTTTGAAAATTTATATTCTTAGCTTTCCCCATCCTAAAATTTTATGAGTTATTTTCTTTCTAAAGAAAAAAATGTATTAAATTTTCCAAATCTAATATTCAAGAAATCCAACTTTTAAGAAAATAAATGTGATATTATAAATGAGAATAAAACTATACTTATAATCATACAAACAATATAAATGTATAATATACATTAGGCATATGTGTGGTTATATTATGTATATAACTAGTCGCTAATTCGTGCAATATACGGGATAAAATCTTATGAAAATATAGTTTATACATATATTAGTTAAAAATGAATAAAAATTAATATTTATTATATGAAATAAAGATACACATATCTTGAAAAAAAAAAAAAAAAAAAAAACCAAATTGTGTGTGTGTGTGTGTGTGTGTGTGTGTGTGTGTGTGTATAAAGATGAAATAAAGGTGCATTATTTATATTTCTATCATATTTAAACTTTTATAAAATATGGAACAACAAAATACAATAACAATATTGACAAAAAAATGATGTATAACATTGTGGGACTGCCAAAACTTATGTTTTCTGAAACCTAATTGCAACGTGAGTATCTCTAGATTCTATTATTGCAATCTAATTAAAGAAATTAAAAAATAAAATAAATTAATGAAAGCCGTCAAGTGTTCTCTTCGTATGGAGATGTGTTCAATCAATTTATACTATTTTTTCTCAATTCTTCAATGTATCTTATGCTCTATTATTATCCTATTTTGTAAAAGAAGATTCAACATATACTACCTATTTGCCCTAACTTCAATAGGTTTATGATTACCCTTGTTCCTATATCACGGCCAGATTGTAACCTCACATAGAGAAGACAAACATCGACATTATCTAAGTGTTTTATCTGTCGTGGTATTTCTATGTTAGTCTAGGACTTGGGTACGTAGTCATTTGATATGAGATTGTAAAATTGTATTGGGTACAAATATAAAATAATAATAACAACAACAACAAAAATACAAGAGAAAAACCATTATGCAAAAACAGAAGTATTGGAAAAACTTAGTTGAAAAAAGGGACATACCAAGATTAGGGTTTGTTAGTTGTAGATTTAGATTTGTAAAAACACCACCTTTAGCACCACGATACTTGTCCTAGGCCTCCCGTCAAGCCTAATGGGCAATCAAGAAGCATTGATTTGGGAGTGTTGGTTGGAATGCAGGGACCATCATGGAGCAAGGAAGAGAAAGGAAGAGTCTTAAGTTTAGGGTTTGAGGAGGGACAATACTTAAAAATCAATTAATTATTAATTAATAAACTAAAAACCAAATAAGTTTCCTTACACCTACCTCTTCAAGATTTTTCTGTCCAAAGGTTAAAATTTGGCTCTTTCTCGTTGAGCACTACTTAGCTAGGCAGTGAGAATCAGATTTGTATGAGTTTAATTTTGGCTGAGATGAGCAGAGAAAAGGAAGAGAGAGGAGCAAAAAAGAAAAACAAAAAAACATTTGAGGGAGGGAAAGTAGTAGCGGGTTTGCATTTGAGAAAATCTAGAATCTCCAAGGGTTAAAATTTGGCTCTTTCTCGTTGAGCACAACTTATCCAGGTAGTGAGAATCAGATTTGTATGAGTTGAATTGTAGGGTTTGGCTGAGATGAGCAGAGAAAAGGAAGAAAGAGGAGCCAAAAAAAAAAAAAAAAAAAAACGTTTGAGAGAGGGAAGGTAGTAGCAGGTTTGTGTTTGAGAAAACCTAGAATGCTTGGTTTTTATCCGGTTTTACTTTTGAGTGAAATAGAGTTTTTAATTTTAATTTTAATTTTTTAAATATTGTACTGACGTGGAAAATTGCGAGAGCTTTAGAAGTTTCGGTTTTATATATATATATATATATAGATTAATTGTATTTCACATATTAAAATCTATCCACCGATTAACAAGTCCTAGATCCATTCCCCACTAATACAAGGAGTAAATTGCACTCTCTTTTAGTAAGACTGGATATTGATAGAATATCAATTTTAATTATCGATATAAGTTTAAAAGATCAAACTTAAGTAAACCAAGTTACAATTTATAACACCTTCACTATCAATTTCTTTTTTCAAACTCTTTTTTTTTCCTTTTTTTTTTTTGCCTTCAATGAACTAAAATCCTGACTATACTCTTGGTTTTATTTGAAGACATGTCCTTGATGGCAAGTTTTAATTAGCTCTGTCGTCAAGTTGATTTCAGACCAAAACAGCAGAATATGTTAAGAGATTTGAAGCCCTATCCTGACAAATGTTTCTCTTGTAATCAGGTGAATCTTTTGATAATAAGGTTTTTTTTATTATAAGAAAATCAGGTGAAGTTTTCACAATGTTCATCAGTAGAATTTTATAAAGATAGCCCTATAAAGAATTCCAGGGTCCCAAACAGTACTGGGCGTGTCCTAATTGAAATGGGCAATATGGCCCATGTCTTTTTATGCTAAAAAGATAAACATTTTGCCCATATCTTTGTATAGATAACCATGAAAACAAGCAGGCGTTGGTTCTGTTACACTAAAACTAACATACTGATGCCGCCAAAAACATATTACCGGTAACATACCTGTTAAATGAGAAAAGTTAACCAAAGTTTTAAAGACATTAGTTTATGAAATATTTTTTTATAAGAAAAGAAAAAAGTGAGTAATTTTTTTATAGCTTTTTATATTTTTTAAAAAGTGGTATATTAAAACTTTCTTAAAATGATCTATTAACAAATGTCATAAAGTAAAAGGAAGCTTATTAACTGGATTTTTAATTATTTTGAGACAATATTTTTGAGTTAAATATAAATATGAGCTAAAACCCTCAAGTAAAAATTGAAAATGCATGCTATTTTGTAATTGATAAATATGTCCATCTGGTGAAGCTATTCTTTGTAAGAGATACCCTTGCAAAATTGCAATCCCACCGGGCTGTCTGTAAATTTTATTGGATTATTTTATGCAAAATCTTATTCTTTTATAATTAAAGTCTAAGCTCTACTCATTAATATACACCAAGTTGAATCCTGCATCCTGCAAAGTGCAAACTAAAGAAAATAAAATTGTATAGTTAATTAATTAATTAATGACCTAAACTAGATTACAACTGGCCTACAATCGTCCCTTAGTTGTGGCGCATAGATATAAGGGAATCATATATGCATGGAACCAAGTGGCTTCTCAAATTGTAATTCATTGTACGTGAAAACTCACTTAGTGTGTAAAACATTTGTGAATGTTTAGACCCGTAAATACAAATTATCCAATACAAGCTTATATTCAAACAATGTATGTGCGAAATATGAAATATAAGCAATACCCAAATATGTAAACTACTTTAAGCCATATTTTAATCACAACTCAGCAGTAATTAAAAACAAAGAGTAAGGGATAGAGAAAAATATTTTAATCACAACTCAGCAGTAATTAAAAACAAAGAGTAAGGGATAGAGAAAAGCAAACACAAGATAACACCGGCATGTGTTATAGAAGAGGAAACTGAAGAACTCGGCAAAAGACATTTCCGCTACCCTCCAAGCGGTAAAATGATTCATTAGAAAATTAGTTGGGATACATGAATAGCAAAAAACCCTCTAAACCTAATCTACCCGATGCACCTAAACCCTCCAAGTTTCTTGTTCCAACAAGATTACGCATAACCGTATCTTCTCTAGCTTACAGAATCCCACAATTAGCCTATTGCTTCAATCAATATGAATTGGTTCTCTTTTGAACTACTTCTGAAACACCAAGAACCTTTTCACTACTCTAAATTTGATGACGTTAGCATTTGGCTTAAAATCCTCTCATGGGTATGACAATGAAGAAGGTGAGAGTAGAGGAATTTGGAGAATTAAATGTATAAGATTGTGGATAAATCAATCTTGTTGTTCTCTAGGGTTTTTCTCTCAAAATTCTCTCTGGAAACTCTATAAATTTCGTGGGTATGAGGGTATTCATAGTAGGGTATGAGATGGAATGTAAAAAGTCAGTTTTCAGCGAAACAGGGTGCATTGGCAACTCACTTCGTGACTGGGATGAGTTGTGAGTTCTAATCGCTAGTTACCAAACTGACCAGACTGTACTTTTTTGTCCTGTAGTGATCTATCTATTCTGACCCTTCAACTTCCTGCATGCTTTACACATGTGTTACATTTTGACAAGTCACCACTCATGAGTCAATCGTGAGTTCCAATCGCGAGTCACTTCTTGTTGCACACTCTTAATCAAATCTTCACACTCTCTTACACTCAACCCTTACATTATTCTCACCTAAATATAATTTTTAATTGCTGAATTACAAGCAAATTTGACACGAAATAAAGCCAACATATAGTTGAATAAATTCAATTTTATAGTACATAACTTATGAAAAACTTAATGAATGAAAATGGTAGGATATATCTTTGACAGGCAATGGCAATGGCAATGGCGATGGTTAGGTGATTAGATTCATATATTTTTTAATACAAAAAACCTTTATAACAACTAGTAATAATATTATGATATCAGAATAGATAGTACCAAATTTCTTGTCCTAAATTTAAGAAAGAAGCAAAATTTTCCGTATTACATGTCTAGTGAAATTATACACACTATTTTTTATTATCTGTTAGGACATATGTGACTCACTTGTTAGGAACATATGTCAATATTTTATATAATTGGCTAATCCTTTAACAAAACACACTTTACTTGTAATTTGGTAGATCTAGGATATGTTTAATATTTCAAGAAATCTTGTTTCAAGCTCAAGTGTTAAAACCATGCAAGTCTATCCAAGATTCAAGTTTGAAAAGTGTCTGTCATTAAAGCTCGATAGCTAGCAATCTATTGAAACCTGTAGAGCTGTTGAAGCCCGTGGCTCGAAAGCAGCTCGACAAATAAGGTATTTGTTGAGGTTTATGAAGTTCAGTTTTTCAGGACTATATTTCATTCAATCTGTGATTGTATGTTTGGGCTTTTTTTTTCTCACAACCCTAGACATATAAATAGATTATTTTAAGGGCCGTCAAAGGTAAGAACAAGTTACACAAGTGTTGAGCAAAATTTGTTTAAGCAAATTGTGACTGGAAATAGAATTTGCCCTAGTTCATCTTTCTTGTAAAGAAGCTGCTGTGTTTGTGCACCGTAGGGTTTTGTAACCAATGAGTTTCTCGAACTTCATCGTGTGATGAATTGAAGAACTTTGCAGCCAACAACCTTCTCTAGTTGGTGATTGAAGTCGGGTACTAAGATCTGCACAATTAGTTAGTCACGTACTGAGAGTTGTGCATTACAATGAGAGATTATTACTACAAAACAAGTCTAATTGGGTATTGCGATAAGGATTCAACTGTAAGTTGGTATAAGATACTGAGATTCCTTTACTTGTAACCGCTTGTTGTGATAATAGTGAATTCTCGGGAGTGGTGACTATAAAATCAAGGTTTTCAGATCCGGACCGTTCATTGAACCGTAAAAGGGAGAGGTTCAAGGTTTTTGAGGTTGAACCGAGGTCGAACCGGGGTCGAACCGTGATGACGTCATAATTAATTTAATAATTATTTTAAATATATATAAAAACATTAAATTAATAAAAGAATAGAAAAATTAACTAAAATAGTCCAAAACAAATATAAATAGTAGTTTTTATAACATAACTTTCATAATACAAATAAAAATTATTAAATTCTAAAAAAAATAAATAACTATTGAGTTTCTAAATTATTTTTAAGCCATAACAAAGAATATTTTAATACTCAATAATTTTTATTTTATAAAAACCAATAAAATAGTTAAGAGATAAATTAATTTATTTGCTTGTGACAAAGCCCATTTGACTGCCGATTATTTTTTTTTTCCCAAGCCCATTTGAATAGTCACTGGTCACCATTTATTATGAATTAAAAAAAAAAAAAATCAAAAGCTAGATCTGAAGAATGAAGATATCCATGCATTTAAAAATAGTTAAAGTTAAACAAATAGCAAAACCCAAGAATGAAGTGCTTGACAGCAAGCAAGCATTTATGTAAGTAGTTGATACGCACAATAAAGAAGAAATCTTTAGAAGCAGCGAAAGAAGTCTACAATATTTTGAGCAATATTTTCATAACAAAATTTATATAAAAAATTATTACTAGTTTTAATTTTAACCCACTATTGAAATTATTTTTTTACACATCAATATTAATTAATAACAATCTATTACTTAAAATTTATTGCAAAATATTGTGAAAATATTATAGTAACATTTAATTGTGATTTTTTATCCTTTTTATCATTATTCCCTTCTTTCCTGGCAGACTGGCATTCATACGTTTTTTTTTTTCCTTTTCTTTTCTTTTTTTCTCTTGTTTTTTCTCCCCCACACACGTATCCCCATCCCTATCCCCACTCCTCTCAAGTCTCATCTTCTTTTTATTTTTCTAGACTCTTCCTTCTCCGCATAGAGTCCTCTGCTTTTATTTTTCTTTCTTTACCTCTAGCTCTTTGTTTCTCATTCTCTTTCCCTCGTACTCTCACCCTGTCACACACACATTACCGGCGGAGAACAAAGCTAAAATTTAAAGCTTGCTTCGCCCAAGAGAAGAGTTTCTGAAGAGAGGGAGCTGCGTGATGTGCTCTGAAGAGAGAAGAAGAAGAAATATAAAAACATGTTGTGTTTCTCTGGAGATGGCAGTGGCAGACATGATGTACTCCCCAAATCCCAGCAGTTGTGTTTCTTTTTCTTTTGTTTTTCTGTGTTTTTTTTTTTTTTTAATAAAGGTTGAGATTCAAAGAAAGCAGGGAACCGTGAGGAACGGTCCGATCATGGTTCTCAAAACCGTGAGGTCCGACCGCGGTTCTCACGGGTCCCTGTTTTTTTCACATAGAACGGTTCTTGATGCTTAAAGAACCGCAAAAATGAGCGGTTCGAGGTTTTTCCGGTCGGACCGTACGGTCGGGTCCAGATTTCAAAACCATGTTTAAAATCACTCGGTGGAGTTTTTGCTGTATAGGTTTTCTACATTCGTAAACAAATCACCGTGTCAATTTATTTTTTACTGCATATTTTAGTTGGTGATTTATTTATGCTATCACACGTTTGCATGTTAATTTAATTAATTAATAAACTTGGCTAATTAATCTTAATTACATCACAAAAGATCAATACATTTTTGGCCTATCATTATCAATTCATGTTTTGTTCGATTTTCAAACTGATAGGTATGTTTATCTTTGCGTGGATCAACTAAAAGCAAAATGTGCCATATATGACATATCTTTGTAAGATAATTATATATGAAAAACAAGAAGTGGTTCTGGGAATGGTACTTTAAGATTGATAAAAGATGCATTATTATTATTATTATTATTTTTGAGACAATGTCTGAATCGAATAAGTGCCACCTATGAAGCGTAAAATATGTCCATGAAGCCTAGGGAAGCTCTCACATCGATATGCTAATACAGCAACATTAATACCAACTTGTCTAGCTTTAAGCGGACAATCCAAGCATATAAAAAAAGCTAAAAATCCCATTCTATTAAATTATCTCTCCTGTTTCCCAAATCCTGAAATTGCAATTAAATATAAAAAAATATTAACGAGTGCCTTCGTTAACAATTTATTTTAAGAAAGTTTTAACATTATTTTTATGGAAAATAAAAAAAGCTGTCAAGACATTAATTACTTTTTTTTTTTCTATAAAAACTTCCCTTAACTGAATTATTAACTAGTGCCCTAAAGACACTCATTAGCATAACCTTTAAATATATATTACAGTTCAAAGTTGTATCTTGGTTCAAAGTTTTGGCGGTTAGTAGAAGATAGCAGTCACCTCTGACCTGTATCTATTTTTATGGAAGCCATTCATCAAAAAATAAAACTCTTCTTCCTATAATAGATGATCATTTGTCATTTTTTCTTTCCCAAGATAATGAAACTTTCTAACCATAAAAGTTCAATTTTCTATGTTATCTTTATTTTTCTTTTAAAAACTTAAACTAGATTCTTATAAAAGAGGTTTATACAAAGTAAATAATGTTTTACGAAAATCTTTTTTTTTTTTAAATTTATTTTTTTATCAATAGTCATTTTATTTGATTCTAAAGAAAAAATAATCATTTTATTAAAAAAAATTGTGAAGTGGAAAATGTAATTAACGTGTGTATATATATATATATATATATTATTGGGTAAATAAACATCTTAGAAAAATTTCTTAAATAATTAATATAACATATAAAGACACTTTAACTCAAAAAGCATAAGCCTTAATAGATATATGCTCAATTATGTTATATTAATTACTCATTCTTCTCATCTTTATTCAATGTGGAATTTCACTCATAAGTGTATATCCAACAATCTCCCCCTTACATGTGAGTCTTTGCTTCTCTTTGCACTTCAAGACCGCACTGTGAGTCATGAACAAATCTTACTCGCTCCCCCTTGCCTAATGAATTTTTTTTTTTCCACTATAGTGCATCATCCATGGGCCTCCATGTGTTAACATTGCACGTCTTTTATCTTCCACGGGAACCTCGCACCTCACCATTATCTAGCACTATTGACAATAATATTCCTTTGTTGGTCCTTTTCTAAGATCGTTTGTGTAGGCTTTATGGGCTTGCTTTGTGCAATATACCGTCCCCGCTTCAACTGCAAAAGGGACTCGTCCCTGCTCCATTTACGAAAGGGTTCCAAGTATACACACCCCAATTCCTACTCTAACTACGAAAGGAACTTCAATAACCTTGCCACATTTACCCCACATAACCATGGGCTCTGATACTACTTGTTAGGGAGATAAACACTTTGGAGAGACTCCTTGACAAAGAATATTACCATCAAGAAGCTGGAGTTGTGTGTAGCTTTAGTTGGTCTTCTAGCTTGAGAACATAAGGATGAGTTGCAATGATGAGGGATTGTGTTTGGAGGTATGCGGTTGATGTTAGTGATTGAATTTGAAATTTTTTTTCTTATAACAAGTGAGAGAGGAGTTTGAACTCAAGCTCTTCTCATAGAAAAAGCCAAATAATGTTGTGGATTAGTTAATACCACTTAGTCATATTGTCATAGGCATACAAGAGTCTTCGACTACTAACGGTTTGTTTAAAATCTGTTTATTTTGTTAAAATTAAAACTTTTTGCTAAAAATATTGTAGATAAAGGTAAAAGTTAGCTGAAATAGTGCAGTAAAGCTCATAAATAGTAGCAAAATTGTAGATAAAGGTAAAATAAACTAAATAGTAAAATAAGTTGACAAAAAATAAGTGTGGGGACTGGGTTTTCGGCTGCCCAAGCCCAATGGACCCCGCAATGAATTTATAGAGAGTGGGTTGAAGGTCTAGGCATCCGCCGGCGCTCGAATGGCGTGGACTCCGGCCTCTTTTATTTAAAGAGAAAAGATAGATTTAGAGCGAATTACATTTGGGATAGGCTCCTCGGCCATGGGCCGAGGAGGCTCTTATCCCTTTTCTCTTTCTCTCTTCTTCTTTCTTGTTGTTTTTTTTTTTTTTGTTTTCTCCCTGAAGATTCCCCCCCTTTTTCAGGAGGGATTCCTTTACATTATATATCCCCCTTACAACTGATCCTAGCCCTACATTTGTTGAGCGATTAGGCCCTTTGATTAGATGCTTGTCCCATCAGCCGCCTTCCCAGTCTCTTTGGGAGTCACGGCCTCCAAGGTGATACTGGTGGAGGTCCCTTCCTTATTAAGGCGGTCAGGATGATTGTCAGGTGTATTTAATGCTGAAGTGACCGTTTATTTCGAGCCTATCCTTTAAACCCTCGGACGTCCGATGATGAGGTCGTCCCTGGATTTGGATTGTCTCCTCGGCTCGGGCCTTCGGCCCAGGAACATAGTGGGCTGGGCCGCCAGATTATTTGGCCCCACAATAGCCCCTCAAAATTTTGCTGTCCGCCTCCTCGGGCGGAGAGGAGGATTTTGATGTCCTCGGGCGTGCATTATGTACCGCTGGAGTTTGGCCCTCTGGGGATATTGGAGTCTTTTCGCCTGCTTCAGAAGCGTTATTAATGCCTTGGAGGGCGCGACGTGCCCCTCATTAAATCCTGACGGCTTTTTGCTCCCCACGTTCAACGGGAGGATGTCAATCCAACGGTGGGGATTCGCATAGCAGTTAGAAGTGGGAAAAACCGCACTGCTCCTTAATTTGAGGGTATAAATACCCATTTGAAAACTCGGTTCTCCTGCATCTTTGCACCCAAGAGTCTACATCTCCAGCATAAAAAGCCTGTCCGAGGAGCTTCTACACATTTCTGTAAGTCACTCTGTCTCCTTTGGAACTTTTTCCTTTTTCCTCTCTGCCTCTTTTTCGTTTACACCTTCTTAGCTCGTCTAGGCTTCGTTTGGGATGGGTATTTTTAAGAAGTATGTCTTCACTGAGGAGGCGATGGAGAAATTCATCGTGGATTACAAGATACCGGCCAACGTGGGCTTGAGGTATTGTGAGCAGGGTAAGTGGCGCTTCCTGAGGCAGGAGGGTGAGGTGGTGATTCCCATCGTTGCCTTCGTCGAAGGCGGCATGAGGATACCCATGGGTCCGGTGATGAGGGACTATCTGATACACTTTCGACTAGCCCCCACTCAGTGCGCCATTAACGTCTTTAGGGTTCTGGGCTGTGTGGATGCCCTAAATGAGAAGATGGGCCTGAGACTGACCCACCATGACGTCAACTGGTGTTATAATCTCCAGTGCCTAAAGGGCGAAACCTATTATCTGAAGACCAGGGATGACCGAGTCCGGCTCATTCAGTGTCTCCCTGAGTCCAGCAAGGGGTTGAACAAAAATTTTCTCATCGTGTCTGGAGAGTGGCATGATGGCCTTCACTGCCCGACGACGGAGGGGACCCCAGGTGGGCAGTGGAAAAATGGAGAGAGAGAGTTCTAGGACCCTAATCAGTTCCATCCTTTCTCTCCCCCCTTTCTCTTGCAATGTTTGGTTTCTAATATGGATGTGTTTCCTTTTGCAGATCCGCACGCCTTCACGCGCCACTTCGGCCTAATCAACCGGGAAGACCTGCAGAAGGCGCTGAGGGCGGAGGTTTTTGTGAACGCGGCAGATAATCAAGTTAGGGCCGCTCACGAAATTTTGAAATACGACCCGGCTCACAAGGTATTTGCGGCGCCGAAGCACGTGATTAGAGCAAAGGATCCTCGTCTTCAGCAGATAACGGTGACCGAGGACGGGTTTCGGTTCCCTGAGGCACCTTCCACATCAGGAGGCGCAACACCTGCGGGTCCCTCCACCTCCCATAGGATCTCGGAGCCCGCCGAAGCAGGCCCTGAGAGGGAAGTGGAGGTTGCTGATTTTGGCCCCGCCGAGGACGAATTTGACGTGTTTGATCAAGCTCTCCAGTCCGAGGATCCTCCAGGGGATTTGGGTGACCCTCAACTGACCGAAGCGGACTTCTCAGCATCCAGGTCCTCTTCTCGGCGAAAAATGGGCTATAAGAAGAAGCCGCAAGTTAGCTTGGCTGAACTGATTGAAGGCCAGTCGGGGAAACCTAAGCCAGAGATCCCTCCTCCTCCTCCGAGAACTCGCTCTGCCCAGGGCAAGTCGGCCTCCGCACAGTCAGGGCTTCCTCCCCCTCTGCCCGAGACGAGTCTGCCCTCCAGGCGTGAGCCCTCTGATCCCAAGCAGAAGAAGGATAAGGGCAAAAGGCCAGCTGAGGAGAGGTCCGAGCCCCCACGGGAGGAGGGTGATGATCGGCGGCCCTCCAAACAGCTGAAGATAGGCTCCCGAGGCTCGGACAAACAGATTGACGACCAACCCGAGCCTAGGGCCTGGCTTCCGGCCCCAATGCTCCGTGGGGCGCCGCTGAGGGAAGACTCCTCCCTCAGAGATTTCAACGAGGGTGAGGGCACATACGTAGCCGATGCGGTTGAAAGGTGCCTGTTACTCCCCGCCGACATGGCAGAACTGGCGACTATGAGGAGCAGGGAGGTCTTCTTCTGCCTCAAGCGGTATTTGGGGATGGTAAGCTCCTCGATATTTGGGACTTTTCCTAGGTGTAGCTCTCCTCTTTCGCTTTTTTGGTCTCAGCTAAAGATTTATTTGTTTTGTTGGGCAGGCAGTTCAGGCTACTTTTAGGTTGGAGGACATAGCCCAGGGTCAGGGGAAGGCCATGGAGGTGGAGCGCGAAAAACGTCTGGAGGCCACCCAGGTCCTTAAACACTCTGAGGCTGATCTGTCCAAGGCCTGGGAGGAGCTGAGTGCGATGACCAGTGCCCGGGATACTACCCTGTCCGGCCTCGTCGGTTTTCAGAAGCAGGCCGAGGATTACTCAAAGCGCCTGGCTGAGGCGGAGGAGCAGCTGAAGGCTGCCAAGGGGTTGTTAGCTGATCTACCCCAAAAGGTGGCTGCCGCCGAGTCGGACAAAAAGGCGGCTGAGTGGGCGAGGGATGAGGCCCTGAGGGCCAAGTTAGAGGCTGACCAGGGCAGGGAGGAGGCCTTGGCCACAAAGAGGGAGGCCGAGGAGGAGGTTTACACCACGGGGATGGAAGAGACCGCAGCAACCTTCATGTCTGAAGTCCCCGCGTTGTGCAGGCGCTACTCTGCCGAGGTTTGGCGCGAGGCTCTTAGGCAGGCTGGGGTCGAGGCCTCATCCGACTTGTGGAAGGAGGAGAATGTGTACTACCCCCCTGCCATCCGCGAGGCGGCTCCAAGTGGCACTGAGGCCGAGAAGGCTGTGGCGGAGGCCGGCACTGCTACGGGTGAGGACACATCAACTGCTGAGCCCGTGGCTGAGCCCGCCCAAGGAGGTGACCCTTCCAAGGTGGCCGAATCAAGTGAGGACCCCATTGGGGAGGCGCCCCAGGAGGCCGTGAAGTCTGGCGCTGGAGCCGAAGCTCCCACCGCCGAGGAGGCCACCATTCTTGCTTCGCCTTCACGGGCCGTCCCCTCTGGCCAAAGTTCAGAGAACCTAGATGCTGCTATGGACCAGCCCCCGGTTGAGGGAGGGGTATGAATGAGTGAGGCAGGCCCTCCGACCCTGTTGTCTTTCTGGTCCTTTGTATTTTCTTCTTTTTTCTTTTGGCTTTGTGACTGTAAGGTGGTACTCACCATGTAGCATTTGTGAACTTAGTGGAATGCGCATTTTATTCCATTTCCTGTTTGTTGTGGTTGTTTGCTTACTCGCACGTTATTCCTTCCTGCTTTACTTGTGTAATTTTATCTTTAATTGCACCGCGGCCAGTCGCGGCATCAATTGTTGTAGCGAGGGCATGTGTGCTCGAGTGGGCCCATCATTCCCTAAGGGCCGGGTAGAAAATTCTTTAGGTTGACACTTAGGTTCTCCTTGATGTGATTGACTTCCCCACAAACATGAGTCCGAGGACCGTACAGTGCTTTGGGTTCTGGCTAACACTTAGAATTCCCTGAAGTAGTTAGTTTTCCCCACAGGCCTGGGTCCTGGGATCATGCAGCGCTTTTGGTTCTGTCCAACACCTGGAATCCTCTGAAGGAGTTAGTTTCCCCATAGGCCTGAGTCCTGGGACCATGCAGTGCCTTAGTTCTGTCTAACTCTTAAGATCATCTAAGGTGGTTGGTTTCCCCGTGAGCCTGAGTCCGAGGACCGTGCAGAGCCTTGGTTCTGCTTAACACTTAGGTTCATCCCAAGCATTTAGCTTCCCCGTTAGCCTGAGTCCGAGGGCCATGCAGTGTTTTGGTTCGGTGGCCGCCCTCGAGATAAGTGGCCAGCTCCCCATAGGTACAGTTGCTGCCTTCAAGGTAAGTGGCTAGCTCCCCATAGGCTTGAGTCCGAGGACCATGCAAGACCTAGGTACAGTTGCTGCCTTCAAGGTAAGTGGCTAGCTCCCCATAGGCTTGAATCCGAGGACCATGCAAGACCTAGGTACAGTTGCTGCCTTCAAGGTAAGTGGCTAGCTCCCCATAGGCTTGAGTCCGAGGACCATGCAAGACCTAGGTACAGTTGCTGCCTTCAAGGTAAGTGGCTAGCTCCCCATAGGCTTGAGTCCGAGGACCATGCAAGGCCTAGGTACAGTTGCTGCCTTCAAGGTAAGTGGCTAGCTCCCCATAGGTTTGAGTCCGAGGACCATGCAAGGCCTAGGTACAGTTGCTGCCTTCAAGGTAAGTGGCTAGCTCCCCTTAGGCTTGAGTCCGAGGACCATGCAAGGCCTAGGTACAGTTGCTGCCTTCAAGGTAAGTGGCTAGCTCCCCATAGGCTTGAGTCCGAGGACCATGCAAGACCTAGGTACAGTTGCTGCCTTCAAGGTAAGTGGCTAGCTCCCCATAGGCTTGAGTCCGAGGACCATGCAAGACCTAGGTACAGTTGCTGCTTTCAAGGTAAGTGGCTAGCTCCCCTTAGGCTTGAGTCCGAGGACCATGCAAGACCTAGGTACAGTTGCTGCCTTCAAGGTAAGTGGCTAGCTCCCCATAGGCTTGAGTCCGAGGACCATGCAAGACCTAGGTACAGTTGCTGCCTTCAAGGTAAGTGGCTAGCTCCCCATAGGCTTGAGTCCGAGGACCATGCAAGACCTAGGTACAGTTGCTGCCTTCAAGGTAAGTGGCTAGCTCCCCATAGGCTTGAATCCGAGGACCATGCAAGACCTAGGTACAGTTGCTGCCTTCAAGGTAAGTGGCTAGCTCCCCATAGGCTTGAGTCCGAGGACCATGCAAGACCTAGGTACAGTTGTTGCCTTCAAGGTAAGTGGCTAGCTCCCCATAGGCTTGAGTCCGAGGACCATGCAAGGCCTAGGTACAGTTGCTGCCTTCAAGGTAAGTGGCTAGCTCCCCATAAGCTTGAGTCCGAGGACCATGCAAGGCCTAGGTACAGTTGCTGCCTTCAAGGTAAGTGGCTAGCTCCCCTTAGGCTTGAGTCCGAGGACCATGCAAGACCTAGGTACAGTTGCTGCCTTCAAGGTAAGTGGCTAGCTCCCCATAGGCTTGAGTCCGAGGACCATGCAAGACCTAGGTACAGTTGCTGCCTTCAAGGTAAGTGGCTAGCTCCCCATAGGCTTGAGTCCGAGGACCATGCAAGACCTAGGTACAGTTGCTGCCTTCAAGGTAAGTGGCTAGCTCCCCTTAGGCTTGAGTCCGAGGACCATGCAAGACCTAGGTACAGTTGCTGCCTTCAAGGTAAGTGGCTAGCTCCCCATAGGCTTGAGTCCGAGGACCATGCAAGGCCTAGGTACAGTTGCTGCCTTCAAGGTAAGTGGCTAGCTCCCCATAGGCTTGAGTCCGAGGACCATGCAAGGCCTAGGTACAGTTGCTGCCTTCAAGGTAAGTGGCTAGCTCCCCTTAGGCTTGAGTCCGAGGACCATGCAAGACCTAGGTACAGTTGCTGCCTTCAAGGTAAGTGGCTAGCTCCCCATAGGCTTGAGTCCGAGGACCATGCAAGACCTAGGTACAGTTGCTGCCTTCAAGGTAAGTGGCTAGCTCCCCATAGGCTTGAGTCCGAGGACCATGCAAGACCTAGGTACAGTTGCTGCCTTCAAGGTAAGTGGCTAGCTCCCCTTAGGCTTGAGTCCGAGGACCATGCAAGACCTAGGTACAGTTGCTGCCTTCAAGGTAAGTGGCTAGCTCCCCATAGGCTTGAGTCCGAGGACCATGCAAGACCTAGGTACAGTTGCTGCCTTCAAGGTAAGTGGCTAGCTCCCCATAGGCTTGAGTCCGAGGACCATGCAAGACCTAGGTACAGTTGCTGCCTTCAAGGTAAGTGGCTAGCTCCCCATAGGCTTGAGTCCGAGGACCATGTAAGACCTAGGTACAGTTGCTGCCTTCAAGGTAAGTGGCTAGCTCCCCATAGGCTTGAGTCCGAGGACCATGCAAGACCTAGGTACAGTTGCTGCCTTCAAGGTAAGTGGCTAGCTCCCCATAGGCTTGAGTCCGAGAACCATGCAAGACCTAGGTACAGTTGCTGCCTTCAAGGTAAGTGGCAAGCTCCCCATAGGCTTGAGTCCGAGGACCATGCAAGACCTAGGTACAGTTGCTGCCTAGCGCTGGGCGCCTGAAGCGGTCAGTTTCCCCATAGGAGCGGTTAGTCTCCCCATAGGCCTGAGTCCGAGGACCATGCAGTGCCTTGGTTCTGTCTAACGCTTGGCATCTGGAAGTAGGAGTTTGTCCTCGGTTTGCTTTACTGAGGACGATTCCTCCTTCGGGATGCTCATGATCTTGCACGTGGCATTGATCTCATCTCCATCTCGAGCCCTCATCTGTGTCATTTGCGAAGCGTCCTTTGGCCGTTCGTATTCCGCGCCTGACGCTTCAGTGCGTGAGACGCGCCTTCATTAATGGCCTCGTGAATTGATGGCTTCATTATTATCCAACGCTTCGGCAACCCTCTTTTTGGGCTCCGTGTGAATTAATTCTCACCAACCCAATCCCTTTATATAAGGCCTCCTGGGGGGAATAGTTTCCTCATACTCCATGAGCTTCCTAACACAAACAGAAAGAACACACCCTTCTAGCTTCTCAATCCCCTTTAATAACCCCGCCGGAATTGCGACCGGAGTTAGGCGATATGGGGCGGCTTTGGACGGACATAAGAACGTCCGCGCCAAGAGCCGTCGTGGCCGTAGCCCCCACTGGGCTTTCGGTGCGGCAGAATCTAGGCGTAACCCCGATGGCGCCATGCACGGTGGCCCGGAGGGGTATTGTTGAAGTACCTAACGTCCCTCCTCAGAGCGCACCCCCGACGGAGGAGACATGCGAACTCTCATTACGGGCAGTGCCCGAGTGTTGCCGTCACCGACGGCCAACACTCGTGGGGGTTGGAGAGAATCAAGGGAACATCATGGGGAGGGCGTCCCGGAGCCCCTGTATCTGCTCCTTGCTTTGTTCAAGCTCCGCCGCTCCGAGAAAGGAGTCGTTGAGGGCCTTGGAACGAGCTAGCCCCAGCCCCCTCCAGCCCGCTTATTGTCAAGTTCTCCCATTCTCTTTATGCCAATAAGAGCACGGGTTGACACTTCCCTCTAGCTAGTTTTAGGATGGGTCCACCTGGGCCTCTGATTGTAGGACTAGCTGGTAGGAATAGTTGTAAAACAAGCCTGCCTGAGCCTCTGATTGTAATCTGTAAATTTTTCTTTATGAAATAATATAAAGCCCTTTCTTTTTTTTTTTACTGATAAATCTCTTGTCTTCCAATTTTTGTCTTTCTGCGATGCTCTTCTTTTTGATAGTTTTTTTTTTTGCATCACCGTCGATCTTCCATAGAATGGTTACTTAGGATGGTCACCCGTTGCGCCCACCGGTGCACTAATCCTCCCCACAGACGGCGCCAATTCTGGGGACTGGGTTTTCGGCTGCCCAAGCCCAATGGACCCCGCAATGAATTTATAGAGAGTGGGTTGAAGGTCTAGGCACCCGCCGGCGCTCGAATGGCGTGGACTCCGGCCTCTTTTATTTAAAGAGAAAAGATAGATTTAGAGCGAATTACATTTGGGATAGGCTCCTCGGCCATGGGCCGAGGAGGCTCTTATCCCTTTTCTCTTTCTCTCTTCTTTTTTCTTGTTGTTTTTTTTTTTTTTGTTTTCTCCCTGAAGATTCCCCCCCCTTTTTCAGGAGGGATTCCTTTACATTATATATCCCCCTTACAACTGATCCTAGCCCTACATTTGTTGAGCGATTAGGCCCTTTGATTAGATGCTTGTCCCATCAGCCGCCTTCCCAGTCTCTTTGGGAGTCACGGCCTCCAAGGTGATACTGGTGGAGGTCCCTTCCTTATTAAGGCGGTCAGGATGATTGTCAGGTGTATTTAATGCTGAAGTGACCGTTTATTTCGAGCCTATCCTTTAAACCCTCGGACGTCTGATGATGAGGTCGTCCCTGGATTTGGATTGTCTCCTCGGCTCGGGCCTTCGGCCCAGGAACATAGTGGGCTGGGCCGCCAGATTATTTGGCCCCACAATAAGCTATCCAAACGCAACCTAAGTATTTAAGAATATAGTCAAAGCAGATATGCACAAAGTTGTGGCACAATATTTCTAGAGACACAATTTTTGCCATAATTTTGTGCAAAATTTGCTGATCAAATAGTCAACTCTAAGTTGATTATTCAGAACTCACAGTTCACTTTAACAGGTCTTGCACAAAGTTATGGCAAGCACTCTTAATTAAGTGAGCTTACTAAACTGTACATATATGTAGTTGGCTAGCTGCCTCCAAATATTCCTTCCTGTCCTGTGATGCTTTTCATTAAGACCTGTAAGCAATGCAACCTCGATGACAAGTAACCAAAGCAAGGGTTCTAGCAATTGTGTAGCCGAGGAAGAATGAACCCTTTTCAACTGCAACAGTTTACATGAAGATTATTCTAGATTCAAATATGTGTCCACCCAGACAGATCATGGCCAATGGACATAGACAATAATAATGTCAATAGTACTCTTTTGTTTGTAACATTGTATGTTTATTGCGTAGGTGGGCCAAATTTGCCAGACCTCACGCATGCCCTACCTGCTGCTGCCCAGACATTATTTCTTCACTTTTTAAGTTTGCCTCCGGGATCTGTGATTTAATGAATTATGATGTTTTGCTTCCCATTATGCTTTTTAATTTTTCTAATTTTTTGAATTTTAAGTGATGATGTTATTCTCTTGATTTTAGGTATTTTTTTTAAGATTTCACTATTAAAGTAAAGTTTCTATGTATGCTACAATTTTTTTATTTTTGGGT
The DNA here is from genome assembly GCA_032727855.1 of Quercus ilex subsp. ballota. Lineage (NCBI taxonomy): Eukaryota > Viridiplantae > Streptophyta > Magnoliopsida > Fagales > Fagaceae > Quercus > Quercus ilex. Next base: position 77,637,453 of record CM064909.1, read on the forward strand.
GCAGTCTATTATTGTTATCTGTAGTCTCTATTTAAGAATATTCTTAAATCTAAACTTTTTTTTTTTTTTTTTTTTTTGTTGGGGGTCAAAAAACAAGTGTTCCATTCCATGTTTATCAAAATTTCTTTTTGAAAGTTTCCCTATTATTTTGGAGGGACTTTAAAACTAAATTCAGGGTTTAGTTGGGTTATTTACCTGCTCCACTGTCACATATGTCAATATATTCCTAAAGTCACCACCCAGGAACCCACTTGGAGGGTTGTACCTCTTCTAAAGCTTCCAGGGGAGGACCCGGGGGAGTTGTCAAGGTTATAGCTAATATTTTTAAGTGGATTGTCGCGTCCAACATTTATATAATATTTTTACAAAAAATTATAGGGGTAATTTGTTATTAATTCTAACAAATAATAACAACTTATCATTTAAAATTTGTTGTAAAAGTATTATGAAAATATTATAAACATAGTATTTGATTTCCCTATTTGAAAAAAAAAAGGAAGAGAGAAGAGAAGAGTATTCCTAGAGTAAAGTGAAATTTAAACCACTGCTATACCAATTCCAATTATGTGAATGAGAGTCAGACTAGTGGCTCTTAAGATTTCAAGCAATGATATAAATGCAAATTTGACAGCAATTTTAGACTCGAAGATTTAATGAGGAATATTGTTGTTTAACCACCCCAGCAAGTATCTTCTACCTAGTCAAGAATAGATTTTGTTATATATATTGCATATGAACCAATTCAGTTGCATTAATTTAACATTTGACATACAGTTCATTGATAGTTAAATCACTGAGAATAACTTGCACCTAATTACTTCAAAAATCAAAATACAAATTTTTTTTGATGGGTAAGTTACCTACACTTTTTTGCTGTCTTGAACCCACAACTTTTAACTTTTATTCAATTATTGCACTAAAAGAAAAAAACTTTCATTCAATTGTAGTAGGCGGAATCGTCATTTGAGATAGAACTAATTGCCAAAGTACAAATTGAATTCATGAAGTTCGCAAATGTATTCAGTTATGAACAGGAGGTAAGTAAAAACACTTTAGATGACCTGAAAAGAAGTGAAAAAAATCACATGCAACATGTCAGTCTAGGGCCCAAGCCTAAATTGAGATTATATTAGATTATTTGCTACTTGTGTATATAAAACCGACAATGCACCAGTGAAACTAATCTCTAATCTATTTCTGAAAGAGCAGCCTGAACACATTGCATCGACTTCTCCTAAATGCTCGGGGTCAAATTTGACTTATTCTGGGCATTCGGGCATCTACATTTTGCCGTGTTATAAACACATTAGTGTAAGCTTTAAAAAAAAAAAAAACACAAAGTAGTACTAATGGATCCTTCTAGGCCCATCTCTGATTCGATATAACTGGACTGATATCATTTTGACTAATGCCCAATGGCATAGCATGTGTCACCACATGAAAAGAGCAAGAGATAAGAAATATTGAAATCCCACTTGCACTCATGGAAACATCTTAGTGAGGACTCTTGGCCAGTTGTAATCTTAGGTTTTCAACCTAGGATACTCTATAAGTATTTGGATTCGTTTTTTCTTGACAGGAAACATCTGTATGGCTTATATAATATAAGCACATGCCCTAAATCCACATAAAGAGTGCTTATTAATTCTTCAATATTATATTGACCTTTTGTTCTAATGAGTTTGAATAGTACTTTTGTAGCAGTGACCACAATTTAAAAGATCAAAAAGTTCATGATACCCCATGTTCTTTGGTAGGGTTAGAGATAGGTCATCTCAATGTTTTATGATCTTCTTTCATTGACACATAAGTTTAAATTTTGATGTACAATGATGTGATCTAGTCCCCCACCACAACCATTATACTTGCAAATCTTAATTAATTAAGGTCAATCAATTAATTAATGGGTTTCAATTAATTTACCTAGATTAAGGGACTTGAAATCAAATCTTACCTGGATTAAAATGAAATTCATTAATATTTTGACCTAATAGTAAGAACAATTATAATGAAAATGGTACTATAAATTCAAATTATATTTAGTATCATCCAAATCTTATTATATATTTATATTAAAAAAAAAGTCAGCTGGCTAGGTCTTGGGTACGACTCTATAGAAACATTACCCTTCAACTTTGAACTAAATTATTTTTTAAATATATACCAAAAGATTCCTGTTTAGGAAAGGTGACAATCAAGGTTCATCCACAGGTCTTCCATATTGGTCAAGTGGAAAACTCTTAGTTACAAACTAAAGATAAGGAGTCTAGTTAACCTTGACCTCAATTATTTAAAGCACGTAAAAATTGGTAAACAACTGAAGAGGTGGCTGAGAACATTAGCCTTGTTATCAATGAGGCGTATCTTTGGTTCCGATTTTGAAAAGACACACCTCGTGTGCAGGCTAATAAATTATTGGTGTAACCCACTCTCTGATGAGTAATACATATACTACTTTAGCAGACACAGACATTGGGGCATGTGGGTCGGAGCTCTTAATTAAGTCACACTTGAGGACATCAATTTCTACCCAAAAAAAAAAAGGGAAAAAAGAAAAACTGAGTTTCAGGACATGTAGCCATAACTCGTGTCTCAGTGATTTGGTGAAGCTCAAGCTGGCATGCACTGTTTGTTTGAATAAAAGGCCAGCTGTAGAGATTTCTCTCTCCATTTTTGAGCACTATTTATAGCACAGATAGTTCTGCCTTGAATCAATATCAAGTGACTAGTAGCTTTCACATTTTCTTCCCTTCTCTTTCTAAAGATGGCTTTGAAAGCTATGCTCTTTTTGTTCACCACTTTTCTTGTGTTTACTGCAACAGTATGGCTCTCTGTCTCTCTCTCCCACTTCATTTGAATCAATCTATTTGCTTCCTTGGCTGGTTTTCTTAATTTGTAGAAATCCTTATCTTTTTTTGTAGGTTTCATCTAAAGATGAGGAACTCAAGGAGGTATTATTATATAAGACAAATGTTTACATTTTTTTTTTTCTCTCTCTTCAGTTGTTTCCTTTAATGGGTTTCTATATTGTTATATTTGGGTACCCTAGATTTAGATTCCTGCTAGTTTTTGGTAAGTTGTAACCTTAAGCCTCTTATTTATTTATTTATTTATTTTTATTGAGGATCAAGTTGTAACCTTAAATAAATATTTTTCTAAGCAAGAGGAGTTCTATACTTAACTTGGCTACTTGCTGATTCTTTTTTTTTTTTTTTTTTTTTTTTTTAATACTAACTAAAAAAATGGACTTTGTGATTTGGTATAGGTCACCTATGTCAAAGAGCCAGAAACAGCACAACCTCCTGCTAAGGTCCCAGTTTATGCACCACCTCCACCTGTGAAGACGCCACCATCTCAATCTCCCCCACCAAAGGCACCAGCTTATGCACCACCACCACCTGTGAACGCACCACCATCTCAATCTCCTCCACCAAAGGCACCTGCCCCTTTGCCCCCAGTTGAGCCACCCACTTCTCCACCGCTGCCCCCAGTGAAGTCTAAACAAGGTAAATTTCAACACAGTTTTACCAACAAGTCTGCCGAACACAATATTTTTCACAAATGTCGAGATGACAAGTTGATAATTTTCCAGTTTATCATGTTGTGGGAAAAAAAAGTAGTTGTCTATAGCATTATGGAATTATTTTTTCCTCATGATATACTTGTTTTTTTAACTTTGTTTTGTGGTAAATGTGTTATTGTATTGTGCACAGATTGTATCCCCAGATGTGATCAGAGATGCCAATTACATAACCGGAAGAGAGTGTGCATGAGAGCCTGCATGACATGCTGTGACCGCTGCAAGTGTGTTCCACCAGGAACATTTGGTAACAGGGAAAAATGTGGCAAGTGCTACACCGAAATGACCACTCACGGCAACAAATACAAGTGTCCTTGAATGGCCTATACCACTTGGATGGTTGTATTGCCTAGATCTGTAATAAGTATTGAGAAGTGGGTGAAAACATTTGGTTTTCCACGCAGTGTCCTTTCTACTAGCTAGCCACTTCCTGAAGCAATAAATTGTGCATATATTGCTAGGCCAAGAATTGTTTTGTGGTGTTTAATACATTTTCATTTTGCTATATTTCAGATATTACATTAAAAAAAAAGTATTATTTCTAAGTGGTTTTTCAATGTCCTTTCTACTTCTTGTATGCAAATATTTACTGGTTCTATAAGAAATATAAAACTTGTAATCCTGCTCGTTAAACAAGTATGTTGCTATCGGATTATCCAAAAAAAAAAAAAGTATGTTGCTATCCTTTTTTCTTGTTTTTTGAGAGACAAGAATGTTGCTATCCCGTCGCCATATATGGCTTGCAAGAAATTGTGATGTACCAGAATACGAGACTTGGAGGGGGATAGAGTTAAATAAAAAGTTAAAAAAGGAAAAGAAAATCAGTGCTCAACGCATTACCAAAGAGCACTTGAGTTAACAAACAACTGGTCAACTGGGTGATGTCCGTGGAAGAGTTAAAAGGGTCACCACTACTGAGATTCTCCCCCCTAGCTAACATATCCTATAGTCCGGAGACATTTCGATTTTTACCACAGTTCCTTAAATCGGTGCATTCAAATAAATTGACCTTTTGCTTGTAAGTCAGATGTTCAAATAGAAGTCAAAGATCTGTGAGAGAGAGAGAGAGAGAGAGAGACTATACAACAACATTTCATCAAAGTTTAGTCTATATGTTGTGGTCCAAGTATATTTCCCCCACTCCCTCCACACCATCTACCTATAAGATCATTTCATCCAAAGTTAAGTCTATATGTTGTGGTCCAAGTATATTTCCCCCACTCCCTCCACACCATGTACCTATAAGAAAAGAAATCATTAATTTTATATGTTGTATATGACTCTCATTCAAACATGTATACCTAAAACATGGTATTTGAGAGGGGTGTGATGTTTCTAGAGTGTTTTTGCAAAACATTCGTTAGGTAAGTTTTTGGGTACTATGTGATAGGTGTGATATTTATTTGGGGAATAATGAGGAAGAATTAATTCGATAACCATTGAATTATTAAGTTATTAGGTGAGTACTTCGATAATTATATAAGTTCTTAAATATTGTGTGTTTGTTTCTTAAAAAATTGGTAATATATTATTTAAAATAGTATGTTATGTATGATATTATAGTATTACTTGTTCCACTTTATCTCTTAAAAGTTAACTTGACTTTTAAGTGGAGTTTGTTATGTGCTTGTTTTAGAATCTCATTTCCTCTCCCTTATGTGAGTTTGTATTTGGATCAATTTTTTGAACCTTTCAACTTTTTAGCTTTTCAACTTTCCTCTCATATTAAAGGTGCATTGCACCGTGCTACTATTACGTACATTGAATCCAAATTCACATAAACCATAATTTCGTTAATACTCCCTCTCAAACTCAAGGTAGAATCTTAATAATTCCTTAAGTTTGAAATATAAGATCATGAAAATGCCTCAATAATGCTTTGAAGGTCGATGACCATAAATGACTGTATTGAATGGAAATTGGATTGGGTACAACGAAGGAGAAAGAATCATGAAAATTGCTAGTGATCACAATGAATAATGACAATAAATGAATGTTGAAAAATGACCATAAAGGCTTAAGAATGGTTGCATGAGTGACTAAGAAGGGGCTGTTATGGCCTAAGGACGGCTACACTGATGACTTGAGGAATATCTAAAAGGGAATATGTCATGATAAGACGGGTGTGAGTGATGAGTTGGTGAATTTTGCATTGATTGGGCCAAAAAATAGGATGATTTGTGTGACTTGGATGCCTCATACGAGAAAATTGACCTCTAAAATTTTAATCTATGCAAAAAACAGAAAGAATACATAATATTGAAAAAACGTCAACCCAAATATTGGTCAAAGTAGACAAAGTGAACAGTCTGGTTCTTAGGTGTGGATTTTTAATTTGATTCGATCTAATTCTATGATTTAGCCAAAGATCTAGTTTGAGATTTTAACTCGGTCATGTAGACTCAAGCTAATGTTGACATGGCAGTGAAGTGATTAAGTGTTGACGTGGTGGCTAATATGGTTGACCTCGAATGCGACATGTGGTTGTGGCTCCTTGGCGGGTGAGACTATAAAATATTGTAGAGAAGTAGAAGTGAGGGAGAATGAAAATGCGAGGATTATGTGGTTCAAATTGATTGCCTAAGTCTATGGGATAAAATCATTTACAACTACATCTCTACTATGGATCCGTTTGGATACAACTTATTGTTGCTGAAAGTTGCTATAAACTAATTGTTGCTGAAAACACTATAGCAAAATAATTTTTAAATATATGAATAATATCATGGGACTCATTTTTAATATTTTTTAATAAGTAAACAGTATATGAATAGTGCACGTACTGTCATGAACAATATTTTTGTCCCACAAAGTCAGCAAAAGCGGGCCAAAAAAAAAAAATGTGAAAACGCGCAGGAGAAAACGCACCGCAACTAATAGCTCTATCCAAACCCTCACTATATGTTGAATTGTGTATTACAATACAAAATCTTAAATAAGATTATATAAGAATATTACGTTAATCCTAATTGAGCCTGCAATACATTTACATTTATAATTAACAAGCACCACATATATTCCGTGAGAAACCATCAACAGAAGTGCCAATATTCAAACTTTGTTATTATCATCGGGCCAGCAATACTATATATTATATAGATGCATGGTTATTACGACTTTAGACAGCTCGCTCATGCCATTTGGTCTATATACATGCCCAAATATTGGAATCTAACACTTGGGAAAATATCCCAGAGGACAGTAAAAGATTCATGGATCATTAATCAAGTTTGAGCAACATTTTTCACATTTCAAACACACTTACACATATTTCAACACATTTGTTCACCTACATGTATATCAAAAACACTCAAACTCCTCTACCAAACACCCCCTTAGCCGCGGATAGCTAAAATAATTTTCTATCTCGTCAATGAAAACTACTGCTAAGGTTTTTCTGCCAATATAAAGGGACCAAAGAGAAACAATACCATCAATGAGCTTTGAGCATCAAAGCTACTTCAACAAAATATCACAAAACATGGCGATCCAAAGGCTTGCTTCTACTTTTGTCATATGGCTTGCTTGCTCCATATTGGCTGTTTCTGCACAGCATGTAGGCACTCCTGGTCTTTCACCAGTACTAGGCACTCCTGGCCTTGCACCAGTACTAGGTACTCCTGGCCTTGCACCTAGCCCTAACAACTCTAATGCACATTTTCCATCAATGCTGACTGGCTTTGTGGGTGTTGCCATTTCATTCTTTGTCCTCAAAGAAATCGCTTAGGGTCCTCCTGTCTCGCTGCTCGCTCTTCAGATATCCTTGATGGTGTGTTGAGGTCACAAGATTGTATCAATATAATATTATGTTTGATTTCATGTCTGTATTATTGTAATATATATGTTTATCGTACTTGATTTAAAATTGTATTTTTTCACGTCACAGATGATTATGCTCTAAGCAAATATTCATTTTAAGAAGGAACTTGGTGCATGTGCTAGAATGCCTTGTGCAGGACAATCCAAAACGAAATATTGTGAACTTGGAAAATAAAAGTTATATATATAGCCATAGTTGTCAAAACGTGAATCATATCGTAAATCGATTTTTGGTTTTTTTCGTATTGTATATCGTATCGTGTATCGTAAAATATACAAACACTTAATAAGATTTATAAAAAATGATAAATATACATATATAAATGGTATGTTCTTTATAAATTTTAAATATATTCAACTAATGATTAATTTAATCATCACTTATATAATAATATTTAACAAGCTAACTAAATAAATCAAATTAGCATGTGTTTATAACATACCCATTCAAATTGCTTAAATTCAAAAGTGATAATATATTATAAATGACCCAAAAATAATAATTTATTTTTATCATATTGCTTAATAAACCCCATCTAACTCAATGTTATTATCATGTTTATCATTTTGCAAATTTATTTATTCATCAAAATTTTCTTCATTGTCATTAACTTTTATTATCTTTTCTTGTTCTTTTTATTTTAATAATTAAAAAAATATATTTCTTCTTGGCATTCTAGTTTCTTGGACTTATAACAATAATGAAAAAAATTAAAAATAAGTACATTGTCAATTAATATCTTATTTGTAGTATAGAAAATAAATTTGCAAATATTAAAGTGAAATGTAAGTGTGTACTGTGTAATCCAAAGTTTATAGGAGAAAGAAAGGGGAAAAAACTTATGAATATGTTATTTTATTAGGCCAAACTAAGTAACCTAATAATTTTGTGTTAAAAACAAGTCTAACAACTTGTTAGATTCAAATAAAAGTATAAATTTTAACAAAAAATCTCATTTTAAAACATTTGTCTATGTATCGTATGATACGTATGATTTTACGATATGATACAATTCATACGATATACACACTGTATCATACAATTCATAAGCACTTACGATATGCCGATACGATGCAGAACTTTTTACACACGATACATATCACATATCGTATGATACTGACAACTATGCATATGACTAGCTGTGATTGAACAGACCACAAATTAACTTTTGTGTGTGTGTATATATATATATATATATATATAGGAACTCATTCGGTTTTCAACAAATATTCTAATTAGTTCAATCATATGCTGTGAGATTGCTGTGAATAGGTATTTGATGACTCCTTGAGCTTCATTTGGAACCGATCACAAAAAAACACTCAGGCATGCATTTTTTTTTTCTCTATTTTTAAAATAAGTTTGGTTGTCAAGATCTAGAATTTAAATTTCATGCACACAAAAAAATAATTAATATATTAGTCTGATGATAAGAGCAATTATCATAGCAATGGATGTCATAATTAAGTTTAAATTCTGTTGTATTTATATATAATAAAAAAATGTTTTGTTGACAAGTCATATTATATCACTTTTTTTTTACTATCCTATATTTAAAATTTTCACAAATCATATTTAAGATAAATAAGTTTACTTCAATTTTTTATATTAAATAGGTACCTTACATATTTATTAAATACCTTAATACAGTATATAAATTTGTTTTTAATTATGAAAGTTTTTTTTTTTTTGAGAAACAATTATGAAAGTTAAAACTATTAGATAATGTTATTGTTAACTTTTGCATTACAAGATACAATATAAAAAGTGCAAAACTTAAGTACACTTCTCTAAAGGTATTATATTAAGTTCTCTAATTAAATTCAAAGATATTATCACATCAAATTTACTTATCTTCGGAAAAGATAATATTGTTTATATTTTATTGGTCAATGAAACAATATATTTGAATTTAATTAGAGAATCTAATATCCAACACCCAAGTAATTTTTTTTTTTTGGATAAAACACCCAAGTAATTTTATCTAAGATTTATCCAATTAGTAAATTAATTAAAACTCACAAACTCATTTATAAATACCCCAAAAAAAAAAAGGAAATTAAAAAGCTTCATTTATAACTATGGACCAAATGGGCCTTTGTAAGCAAACCATAAACCCAAAACACACACCAAAAACAAAAAAAGGCGGGCTAGATTGAATTTGGTTTTTCGTTATTCTTCATGTACTTTGGAAGTTAGGAACGACTTTTCTCCGATTCGGATCGATGCCTAATTGCCCTTTGATAAACTTAGGGAAAAAAAAAAAGAAAATGCAAAAATAGAAAACATAGTGCAAATCGAGAATCATCAAACATGGGAGGTAGCGATGGGATCTTAGGCAACAGGGACATAGAAAGAAGCAAAGCAACTATAGCCAGCACCAGCACAAGAAGAAAATGGCTGATGAGAGAGACATGGCTTGTGGTTCTGGGTGTCATTCTTCACGCTGTTTACATGCTCAGTATCTTCGATATCTACTTCAAGACCCCCATTGTTCATGGCATGGACCCTGTCACTCCTCGCTTCAATGCTCCAGCCAAGCGCCTCGTGCTTCTCGTTGGTACGTACCCGAACCCAATTAGAACTTTGCGCACTAAGTGTTTGTTGAATTGTCTCAGTGAAATGTTGCTATGGTTTTTTGGCTTTGTTTAGTGATTTTAGATTACCCAATTAGGAAATGGCATTGAATATGAGATAGGTCAGGTTAGGATTGTTTATAGAACGTAATGTAGGTGGCTAATTTGAGTTTATGCTATTTTGTACTAAGGTTTTTCAATATTGTGTATTAAGTTTTGGGATTTTGAGAGTTCCTTTGTATAAATTATTAATCATTACAGGGTTGAAATCCGAAAGTTTCTGTATTGGAGTTATTTTATCTAATATGAGCAGTCTGAAGGGTTAGTATGTCCAAGAGTTGGCACGCTTGACTTAGATTTTGAAAATGGACTAGTAATAATTCACTGGTTGTTAAGGCTTAGTTAATTGCAAATTTGGATATGCTGTTAGTGCACTACATGTCATAAAATATAGAACTTTTATGAATGGGAAAAAAAATTGCATTTGATGGTTTGCATGCCGACAAGTTCTTTGAGCCTGATTCTGAAGGAAATTACAGAGCTCCATTTTTAAGAAGCATTATTAAAGGGAAAGGTCGCTGGGGAGTATCTCATGCACGCCCTCCAACAGAGTCGAGACCTGGACATGTTGCTCTAATCGCTGGTTTCTATGAGGATCCAAGTGCAGTTACAAAAGGTGGACTGTCTATCTTCTTGAGCCAAATTCACTCCCGTGCATCTTTCACTTTATATCATTTTTTACACTGACACATTAATGCATGTAAATCATATTACTGGCTGGTGTCACATTCTGTCCTCTAAAATATTCTATCTTGTACACAGGATGGAAAGCTAATCCAGTTGAATTTGATTCAGTGTTTAATCGAAGCCACCATACATTTGCTTTTGGGAGTCCTGACATTGTTCCAATATTCTGCGGTGCTGTGCCACACAGCACATGGAATACCTATCCTCATGAGTATGAAGACTTTGCAACTGGTACATCCTTTGAACATTTTTTTTTTTTTTTTTGATTGGTAAATGTTATGAGCTAACAAGTAAGCGCTCAAAGAGAAAAGAATTTCAGATGAATTATGCTTATATTGTTAAACATTAATTGCTATCATCCTCAATTTCATTCAAAGCTTTGTCAAATCACTATTGGTTATGCAGATGCATCCTTTTTGGATGAGTGGTCTTTTGATCAATTTCAGAGCCTTTTAAATAGGTCCAATGAAGACTCAAAGTTGAAGGAGTTACTTCCACAGGATAATCTTGTAATATTTCTGCACCTACTTGGTTTTGATTCAAATGGTCATGCACATAGGCCCTTTTCCTCCATCTATCTCAATAATGTAAAGGTTGTTGACTCTATAGCTGAAAGGGTTTATCATATGGTTGAAGATCATTTCAAGGACAAACGTACAGCATATATATTTACAGCTGATCATGGAATGAGTGACAAAGGTTGGAACTTTTAGAAACTTCCATTTCTTTTCTTGGGATTTTTTTTTTTTGCCTCACTGCATGCACTCAATGGTTATAATCTAGATTTAAGGAACTTGCATCTTCCATGACTTGCTCTAGGTTTACACTTCTTCAAAGACATGCATAATTGGTTTGAATTATGTAACGCTGGAAATATATCATAAGAATGGATTAATATGCCATTTTCATCCCAACCCAAGCATTTCTTTTGAATTAATGTTTGGACCAGAAAATTCAAAGCATCTAGTAATTGGCCTTGAATTTGGAAGCTATTAACAGCATCTGCTTTGACATCTGATGTTTTAGTGTTCATTTGATTAAGATGTACTCTCTTTTTGTTTGCCTTTAATCAGGCTTTTAATTTTCTGTCCCTAAATCCCTTTTTTCCCCCTACCACTTCAATTTGCTAGATTTATTGAAATGAGATGCTGACAAATTTAAGGTTTCACTCACAGGAAGCCATGGAGATGGGCATCCTTCAAACACTGATACTCCCCTTGTTGCTTGGGGAGCTGGTGTTAAAAATCCCTAGCCAATATCAGGCACCAACCATTCTCATTGCAATTTTCGTTTTTGTTGATGAACATATTCATGACGCACCGACACCCGTAGAATGGGGCCTTAATGAAATTGAAAGGGTGGATGTCAATCAAGCTGATATTGCACCACTCATGGTTGTGCATTTTATTTTTCTTGAATTTTTCCGTTCCAGGCCTGAATCCTCAGGTCTGTCCTTCAGTTTTCTTAGTCTAATTTCCTCATTGGCTTTTCTGGCAGTCCACTCTTGTTGGTTTGCCATGCCCTGTTAACTCAGTTGGAAGTCTACCTCTTGATTACATGAACATGACTGAGGTACGTTCAACTAGCTTTCACGGATAGATGACTTATTTCATCGTAATATAAAATAGCAAATGTGCCAATGGCCCCTGGACCAAATGGCATCCCCTCATAACTTGATTGAGGTTTTTCTGCTGGATGGTGAGGTCATAGGTTCAAGCCTCTGCATTGTGTGGGTGGTGTATTTACCTATGAAAGAATAAATAGTGGCAAATGTCTCTTCATATTATGATGTATCATGTTATTAATTGAATTGATCCTACTCATTATAAATGGATGAAGAAATAGTGTTTTATATTCCACTATAATGTTCAAGCAAATGGAGTTTTGTTCTTTAATTTCAGTGATGATTTGAATCAATCCAACCTTTTGTTTTAATTGGTAGATAATTGATAGAGATTTTCTTTTCTTTTAATGTGCAGATGGAAGAAGTTGAAGCTGTGGTATCAAACACAAAGCAAGTTCTCAACCAGTTTCTTCGCGAGTCGTGTATCCTCTTCTTATATTAACTTTATATCTTAGTAGTATGGACTTTAATGGGCTTCACTTTCTTGAAGATTTTAACATTAATTTTTCAGTTTCTTTCAAATTATTATTTTGTTTTAATTGAAAAACAAAATATCTTTTCATGAGGAGATTTGGTTTGTGCATACTAAATTTCTTCCTTGATTAATTTATTATGTTCTACTTTGACCTTGTTGTTCCTTCAAAAAAAAGTTCTAAAATCTGCTTCATAATTTAGTCTTTTCTTTTCTTATGGAGATACGTAGAGGGAGGAGGTAGGGAATGAGCTTTCTAATTTTGTATGAGTTTTCTTGACTAGCTTAGATATAAAGCAGTCAAATTCACTTTATTTCAAGCCTTTCAAGCAACTGGCCAATTATTCTGCTCTACTGGATCAAATTGAGCGTCTAATATCATTTAGAAACTATGAAGCTGCTATGAAGCTATCCGAAAATCTCAGAAGCTTGGCACTTCAAGGACTTCATTATTTTCAAACTTATGACTGGCTGATGCTTATGACCATAATCGCTCTTGGGTATATTGATTGGATGATCTATCTTTTTCTCCATGTGCTGCAATCTTATACTTCACTGCCAGGAAATATATCAAGAAAGGAGCAAGCAGCTCATCAGAGAAGTTATACTGGAAAGGTAATGTCTCTGTAAGCTTAAGCTCTTGTAAGCTGCATTTTGATCATTCAAAATGAAGCAAAATGAGAACCAAAATGAAGAGAAAACAAAAAGTATTAGGAGTAGGAAAAGAAACAAAGGAGCCGGGTATAAATTAAACCACATCATTTGCAGACATATCTCATACATCTCGTTGTTTTGACAGATAAACCTATGTGGATGTCTTTTTATGGGAGCACTTTCTATTCTACTTTTTCTGGAGCACTCTCCTCCCCTTTACCATGCATATACTACAATGAAGGTATTCTTGTGGACCGGAATAATTAATGAATATTGGTCCATAAGAGCATTACGGATATACTTACGTGGAAGAAAATTCAACTATATCATTAAACTTGTAGCCACCAGTGCTGTGGCATTGTTCATTCTAGAACTTCTGGTATGGATATCAAACATACTATTTATAGACCTGTTCTAGCAATGATAAAGTTCTAAACTAGCATTCTGAGCAATGATATTTTTGTGCAGGTGAATAGCTTCACTGACAGGAAGCTCTACACTTGGTGCTTCCTGATCACGGGGGCCATAGCTTCTCTTTATCTTCTTAAGTCAATTCCATGGAGATCTGGAATTCCAATCTTTGTCTGCATTGCATGTTGGTTTTTGTCCATATTTACTTTGATGCCAGCACAAATTCCTGATAATAATCAATTAGTGTAAGTCGCTTTCGTTGAGTTTGTCCTTTTTATAGTGTGGCTTTGTGGGAATGAATGACTGTGTTTAATTTTGTTGTAAACTGTTTTAAATTTATGAAAATGCTTCTTTGGCTTTTCAATTTTACTTAAAAAAAGAAGAAGAAAAATTAACCCATAATGATAATAGGAAAGGAACTGAAGAATAGTTAGCACAAGCTGAGTCAGTACAATGCATTTCATCAACTTAAATGGTTTATGTGGATAAGCAGGGTAGAGAAAGTAGTAATTTCTTAAGTTTCAATGTAAGGCTCTCTACTCCATCAAATGTGCGGATACTCTGCTCCCAATAAATTAACCACATAATACAATCAGTAGTCTCAGCCCACGGTACTGTTTGATGATTGGGGGGTGTCCTATAAATCTAAGTTGATTTCATGGTGTTTTTTGAATCGTGTATGTTCATTCTAGTGAATCTTCCTTTTTAGAGCCTCTCTCTATTTTCTAATAAAACTTCATATAACTTATTAAAAAGAGCTGCAATTTCACCTTATTTATTTTAAGTTCATAATGTCTATATTGTAACTAAAGGGAAGGGCTAACAAAGCTATTCCTTTCCTGTTTTTGTTTCAAAGAAAATAAAACATGTTATGAATCCAATGGCATTGCTATGTGTATGGAGTGTGAAGCCAAGTCAATTGGCCAGTACTTTTTCTCACTGATTTTAGGAATAGAAAAGAAAATTCAAGCAGAAAAAATTTTAGAAGATGATTTTTTGAAATCATATGTATACCCACATGCTTTCTTACAAATGCAAACAATGACGATCCTGCACTCTTAAAATCAGACTTTTGAGTTAGGGCCAACAGAAGGTAACAATGTAGGTTGCAATTTTTATTTTTTATTTTTATCAGAGATATTCAATTAAGAAAGTGTACTTAATACTCTATAAACTACCTGAGTTCTTAGGTTTTATTTTTATTTTTTATCTATATCTGAGTGATCATGATTATGATGTTTGTGTGTTAACAATAACTTATGCAGAATTGCAAGTGGAGCTATGATTATCTTGATAGGGTTAGTTGCAAGGTGGCTATATCTGCATGCTGAAGGTAATAAGTTCTGGCTGAACATCTCTAATCATGGAGCGAAGAGACTCAAGTTTCCCATGCTCTTTCATTTACAGGTGCATAGCATGTCTATACCTTCCATTTGGACTAGAAGCTTAATGATTGATATAACTGTACTGATTTAATGATGAATACTTTTGATAAATGAAAACTAGGCACTTTTGGTTGGGTTATCTTCAGTTATGGTGTCTTTATCAATGTCTCACAGAACAGAAAAGCAAGAACTGCTTGCATTACACCAGTTGATTAATTGGGCTATAGCTGGTATACTCTTGGACTCGTCTTTCTTTGCTAATGTTTACTACTTTTACTGAGCCTTTCCGTGCAGAAAACACCAAACCAATCTAACATAAATTTTTGATTTTAACTCTTATCCATTCAAGTTCTGATGTTCTTCTACTAATCCCAATTGTTCTCTTGTCCTGTATATAACTCTGCTCATTTCATGCTTTTTGACCTATTACTTTTACAAGCATGTCTCAAGCACAGAAAAAGGAGGAGGGTTGTGGCAATGGATTCTTTGTTACCATAAGTAAAATGCTAGTGCTAGATCCTTTGCATGTAGTTTTGTGTGAAGTATATGCTTAAAAACAGTATGTATTTATATGGTTGAAACTCACGCGTTACAGATGTTTAAGAATGTAGGCAACATCAAAGGTAATACGAGAGTTCATGTTGGAAACAGCACAATTTTTATTAAATCTAGTAATAGGAGATGAACTTTGTAATGTTAATCCATATATCTTGAAATGGTTTGTCTTTGAGATGTCACATCTGACTGATGATCCATATTTACAGTTGACAATTCGTAGAACAATTAGGCTCACAGTTCTGCCACAGCATGATCATGCTCAACCCAGATCACACATTACCGTTAGCTTTCTAATTTGGATACTTGAAACATATCTGCATTGTTCATTATCAATACTGTGTTATTGTATATTACAAAATCTAATTTGTTCTCTTATTCGATGGTCGAAGCTCCTCATTTCTACATGTTTGCTCCCTTTTTTTATTTCATATTTAGTTGTTTCTGAGTTTCCACTGCTTGAGGCATATACTGCTGCACATTACATGTCTTCGTCTAAATTCACCTGTTAGTTTCTTTTTCTTTTTTATTTATTTATTTTTTTATTTTTTTATCATTGGTTTTTCGATGGTTCTCCCATTATTTTCAGCAAATGGCCTCTTGTCTCGGCTTACTTCTATATTTCTAGGTTTTGCACCTCCGTTCCTTCTTCTATCTATTGGGTATATCTCATTTATAAGTAACTGCAATGGTACTCCTTATTTAACAGCTATATGAAAAACAGAAATCCATTTTTCTCTTTTCATGTTTTTCTTCTCGTGAAATTTTTGCAGATATGAAGCTGTCTTCTATAGTGCTCTTGCTCTTGTACTAATGGCATGGATACTATTTGAAAACACAGTTCTTTACCTAAGTAAGGTTAAAAAACCATCGTCTTCAATAAAAATTGTGGAGGATCATCTCACTCTTGATCATGATACTAGATGCTTGCAGCTATCTGATGTGAGGATTCATTTAATCTTTGTAAGTCACCCTTTTTTACTCATCACATTTCCCTTTCTTAATCTTCATCAATTTTGACCATATTTATCCAGTAAGGATTAAGACTTGGTGTAATTGGGTTGAGTAGATGTTTTTTCAGCATTTTTTCTTTTCTGGGATAGGTACAGAGATAGTTGCATGAAGTATCTGTTTTTTACATGTAATTTTTTTTTTTAATTTTTAAATTTAGTATTTTCCATGTAATAAATGGTCTAGAAATAATTTTGGAAGAATATCACCTGTCAGGTTTTACTTTTATAATTTTCTTTTGGTGGCTATTTAATATTCATCCTTTTGTAACTGTGAAGTTTGATGGAGAATTTTCCAGAAATTGGCTCTATAAACTTCTTTTGGTGATAGGATAAACAGGGATTGGTGTAAGTGGGATTTTAAACTAGTAATAGGAGTTGGGTTTGGGTCAGATTTTTCTTTTGGTTTGTGTCTCTCATTCAAACATCAAAACTTTGTTTATTTACAAAAAATCTAGAGGCAGGGAGAGTGAGATGAAATCTTAGCAACTGTGCCTATGTTCCCTTGGCTGGCTTCTTTGTTGGACTGATAATTTAATTATTATCCTGGCATAAAATTCAGCACATGCTGATATTTGGGCTGAATATATCAATGCATGTTCTTTTATTCTTTTTCATGGTACGAATCTCCTGATTGTAAAGGAGTTGACATAGTTTGGAGCAGTATCTTAATTTAATTGGTCAAGATATTTTCATGCATGTGTCTCTAATGGTAATGGCTCTTATGTGTTTTCTTAGATGGTTTTATTCAATGTTGCCTTCTTTGGAACGGGAAATTCTGCAAGCATTGCTAGTTTTGAGATTTCATCTGTCTATTGGTTCATTACTGTGTTCAGCGTAAGTAAAGCTTGAACTTACTTCCTTACAACATGTATCACTTTCTTGTTAGGAATCTGTTTCTGAGCTGATATGGTTTGCTTTCAAAATGCAGCCATTTCTGATGGCAGCCCTACTTGTATTCAAGCTATTTATACCATTCTTGCTTGTCATGTAAGTAAAGTTATAACTTTTTCCATATTAGCAAAATACAGACTTGATCACACCAATTCTTCTATTTGGTAACTTATTTCCAGTTCGCAATGGGATGTAAGCATAAAGACAGTGCCTCACTAGCATTATGGAGGATTTTTTTATCTTTACAGTAATAGTCATTGTACATGGTCTATTTAATCGGCAAGAACCATTTCATGAATTGTCTATCTAGATAGGCAAGAGTCTTGGTTTCTTTAGCTTATTGATCATACTGGTTTACTTTGCAGGTTTTTTTTTTTTTCTCAATAACCTATATGTTAGTTACATCAATCTTAATGTTTCTTTTCTTTTTCTTTTTTTCTGAGGAAGCTGTGCTTCCAAATCAATCTCTTAAAAGTTATATTCTTATGTTGCTTGATTTGAGCCAAAATGCAGATGTGCTTTCTGTTCCATAACCAAACTACACCAAATTCCACGTTTGGGATGCTATTTTCTCATTATATCATTTTCAGACGTAATGACCATTCACTTCTTTTTCCTGGTAAGAACTGTTTTCTTTATTTCACACTTTTTCTTTACCAAATGAAGCTCTGCTTACATTGGTCCTTATTTCTAAACGCATTACATATAAAATTAATTTGGTACCATGTTCCTCATTTAGATAGATTACCTCATTTTGGCAATCAAGTTTGAAAAGAGTATCTTGTGTAATCATTATTTAAGCTTATCATGTTTTTATCTTGCAAATCCATGTAATTAGTGGGTCTGGAAATTTTCCATCATCTAGCTTCAGAAAAATTTTCTATCAATTAATCAAGAGTATTGATAAAGTTTTGTAGTAAAATTGAATGGCGCTGACTGCTTAGCCTAGTTTATGCAATTTTAGATTATGCAGATATGCCTACTTTCTAAGGAGTTCTAAATCAACTGACACTTCCTCTTTTTATATATGTGTATGTGTGTGTGGAATATTGTTAGAATAATAGTTAAAAAGATTAAATTTATCATTTCCTAATAATTTAAGCTTTGGGGGCAAATGTCACTTCCTCCCTTTAAATGAGTTAGCTCAAATGGATATCTCTCTCTCTCTCTCTCGTACAAACGGCACTTACTCTCCTTAAATGTTTTGTCCACTAAAAGAGTAAAAAATGAAAAAGCTCACATATTGGACCCTGCTTACTAAGTGGGAGTTAAGTCCATACACGAAGGGGAAGTATTAGAATAATGATTAAATTCACTATTCCTTAATAGTTTAGGCTAAGTGGTAATTTATAATGTGTGGTGTCAGGCCAATCATGCATTTTTAAACCTAACAAAACCAAAGCTACCTAATTCCATTAATGTGTCTCACTAAAATTTCCAGTTCTCTAGCTTAATAAGCTATTATGACTTTGTTGATCAATATTTGTTTGTCTTTTACAAGTTGATATGTATATATTTGAAAAGAAAGTGGCAGGTTACTAATTGAAATATAAAATTAAGTTTCCATTATCACCACCATCACCTTATATTGAGAAATGGTTGTTGGGGTTTTAGGCTAAAGACTTTGTACATTAAAGTAGGCACCGTATTGACTATTGTGATATGTTATCATCAGGTCCGGAACACGGGAAGTTGGATGGAAATTGGTAATAGCATCAGTCACTTTGGAATAGTGAGTGCCCAAGTTGTATTTGTTCTGTTGCTGTTTGCTCTCACAAATGTATACACAAAAGATATCCAGTGCAATTCAGCACTCGAATCTTCTCAGAAAGCAATGTAAAAAGTCACATCAGATTAAGATATTTGGCACCAAAGTGAGCTTCCTGCTTTCCTTCAAGGTGAGCTTTTCATTCTTTACAGCGGCTTTTTTGGGATTTAAGAGCTGTTTCTCATTTGGCATCTTCGTCATTGCTTCCCATAAGTGCTTATCATCTTTGTGTAAGGACTTCATAGTAATGGGATTTTCCAGATGTTCCCATTCATTGTGCAATAGTTTAGCATGTTTATAACAGGGCTTGCTTGGTTCATTGTATCTTCAAGTTATCATATCTGCAGATCATTTATCAATATTAATCATATTAGTATACCGTTAATGTGGTTTAAATTGCAACCGCATTTGTACAAATGCATTGATTAACTATATAAAATTACAATTATTAAGATTGAAATTGAAGCAGAAAGAAAGAAACTGATGACCTCAGGTCCAACCCCTTATAAAATGCCTATTAAGTCCAACCCCCCATATGCGATGCTGTTTGCCGAAGAGCATCTTTAGTTATACCTAATTTTCTTGAAATTTTGGAGAGTGAACCTACAAAATTTTTGAGTATGTAGAGAACTTCGAATTTGAAACTGAAAAAGTTAAGAGATGAAAGTGGAGGCTAATAGAGGATCTCGTGTTTTAGACTTTCCTTCTTTTTTTTTTTTTTTTTTTCAATTTGAACGGGCGTTTTAGATTTTTCTTTTTTTTCCTCATTGAATTATGAATTTTTCCTGAATCGCCGTGAAAAAGGGGAAATGATGTGAAAGCAAAGAATTTTAAGTTTGAATTGGAACTGACACATATATATACTTTCGACGAAATGTAGAGGTATATATTGTTATATAATTTAATTGGGTAGAATTTTCCAAGCTTCAATAATTTTTTCTCCAAATAAAATACTATTTAATGAGTACCGTACATTATATTCATAATTTTGTAACTAGTGCGCTTCCACAAGTCTTGGTTAAGTTCTTACGACTAACAAGTCCCCGCTTTCTACACAACTTCTGCCAATTTCGGATTTTTCTGTAATGTAATTATTTTGTCTTATCATATAACTATGGATGTAGGTGTCGAAAAGTGATATATCCATAATATTTTTACAATATTTTTACAATAAATTTAATGTAACAAGTTGTTACTGGTTATTATTGGGAAGCAAAAAAATAATTTTAGTGGTGACTTGTGAATTTAAATTAGAATCAATAATAATTTACCATCTAGAATTTTTTTGTAAAAATATTTTAAAAATATTGCAAATGTAGTAGTTCTTTTTAAGAGCTTTTCTACCCAAGAAAAGGGTAATCCCTAAATAAAAAAGGAAAAAAAAAAAAAAAAAGAGCAATCAGACTTTCTAGACCCTTACTCAAAAAGAAGTCACTATTTCACCTTGCTAGTCAATGAAAGTTTAATATTTCTAACTTGACAGATAACTCGTGCACTGGCCAGGGCAGAGGAAGGGTCCAGGAAAGATGTGAAAAAGAGACATTTTTTATTTTCCATTTGAAGTTTTTGGTAAAAGGGAGAGAGAGAAGGGGGAAAAAAATGGTGAGAGGAACAGCAAATATTTGTGTCAAATTCTTAATATATTATTATCTGAATTTTTATTGGATAAGTTGTAGGAGTAAAAATGTCAAGTTTACTTATACATATAATTTTCTCTCTATTTTTTCCTACAATGTTTTATTAACGGGGGAATGAAATTTGTGATGTATCTTTGTATTAGAACCTTAATTCATATTCCTTGTATGTGAGTGTGTGTTTGTTTCTTTTTAAAAAATAAAGATAAAAAATAATGAAGGGCTGTAAGTTTCTAACAAAAGAAGTTTCATCCTTTCTTCTCTTCTACACTATCAAAATTTGAAAAATTATAACCTATTATCTATGATTCTTCCATTCTGGTCTATGCTTCCACTTTATCCTGTACGAAATGCATTATAACATTAAAGTTTGCAAAAAAAAAAAAGAAGTACATTGATTGGATAAAGAAAATTTGATGAACCCTAGTGAGGTTGATTTCGAGACTTTGAGACAAGTTAATTGATAGAAACTGACATTTTTAATTATCTAAAGAGAAGCTTTATTATTATTATTATTATTATTATTTACTTTTTAAAATTTTTATTTTTATTTTTGTTTTGATAGAAAGCTTTATCTCATTAAACTAGAATTTGTATATGAGGGGGTGGCCATGTGCATCACAGTTTTTTTATTTTTAAATAAAATTAAGTACAAGAAAAAGAAAAGAAAAAGTGCACCAACATTACACTTAAAGTAATAAGATGCAATTGATAGACAAAGATTGTAAAATGATAGTATTAATTACTTATTATGTCCATCAATCATAACTCATGATGGTGTGAAAATTTCCATCGTAAGAAAGGTTCCTAAAAAAGTAGTGGAGAGCATAAACGAATGCGATTATAGAAAATGAAAACATTCCCATTAAAAGAAGAATATTTTTTTTGATAACCTTAAAAAGAAGAATATATAGCAAAAGACTTATAGTCGTCGTACTTGTCGTCTTGTGATCAAGCATCTTAATTTCCTAGGCAATTTCCCTCCTTCGTTTCTGGGACCATATGATGAGCTTATATAGTTATAGTTGTAGTGCTCATGTTGCTCAACTTTGCTAAGCTGATCTAAAGCTAAAACACAGAGAAGATGACCCAAACTGATCAGTAGTAAGTAACAAATAACCCAAATCATTTCTTTTTCTTTCCTTAGTTGTTTGTCTTTGTTTTTCTTCACTCTTTTTCTCTTCCTTCAAGTTTGTTTCTTGACCAATTAATTCAACATTAAAGATTGATGCATCATATATTATTTCTTAGCTAATTTTTTTCCTATGATTAATCCTTGATGGCAGTTTTAGCAGTGGGTTAGAGTTGGCAAATTTCGTGGTGGTCCCTGATATCCTACTGCAAGCGTGGACTGCAATTAGTGAACTTTATAAAGAAACCAGTCAAAATGAAGGACCATCTTCCTCAGTGAAATTAAAAATTTATGAGCCACCAAACTGTACACTCATAGCTTTTTTCACTTGGCCTGCTAATAGCAAAGACTGTGTTCAGGGAAATGAAGGAGGAGATTTTGTTACATCATCAACTCTTAAGGGGTATTTTCCTCACCTCAATTTCCTGTGCACCAAAAGCAACCCAAAGTTCTACGTTAACAAACCTGCGTTGGAGCTTTTTACCTCCATTTTTGATGTGCTCCCGAAATCTGTGGTACCTTCTATACTCTGAAAAATCCTCTTTTTTTTTTAATTAACTTTTTATTTTGGTCATAGCACTTTTAAACTTGGCAAAAGTTAAGCAGTCAAGAAACTCAAGACTAGTTCAACTATAGGTCATGACAAATTGCCTGAACAATATATCATTGCCTAAAAATTTTCTATAAGTTTAAACATGTTTGGTCACAAGTAGCTTTGAATAGGGATAAGAAGAGAAGAGACCAACGTGTGGTTGGTAGTCCTCATTTGTCCAAGCATTATTTTTTTGGGGAAGGTTTTGCTACGTACTAGGTAATTGATACATAATGGATTATGTGGCAGTAAAAAGAAACCAATATGTCTATGGGTCTACTTGTTCATATTCACTGCACATGACCCTTGAATATATGGTTTTTTTTTTTTTTTTTTTTGTGATATATCCCATTATGTAACAATTGCTCGTATACAACAAATCCTTTCCTAAAACATTCTAGAAAATTGAAATGATGTCTAAATTGACCATTCTATTTCAATTCTATTAACTAGTAATTAATTAACAGGAATGTTTTTGTGCTGTCCATCTCTTATTTTAAAAAATCGATATCAATGAAAATCTATTCTTTCTCAAAAAAAAAAAAAAAATCATTATCTATGCCAAGATATCACGAGATATAATGATACAATATTTTAAACTATTCCCCTCATTAAGTTGTCTATCCACTACCTAATTTTATAATATGTTCCAAAACAGTAATTTTTGACCTTTGGTTTTTTTATAATTTCAAGATTGTTTTATGTTTATAAATATAATTTTTTAATTATTATTAAATCATGATATTTGTGCTCAGGTGCTTTTAAATTGTAAGTTTTGTTCATTTTGATTGAAATGATCTTTTAGTCTTACTTTGAATTTTTTGTTTTTTGGCTAAGTAGTATTACTTTGATTTTTCGTTGTCTAATATGTTTCATCCATATATATCTCTCTCTCCTTCTCTCTTCCTTGTCGTGGTATCACCGATTGATGATGACTAATTACTATATATTCTTGACTCTGTATACTCATGGCTTATGACATAGTAAATCAACTCATCTCTCTCTTTCATGCTGGTGGTGTTAACTGTTAGTTAAGATGACTAGTTATTATTATTATTTACAATCATATTACTAATTATTATTAATTGATTATATTCTTTGACTTTACATACTCATGACTTTTGAGATTATATAATTGCAAGATGCTCATTATCTCTTTTCATATTTGTATTATTCTGTCTTTAATCTAATAGATTCTATCATTTTATTTAATTGTGTAAGTTTTATTGATATGTTGGAAAAAATTTATTTGATTTTACAGTTTTACATATCCAAGTTAGTTCAGTTGAAGAATTTGTTGAACTAGCTAGGTAAAATGCAACAAATCAAATAAGGTAAAAAAGACATACCTCTAAATAATTTAAAATAGAACATAAGCTTATTTTCACATGTTGGCCAGATTATAAGTTTTCGTGCAATATATATGGTTCAAAAGTTTACTACAAGTTTTTACCATTCCAAGCCCGCTCCCCACTTGCTATTGGAAGATTAATTTCAAAAGTTGTGTTTCTTATTCGTATGAAGAAACTAATGTTAATTTAATTTATGCAAACTTAATTGGTAGTACTATTAGTTTAGATAATGTATCATTGAGATGAAGTTATATATGTTGAATTTATTAGGAAGTTGTATTTCATTATTTTCTTATAGGAACTTTTCTTTTTTGGGTTTTGACATAATTGTATATTTATATTTCTTGTTACACTGGTTAGTGACTAATATTCATAGTTACCATGCCACAATAATATTTAAGAATGTGTACAATATGTTATATAAGTTTCATTATTATTTTTATTGAACTTTAAGAATGTGACATGAATAGTTATACATGAGTTGTATTTATTACACAAACATTTTTTTTTTTTTTACATATAGCCCAAAAAACAACTAAAACTATGACTTAATTCACAATTTTCATGTTAGAAATCGTAACTTCAACTCACGGTTTTAGTTGTTTTTTGCTGTGTAAAACGGTGTAAAACAGTTTTTGTGCAACAAATATTTCCATATATATTAACATGGTACGATTTGTATCATAATGCAGATGGCCAATTCCAAACCATTAATTATCACTGGAAACTCACTGGGAGGATCTGTTGCCTCTCTCTTCACCTTGTCATTGCTCGAAAAAATCAATTTTACTAACACCAAACGCCCACTTTGCATCACTTTTGGTTCACCCCTTATTGGGGATGAAGGCCTGCAAGAAGCCATATCAAACTATCCAACATGGAACTCTTGCTTTTTGCATGTAGTTTCTGACCAGGATCCAGTTCCCAGAGTCTTAATTAATGGTTACCAGCCTTTTGGCACATTTCTCGTGTTCAAAGCTGGGTTGTTCTTGTTTTGAGGATCCTCGAACCATTTTGGAGTTGTTGAAGGCAACCTATTCAGGGAGTCCTGGAAATCAAGATCCTAATCCAGTTTTTGACGTCTATGGAACATTTGTGAAGGATATCAATCGAAAGGTAATTTGTAACGATACTACAATGTTGCCTGAAAGGACTACACAACCATTACGGGCATGCATTACTGCACAAATAGTAGCAACCGGACTGATGCAACCAGAGGTAACCTAGTTACAATTCTTTTTGGATATTATATAATTAAAATGCTTACTTGAGCTATATCATTGTATGGTACTTTTATGTTACACCTAGCTAGAAAATACACTAAATAGAATAGTGTAATGAATTAAATGCTCACCGATTAACAACTAATTCCAAAGCTTCTAATGTTTATGGATAAAAACTACTACAATTTGAAGTCTTTGTCCTTGTAATCTTTTAAAACTCCACTTCTTGCCCAACTCATTTTTACAAGTTATTGCAGCAACAACAACGACAGAATGTTGACGTCAACATTATCATTACAGAGATAGCAAAACGGGAAAAAATGACAGCAATGCTGAACAGGGAGGCTTTTGATCCCACCAAGGAGTTGAATGACATTAAAGTGTATATGGCCTACCTAGAACAGTATAAGAAGTTGTGTAAAGATGAAGGAATTGGATACTATGACAGATATAAGATTGAAAGCCGTAATGGAATGAAGAAAACTGATATGGATTTGGTAAGGTATAAAAAATCCCTCACATGTTTTTGGGAAGAAATGGTTGATCAAGCGGAGAAAAGACCCCAGACAGTAGGCGCCTTCCTTCGTACCCGCTCGATCTTTGGGGGAACAAATTTCCGAAGGATGATTGAACCACTGGATATAGCTGATTACTACAACATTGAGGGCTCAAGAGACTACATAAAAAATGGAAGGGCCGAACATTACAAAAAATTGGAGCAATGGTTGAAAGAAACTGAGAAACCTTCAAGTTCAAGTGGTCCAAATGATTTGAAGAAACAGAATGTGAAGTCAAGTCTGACAGAGGATTCTTGCTTTTGGGCACATGTTGAGGAGGCTCTTATTTTATGCGACTCGCTGAATGGCAGAGAATCAGGTGTTATGAACAAAGAATCATCAAAGAAGAAACGAAAATCAAGTGCTATGGACGAAGAATCATCAAAGAAAAAACTGGTTGAGTTTGAAAACTATGTATACGGTTTGATGAAAAATTATGCAGTATCTTCTGAGATTTTTTTACCGAAGAGCAGCTTCATGAAATGGTGGGAAAAGTATAGAGAAATTATGGAAACTTCCTATAGTTCACCTCTCACTAACTTAATTAAGAATGTCGAGAATTACAAGGAATATACTAAGGGCACCCTAGTGATTCCTGAGATGTAAAATTATATATTTCAAACTTGTCTGGCATTCAAAATTTATTCCCCACTAAATTGTAAATTGAGGACATCATCTTTTCAATCATTATTATTACTAGTCACGGGTTTGCTTAGAGCTTGAGAATATGCGAATTACTTTGTAATGGAATATATGTGTAACCTATTTTCTAAGAACTTCAAGATCATGTAGTGGGGTTAGCCATAACAAAGGATTTCTACTCATAAGAATATTATTTAAAATATTCATTTTAAAAAAGCTATTTTTATCTTGCCCTTTACAAAAGCAACCAAGTGCAAAAGGAGAGTTTATTTTTTTATTTTTCAAACTAAAATAAATGGTGCCATATTGTTTGCTTTGTCAACTAATGAAAATTTTATATTCTCCATAAATAAAAACCTATATTTTTACTTTAATTTTTGTTTAAAATTTTTATCTACTCCTATTATGAGCCAATCCATTTTTGATATGACATATATAGTGGTGATTGGAAAGGTAAGAAAAAAAGTAGAGTTTTCTCATCATTTAAAAACTTTCACTTGCATACCTCTATTTTGATGTTGTCTTTAATCTTAAACCACTATTCGTCGTCATCCATAATCATAGTTCTCTCTCTTTTAAAGCATATAAAAGAATCATCATAATCTTTCCTACTAAATTATTGCTCTTCTTGATACATCTGTAAATATCTACCGAATTAAATATATCCATACGTTTTGCAAACAAAACACAAAATGTCATATGAGCTACTCAACAATGATTAGTTGGACCCATTAAGAAAATAACTTTATATTGATAACCTATAGAAACAACTTTTTCCACACACACACACAAAAAAAAAAAAATATATATATATATATATATAAATTTGTCCACTCAAAAAAAAAAAAAAAAAAAAAAGAAAAGAAAGGAAAAAGAAAGACAAATAGCAAAGCCTCATAATCAAGCTGCTATATAAATCAATCATAAAAGAAAAATAATGAAAATCTTATTGCAAAAACTAAAATATGTCACTTATCTAATCATTTTTGTTTGACTTGTTGGTCCCAATTATGGATAACACTTCTATCTGCAAAAAGAAGATTGTGTCCTAAAATGAATAAGATTCCATCTATATATAGTTTAAGCTTTTTGGTAAGGGTAATTTATCATGTGCAGTGTGACTAGTGTCAAGTCAATCATGCATTTTTAAACCTAACAAACCGAAAGTTACCTAATTCCATTCATTTGGCTTACTAAAATTTTGGAGAAATTACACTTTACCACCTTAAATTATACCTCCAATTATACTTTGCATCTTAAATTCTTCGAATGCACGTGTTTTGCATCCTAAATTTATAACCATTGTTACATTTTACACCCTGACGTTAAGTTTGCTATTAATTTGAATGAAAAATATGATACCACGTGAAAAGACCTAATTGTCCATTTTCTCAATCCTTTAAAAACAAAAAAAATATTACACTTTACCACCCTAAACTATCTCTTGAATACACTTTGCAACCTAAACTTTGAACTTCCATCTAAGTTAACAAAAAACTAAATGTCGGGATGTAAAGTGTAGCAAAAGTTATAGTTTAACGCGCAAAACATAACATCATGTATAGTTTAAGGTAGTAAAGTGTAATTTTTCCTAAAATTTTCAGCATTTTAGCTTAATAAGCTTTTATGACTTTGTTCATCAATATTTTGTTTGTTTTTTTTTACCAGTTGATATATATAGGTCCGGCTATATATATGTATGTATGTATATATGTATACACAAAAGATATTCAGTCCTCATTACTTCTCACAAAGCAATGTGAAGTCTCATCAGACATTTGGCATCAAAATGAACTTCCTGCTTTCCTTAAAGGTGAGCTTTTTCATTCTTACAGCGACTTTTTCAGGATTTAAGAGCTGTTTCTCATTTGGCATCTTCGTCATTTCTTCTTACAAGTGCTTATTGCCTTTGTGTTAGGACTTCATACTAATGGGATTTTCCAGATGTTCCCATTCATTTTGCAATTGTGACATAGTTAAATGTTATCTTCGAGTTATCATATCCACAGTTCAATAATCAGTTATAATCTTATTTCTTTATAGTTAACGTGGTATGAATTGGTACCACATTGATTCTCAAAAAAAAAAAAAAAATGGTACCACATATCTACAAATGCATTGGTTAACTATATTGAACTACAATTATCAAGATAAATATTGAAGCAGAAAGAAACTGAGGCCCTCAGGTCCAACCCCATATGAAATGCTGCCTCAGCACATAAAATGCCCATTAAGACCCAGTTGAAATGAAGCAGGCATGCGCCTAAAAAGTAAAACCCCAAATACAATGCTATTTCCTAAGTTTATCTCTCTAATAGACTCCTTAAACCTAAATTTCTTCAAATTTTGAAGAGTGAACCCTTAAAAAATTGGGTTACTAGGTTGCTCTTTTTTCAAAGAGCATTACTGTAGCCCTATGAACACATTTTTAAGTATGTAGTTAAACATTAATTACTTTTTAAGTCATGAGATGAAAGAGAAAAGGTTAATCGCAAAAATTCTAAGGCCTCATAATAAATCACAATTTATGTGACAGATTGTGAGTGGTAGAAAAAAAAAATGATGGTTTCATGTGAAAAAAATATGCAACTAATCACAATTCATATGACATATTATGAGTAATAGAGAAAAAATAGTGAGTTCATATGAAAAAGATATGCAACTAATCACAATATGCTATATAGAATAATTGTGGCAAATTTTTTTTTTTTTTTTCTAGTGTTTTAGATTTTTTTAAAGGGGCATTTCAGATTTTTACTTTTTATTTTCATAAATCGCAAATTTTCCTTGAATTGCGGTGCTCGTGAGAAAGGGGAAAAGATGTGAAAGCAATGAATAGCGTAACTCTGTAAACACATTTTTAAGTATGTAGTTAAACACTGGTTACTTTTTAAGTCTTGAGATGAAAGAGAAAATGTTAATAGCAAAAATTATCATGAATTGCGGTTTATGTGACCGTTAGATTATGAGTAGTAAAGAAAAAATGATGAGTTTGTATCAAAAAAATGTGTAATCAATCACAATTTGTCATGTAAAATAATTGTAACAAAAATTATCTTTTTATCCTGTGTTTTAGATTTTTTTAAAGGGTTTCAGATTTTTACTTTTTATTTTCCTGAATCGTAAATTTTATTGCCGTGAGAAAGGGGAAAGATGTGAAAGCAAAGAATTTCAAGTTTTAAATATAGTTTTATTTCAGAAAAGACACGACACAACAAAATGTAGAGTAGGTATCTATTATTTATATATATATATATATAATTTAATTGGGTATATTTTTATATATATTTGTAACGAGTGTGTTTCCGCTGGGGTCTTGGTCAAGTTGTTTTATTTTGCGACTTACTTACAAGTCCTGCTTTCAAACACAACTACCGACAATTCTGGATTAATTTATCTGTGATGTAATTATTTTGTCATATGACTATAGTTGTCAAACAGCTTTTTCTGCCCTAGAGTCCTGGACGAGGGTAAATAAAGTCACTAGCACTTCAAGACCCAATTGCTAGTTTAGTAAGTTTACATTTCTAGACAATGATACTGACAGGACAGCTAACTCTCGTACAAGCCAATGCAAAGGCAAGGTCCAGGAAAGACGTGAAAAAGAGTCAAACGTTTTATTTTCCATTTGAAGTTTCTGGTAAGAGAAAGAGAGGGAAAGAAGTGAGAGGAAGAGAAAATATTTGTGTCAAATTCTTAATATATTCTTGTCTGAATTTTTATCTAATAAATTATAGGAGTAAAAATGTCAAGTTTACTTATGCATACTCTATAAAAGGAAAATCATCCTTTCTTCTTTTTAAAATTTGAAAAATTATAAACTATCTTTTATGTTTCTTCCACCATGGATAAGGAAAATTCCATGACCCTGGCGAGCTTACTAGACTTTACTCTTTTTTTTTTCTTTTTTTAAGAGAAAGAGACTTTACTCACTTGAGCATACATGTTTGAATTTGCACAATCTCACTTTATAATACACTTAATATTTTAGTTTTTATTTTAACATCCAACACATTAAAATAATATAATTACATAATAAAATAATATAAAGAAAGAGAAAAGAGAAGAAAAGTCATTCTTAAGAAAAGTTAATAAACATTGAATCAAATGATACAAAGAATATTTATTTTTTAATTAGAAAAATCTTAAAATACTAAACCAAATGAAATAAAAAAAAATTAATATTTAATTTTTTCTTGTGCCATTTGAGAGTATTTTAATTCTTGTGCAAAAAATACGTCGCTTGGTAGAAATTTATACTTTTCCGCGTGAGATCTCTTTCCTCATGCTTTATTTCATTAAACTAAAATTTGTATACGAGGGGTGGCCAAAGTGTATCACAATTATAAAAAAAATATATTAAAAAAAAAAAGTGCACCAAAGCCTAACATAACTTTTTTCATGAACTGATGAAGTAATAAGATGTAAATTAATGATAGACAACTGACAAAGATAATAAAAATGAAGGCAATTATTATCCATCAATCATAAGTAATAGTGTAATACCATTTTAGTTAGTTGAGAATTCAACAAGTTTGGGAATGATGTTGAGTCGAGTAGCTAGCTTGTTAGCAGGGCCATTAATTTCCTCTAGACGTCGACCTTAGAAGAAATGGTCATTAGCTTCGGAGCGTCTCTACGATTGCGCCAACAAGTACCATAGAAAATTTCACATACTCTTGCAAATTACAATTCAACTCATCTGGGTCCACTCAACACAAAAATAGAGAGTGTGAAAATTTCAGTATATCATAGACTTTCTTTCGTTAATCATAATTGATAACAAAAGTGAGGAACGAAAATTATCGCACTAGTTGAACCGACAAGTTATTCACAGTAAGCAAAAAGATGTTAATAATAAATTTGAATAAAATTAAGTAAAAATTTATCAACTTAATTATTGTAAAAAAAAAAAAAAAAAAAGTTGGTAGTTGTCACTTGTTACCCAGTAATACTGTGTATATATATTGTGAAATTTTTTGTGTCTATAAAGTTATTTCTTTTTAAATTTTCTCTTTTCTTTAGATGTGGGCAGCATATAATGGAATTTCTTATAGTAGGAAAAGTCCAGGCACCATCTTTCTTGTCTCGTGTCTTTGACTCTTTGAGGAGGATTCAAAAGAATGAGTGATGGGGGTGAAAAGAAAGAATGTTCCTTTAAAAATAGTGGGAATTGGATGCTCATTTATTCAAAGATAATATAGAAAATGACTCTGGATTAAAGAAAGTCATCAACTAAACCTACACGGTATTTGGGACTTGTCGTCTTGTGATGCACTTGAATTTCCTGGGAAATTTCTCTGCTGATGAGTAGAAAAGTAGAACCAGGCGATGCTTTATGCTTACATATGTACCGCTCAGATTGCCCAACTTTCCTAAGCAAATTAATCTAAAGCCAGAGAGAGAGGATGACTCAAACTCAGTTGTAAGTAAAATAAAAAACCAAATCATTTCTTTTTCTTTCCTTAGTTGTTTGTGTTTGTTTCCTGTGATTAAGGGGCCGTTTGGTGTAGGATTTTGAGCAACAATTTTCAGTTTTTAATTAACATTATACATATTTTTACATACTTTTTCATCCACGAATATTTCTAAAAAATACAAAACAACGTTACCAAACAGGTCCTAATTATTCTTGATGGCAGGGTTAGCAGTGGGTTAGAGTTGGCAAATTTCATGGTGAGCCTTGATGTCTTGCATGCAAATGTTTGCCGAAGAGCATCTTTAGTTACACCTAATTATCTTGAAATGTTGGAGAATGAACCTATAAAATTGCGTTACTGGGACTTTTTTTTAAAAAAAATTTTAAAAAAAGAGCTATAATAAAATATAAACAATTAAAAAAAGAGCTATACTAAAATATAAACAATTAAAAAAAGAGCTATACTAAAATATAAACAATTAAACATAGTGGTTATTGTATGTGAAGAAATATAAACAATTAAAAAAAAATCATGAAAATTTGATATTTTTTAATGAAATGTAATGTAAAATAAATAATCTGATGTGATATATTTTGAAAAGTACATATGTAAAATAGAGAAAGTAAGTTTTATACTAAAATAGACAAATTTTTATACAAACTTAAGTGAATGCTCTAACATTGGCAAGACAACTAACTCTTGTACTACCAGGCCAGAGGTAGGGTCCTGTGAAGACGTGAAAAAGATGACAGTGTTTCTCTCTAAACTAATTTGGAGAGAAATCCTTCAAATTTCTCCTATATCTTTTCATTGAAAATGAATTTAAGAAAATCTAATCATTGAAATACATATTCTTATTATATCCTTCATGCTTGCAAAATTTTAAGAAGATCAAAGATCAATAACTATATCATCAATTAAAATGTTTAAATTTTAAGTTTTTTTGGCCTAAAATTATGCATAAAAAATAAATTTATTAATTGAATAATAAATAACATCTGATTTGAACGAAATTTTACATGTGTGTGAAGAACATAAAGAAAATACAATTTAATGGTTAAATTTTGAAGCTTCAAATTCAATTAAAAAAATAAAAGAGAAGTTTGAAAGATTTCTGTCTAAATTATAGTTTCTTGAAAAAGAAAGACATAAATTTTTTTAATTTTCCATTTGAAGTTTGGTAAAAGAAAAAGGGGAAAGAAGAGTGAGAGGAACCAAAAAAAAATTGTCCGATTCTTAATATATTATTATTTGATTTTTTATATGATAAATTGTAAGAGTAAAAATGTCAAGTTTACTTGTACATATAATTTTCTCTATAATTTTTCCCTTAAAGTTTCATTAATGGGAGAATGAAAGATGAAGGGCTCTAAAAGAGAAAAAGAACAATGGTTCATCCTTTCTTCTTTTCTACTACTATTAAACTTTGAAAAATTGTAACCTATCTTCTATGTTTCCTCCACCCTAGGCCTAGTATGAACCGCATTAGTTAAAATAGGGTTATGTTAACAGATGTACTTAGGGTAATGGTTAATAAATAATAATAGAAAATCTTTAATTGGAAAAAAAAAATGTTAAAAACATTTATTGTTTTATTATTCTTCCAATAAAATATTGCTAAAAATAGTTCCTAAAGCATCGATTAACATTTCCCAAATATGGTAAAAGAGAGTACATTGGATAATGAAAATTCCACTAACCCAGTGAGGTAATGATTACAAGACTTATGATTAATGGAGTCAAAGATGCTTAACAAGACCCAACAAGTATAAAAATAAAAGATTCTTTGAGAGAAATAAATCGACAGAAGCTGGAGTAAAACATAAAAACCCTACACGTCAAACCAGGCTTCGGTTGAGTTGGAAAATTTTGCAGAAAATTAATCTGCATGAGGTTCGATTGATCGAACCTTGCTGATTTAGACCAATAAATGCTGCAATCACTCAATTCCAACTTTACAAATAAACACACTTTGAGCAACTTAAATCTAAACTCTAAGTTTTGATCATGGTTTGCCAACACATTACAAATTGAAGTTCTAATACATTTAGTTCCTAAAGACTTAAAACCTAATAAACTCCCCATTTGGTAATCCGTGACAAAACACATCACAAATATAAAATGCTCAAAGTTACAAAATAGCCCATTTAAATTTAAAAATTTAAAATGCCCTAGATACAATTCAACCTAACTACTATCTATCAGTTGTAAACACACTTTGAGCAGCCTAAATCTAGACTCTAAGTTTTGATCATGGTTTACCAACACATTATAAATTGAAGTTCTAATACATTTAGTTCCTAAAGTCTTAGAACCTAACAAACTTCCCATTTGGTAATCCGTGACAAAACACATCACAAATATAAAATGCTCAAAGTTACAAAACAGCCCATTTAAATTTAAAATTTTAAAATGCTAAATACAATTCAACCTAACTACTATCTATTAGTTGCTAGTGTATACAGCAGTACGACTGAATTAACCTGTATATACCTAAAACACTCAACAAATACATAAACGCATGTGTGGAAAATACAAGTAAAACAAAAGAAAATTCTTGATTTCACAAAACAAAAAATAAAAGACATATACCATGAATAACCTCCTAATATAAATTAATAACCTATGTATCACATGTGAAACAAGAAACAATAAAATAAACATAAAACATAGTGTCTCCCCCTAACATATACAACCCATAAAAAATAAATACACGATGAGCCAAATAAAAGAAATACAACAAATAAGCTCCTAAATACAATCTATGTATCCCAAAATAAAAACTCCCTCTATCTCCATATCTCCATGCACAATATGTACTCCCCCTTTTTGTGACGAATTGCCAAAGGGCAATCAAGGCTCATCATCAAAAGGAGGTGGTTGAGTAGACTGTCGAGCACTCGCCAAATCAGCACGTAAAGCCTAAAGCTCCGTGAGCACATCCACCAAAATCTGTCCATGCGCTGCCTAAACGGTCATGACAGTATCCAGCATACTCTATAAAGAAGCATCACACGAAGAAGAAGGTGGAGGATCAACAGAAATGGTAGGATCGACATACTCCTCAACAATGGGGTCACCAGATGTAAGAGGCCTAGATGCACTTGTAGAAGACTCGACTCTAGGGCGTTTAGAGGGCTCAGACGCGAGAAAATCCTCTAAACCTAAATGTAACAGAATCCTATGAATAAAAACTGGGAAGAATATACCATGAGATTTAGAACTACTCCTATGAACCTCAAAAAGTGTACTAATGAAAATGGTAGGAAAACTCATAAGAGCATCGGTCACAAGGGCATACAAAAATGCACATCTCTCAATAGGAATGGTGTGCAAGTGAGAGATAGGCCAAATAGAATGACAAGTAATCTAGAAAAATAGATAATTAAGCTTAGTAAGCTCATGAGTAGTGATACGAGGATCAGAACCCCATCTAATGGAAGTACTGGTGATGTGAGACATAATCTCATCAAGGGGAGGGACCTCGGTGTAAGGATAAACTGGCTGCGGTACCAAAGGTACACCAAGAGCAATGGCCACTACCTGAGGTGTAATGACATACTTTTCACCCCTTATCCAACTCCTCACATATTGAGTGTTAGAATCATCGGAGTGGACAAAGAGGTTCGAATAGGAATTTCTTATCAAAGCAGGAAGAGGAGGATGCTCAATGTCCATAAGAGGTAACCAACCCCGACTCTTAAAATTCCTACGTATCTCAGGATCTAACTCATCTAGGATCACTTTACGCTTAGCCCACACCAATCTAAAGATATAGAGTTTCTCATAGTTCTCTTGGTGTTTCTCGGTTCTAAACCTATCACTCTAAAAAATAGGGGTGGAGGAAGATGAGGTTTTCTTATTTGCTCCAGTTTTCCTAACCATGATGCTAAAGAATTGGAATGAAAGGAAAACAGAAACAAAGAAAGATTGCATTCGAGAGGGTTATAGCACAAAAATCTCAATAAATAACAAGCTATATGATGCATGTAATGAATGCACATATGACGCATGCTCTAATGCCTTAAAATTTGTTCAATTTTACTTCATATACCATAAATTGACTGGAACACAGAGTTTTAGAGTAGAAACCCTAAATTTTGAAAAAGCCAATTTCAAAAAGACCAACAAATTGATCAATTTATCATTACACTAGTTAGATAACATCATATAATGACATAATCAACTAATAACACAAGTCAATTTCATCAATTTTAGCCCAATTGAACAAAATCCCTAATTTCTTAAAGTTTCAAGCCCTAGAAATTTCAATTTTTCCCAAATCACAAAATTAATCAAATTAATGCATGGGAATCAAGTTTATATAATCTAGGAACAAAAACCCATTGAACAAAAGTTATTAAAAAAAAATTGAAAAATAAAAAATCTCCAATTTCTTTTGTTTGAAAATGCCAATGAAAAATGCATGAAAATTGTGATTTTAATGAAAAAGGAGGGGTATTTAGGTCTGTTAGGACATATATGGTTCACTTGTTAATTACGAACATATGTCATTCTTTTATGTAATTGGCTAATCCTTTGACAAAACATACTTTACTTGTAATTAGGTAGTTCTAGGTGTTTTTAATACTTTAAGAAATAAGGTTTCAAGATCAAGTGTTGAAGTCATCAAGTCTGTCCAAGAAACAAGCTAAGAAGTGCAAGTTTATTAAAGCTCGACAGCTAGCATGTGTCGAGGTTTAAAAATCTGTTTAGCTCGTATGCTCAACACCTCCTATTTGTCGAGGTTTATGAAATTCAGAATTCTGATACGATTTTCTTGGAATCCGTGAATGTGTCTTTGGGCTTTCTTTTCTCCTAACTCTAGACATATAAAATGATTGTTTTAAGGGCCGTTAAAGTGTTCACAAGTTGCACAAGCATTAAGCAATGTTTGTTCAAACAAATTGTGACTGGAGACAAAGTTCATCATTCTTGAAGAAGTTGATGTGTATGTGCACTTTTGGGTTTTGTGACCAAGCATCTTCTTGGTCTTCATTGTGTGGATGAACTGAAGAACTTTGCAGCCAACAATCTTCTCTAGTTGGTGATTGAAGTCGTGTACTAGGATCCATGTATTGGTTAGTTACGTACTTGGGAGCCGTGCATCAAAAAGGAAAATTGTCACTACAAAGCAAGTCCAATTGGGTATTGGGGTAAGGGTTCAATTGTAGGTTGGTATAAGGCACTAAGATTCCTTTACTTGTAACTGCTTGTTGTGATAATAGTGGAATTTTGCGAGTGGTGACCTGAAAATCACCTAATGGGGTTTTTGCCGTTAGATTTTGCCCATTCGTAAACAAATCACCGTGTTATTTATTTTCTACTGCATAATTAGTTTATTGGTGATTTATTTTTGCTACCACGCGTTTGCATGTTAATTAACTTAATTAATTCAATTGGCTAAATTAATTTGTTAATTTATCACAATGGGTCAATACGCATTTGGCCTATCAAGGTCTTACTTGTACTTGAAGACAAAAACACTTGAGAAATTTTAGGAAGAAAACGACAAAATTGGCTTAGAGTGGATCGATCAAAGAAGAACAGTGAAAAAAGTGTTTGAAAAGATTTGAAAAGTATGAAGAACACGTAAGAAACTTCTTTTTAAAACACTCACTGACCGATTTTTGATCAGTCGAAAATTAGCTTCGATCGATCAAAAAACAGATTTGATCGATCCAGCATCAATCGAGCCAGGCAAATTGTAATCAAAATTTTTATCACATTTTTGATCGGTTGAGAAACCCTTTTGATTGGTCGAAAATTTGAAAAACTCAATTTTTTTTGAAAAACAGAACAATTCAAAGCAGCAACTCCTCAAAGCATAGTGTTTCCTGAATGAAATGTGTGAGTATGAGATTAAAAGTTTTTCAAAAACACTTGAATTCAATTCGGATCTTCCAAAAATAAGTTTTCAAACAATTTGTCCTAAAAACCACAAACATTAAACACATTTTGCATTAAAATTAAGGAACATGTAATCTTGGATGGCCACAACAAAATCACACACAATAACATGTACTAAGTTTAGTAAAGAATAACTTGCATAGTATGTGCAACTAATAATAGCTTGAGATACAAGTGAGGTAGTAAGTAGATAGTGATCAATCACAATTTCTACAAAATTTATCACATAAATTTGAAAGAGACTATTACTTAAAGAGTTACCTCATATAACTTTCACATCTCCTAAAAAATAAGCTTGCAATCATATAAGTTTTTTGTTTTGTCTCATAATGTACATACCAATTTTATTTCAATGTGAAAATATGTGATTAGCCAGATAATGTAAACACCAATTTTATTTCATTGTGAATTTATTATAACCCAAAAATGTACACACCAATTTTAGCATTAATCTAGGATTACACCTTATATTCTTTTTGTGCATGTGTTATACTTTCTCGAGTACAAAATCTTATGATATGCACTAAAATGTTCATGATTGACTAGTAAACAGTGGTAAGATGGTTATTTATGCATTTCTCATTAAGTTCAAGTCCAAACAATCAAAAGTATGTGACTTCAAAAGTAAGATCAAGTGATCAAAAACTATAAACAGCTCCCACACAACATACACTACATAGCTAAAACTAGCAAATTGCAGTAAAATAAACTCATCCAGGCTAAATAAGGTACATTAGCATGTTGTGTAAAGATAATATGGTCAGCCTTGATTACAAGTCCAAGAAAAATAATACAAAACACATTTTTCCTTTTTTATTTATTTATTTATTATTGAAAAAAAAAAACTATTATGAAATACATGAATGTAATACAATGCAAATCCTAAAAACAAAAGGAAACCAAAACAACAAAAGAGGAATGATCACAAAGAGTAATAAGATGAAGCATAAGGATCATGTCAGAAAGACTCAATTAGATTGAGCCTTTTGCATCCAAAACCTTTTAGATGCAACTCTAGCATTGGTATTATTATTTATATTAGAATGATGAACAACTCCAATATTGGTATAAAGGTTTAATGCCTTTACCAACTCACCAATAAGTACCATGATCTTGTGCTTGAGACACAAGTACTTTTAGCTTATTTGTTCACTTTGCAACTTGCAACTTGAAACAGTTTGAGTGAATATGCCCAGTCTTTCCACAAAAATGACAAACCTATAAAGGTCTATCATGCAACTTTTCTTTAGGGAGGGTAGGATTCTTAGGTTTAGGCTTTTTAAGATCAATCCAAATCTTCCTAGGAGGTGGTGTAACTTCTACTGGTTTGACAATCTCACATTTGGGAGGCTCAGAAGAAGAAACAAAATTTGTGGAATGAGTTTCAAGCACAGAGATGGTATCTTCAAAACCTAAACCAGTTTTGTCTAAGAGAGAGTTCTAAATACTCAACATGTGATCAAGTTTAGAACTAGCAAACCTATTTGTTTGTTCGCTCTCTACCAACAGATAATTCTAGTTCCAAGTTCTTAACTTTATCAAGCAACAACATGTTTTTAGTCTTCACCTTATTAATCAATTTATTAGCATCAATCAATTTCAACAGCAAATTTTTCTTATCAAGTTCAAGAGAAGCAATTTTTTTCAAACATAAGTCAACATTCATAGCATCTTTTGCAGCAATCTTGCAAAGCTTATTATAGGTTTCTTGCAAATCAACATTCTCAGAGAGTTTCCCATCATCAACCACTACACTTTCATCAACTATAGTAGTAGCTGTGAAAGTAATGAAGTTTCCATCCTCATCACTACCAGATTTATGATTAGAAACTTCATCATCACTAGTGTTACAGTCATAGCTTTACCCTTTGATCTCAAGAATGTAGGACATTCTGATTTCACATGACCATACCCTTGACAACCAAAACATTGTTGACCCAAAGAATTATTAGAGGTTTGACCTACTTTCTCTTTAGATTTATCAGTATTGTTTACTTTAGTGGGTTCATTCCTCTTAAAATTCCTAGGTTCAGCATTGTTTTTATCTCTTGCCCTTCTATTGTTATTTCTAAGAAAGTTTCTAAAGTTCTTGGCAAGATATGCTATATCTGTAGAAGA
This sequence comes from Quercus ilex subsp. ballota, assembly GCA_032727855.1. Taxonomy (NCBI): domain Eukaryota; kingdom Viridiplantae; phylum Streptophyta; class Magnoliopsida; order Fagales; family Fagaceae; genus Quercus; species Quercus ilex. The sequence continues at coordinate 77,677,529 of CM064909.1, forward strand.
GAGTTCATCATTAAATCCATTACCATTAACATTATCAACTGACTTAAGAGTCATTGATTTGGATTTGTTTGTCTTAGGTAGGTCTAGCTCATAGGACTGGAGAGATCCTACAAGCTCATCAACAGGGATAGAGTTCACATCCTTGTTTTTAGTAATGACAATCACTTTTGAGTCTAAAGTTCTCAGTCAAGGATCTAAGTATTTTCCTAACAATCTTAGGTTGATCATAAATTTCATCCAAATTATAAGCAGAGTTAACAATATCATTTAGTTTAGTATAGAATTCATCAAAACATTCATCATCAGACATTCTAATACTTTCAAATTTAGCAGTTAACTGCTGCAATTTGTTAATCTTAACTGCCTTTGTGCCTTCATGCATAGTTTGGAGAATATTCCATGCAGTATGAGCAACCTCAACATTTGAGATCCTCTTAAATTCCTTAATAGAAACAGCATTAAAAATAGCATTCATGGCTTTGCTATTAAAAGCAGCTACTTTTTTTTGAGAAGTTGACCACTCGCTTATAGGAGTAGTCGGTTTCTCTCATTTGTATTCAACGAAATTCCACACTCTCTCATCAATAGATTTCAGGAGTGCTTCATCTTTACTTTCCAGTATACATAGTTGTTCACATCAAAGTGAGGTGGGATCACAAGAGAGTGACCATGTTCCATGATAGTAGGGGTCAAAGATCAACTCTTAGATCAAATGATCTAAATATAAGAGCAACCTACTTTGATACCACTTGTACGTTTTTAGACCCCTTAAAACACAAGTTGATTAATCTAGTTATTTAGCCAAGTGATTACTTAGATAAATTATTCAAATATAGGTTAACACAATCAAATCATATCATGTAAGTAATGCGAAAATATAAATAACACACGATATGATAACCTAGAAAAACCAAACCGGTAAAAAACTTGGGGATGATTTAACCTAGCTATCCTCAAGGTAAAACAAATCCACTATGAAAGAATTGAAATTTGTACAATAAGACTTAAACTACTAACATCCTATTACTACATCGAGTAGAAAACTTACTATCACGACCACATAACAGCTCTTAGTCCATGGACTACTTCTTTTCTTGATCCACTGTAACAAGTACTCCCATTTAGAACTTTAAGACTCCACTCAAAGGTTTCAGATCTTCTTTAAATTCTTTATGTAGCAACTGAAGTAATCACCAAGTTCTTGATATGAATCTTGATTTTGATAACTCTAAGTGTGTATGAAGGTAAACACATCTAGATCTCACAAGAGATTCAACACACAGCATATCAAAGACTTCTAAAACGTAGTTAGGGTTTTTCCTTTTATACGTAGAGTAAAACATAAAACCGTACATGTCAAACCGGGCTTGGATTGAATTGGAAAATTCTGCAAAAAATTAATATGCACTGGGTTCGATCGATCAAGCCTAATTTTCAATTGATCGAGCCTTACCGATTTAAACTAATAAATCCTGCAATCACTTGATTCCAACTTTACAAATAAACACACTTTGAGTAGCCTAAATCTAAACGCTAAGTTTTGATCATGGTTTGTCAACACATTACAAATTGAAGTTGTAAAGTTGTAATTTTCAACTATTTATTTTGTTGGTTTTTATTCCGTATCAAATTTGATTGTAATTATGTTTAATCTTTTATACCCTGTATTATTTGTGAGATTTTATTGTAAGGGTTATGTGAGAGAGAGAGAGAGAGAGAGTATGTGTGAAAACTCAAGGCATGAAGACTAAAACTGTTTTTGCGGGTAGCTCGTGACTAAGCATCCTGCGAAGTGATGCATGTGCCTTGCACATGATTAGAATGCGAAGAGTCAGGACAAGATGGAGATAGCTGTGTTTCACGAGTAACTCACGGGTAAGGCCTTCCTGCGAGACACCCGCGAAACATTCTGTTTTTGGCTAGACTGTCATTTCTGATACACACTTTTTGTGCCTACACTATTTATACCCACATTACCCACAAATGTTGAGGAGTGCTTCTGATAGAAAAATCAAGCCACAAACCTTGAAAGTTAGAGATTGTTATACCCACATTTCTCTACATAATTGTTTGTGGATTTTCCTCAACTCCTACCTCTCCATTTTCATATCCTTGAGAGGTTGATAGCCTAAACACTTACCACACCATTTCAGAATGTTCAATGAGGTTTCGGTGCTGTTGGGAAGTATTGGAAGAAGCCAAGAATAGCGAATGAAACATGGAGCTTGTTGCGGGATTTAGAGAGCTAGACAAGATACGGTTCTGAGTAGCCTTGTTAAAGTAGGAGCTTAGAGGACTTAGGTACATCGGGTAGATTAGACTTGGAGGGTCTCTTGCTAACTTATGTATCCCAACTGATTGTCTAATGGATTGATTACTGCTTGGAAGGCGGCGGAGAGGTTTTATGTCAAGAATTTCAATTTCCTTTTCGATAACACATCGTTGTGCTATCTATGTCTTTGCATTCTTCTTCCCTACTCTTCCTTTCATTTTACTGTTGTGTTATAATGACTATGGGTTAGAGTAGTTTGTTTGTTTATCCGCTCGCATTTAATCTATTCCGCATTTAGTATTAAGTTAGAGTAAAATCTATCGAGCTGTAACTTTAATTTGGAGGTCTAAACAACTCTTGTGTTTACAACACATTTTCGAGCATTCAAAAGTTCTAATACATTTAGTTCCTAAAGTCTTAGAAACTACCAAAGTTTATTAAAAAAAAAATGTCAATGATAAATATAAATAAAACCCAATTAAAATTAATCAACTTAAAAATTGTAAAAAAAAAAAAAAAAAAGTCAGCACGTACACACAATAATACACAATAAGTAATGCTAGAGACACATAATTTGCTATAACTTTGTGCCATAAGGCCCACAACTCGCCATATAATGAGTTGTGATTGACAAAAGTGTATCCTTATATTACCCATTATCACACATTTACTAATCACAACTTGTCACATGACAAGTTGTGGCTCATAGTTATGAGAAATTATGTGCCCCATCATTACTTACGCACAATTTAAAAGAGTTGGTAGATGCTACACCCAATAACCCTCTATGTGGTGAAATTTTTTCTGTTTATAATGTAATTTATATTTTTTTTTTCTTTGGACGTAGAGAGCATGATGGAATTTTTTTTAAATAGGAAAGGACTGGGCACCGTCCATCTTTTGTCTTGTCTTTGTGGAAAAGACTAGGCACCGTCCTTCTTTTGTCTTGTCTTTGTGGAGGATTTAAAAAGAGTGATGAATCAAAAAAAAGTTAGAAAGAAGGACCCGTAAGTCGTTAAATAAAACAACTTGACCAAAAAAAAAAAAAAAAAAAAAGTTATTCATGAAAAAAAAAAGTTAGAAAGCAGGACTTAAAAAAGTTAGCAGGACTTGTAAGTCGTTAAATAAAACAACTTGACCAAAAACAAAAAAAAAAAAAAAGTTAGAAAGCAAGACTTAAAAAAGTTAGAAAGCAGGACTTGTAAGTCGCGAAATAAAACAACTTGACCAAGACCCAAAAAAAAAAAAAAAAAGTTAGAAAGCAGGACTTGTAAGTCGTTAAATAAAACAACTTGACCTAGAAAGCAGGACTTGTGAGTCGTTAAATAAAACAACCTGACCAAGACCCCAGCGGACACACAACTACCGACAATTCTGGATCATGAAAGAAAAAAAAAAGTTAGAAAGCAGGAATTGTTAGCATTTTTAACCTAAAAACGTGCTTCATCAAAAATTATATATGCAAAAAATTTTACAATAATACTACAGTGCGCTCTCATTTTTGAGACCGCACCGTAGCACTATGCTATAATTTTTTATTAATTTCTTTTTCTCTCTCTTCCGTGTTGTCTCCTACCAAGTCTCTTCTCTCTCCTCTCTCACTTCTCGTCTGTCACTCTCTCCGTCCCTCTCTCCTTCTAGTGTCTCTCTCAGGCAAGCCCTCCATAGCTCGCCAAAACATGCCGCCGCCGTTATTCTCCAAACCCACATGCTCTCTCCTTATCATCATCATCGCCATTATCTCCATCCCCACTGTCCGATTACCCTCCGATCTCTGTGCTATCTCCATACCCACGCTGGTCACCGACGCTGCCAGTCCTCTCGCCCCAGACCGTCTTGCCCCTGCCTTGAGCCACCGAACCAAGCCTCCGTGGTACCGGTTTGTGGGTTTTTTTTCGGTGTTGATGATTTGCCAACTAAAGGCAAATCTGATGAAGCATAAAAATCTTATCTAAGTCATCTTGTCCTCTTTGTTTGAAGGAGCATAGTCCTATTGGAACCAGAATTTTGGGTTTGTTGCGTTCTGATCGGTATGAGTTTGTTGCGTTTGTGGGTTTTTTTCGGTGTGGGTTTGTTGTGGCTGGTGGCAGTGGGTGTGGGTTTGAGTTTGTGATTTGATTTGATTTTGGGTCTGTGATTTGGTTTTGGGTTTGCTTTTGTTTGTGATTTTGGTGGTTGGTGGTCGAGGTTGTGAGTGGTGGTGACTGTGGCAGTAGGTATGAGCAATGGTGGCTAGTGGCAGTGGGTGTGGGTAGCGGCAGCGGGTTGGGTGTTTTTGTTTGAGAGAAAGAGAGATACAGAAAGAGAGAGGGGAAGAGATGATATTGAAAATAAAAAAGAATTAAATAAATAATATTTTAATAAAGTGGTAAAAAAAAAATGAAACTTTTAATGTTAAGTGAATTGTAAAATAAAATGTTAAAATTGATAAAATAATATTTTGAGATGCTAAATGCTATATTTTTTTGACATATTTGATAAGAATGCGCGTTAAATAAAACAACTTGACCAATACCCCAGCGGAAACACAACTACCGACAATTCTGGATTAATTTATTTGTGATGTAATTATTTTGTCATATGACTATCTCTGGGTTTGGCTTTCCTTCCATTTAGAATCCTCATGTTTTCTCCAGTTTTTTGTCTAAATAACTGACACATGGCAAATGATACATCCAAAAGTTAAAAAAGCACCACGTCAACTATGAATTTTCTCTCAAGTTTTGGGTCTTTCATTCACTCTTTCTTTGCTTTTCTCTGCCTCTTCGTAGCTATCTCTCCAACATTATCACCGCCACTTGAACATCAGAGGCATCAAGATCAAAACTTGGGAAAAAGTGAATTCTGAAAGCTAATAGAAAACCCAAGTCTGATTATTTATTTTTTGGTTGACAAAACCCAAGTTTGCTTTCCTTTCAATCTTAATATACAACTAAACCTAAGAAAAGAAAACCGTGGAGGGATAAAAATCAAATGAAGTTTTTGACGTTGAATAGATTTGACCATTCAATGATAACGTGTTGGGTCTTCAATAAGCCCAAATCAACAAGAAATATACAGTAAATTATGCGGCCAACCAACTGCGAAAAAAGAAAAAGATAAAACAAAATAAAAGAAATTAAAAACAAGATCGAGATGGAACAGATGATGGTTTAACAAGTAAAATGAAAATGGCTCTACAAAAGGAGGACAATAACCTGCAGGTCTTGCACACCCACCTTGCACAATAAAGCTTCCTTGGCTTTTGGCAGAAAGATCTTTTATTCTTCTTTGATTTCCTCATCTATTGTCCCGCTTTTACCCCTTTTTTCCAGAGAGTTATGATCTTGGGGCCTTTGATTCTCAGGCGACATTGACGATGTTGGAGAGGGGCAAAGAGAGAGAAGCAAAGAAAGAAAGAATGAAAGAGAAAGACTCAAAAATTGAAAGAAAATTCATAGTTGACGTGGTGTTTTTTTTTTTAACCTTTTGATATGTCATTTTGCCACGTGTCAATTATCTAGACAAAAACTGAAGAAAACATGAGGATTCTAAACAGAAAAATACTAGGCACACTAATTTTGGCACAATTTTGTGCCACGCCTCGCCACATGGTAAGAGTGTGTTAGTGGGCCATGTAGGGACACACTCTTACCAATTATAACTCGCTATGTGACGAGTTGTGACACAAAATTGTGCCAAAATTGATGTCCTTAACATTTTTTTTTCTATATGGGAGGGGACCGGACCCTCTTTCTTTTAAATTTGTATGCTCAAATCTTTTCTACTATGTTTCCAACTAATCATGTGTATTGTAATTCTTTTACATTGTTTACTTCCCGGCCCCGAAGACTGACCCCAAAAGGTCAAGCGCTCCCTTGCTTGGAAATGCAGTGGCAGTGTCAATCCCAGCTCTTAGAATTTTCCTGCCAAAGACTTAAAAAACTGACCGTTATTTCTAGCTACCATATTCCGTCCACACTGGGTAACTGGAATTTTGAAATATTTTGGAAAATTCGGTTAAGCCCCCTTAAAGACCCCAAGTCAAAAATAAAAATCATATTAGACTAAAAAACAAAACCAAAAAAAAAAAAATCCCTATATTAAAAAAAAAAATCTCTTATTTTTTTTAGCACAAAAAAAAAAAAAAAAAAATTCTCAGCCTAGAGAAAATTTTTAAATGAATTATATATTATGACCATATGTTTTGTTTGACATTTTGGTGGTTGGATTATTCAAAATTAAAATTTTAATATTTTAGTGCTATGACACTATTCAACTCCACCAATAGAGTTATTTTTTTTAAAAAAATTATATTTTTCGTCATTAACAAGATGACTTTATAATTTAGTATCATTATTGATTAGATTTTATTTTTTATTTTTTATGTTGCTATAAATTTCAATTACAATAAATCATTGCTACTTATTCTTAGCTTAGCTCAAGGTTTGATTTCCTCTCAAAAAAAAAAAAAAAGAGGCTCAAGGTTTGATTGAGACTATAAACCTTTTTAGAGTTGAAGATATTTGTTTATTAGTAAGTTAAGTTTTATTCTAAAGAATTTACAAATTATAAAAATAAAATAAAAAACTACTGAAAATGAATTTCACTATTATTATTATTATTATTATTATTTGATAGTTACAACTTACAATAAAGAGGGGAGTAAAGATTTGAACCCTAAAAATACCATGGTGTGTCACTTAGATACAAGACTCGTGACAAATTTTACCATTACTAACATTATATGGTTTTGATATCTCAATTTTTTTTAAATATATTAAATATTTTTAAATTGTGCCAATGACTAGTAAGAACTAGAAAATCAATTAATTTGTTTATAGCATGGCTATACTAGTTGTACTTATTCTAATAATTTCTAGAGTAAATTATAAAATTAGCACCCATCTTTTACATCATATCTCAATTTGATCCCTAACCTTTTAATTGTACTAATTTGGTCTCTAACCTTTCAGTGCTATGTCAATTTGGTTATTGCTGTTAAGTGTTTGATAGAAATTACTGATGTGTCTAATAAATCAAATAAATTATTATTTCCATGCCATGTAGATGGACACCTGGAATGCCATATCATATTACTTTTTTTTTTTTTAATGTGAGGGGCTGATTTAGTTCTTGCACATGAGTCTCTATTTGGGATCAAATTCCAGATTTCCAAATAAATCATGGTTTTAATTTCATGAGTTTTGCTTATTTTGGTGTATTAATTTATACAAATTTATTTTTATGGCTTTCTGATGATGTAACTCTGCTATTTTAATAAGATTAAACTGAAGTTTGATTTTGTATTGACAGGTTCTTTTGGGAGATTTGGTGCTTATACATTGTCCTAGGATGAAGAAAGTTGGTAGGACTAGAATAATAGAGTAAAAAAAAAAACTGGATCTTTGAGAACTTTGTTACTTTCCAGTTTCCACCGCAAATGTATTTTCTATGTTTTCTCTGTCAGTCCCATTCCTGAAATATGCAAAACACAAAATAAGCACATGAACGAGCAATCCCACAACAAATCCCAACATCCAAAACAAGCAAAACCCAGGATATTAAACCATGAAATTAAAGTCTCTAATCCATTTTAGTTCAGCTGAGACAGAGAGAGATCACGAGATAGAGAGAGCAAAAACTGACCGGAACAGAGCTAGACCTCACCGTCGGACCTTGTCATTGCTCCTCATTGCCGAAACCTCATAGCCTCACCCTCTCTTTCTGGACCAAGTGCTAGCTGCTCCTCAGATTTTAGGGATTTTAATCCCAAATAGACACATTCACGTGCAAACGTGAGTCAGTGAATCAGCCCTTTTTTTTTTTCTTTTTTTTTTCTTTATGTAATATTATGTGGCATTCCACGTGTCCACCTACATGTCAAGGAAATAATAATTTAATTAGTCAGTTAGACACATCAGCAATTTCCATCTAACACTTAATTGACATAGCACTAAAAGGTTAGGCACCAAATTAACATAATTGAAAAGTTAAGGACCAAATTAAAATATGATGTAAAAGATAGAGACTAACTTTGTAATTTACTCTAATTTCTATTGCAACAATGACTCGAGAATGTTTAATCATAAATATTATTAGAACAAGGTTCACAACAAAATATAGGATGATATCATAACTAATTCTTTGATTTTTTATATCAAAATGAAAATTCAAAATTTATCACCAATTATTTTTAGAATGGGTCATGATTAGTTTACAAAATGGTGGAAAGTTTTCTCATACTGGGACCCCCATCGTAAATTTCCCTGGTTCACGCCAGTCTTAAAATGAGCAAATTCTTAGTGATTGCTCGCCAATTGCTTATCTATGAGTTGAGAAACCGGAATAACAAACTTAACCTCCAAAATTCCAAATGACCAAAACAGATATCTTCCTCTTCTTCCTTCTCCTCCTTTTCGGACATGCGAACTCTGAGTCTCAGCTAAATGACAAAGAACAAACAGTCCTCCTGAAACTAAAGCAACATTGGCAAAACCCACCATCTCTAAGCCACTGGCAAAATCCACTATCTCTAAGTCACTTGAACTCCTTAAACTCCTCTCACCATTGTAACTGGCCAGAGATCACCTGCACCAACGGCTTAGTCACCCAACTATTTCTTCAAAACAAGAACATCAACCAAACAGTCCCACCCTTCATCTGTGACCTCAAGAACCTCACAGTCATTGACCTTTCATACAACTTCATTTCTCAAGAGTTTCCTAAAGCTCTCTACAACTGTTCCAAGCTTGAAGAGCTCGACCTCTCGCAGAATTACTTCAACGGCACAATCCCCGTTGACATTCACCGCTTGTCTTGCCTGCGCCACCTCAACCTTGGAGCCAACAGCTTCTATGGTAACATTCCATCATCTATTGGACAGTTAACAGAGCTAAGGACGCTTCAGCTTTTCCAGTGTGCATTTAACGGTTCTTTCCCGCCAGAAATCGGCAACTTGTTCAAACTTGAGTCACTGCAGTTGGCCTATAATGTAAACATGACAGCAGCAGAGTTGCCTTTGAGTTTCACGAAGTTGAAGAAGCTTAAGTATTTATACATTACTGCATCTAATTTGAATGGGGAAATCCCAGACACAATTGGAGAAATGGAGGCTTTGGTGCAATTGGATTTGTCAATAAACAATCTGACTGGGAAAATTCCGAGCAGTTTGTTTATGCCAAAGTATTTAAGTGTTGTGTATCTTTACAAAAACAGATTGTCTGGGGAGATTCCTCGGGTGGTTGAAGCATTAAACATTGATGTTATTGACCTCTCCGATAATAAATTGACTGGAAGCATACCTGATGATTTTGGCAGACTCAGAAACATGACATATCTGAGTTTGTTTTTCAATCAGTTATCTGGCAAAATCCCAGACAGTATCGGCCGTCTTCCAAGTCTAGGGGTCCTCAAAGTGTTTAGCAACAATTTATCAGGGACTCTGCCTACTGACTTTGGGCGGTATTCTATGCTTGTAGAGTTCCAGGTTGCAGACAATAAGCTTGAAGGCAAGTTACCAGAACACTTGTGTGATAACGGAAGGTTGGTGGGTGTGGTAGCTTTTAACAACAACCTTACTGGAGAATTGCCTAAGTCGCTTGGCAATTGCAGTGGTTTGAAAATTGTGACTGTTTACAATAATAGGCTTTCTGGGGATATTCCTAGTGGCCTATGGACATCGTTGAATTTGAGCGTCTTGATTTTAAGCGACAATTCGTTTAAAGGCGAGCTTCCTCAAAGGGTGGCAAGGAATCTCTCAAGATTGGAAATAAATAACAACTGCTTTTCTGGTACGATTCCAACTGGAGTGTCTTCCTGGAGGAATTTGGTGGTATTTGAGGCTAGTAATAACCTTTTTACTGGCACAATTCCTCGAGAATTAACATCTCTTCCTTATTTAACAACTCTTTTTCTTGATCAAAATCGACTCTCGGGCTCCCTTCCACCAGATATTATATCATGGAAAACATTAAATACTCTAAACCTTCGCCGAAATAAAATCTCTGGACCTATTCCGGAGAAATTAGGTAATTTGGCAGGCCTTACAGAGTTGGACTTGTCAGAAAACCAACTTTTTGGCCAAATACCTCTCCAGCTTGGCCTCCTGAAGCTCACTTTACTCAATCTCTCTTCCAATCATTTGACTGGGAGGATCCCAACACAATTTGAAAATGATGCATATGCCAGCAGCTTCTTGAACAATCTTGCTCTCTGTGCTAATAAGCCATCACTAAACATTAACAGCTGCAACAATTCTGACCATCATAAACCGAGCAAAGTTCTCTCCAAATATCTTCCTTTAATTATAAGTTTTGTGGCAGCTGCTCTACTGAGTGTAGTAGTTGCAATGATCTGTATTTATAGGAAGGGAAAGCATGGATTTGATTCCACATGGAAGTTCACCACATTCCAGAGGGTGAATTTCAAGGAATCAGACATTTTGTCAGGATTGACAGAAAATAATGTGATTGGTAGCGGTGGATCAGGGAAGGTATACCGTGTTGTTGTCAATGATTCAAACAATTTTGTTGCTGTGAAGAGAATTGGGAATAACCGAAAGCTAGAGCAGAAACTTGAGAAACAATTTCATGCAGAAGTTAAAATACTGGGTTCAATTCGACATTCCAACATAGTGAAGCTGCTTTGTTGTATGTCCAATGAAAATTCTAAACTTCTAGTCTATGAGTATTCAAAAAACCACAGCCTGGATCAATGGCTGCATAGGAAGAGTAAAGCATCATCCACCTCAAGTTCAGTCCAGCATGTTGTCCTAGATTGGCCTAAGAGATTGCAGATAGCAGTTGGGGCTGCCCAGGGGCTCTATTACATGCACCATGGCTGCTCCCCACCAATTGTTCATCGAGATGTGAAATCAAGTAACATCCTTTTAGACTCTGAGTTCAACGCAAAGATAGCTGATTTTGGTCTAGCCAAGATGTTCAAGCAAGGAGAACTTGCTACAATGTCAGTTATAGCTGGTTCTTTTGGCTACATAGCTCCAGGTGTGTGATATACAAATTTATAAGTTTCATTTTAATAGTGATGTTTGTTTCCTCCCTTTCCATTAGCAGGAATTCTAATTTAGTTTGTGTTGTAAATTTGAACTGCAGAGTATGCTCACACAACACGAGTTAATGAGAAGATTGATGTTTATAGTTTTGGGGTGATCCTTCTGGAACTAACTACTGGAAGGGAAGCTAGTTATGGTGATGAACACACATCCCTTGCCGAATGGGCATGGCGTTACATTAAGGATGACATCCCTATAGTTGATGCATTGGATGAGGAGATCAAGGAACCCAGTTATTTGGAAGAAATGAGCTCTGTTTTCTTTCTTGGAATCATTTGTACGAATACAGAACCTTCTAAGCGGCCTTCCATGAAAGAAGTAGTGCAGATTCTGCACAAATGCAACCAGCCACTTGCTTATGGAGAGAAGATTGTTGCAAGGTTGTACAATGCTTCTCCCCTCCTCAAGAATTCAAAGCGCAAGAGTGCGTCAAAAAATGATGAGGAAATAATGATAGGATAGATTGTTAGCTTAGTATTTGAATAAATCTTATCTACTTGTAGTAGATAAAGATTAGATTTCTTTTGAATTTAAATGTTAGCTTTATCTTGTAAAACCATCTATATATATAGCTTGATGTTGATTAATTAAAGAAGCTGAAAAATATTATTACTCTCTCGAAGTGGTCTATCTATCAATTAAGAGGTCTTGGTTCTCTCGAAGTAACCAACAAACTTAATTGGTTTGTAACAATTGGTATCAGAGCCAAGCATGAAAGAACAATTGTTGAAATGCATGGAGAAACTGAAAGAGATACAATCTCTAGCAATTGAAAGTATCAACAAAATGCAAGTGATATGCAAATCCTTGCATTTGGCTAGATATGAACAAGATATGCAGGCCATGGGAGCTCCACAAAATCAAATCATTCCACCTTCACACAATTCAAGCATGCAACAACTTTTAAATCGGGTTAAAGATAGTTTTTTAGCACCAAAAAGCTTGCCACCTCCGTGAATGCTCAGTCATAAGATCCTTTTAAGTCCAAGAAGTGATGCTGTATGTGAGAAGCAACTTGGAAAGAAGGGAGTTGGAATATTACGTAGTTTTTATTTAATTTTATTGTTTAATATTTTATTATGAGTTGGGTAATTAGAAAATGACAGGATAGATTGTTAGCTTAGTATTTGAATAAATCTTATCTACTTATAGTAGATAAAGATTAGATTTCTTTTGAATTTAAATATTAGTTTTATCTTGTAAAGCTATCTATTTATATGGCTTGATGTTGATTAATAAAGGAAGCTGAAAAATATTATTATTGAGTGAGTATTCACTATTCACTTTAGAAGTCTAGACTCCCTCAAAGTAGTCTATCTATCAATTTTATTTTATTTTATTTTTTTGATAAGTAACTGAATGTGTATATATATATATATATATATATATGTATTCACTATTCACTTTAGAAGTCTAGACTCCCTCAAAGTAGTCTATCTATCAATTTTATTTTATTTTATTTTTTTGATAAGTAACTGAATGTATATATATATATATATATATATAATAAAGAAAAACATAGCCCCGTACATAGGAAATGTACTAGACAAACAAAAACATCAAGAAACCAAATTACAATGATCAAACAAAACAGGAAGAGAGAAGCAAGAAAAAGATGGTATAGCTAAACACCATTAAAAATAATAATAATAATAATAATAATAAAATAAAATAAACTTAAACTCAAGAATGGACCGTTCGTGACCCTCAAAGCTTCTAGCATTCCGTTCCCGCCAGATACACCACATCAAACAGTGCGGCACCATCTTCCATATAACTATATTATGATGACACCTGAAGTTACAAGACCAACAATCTAACAAGTCCACTACCCTTTGCGGCATCACCCAACAAATACCAAACAAGCAAAAGACCATACTCTACATCTCAAAAGCTGAAGGACAATGAAGAAGGAGATGATCAACAGATTCCCCACACCTTTTGCACATAAAGCACCACTCAAGGACAACAAAATGCCTCTTCCGAAGGTTATCAATAGTTAGAATCTTGCCTAAATCCACTGTCTAAGAGAAAAAAGCTACCCGGGGGGGGACCTTCGATTGCCACACCATTTTCCACGGGAAGGAACTGGCGGTAGAGGGAATACCTGCTCACCGCGAAACCCCTACTATTGGCTGGCTACCAACAAAGTTTGTCAAAACCAACACCTTGCACCTTAGTGGAGTAGTTCAAGACCATACACGAATCCAAAGATTGTGACTCTTGATCATTCACTAAGCGACAAAACTGTAGGTCCAAAAAAATTCTCCCATTAGCAAAGCACATAACCTCCAAGACTGAAGCATCCCTTGTCCTACTAATATTATATAAATCTGAAAACACCTCCTTAAGAGGACGATCCCTACACCATACATCATCCCAAAACTTCACACGAGAACCATGACCCACATCATACCGAAGGAACTTAGAAAAATACAGCCAGCCTCTTCTAATGAACTTCCACAAACTAACACCATATGCTCTAGACACGGATTTTGTACACCAACCACCCCACTCATTCCCATACTTCGCCCCAATGACCCTTCTCCAAAGTGCATCATTCTCCGCACCATAACGCCACAACCATAAGGGTTGTCAATGGGCCGGGTCGGGTCGGCCCAACCTATTTTGACTTAGCCCATAGGCACAATGGGCTATTAACAAGTTAACGGGTCAGGTCAGGTTGGGCCAAAAGAGAAAATCTCAGCCCATGACCCTGCCCATGGGCAATGCCTATTTTGTCTTTAGCGAGCTGAGCTATCGAGTTGGGCCTAATGGGCTACCCACATGTTTATGTTAGCATATTATTTTATTATTTTTATAAGGAAATAATCAATTTTTTATAAGGGAATAATTAATCTATTTTTTTAAAGGAAAGAACTAAAGAATTTAATACATAATTAAAAAAAAATTTCAATCAAATCTATTTAATTTTTTGTTTTGTTGATGGAAACCTATTTAATTTTTTTATTTATTAAGGCTTTAAATAGTTTTTTTATTTTTATCTGTAATTAAAAAAAAAAAAGTCAAATGGTTAATTCAAATTTGCTAGACTACTAGAAAAATACATATTTAGTCAACTAAGTTTAGCACAATTACTTTGAGTAACTTAGTGGTTGAGGGAGTTTTCTTAAGAAATTCCTCTATAATATCTCAAGATCAATCCGGCATACACTTCCTATATATTTTTGTTATGAATTATGAGTTATTAGGCTGGGCCAACGGGCTGGGCAACGGGTTGGGCTACTGGGGTAGCCCACCGGGTACCCATGGGCATAAAAACTAGCCCACGGCCTCACCCACTGGGCTAGTGCACTACCCATGGGCCTCAATAATAACGGGCCAGGCCGCCTATTAGCTCGGTGGGCCATCAGATTTCTGGGTCGGGCTGTGGGCCATGGGCTATTTAATGACCCTTACACAACCATTTGGCTAATAAAGCAGAGTTAAACCTTCTCAAGCACCAAATGCCTAACCCTCCATTCTTTACTGGCCTACAAACCTTCGACCAACTTACTAAATGAATTTTACGTTTGCCACCAATACCATTCCAAAGAAAGTCTCTTTGTAGATCCTCCATCTGCTTTGCCACCTTAACTAGAATAGGGAAAAGGGAAAGAAAATAAGTAGGTAGGCTAGAGAGAATACTCTTAATAAGGTTAACCTTGCCCCCTTAGATAAATACAATCTCTTCCAACCAGTTAGCCTTCTCTCCATCTTCTCCAAAATAGGATTCCAAACCGTCTTATCTATAAAGAAAGCACCCAACGGAAAACCAAGATATTTCAGCGGAAGAGTTGACTCTCTACAGCCCAAAATCTCCACTAGCTCATGCATATTAGACACATCCCCAACTGGAACCAATTCAAACTTATCTAAATTAATTTTTAGCCCTGACACCTCCTCAAATCTAGAGAGAATCCCACGCAGAACTGTTATATGATTGCTGTCAGCATCACAGAAAGCAAGAGTATTGTCCGCAAACAACAAATGAAACACCATCAACCAGGAACCATTTGCATTCCCCACTGAGAAGCCCGAAAACTGACCTGCCACAATAGTTGCGTCCAACATACGGCTCAAAGCCTCCATGACAATATCAAAGAGAAAAGGGAATAACGGATCACCTTGCCTCAGTCCTCTAGTACTCCCAAAGAAGTCAAAAGGACAATGATTGATCAAAATGGACAATTTAACAGTTGATATGCAACACCTGATCCATCTTCTCCACTTATCGGAAAAACCACATTGTTGTAACAAAAAAACGAGAAACTCCCAATTCACATGGTCATAAGCTTTCTCAATATCCAGTTTGCACAACACCCCTGGAACCCTTGCCTTCATTCTACTGTCTAAGCACTCAGAAACAATAAGGACAGAATCCAAAATCTGACGACCTTTCAAAAAGGCATTCTGAGATTCAAAGATGATACCGTGAACCACCCTTCGCATTCGATTGGCTAAAACCTTAGCAATAATCTTGTACAACCCTCGCACCAAACTAATAGGCCGAAAGTCTTTGACATCCACAGCATCATATTTCTTAGGAATGAGAGCAAGGAAAGTAGCATTGAGACTCTTTTCAAACACCGTGTGAGCATGAAAATTATGAAACACATTCATTATATCAGTTTTCACCAAGCTCCAACAAGACTGAAAAAATGCTATTGAAAAACCATCCGGACCTGGCACTTTATCACCACTGAAATCATGGACCACTCTAAAAACTTCATCCTCATCAAAGGGTCTATCCAGCCAATTGGCATGTTCCTCAGATATGCTAGAAAAGACAACCTCATCCAAAAAAGGTTTGTGTACCTCATTCTCCGAGTATAACTGTCTATAAAATTGAGAGATGCACACCCCTCAATGATCCCCTAATCCATGGATAACTCTCCGTCCACCATAAGCCTATTGATGGTATTGCTTCTTCTATGAGAATTTGCAATACGGTGAAAAAATTGTGTTCCTGTCTCCCTGGAAAAGAGCCCTAGATTTCTACCTCCCGCAGATTTCTTCCAACAAGGTTGATTTTTCTAACTCTCCACAAATCTGATCCTTTTCCAAACTCTCCTCCGCTGAAAGCATACGATCTTCCTCGATAACTTCCAAAACATTGAGATCCTTCCACAAATTCTGTACCCTGAGACCTATATTACCAAACTCCTCCACATTCCATCTCTTCAAATCCAATTTCAACATCTTCAGTTTGTTTGCCAAAATAAAACTAGGAGAACCTTGGAAATGGTATGACCCCCACCAAGAACACACCCTTTCCAAAAAGCCCTCATCCTTTAACAACATGTTCTCAAACCTAAAAGGTTTCTTACCTCCAAGAAGATTCCCACCCTCCAGAATAATAGGAAAGTGATCTGAAAGCAACCTAGATAGCCGATATTGACAACTAGATGGAAATTTCTCCTCCCAGTCAGCTGAAAGAAGGAATCTGTCCAATCTAGAACTTGAAACAACCTCTCTAGAATTAGACCAAGTGAAGTTCCCCCCAACCAGAGGCAGATCAATGAGGCTAAGCTCTAAAATAAATGCTGAAAACCTATGCATAGCTGAAGTAAAATTTGCGGAACCAGAACATTCAGAAGGAAACCGCACCACATTAAAATCACCTCCCACACACCAAGGCACTTCCCACCAACTACAAATGCCTAATAACTCCTCCCATAAGAGACATCTGTCTCTATCACAATTAGGCCCATAAACAACAGAGAAAGCCCAAACAAACTGGTCCACCACATTTTTGAATCTACAAGAGACTGAGAAATGACCCACTGCTTCCTCCAACTTCTCCACAACCCTATTGTCCCACATCAATAACACCCCACCTGAAGCACCCACAGATCCTAAATAGAGCCAGTCCACATGTTGACCTCCCCACAAACTACAAATGACACCCCTATTAATTAACTCCATCTTAGTTTCTTGAAGACAAACAATATCTGCTTTCCACTTACAGATCAAATTGCTAACCCGAAGCCGCTTCTCCTGCTCATTCAACCCTCTCACATTCCAAGAAACAATTCTTAAATTCATTGATGCACTACAACAGCCCGATCCCTAACTACACTCCTACTCCTTTCTGCCTCATTCTCCTCACCCCAAGAATTCAATAAATTCTTTAATTCATGATGCCCTTTATGCCCAGCCTTAGCCATCTTCCTCTGAGAGGCTACCTCCAACATCCTCTTTTTTCTACGCTCTTCTAGAGCTAAGAGCAAACCTGTAACTTGTTCTTCGAACCCCTCCAATGAGGTCCCAACAGATTTCTGGAAAGCTTTTATTCTATTAGTTACCCAAAGTGACAACTTGGAGTTGTCGACATCCACTGTACACCCTCTCTCCTCAACCGTAGGGCTCTCCATAACCATTGAATTATCCACTGCCAGAGGTGCCACTTCAAGTGGTTCACCTAAATTTTCCCACATCAACAGACCCACCTCAGAGTCCCAAGTCTCACCCTCTGACCCAAATTCAAAGGCAGCAGAACCCACAACACCATCATACTCAAAAGCCCAACTACTAATTTGTCCCTCGTTATCAAGAGAATCCATACCTGGATTAACTACACCCTCCGAAGCAATCTGGTCTGACACGTAATTAGGAGAACGAAATGCTAAAAGCGGGATAGCTATTTTCCTCCCATCCCGAAATTCAATCATCCAATCATTGGAGTTACCCCTAGTTTTGCTCAAATCACCAACAAAATCACTAAGAGAAGGACCAAAATCCTGTGGTGCTTTAGTGAAAATCTGATCTGACTTCTCCAATCCCTCTGATTATTGAGAAGTCCTTGCTGAATCAGCCTCAAAATTCCCCTCCTCCAACCCCATTCCAACCTCGTCCCTCGCCGGTAATCTACTACCCACCTTTTGGACTGACGGCAAAACTGGCGACTTGCTTGGGATCATCTGCAAAAGCTCAAAAACAGATGGAGCAGCCAAAGACGAAGACCCCAAGCCTGGAACCACCTGGAGAGGCACCGAGAAAGGAGATTCACATGCAGAGGAAGAGTTCGCACAAGTAGAAATCGAAGACCTGATCCCTGAAACATGGCAAACCGATACACTAGGCTGAAAAGAAGACTCACGCAATTGGGCATCGGTGTTGCAAGTGGGAGAGGATAGCTTAGGCGAAGCAACTGATGATTGGGTTTCACTGGATTTAAAGAAGGTGGGTTTAGAGCTAACACGTAGTGACTTAGGCTTAAAAGGCAAAAACATTATGAAGCCCAGCTTGGGCTTTGGGTTTCCAAGCAGCATGGGGCCTTAGCCCACTTCCTTTTGTTAACACAGTTTTCAAACTGTGTAACTTATTGTTACCACTGGGCTTCACAGTAGCCGGGCCCACCTCAACAACCTTAGAAAAAATCACCTGCCACTGCCCATCATTCCCACGTTCCACGCGCAAGGAGATATCCAAGGTCGGCGAAATATAACCACAGCTACACGCAGCACTCTTAATGACTGACGTGACAACCGCCCCATCACTATCCTTTTCAATCCCGGAATTCCTTCCCCAAGAAAAATCCGGATTCAAATTTTGAAAGCCTGACATCATCTCCTTCCCTTTGTAAACAAAACCTTCAGGATTTTGCCGGAAATTCTCCAACACCCCCATCGGCTTCATGGTGGTTCTTCTATGCTGAGCACCAAGTTTTTGGCTAACCGGAAAGATAATCTTCCTCAAATGGACACCAAATCTTCTCCAGCCACTCCCCAAGTTCCCTTCCGATATGACAATGGAACCCCTCCGGCGGCCTTTGCCTAGTTCAGAGAACAACAGGAAAGTGCCATGGGCATTGGAGCCCAACTGAAGGATAAGCGTTCTATCTCCCTCCCAAACTATTCTCGCAAACTGACCTGGCTGTAGCTTGGATGTCAACTCCTCAATGTGAGACAAAATTCTCTTCGCACTCTCCTTACCCATACAGACAAAACAAGTGGTTTGCCTACCTCTTTCAAAGATACAAAGAGAGAAAAACGAACCCCCTTCCTCAACAGCAAACTCAAAAGTTTTAGATTCAATAAAAACAAAAGTAGAACCTCCCATAACTTACTTCAAGAGATAATTGTCACATCCTTCAAACTTCCAAAGGAAAAGATCCCAATCAAACGAACTCAATCCCAATCATGTTCTAGATAGTTATAAGTTAACAATCATATTCTAAATTTATGAAATGAGTAAATATACCTTCACAATACCCAGCTCAATTAATGTGAACTATAAATTTTTAGATAGGACTGAAAATCTGAATGTAACCTGTTTTAGCAGCATCACTTGCCAAGGGTGGTTGCCCAAACTTATTGAGTGCGGCCATATTGCACATATCAAATAACAAAGGAAAGACCAAATTCCTATCTATCAATTAGGAGGTCTTGGTTCCCTCGAAGTAACCAATAAACTTAATTGGGTTTGTAACACTATAGTTTATAACTTTGTATTGTATTAATCAAAGATATTTGGGGAGTCTTTAATAAAAAAAAATAATAAATTAAAAGAAAAGGAAAATGGATCCGTTTATGTGGATTTTATTAGTATTTTTTTTATGAATACATTAAACAGTTTACTTGGATCTTGAACTAAACAAGAAAGAATAGTCTTATGAAAAAAAAAATAAAGAATAGAGAATGCAAACTATTAGAAGTATGTTGTTAAATAATTAAATTTATCATATCTTAATAGTTTAAGCTTTTGGAACAATCGGTAATTTAACACAAACAAAGTATTCTTCCTAACAATTCCATCAAACTCTCTAAACCCAAAATTCTCTTTGATTTGGAGAATAAACCCATGAAATGTTGCACCAACAGACTCTCTAAACGGATTTTTTTTTTTTTTTTTGGCTAATGAACAGTAACTCTCTTGGTTTGAAGACCTCATTAGTAGAAGAATTAACCAGAATAAAAAAAATAAACCCAACCAATTAAAATATTCAACTTTTGCTTAACCTTCACAATGGCTGCAAACACAACCAAATCTAGATCCTTTCTCTCTCCAACATCTCTAAAACAAACTCAAAAACACAATCTTAAAACTACTCAAATCAAAACAACAAAAGCTAAAAATAAAAAATAAAATAAAACCAAAAAAAAAAAAAGACAAAGAATCCGATCTAGCCAATCTAGGCTACATGCACAAAATCTCATCAAGTCAATGCTCTGAAATGATTTAGTGGGTATGGTGATTTTTTACAATCAATATAAGAGCATAAAACCTTGCCGAAGAAGAAAGGGTAGGATCTCTCTCTCTCTCTCTCTCTCTCATTAATGATAAATATTCTTTTAGAAAAATTAATTATAAGTTAATGAATAAGAATAATAGATTAATTCCAAATTACATAGATTTGATAAATTTTAGACTACATAAAATTTTTAAAAGATTTGCACAAGACTAACATAGATTTGGTAAAGGTGGACAAATAATTTATGCAAGCGTGAAAATTAAAATTAGAAAGTTAACAAAAAAGGTGGTTGGAAAATTTGAAAATATTAAAGATGGGAGATTTAAAAAAATATACTTAGAAATGAACAAATGAAAATTAAAAAATATATACGAAAAAATGAAAAAATAATATTTGAATGAGATAGAAAAATAATAGAGAGTATATTGAAAAGCATATTTGAAAAAAAAAAAAAAAAAAAAAAAAGATAAACATTAAAAGTAACTGTCTCTAAACAGTAAAAAATTTTAGAGAGGCTATTAGTGCTGGAGATGCTAATTACTACTGCTTTTAACTTTGAACGATATATACCTATAAGGGAGGATGCAGGTGTAAATAATATCTCCAGTGAAAACTGTGGTTCTACCTTTTGTGGTGATGTATGTGACGAAGGATAACTTTGGAGGAAAAAATCTTAACAAATCATTGCAGGGCTAAAAAAATGCCGTTGCCGTTAAATAGAACCTAAGGTACATTTTTTTCTACAACAAGTAACAGGCTAACAGCATGCTTGGTTTTCCATGGGTTTCCAAAATTGGGGCTTGTTTGGTTAGGGAGTTTATACAATAATTTTCAGTGTTTAAACAACAATAACACTTTTGACACGTATTTCTATAACACTCAAACACGTATTTTTAAAACACTGAAAACTGAACAACAACACTTAAACACTGTTACCAAAATATTCCACATTGGTGAAACACACAAAATCATGTTTTATTTGCAATAGAAATAGGAGAGAATGCTCGCCAAAGTAAATCCTCAAAGAACAGTTTTACATTCCCAATTTTATTTCCTAACACAGGATAAATGGACTTATTAAAAAAAAAAAAAAAAAAAAAAAAAGAAGAAGATGCAGTGGTGCCAACCTCATGATGAGAGCAGAATGAGAGTGCTGCAGCAAAAAAAGCTTGAGCCCTACATGAGTGGACTCTCCAAACTCAACTTGCTGTTCAATTATATGCTCTGCAAAACCATATATTAAGCTTTTGCTGGTATGTCACTCGAACCAGGAGCTAAGACAAGCTCTAAATGAGATGGAATTGTGAAAAGAAAGGATAAAAGGAAATATACAAAAAATGAAAAAAAAAAAGCCATATTTCTCGCATCTACCTTGGCCTAGATCATTTCTCATGATTCCTCTATCCCCAGGTATTGGGAATGAGAGGCAGCAAGGAGGGCAGCTCCAATGCTAGAACCAGCAGTAGAGTTTTGTTCATCTCTATTAAAAAATAAAAATAAAATAAAAACGAAAACCACATTTTCATTCCTTCTACATTTTTACGCAATTCTCACTTTGGTTTCTATCTTATATTTTTACCGCTTTTAGTCCTTATTTAGAAAAAACGCCATCTATTTTAGTCCTTTCCGTCAATACTCTAACAGCAAAGTCCTACGTGGCAGATGGAACTATTAAAATAATAAAAAAAAATTATTTTGGCATTAAAAAATGTCACGTCAGCATCTAAATTAAAAAAATTAATTTATTAATTTTAACTAAATAAAATACAAAAATAAAAACCAAAAATTACATTAATTGAGATATAAATGTGTCTTGAATACGAACACAAAATTATAATCCAAGACTCACAAACCCAGAAACACAAACACAAACCCAGCAACAAACACAAACCCAACAACTGATTTTTCTTATCAACCAAACACAAAAACAACAAACACAAACCCAAACATTAGTAAGAATACAAACACAAACCCAACCTACCATTTTACAGTCTCACCATCTCAAATTCTCAAGTGTCACTCTCAAAAGAATTTGATTTTAGTTCTAAGCCAAATTCAAAGTCTTTTTTTCGTTAACTAAATCGGTCTCCACAAAATCATAGCACTGAAATGTGAACCAACAAATCACAAATCAAATTTATATAAAATAACAGAATAATTAAGCTAAACAAAATTCCTTTACTGGGTAATCAAATTCAAAATCAAAATAAACCCTAACAAAAGGACACACAAACACAAAGAAAAATGGCACTTGATTATTACCTTTAAGGAAATCGTCTTCTGAGGAGAAATCTTCAATGTCATCGTCAACAGCACGAGTTTTGGTGGTCGGGGTGGTGGTGGGACCTCGCCTGAGGCGCTTGAGGATCCGGGGCGGTTCAGGCCGGGATTCAAGATCCGAATCCATGACCTCAGGTCCGAAATCTTCGTCATAGGGAGCCGGTGTTTGGGTTTGGGGCTCCGAATCGAGACCCAGTTCGAGTTCTAGGGAGAACGAGGGAGGTTCGTGAAACAGGAAGAAGAGCTCAGTTTTGAATTTGGGGGAAATTATTTTGGAAAGCTCAGAGGGAAAAATCTTGTTAAAATAAAAAATTCTTGTATGCCCAGTCTTTCGTGAGACCCATTTCTCACTAGGTGTGGGCTGGCTCCCCTCCCGTTATAATATCTTCAGTTGTCTCATGTTTTTACTTCAATGAAAAACACGTGGCAAGCACCAAATCCTAAGGTTAGAAAAATCACACGTCAAATACCACTTTTTTCCCTCAATTTTTTGTCTTTCTTTCTTCTTTGCATCTTTCTCCAACATCCCCACCCTAACGGACCTCACCTACTTGAGCATTAGATGTAGATCGAAACTTGATGGCAATGGGTTTGGGCTAAAACTATGGGTTTCACAGCTAAGATTGGCATAGCAAAACAAGAAACCATTGCTGTTTGGATTGACACGGGGAGTTTCATGGCTATGTCGCTATGAGCATCGAGGCTCGTTCTGGCAGAGGCGTGTGAAATTGAGGTCCTCCGGCAATATTGGGGAGGTGAGAGATCGGGTTTGATATGGATTTCTGGTTGTGGGAGTTCCAATGGGTTGTCGGTTTGGCATGAGACTTCTGAATATGCTTTGAAAGCTGTGAAAGAATCAGCCATGGAAGCTTTGAAAGCTTCCTTTCCTTCTTCAAAGCTTTGAAAGCAGCCATGATATTCTTCTCTAATCTTTTATTCCTTAATTTTTTTATTCATTTATCCAATTAATTGGCCTTTCTCTTCACATTCAAATCACAATTAATAAAACCAAAATCAAAGATCCAATTCATTGTTCTGTTCTCTATCAAAAGTTGTTCCCATCAAACTTTGAAGCTCTTGAAAGAGTTCTTGAGCTTCCTAGATATGGGTCTGGAGTGGCTGATCATTTTGTGATAGTGGAAACCATCAAAATATGATTTTGAAAGATCAGTTTTCGTAACAGGTAATTGAAGCAAACCTAGAAAATTTTTATTGAAAACTAAAAAGGTTTAAAAGGGAGAGAAAATTATGTGTCTTATTTATAACCTTAGGATTTGTTGCTTGTCACGTGTCTTTCATTGGTGTAAAAACATGAGAGAATCGGAGATATTATAACGGGAGGTGAGCCCGCCCCGTTGTGAAAGAACAGCTTTTTCTGCCCTAGACGAGGGTAATCAAAGTCACTATATTCACTACTTTAATAATAATAATAATAATAATAATAATAATAATAATAATAATAATATATATGTAGGGAATGGGTGTGAGTACTATTCTTGAGGGATAAATGAGCTAGAGCCTAACAAACTCAATACAATAAATTTGTAGAAAGTGGGTAGAAGAACTGAACTTTGATAAGTGTAACAACAGCTAAAGACGATTTAAAGAATGAATAAGTAAAATGGATATGGACTTGGGCAAAGAAATTTAATCCTCAGCACTAATCCGAGGAGTTTTAACTTATTATTTCTTGAGTGACAGTGACAATGGTTGCAAAGTCAGCTCAGATTGTTACAGTGTTTTCTTTTGTAAAATTTCGATCCCCATTCTCTGAGTTCCTTCTTCTTTATATACTACTTTCCTCCTTCATCTTCACCATACACGTGCAAGTCAGATTTGTTGTTGTTGGTCTTTGTCACATCATCCTTCTCCCAAAACTCTTAGGTAGTAGCTGTGAGTATGAAAAGCTACTGTTCAGGTATCATTTTCACATTATTGCGGCCAGAGTATTAGTTGAAGAGCATTTAATGTGGAGGCAGCAGCTTTTCCTGGAATTACTCTACCACCATGCTTTAGTATGCTTACTTACTGTACTTCCTTTTTTCTTTGGGGTGTTTTGGAAGGTTGTCTTTGTCGGTAAATCACTTTTCTTCTACCTCGGCCTTGGTTAGCCGAGGATAGAGTTGCCCTCGGCATGATTTCCTGAGTTGCCATGAACATCATTTTTTCTTTGATATGCGATTATGGGCCTTGGCTTGGGCCTCAGGCCCAGTACAAAAGGTGGATGTATATCACTAGGCTAATAACTCCACAATAGCCCCTCAAAATTCTGCTGTCTGGCTCCTCGGACAGAAAGGAGGATTTTGGTGTCCTCGGGCGTACGTTAGGTTTATCATATCTTGTCATTTGCCAGCGTCAGTGCCTTTTAACTGCCCAAGGCATGCTCCTGACGCTTTGGCATTTGTAGCATGCCTTCATTAAATTCTTGCTGTTGGTTGCTCCCCATATTCTATTGTGCGATGACAATCCAACGATGGAGATTTATTTTCAACTTATGAGCGGGAAAACTCCCGCCGCTACTTCGATTTGGGTATAAATACCCATTCAAATCAATTCGCCCAAATTACCTTTGCATCCAAGAGCTCCTACGCAGATACGTTGAATCTGCCAATACTTCTCACTCACTCGTGTCTTTTCAAAAGCTTGTCCGAGGATGCTTTCCTCATCCCTGTAAGTTTTTTCCAACCTTTTCAAACTTTCTTTATTTTCCTTTCTCTATGTCTTTCTTTCTTCGCCTCTTTTTCTAACTTTCTTTAGCTTCTCTGAGCTTTTCATGGGGATGGGTAGATTTAAGAGTTTGGTAGAGTCTGAGGAAGGGATGGAAAATTTAAGGCTGACTACACCACCCAATGTGGGCCTGAGATATTGTAAGGAGGGCAAATGACATTTTTGAAGGCAGGCGGATGAGGTGGTGATTCCCATGATCACCTTCATAAAAGATGGTGTGAGAATTCCTATGGGGCCGGTGATAAGGGATTACCTTAGATTTGTTAGGCTAACCCCCACTCAGTGCGTCCCAAACGTTTTCAGAATATTAGGGTGTGTAGACGCCTTAAATGAAAAGATGGGGCTGCGGTTGACCCATCATGATGTGAATTTTGCCTACAACCTTCACCGGCTGAAGGGGAAAGGGTACTATCTGAAAACAAGGTAGCCTGAAATCAGGCTTATACAGTGTCTCCCCGAGTCTAGCAAGGGGCTAAACAAAGATTCTCTGATCGTGTCTAAGGAGTAGCATGATGGCGTCCCTTGCCTGACGGAAGAGGGGTAACCAAGTGGGGCTCTAGGGATAGGAGTAGGACTTGTTAATTGCCTTGTCGTGATTTATGCTAATAGAGAAAGAAGAAAAAATCATTGAGTTAAGTTCATCCAAGTACGAATTTGAGAAGTTTAACTGAGTTCAGTCAACTGAGGACCCATCTGGTGATCTCGATGGCCCACACTGTACTGGAGTAGACTTCCCCTCGGTAGACACTCCTTTAGAGGAAGATATGGGTATACAGAGGAGGCAACAAACAAGCTTGCTGGACTTGATAGAGTCCCAGCTGGGGAAGGAGACACAAGGGAGAACAACTCAGAAGAAACTTCCTTCCCCTTCTCGGAGCAAGCTTTCTCCTGCTCCACCCAAACTTCCTCTTCCTCCTCCTAAGCCAACCCTACCGCCGAGACCCGAGCCTTCCGACCTCAAGCAAAAAAGGGAGTCAAAAGGCAAGGAGGTAATAGAGGCTGAGAAGTCTCGCCCAACACCGGAAGAGGAGGCCTAGCGAGCTGCCAAGCAGCAAAAGGTTGGGCACAAGGGACCTAAGAAGATGATCGATCCTCTGCCTAAGCCACAGGCCTGGCTCCCGGCTTCAATGCTCAGTGAGGCCCCCTTGATGGAAAATGCTTCCATCAGGGACTTCTAGGGAGGCATCAGCAGCCAGATGGTTGATGCTTTGGAGAGGGCCTTGTTACTGCCCTCCGACATGGTTGAGCTGCGCTCCTTAGAAGGCAGGAGGTCTTCCTCAGCCTCAAAAGGTACCTGGGCATGGTAAGGTTTTCAACTTACTTAGTTTAGTTAGTTAGCTTTTTTAGCCTTTGTTCTTTGTTCACCTTGCATTTGTTCTCTTTCTCAGGTTGTTTAGGCCACATTTAGGGTAAAGAAGATGGCCAACAGCTGCAGCAAACAACTAGAAGATGAAAGGAACAGGCATGTCGCTGCTGTAGAAGCCTTTAACATTGCTGATCAGTCTACCCAAGACCTGAGAAACAAGATGAAAGAGGAGGAGAAGGTGAGGAAGAGTTCAGATTCAGCTTTGAAAGGCGCATAGAGGCAAGCCGAGGACCAAAGGCTACTTCTTCGCAAGGGCGAGGACCAAATGGCTGTTGCCAAGGGGTAGATTACATCCTTGAAGAAAAATTTGAGGGCGCAAAGAAAGCCAAGGACTTTATGGAGAAAGCCAAAGACAAGGTAGCGAAAGCTCGGGCGGAGATAGAGAAAGCCAGGAAACAGGCAGAGGAGACTAAAGATCGGGTCAAGCAGGAGGCTTATGAGATAGGGGTGGCTGAGACTGAGACCAATCTCAGAGCCCAAGTCTCAGGGGCATGCAGGCTCTACTGCTCCCAAGTTTGGGTCGAGGCCCTCAACCAAGCTGAGGTTGAGGCTTCATCTGAACTTAGGAGAGCAGAGAACGTGTATTACCCCCTACTCTCCAAGAGTCTGCTCCTACCAGTTCTGGAGCCAATACTGCCCCCGAAGCGGCAGAGGCAGGTCAAGACAATGCCAACAACGTTCCTATTATCTTTAATAAGCCTGCCGAGGAGACTGAGCATCCTAGGGAGTCAGGAAAAGAGAAAGACATCAACCAAGAAGTACCCCAAGATGTGACAAAGCCTCCAGTTGACCCTCAAGCTCTTCTTGCTGAGAAAGAGCCCCCTGAAAAAATGGAATTAGTCTTGGCTTCCCTTCCTGTTCCCCCTAAAGTCGTTACTCCGAGCCAGGATTCCGAAGCCTCTGACACAGCCTCTCAGCAGCCTTCCAAGGACAAGCTGACCATAAAGCTGAAGAAATAGGTTGTTTCTTTTATTTGTGTTGTTGTTGTTTGTTGTCTTTGTTTTTTTTGGTGTACTTGAGTTTTTGTAATGAAACTGCTTCTTTGTAATGAAATGTGTGCACTTCTTCCAATGATAAGGCCATTTGTTTACATGGTTCATGTTTTTACTAACACTTGAGTAATCCTAATGGCATGACTAATCTTTCATTGAATAGACAATCAAAAAATACTAAGTCCACAGTGTAAATTTCAACTTAGGCTTTAATTGACAATTGAGTAATCTTAGTAATGCAATTTGCCACAAAAAGAATTTAAGTTTATAATGCAAATCCCATACCTTTTGAATTGGTCACCATAATGGGCTAAAGACGCTAAACTCACAGTACTTATAAAGATAAACCTCCAACTTCCAAGTTCATTATAGTATTGACCATAAAGGAAACATTATAGTATGGACTATAAAGGAAAGATAAGCCCAGTGTACCTTGAAATACTTTAAGTGATGATCATGGACAGACATTTGTTTACATCTTTGCTGAATAAGGATGAGGCTTTTGGTCCGAGGATCCATGCAAGACCTTGGTTCTGTCTAACACTTAGATAATTGTTGGGAGTT
The DNA here is from genome assembly GCA_032727855.1 of Quercus ilex subsp. ballota. NCBI lineage: Eukaryota > Viridiplantae > Streptophyta > Magnoliopsida > Fagales > Fagaceae > Quercus > Quercus ilex. The sequence goes on from CM064909.1 coordinate 77,705,978, forward strand.
ATTAGTTTTCCCAAGGTTTGTGGTCCAAGGATCCATGCAAAATCTTGGTTCTGTCTAACACTTAGATAGTTGTCGGGAGTTATTAGTTTCCCCAAGGTTTGTGGTCCAAGGATCTATGCAAGACCTTGGTTCTGTCTAACACTTAGATAGTTGTCGGGAGTTATTAGTTTTCCCAAGGTTTATGGTTCGAGGATCCATGCAAGACCTTGGTTTTCTCTAACACTTAGATAGTTGCTGGAAGTTATTAGTTTCCCCGAGATTTGTGGTCCGAGGATCCATGCAAGTCCTTGATTCTGTTTAACACTTAGATAGTTGCCGGGAGTTATTAGTTTCTCCAAGGTTTGTAGTCCAAAGATCCATGCAAGACATTGGTTCTGTCTAACACTTAGATAGTAGTGAACCATATGACAGACAATTACAATAGGTCATAGTGCAAATAAAACCACTTTCATTAATAATAATACCTTCTTAGGTTATTTATATTCTATGGGCAGAGTACAGCTTTCTCATCTAAGTCTTCTAAATAATATGCACCTATTCCTGCCACTGAAGTGATACGATATGGTCCTTCCCAGTTGGGCCTCAACTTTCCCCAGGCCGGGTTCTTGGCATTACCCAAAACCTTTCTCAGCACAGAGTCTCCCGGTGCTAGTGGTCGTAGCTTTACATTGGCGTCATACCCTTGTTTGAGTTTCTAGTGGTAGTAGGCTAGTTGGATTATTGCCTTTTCTCTTCTCTCTTCAATTAAATCCAAACTCTTTCTTAGCAGTTCATCATTGTTACTCGGAGTGAAGGTACTCATTCTCAACATTGGGAAACTAGTTTCTAGAGGGATGACAGCCTCAGCCCCATAAGTCATGGAAAATGGAGTTTCTCCCATTGATCGGCGTGGTCCGATATGTCCACAAAACGTGTTGCTGTTCTTCCACCCATCTTCCCTTCGCATCATCCAACCTCTTTTTCAGTCCGTTAACTATGACCTTATTAACAGCCTCAGCCTGTCCATTTCCTTGGAGGTAGGCCGGAGTGGAATACCTGTTTGTAATTCCCAGGTCACAGCAGTATCTCCTGAAGGCCTTACTATCAAATTGAAGGCCATTATCCGAGATGAGGGTATGAGGGACCCTGAACCAAGTAACAATGTTCTTCTAGATAAATTTCTTGGCATCCACATCCCTGATGTTAGCAAGGGGCTCGGTCTCGACCCATTTGGTGAAATAGTCTGTGCCGACCAATAGGTATCTCTTATTTCCTGCCGCTATAGGAAAAGGGCCTACAATGTCCAAGCACCACTAAGAAAATGGCCAAGGACTAGAGAGAGGATTGAGGACCCCTCCCGGTTGATGGATGTTTGAAGCAAACCTTTGACATTGGTTACACTTCTTGACATATTCTTGAGCTTCCTTTCACATAGCCGGCCACCAATACCCTTGAGTGATGGCTCTATAAGACAGAGATCTTCCTCTTGTGTGACTACTACAAATTCCTTCATGCAACTCCTCAAGCAGTAGTTCTGATGCTTCGGGGTGTATACATAGCAAATATGTCCCAAAATAGGAGCGCTTGTACAACTTGTGATCCTCAGATAACCAGAACTGAGGAGTTTTTCTTTGTATTTTCTCCGCTTCTGATTTCTCTTCAGGAAATGTATCATCCTTAAGAAAACTCACTATAGGATCCATCCAGCTCGGACCCACTCTGACCTAATGGATTTGAACCATGTCTATCTTGACTCCATCTGCTTTGCACAAGTCCTCAACAAGGATAATTCAAGGTAGACCTTGCGCCGAGGAGGTGGCAAGAGTGGCCAGTGAATTTGTGTGCGTGTTTCCACTCCTAGAGACATGTGATAAGTCGAAGAATTCAAAATCCGATTGCAAGCACCTGGCCTAACTCAGGTACTCCTGCATTCTCACATCTCTAGCCTTTAGCTCCCCCTTCACTCGGCCAATAACTAATCTCGAGTCTGAGAACTCTTTCACTACCTTTCCCCCCATTTTTTGTACCACGGTCATTCCTTGCAGTAAAGCCTCATATTCGGATTCATTGTTTGTGGTCGAGAAACCTAGTCTCAATGACTTCTCTATGGTAATCTTCTCAGGAGATATTAGGACCAGCCCTATCTCGGACCCCCTTTGATTTGCTGCGCCATTAATAAACACTTTCCAGCATGAGGGTCCTTGCGTGAAGACTGAGCCAACTGATTTTCCATCCATCTAGGGTTTAGTAAATTCGGCCATTGACATCTCTATCTGGGGTTTAGTAAATTCGGCTATTAAATTAGCGAGGATCTGGCTCTTGACAGAGGTACAAGGCATGTATTTGATATCAAAAGCCCCCAAAATTGTGCTCCACTTAGTAATTCTTCCCATGTAATTGGCACTTCGGAGTACAGACTTAAGTGGAAGCTGAGTTAGAACAACAACTGTGTGCGCTTGGAAGTAATGAAGGAGTTTTCGCGTGACATGTACTATTGCCAAAATTGCCTTTTCTAGTGGTAAATAACACACCTCGGCCTTATGTAATTATTTGCTCACATAATAGACTGGCCGTTGTATGCCATCATCACTTCATATCAACACCAAGCTTACAGCGTGAGGGGCCACCACAATGTAGGTGAACAAAACTTTGTCAGCCTCAAGGCTAGACGTGATGGGTGGCCGGGATAGGTATTCCTTAAGCTATTGGAAGGCCAAAGCGTAGTCCTTCGAACACTCAAATCCTTTCCATTTGTTCATCAGGAGGTAAAAAGGTCAGCACCTATCCGCAAATCTGGAAATAAACCGATTCAAGTCTGCGATCATTCCAGCGAGTTTCTGGACTTCTTTAGGGTTCCAAGGAGGTTGTAGATCGTGAATTGCTTTGATCTGATCTGGGCTTACCTCGATTCCCCTATGAGTTACCATATAGCCCAAAAATTTGCCAAACCCGACACCAAATGAACACTTAGAGGCATTGAGACGCAGTTTGTGTTTTCTTAAGATGTCAAAAATAACTCCGAGGTCTCCCACGTGCTTGGGTACTACTTTACTTTTTACCACAATGTCATCTATGTAGACTTCAATACTCTTGCCCAGCTGTGACTCAAACATTCTAGTCATCATCCTTTGGTAGGTAGACCCCGCATTATTCAAACCAAAATGCATCACTTTGTAATGGTAATTTCCAATAGGAGTAACGAATGTTGTTTTTTCTTGGTCACCCAAGGCCAAATTTATTTGATGATAACCTTGGAAGGCATCTAAGAAGCTCATCCGGGGATGGCCTACAGTTGCATCCACTAACTGATTTATTCGAGGCATGGGGAATGGGTCTTTTGGACATGCCTTATTTAAGTCTGTGAAGTCCATACAAACTCGCCACTTCCCACTCTTCTTCTTTACAACTACGGTGTTAGCCAACCACTCAGGGGAGAACACCTCCTTGATAGCCCCTACTTGCTTGAGCTTTCTCACCTCGTCCTTGACAGTGTTGGCGTGTTCCTTGGATGGGCACCGAGGTTGTTATTTTTTAGGAGTGGCTGATGGATTCACATTTAGGTGGTGACATATGAAGTTCGGATCAATTTCTGGTGCATCATAAGCGTCCTATGAGAACACATCGACATTTTTTCTGAGGAACTCCATCAATCCCTCCTTTTCCTGAAGGGGCAGTTGAGATCCCACCTAGAAGAACCTCTCTGGGTCATCGCCAATGATCACCTTCTCTAAATCTTCACATTCTACTTCCTCGGCTGATGCATTAACAGGCGATGCCAGGATCTTTGATTGCAATGGGCTTTCTTCAACAAGGGCTAAGGACTTTGCTCTGGTCCGATATGAGATGGCAGCCACCAGGCACTCTCTTGCCGTAGCCTGGCAACCTCGAATTTCCAAGACCTGGCCCTTGGAAGGGAACTTCACCTTCTGATGCAGGGTGGAGGCAATGGCTTCTAGGGTATGGAGCCAAGGTCTGGCTATGATGGTAGTGTAAGGGGAGTAAGTGTCCATCACAATGAAGTTAACCTCCACTGTCTCTGGGCTAGTTTGCATAGGTAGTCTAATTTAGCCATTTGGCATGACAATCTTCCCATCAAAACTCATCAAGGGGGAGCTGTAGGGCGTCAAATCTTGTAGTCTCAACTTCAACCCCTTTATAGAGATTGGGGTACATGATCTCGGCTCCACTACCATCATCTATCATTACCCTTTTCATGTCGTAGCCACCAATCCGAAGAGTGCTTACTAGCGTATCATCGTGGGGTTGGAAGGTTCCAATTTTATCTACCTCGGAGAAACTCAAGATCAGATGAGGTTACAGTTTGGGTCATTTCAGCTCTGGGCCAAAATCAGCAGCGGGTAGCTGAGATATAGACATCACCCTGGAAGGGCATAAACCCGTCCTACCCGGAGCAGCAAAGATTACATTTATCATTCCTATGGGTGGTCTTAATGAAGTGTCTCTCTGGGGCTCCTGGTTCGCCTAGCCTTGATGGCCACTAGAAGGATGCAAAAGGTGCTTCAGTTTCCCTTATCGGACCAACTAATCTAAATGGCTCTAAAGGTTCCTGTAGTCTTTTGTAGTATGTCCGTGGTCCTGGTGGTATCGACAATACAGATTCTGATTGCGTTTCATGGAGTCTCTAGCCATCTTATTCGGTCACTTGAAGAATGGCTCATTTTTTATTTTCTCCAAAACCTGATGTACCGACTCTCTGAATATGGCGTTAACCATCCACGCGTTGGTTGATTCGGATTGCCCTGCGAAATCTCTTATCGGACGGTCACTGTTGTATCGGTCTGACCTGAAATCCCTATTCTTTTGAGGGATAACCTTCTCCTTCCCTTTCCCTTGCAGCTGGTCTTCTTCCACTCATTTGTATTTGTCAATTCGGTCCATAAGTTAACGTACATTGGTGACAAGCTTGTTAGTCAAGGATTTCCTCAAGCCATGCTCGGTTGGGAGACCGCTTTTAAAAATGCTGATGGCGACGTCATCAAAGTTGTCGTCCATCTCATTATACATTTCCCAATATTTGTCCGAGTATGCCTTTAAAGTTTCTCCCTTATGCATGGATAATGACAACAACGAACTTAGAGGCTAAGGAACCCTATTGTTCGTAATGAAGCGAGAGCTAAAGACTTGAGTGAGCTGCTTATAAGAATCTATGGAGTTTGTTTTCAAGCCATTGAACCACCTCATCGCTACAGGTCCTAGGCTGGACGGGAAAACCTTGCACATTAGAGCTTCATTCTTAGAGTGGACGGTCATTCTTTGATTAAACTGGCTCACATGCTCGACGGGGTTTGTTCGACCATTATAAACAGTGAATATAGGTTGATGGAACCACCGAGGTAGCCTAGCCCCTTCTATCTTGTGTGTGAAAGGCGATTTAGAGATATGATCTAGAGCCTTGCTCATGGCATCATTACCCAGGCCCCTGCTAGATGGGCCCTTGTGTTCTCATCTATGATGGTGCTTGTCTTCATAGGAGAAAGTCTCGCTTGGGGGGGTTCTTGATCTCTGCCTGTAACTACTGTCTTTTTCATCATTAGAGAATACACTAGAACTGGAAGGAGACCGCCTCCGCTGTGCATGGCGCAGTCTCTTTTTCAAGTCATCTATCTCCTACTGCATGGCTTGGCTATTGTTTGGTCTCTGGGACCCGCGACTGCCCACTTGGGAGTAGCTTCTGCTCGTCTGGGTGGTATGCACACTCCTCTCTCGATTCTTTTCATTCTCCTAATTTTGTTCATGTTTAAGGCCAGGAAAATTACCCTACAGTTGGGATCCCACGGGTTATGTCCATTGGGGCCTGCTTGGCATGGTTTTCTTGGTGTGAACCTGATCCTACCATGTCTAATTGTTGCACTTACGAACACACACAAATTCTTTCCCACAGACGGTGCCAATTGTAAGGGCTGGGTTTGATCACTATTCTTGAGGGATAAGTGAGCTGGAGTTTAACAAGCCCAATACAATAAATTTGTAAATAGTGGGTAGAAGAACTGGGCTTTGATGAGTGTAACAACAGCTAAAGATGATTTAAAGAATGAATAAGTAAAACGAATATGGACTTAGGCAAAGAAATTTAATCCTCGGCACAAATCCAAGGAGTTTCAACTTATTATTTCTTGAGTGACAGTGACGATGGTTGCAAAGTTAGCTCAGATTGCTATAGTGTTTTCTCTGGTAAAATCTCGATCCACATTCTCTAAGTTCCTTCTTCTTTATATACTACTTTCCTCCTTTATCTCCACCATACACGCGCAAGTCAGATTTGTTGTTGTTGATTTTTGTCACATCATCCTCCTCCCAAAACTCTTAGGTAGTAGCTGTGAGTCTGAAAAGCCAATGTTTAGGTATCATTTCCACATTAATGCGGCCAGAGTGTTAGTTGTGGAGCATTTAATGTGGAGGTGGCAGCTTTTCTTAGAATTGCTCTACTGCCATGCTCCAATGTGATTACTTGCTATACTTCCCTTTTTCTTTGGGGTGTTTTGGAAGGTTGTCTTTGTCGGTAAATCACTTTTCTTCTACCTCGGCCTTGGTTAGCTGAGGACAGAGTCGTCTTGGGCATGATTTCCTGAGTTGCCATGAACACCATTGTTTCTTTTATATGTGATTATGGGCCTCGGCTTGGTCCTCAGGCCCAGTACAAAAGGTGGATGTATATCACTAGGCTAATAACCCCATAATATATATATAGCGAGAGAGAGAGAGAGAGAGAGAGAGAGAGAGAGTTACTACTACTTCAGAGTATCTCCTGCAGTTTCTCCAAATTTTTGTACTATTTGGAGAATGAACAGTGACATTTAGTTTTTACCTACCCACTTTTTCAAATACACTTCCAACAGATTTTCTATCCCATTCTCTATCTCATTTGAATATTATTTCTTCATTCATTGTTTATTCTTTTTTTAATCATCATTTATTCTTTTTTTAACAACTATATTTTTCAATGAGAAGTGTTATGTTTACAACATTTTACGCAATACTTTTATAACAAAATTTATGTGGAAAGTTGTTACTAGTTCTAATTTAAATCTACCACTGAAATTATTTTTTTACTCGCCAATATTAACTAATAACAATTTGTTACTTAAAATTTATTGTGAAAATATTGTAAAAATATTGTGGTAGTATTTTTCAATTAAAATTTTTTATTTTTTATATTATTTTTCTTCCGTTCATTTCATTTTCATCCACGTTTCATTTTTTTTTCTTGTTTTTCTCCTCCACACAAGTGTCCAGCGCCCCCCCCCCCCCCCCCCTTTTTTATTTTCTTTTTCACCTCAAGAACATTCTAGCATCTCCATTTGATTCACATGAGAGAGAGAGAGAGAGAGAGAGAGAGAGAGAGAGAGAGAGATCACAAACATAAACCCATCGCCGACAATAGCCCGATCCCAACCACCAACACAAACACAGCCCAATCCAAACCATAAACACAAACACCGTCGTCGATCCGGACCACAAACATAAACACTTTCAACAATCCTAACCACAAACACAAACACATCCCGATCTTAACCAAAACCCATGATTTGATCTCAACCCAAACCCACAATCGGAAACCCCAACGACCCACCACCACCAGTAGCAACAAAACGACCCACTCCACCACATCACCACCAAAATACCCAACAAGGATTGGAATTGATTTTGAGGAAGGAATCATGTGGTGGATGCATAAGTACCATGGAGGAAATGGTGAGAGCTTCGGTCACCACCATGGAGGCACTGCCAATGGAGGCTGGTTGAGCTTGGGCCTCCACCGCATCTCCAGCATATCCACCGCCGCTCATCGACCTCCCCACCACCAAGCTGGGTCAGATCGACTTGTTCTTTTTTTTTTTTTTCATTTTTTTTTTCATATTTGCTTGTTCTGATTCAACTTTATTTTAGAATTGGATTTTTTTTTTTTTTTTTTTTTTTGTGTTTGGATTAATTCTTTTGCTCATGAACAAGTCTCTCTTTTCTCTTTTTTCTTTTATTTTTCTGATTTCATTTGGTTTATGAGAAAAAAAGAAGCAACGGCAACGAAGAGAATGAGAGAAAAAAAGAAAAAGAAAAAGAAAAAGAAAAAGAAAAAAGAAGCAACAGAGAGAATGAGAGAAAAAAAGAAATCCGGATGAGAGAGAAAGAATTGATATAATAAGTAGTTGGTATAATATTCTAATCCAAGAAATTTAATTGCTAATGTACAGTAGCCCATCAGACTTGATGGGCTACTGTACATTAGCAATTAAATTTCTTGGATTAGAATATTATACCAACTACTTATTATATCAATTCTTTCTCTCTCATCCGGATGATGGGCTACTGTTCATAAGCTAAAAATTTTTTCAAGCATAGAGAATCTGATGGAGTCTAATTTTATGGTTCCATTCTCTATTATAGAGAATATTTGGCCTTTACATAGGCTACTGGAGATGCTCTCAAGACCCAATTGCTAGACAATGATACTGATAGGACACCTAACTCTCATACTAGCCAATCCAGAGGTAAGGAAGGTCCAGGAAAGATGTGAAAAAGAGACAAATGTTTTATTTTCCATTTGAAGTTTTTGGTAAGAGAAAGAGAGGGAAAGAAGTGAGAGGAAGAGAAAATATATGTGTCAAATTCTTAATATATTCTTATCTGAATTTTTATTTAATAAATTATAGGAGTACACATGTCAAGTTTACTTATGCATACTCTAAAAAGAAAAATCATCATTTCTTCTTTTTAAAATTTGAAAAATTATAAACTATCTTTTATGTTTCTTCCACCATGGATAAGGAAAATTCCATGAACCTAGCGAGCTTACTTTACTCACTTTTTCTTTTTCTTCTATTCTTATTCTTATTTTATTTTTTATTTTTTATTTTTGGAGAAAGAGACTTTACTCACTTGAGCACACATGTTTGGATTTGTACCATCTTATTTTACAATACATCTAATATTTTAGTTTTTATTTTAACATCCAACATATTAAAATAATATAATTACATAATAAAATAATATAAAGAAAGAAGAAAGAGAAGAAAAGTCGTTCAATAAAGAAAGTTAATAAACATTGAGCCAAATTCTACAAAGAATATTTATTTTTTAATTAAAAAAATCTTAAAATATTGAACCAAATGATATAAAAAATTAACATTTAATTTTTTTTCTTGCCACTTAAAAATATTTCAATTTTCTTTGTAAAGAATACATCGCTTCACAAAAATTTATATTTTTCCACGTAAGGTCTCTTTGCTCGTGTTTTATTTCATTAAACTAGGATTTGTATACAAGAGGTGGCCAAAGTGTATCACAGTTATAAAAAGAAAATACTTTAAAAAAAAAAAAAAAGTGAACCAAGGTCTAACGTAACTTTTTTCAAGAACTGACGAAGTAATAAGATGTAAGTTAATGACAGACAATTGACAAAGATAATAAAAACGAAGGCAATTATTATCCATCAATCATAACCAATACCATTTTAGTTAGTTGAGAATTCAATAAGTTTGGGACTGATGTTGAGTCGAGTAGCTAGCTTGTCAGTAGAGCCATTAATTTCCTCTAGACATCAACCTTAGAAGAAATGGTCATTAGCTTCGGAGCCTTTCTACGATTGTGCCAACAAGTACCATAGAAAATTTCACATTGTCTTGCAAATTACAATTCAACTCATCTGGGTCCACTCAATACAAAAACAGAGAGAATGTGAAAATTTCAGTATATTATAGACTTTCTTTGTTTAATCATAATTTGATAACAGAAGTGAGGAACGAAAAATTTCGCACTAGTTAAATCCGCAAGTTAGTTATAATAAGTAAAAAGATGTTAATAACAAATTTTTGAATAAAATTAAGTAAAAATTTATCAACTTAATAATTGAAAAAAAAAAAATAAAGTTGATAGTTGTTACTTGTTACCCAGTAATACTGTAAATATATATTGTGAGACTTTCTTTGTCTATAAAGTTGTTTCTTTTTAAATTCTCTTTAGAAGTGGACAGCATATAATGGAATTTCTTATATATAGTAGGAAAAGTCCAAGCACCGTCCTTCTTATCTCGTGTCTTAGACTCTTTGTGGAGGATTAAAAAGAATGAGTGATGGGATAAAAAGAAAGAATGTTTCTTTAAAAATAGTGGGAATTGGGTGCTTATAGTATATTTTCATATTCTGGTAGCTCATTTATTCAAATATAATAGAAAATGACTCTAGATTAAAGCAAGTCATCAACTAAACCTACACGGTCATTGAGACTTGTCGTCTTGTGATGCACCTGAATTTCCTGGGAAATTTCTCTGCTAAGGAGTAGAAAAGTAGAACCAGGCGATGCTTTATGCTTACATATGTACTGCTCAGATTGCTCAACTTTCCTAAGCAAATTAATCTAAAGCCAGAGAGAGAGGATGACTCAAACTCAGTTGTAAGTAAAATAAAAAACCAAATTATTTCTTTTTCTTTCCTTAGTTGTTTGTGTTTGTTTCCTGTGATTAATTATTCTTGATGGCAGGGTTAGCAGTGGGTTTGAGTTGGCAAATTTCATGGTGACCCTTGATGTCTTGCACGATGCATATTTTGCGGAAGAGCATCTTTAGTTACACCTAATTATCTTGAAATGTTGGAGAATGAACCTACAAAATTGCGTTACTGGGATTTTTTTTTTTAATTTTTTAAAAAAGAGCTATAATAAAATATAAACAATTAAAAAAAGAGCTATACTAAAATAAACAATTAAACATAGTGGTTATTGTATGTGAAGAAATATAAACAATTAAAAAAATTGTGAAAATTTGATATTTTTTAATGAAATGTAATGTAAAATAAATAATCTGATGTGATATATTTTGAAAAGTGAATATGTAAAATAGAAAAAAATAAGGTTTTATATTAAAATAGACATAAATTTTTACACAAAAGAAAGTGAATACCCTAACATGGGCAAGACAACTAACTCTTGTACTACCAGGTCAGAGGTAGGGTCCTGCGAAGGCTTGAAAAAGAGGACAGTGTTTATCTCTAAACTAATTTGGAGAGAAACCATTTAAATTTCTCCTATATCTTTTCATTGAAAATGAATTTAAAAAAAATCTAATCGTTGAAATACATATTCTTATTATATCATCCATACTTGCAAAATTTTAAGAAGATCAAAGATTAATAATTATATCATCAATTAAATGTTTAAATTTTAAGTTTTTATGGCCTAAAATTATGCATAAAAAATAAATTTATTGATTGAATAATAAATAACATCCGATTTGAACAAAATTTTACATGTGTGTGAAGAACATAAAGAAAATACAATTTAATGGTTAAATTTTGAAATTTCAAATTCAATTAAAAAATATAAGAGAAGTTTGAAAGATTTCTGTCCAAATTATAGTTTCTTGAAAAAGAGGGACATAAATTTTTTTAATTTTCCATTTGAAGTTTTGGTAAAAGAAAAAGGGGAAAGAAGAGTGAAAGGAACAAAAAAGAAAAAAAAAATGTAAAATTTTTAATATATTATTATTTGAATTTTTATATGATAACTTGTAAGAGTAAAAATGTCAAGTTTACTTGTACATATAATTTTCTCTATAATTTTTCCCTTATGAAGTTTCATTAATGGGAGAATGAAAGATGAAGGGCTCTAAAAAAGAAAAAGAAAAAAGGTTCATCCTTTCTTCTTTTCTACTACTATTAAACTTTGAAAAATTATAACCTATCTTCTATGTTTCCTCCACCCTGGGCTTAGTATATATGAACAACATTAATTAAAATAGGATTATGTTAACGGATGTACTTAGGGTAATGCTTAATAAATAATAATAGAAAAATTTTAACACTTTTATTGGAAAAAAAAATGTCAACAACATTTATTGTTTTATCATTCTTCTAATAAAATGTTTCTAAAAATAGTTCCTAAAACATTGATTAACATTTCCCAAATACGGTAAAAGAGAGTACATTGGATAACGAAAATTCCACTAACCCAGTGAGGTAATGATTACAAGACTTACTATTAATGGAGTCAAAGATGCTTAACAAACCCCAACAAGTATAACAATAAAAAATTCTTTGAGACAAATAAATCGACAAAAACTGGACCTTTTTAATTATCTATATAAAAGCTTTCTTATTATTATTATTATTATTATTATTATTATTATTATTATTATTGTAGGGACACAATTTGCGGCCCAAGCCCAAGATGAATGGGATGATGGCCTAGTGAGCCCAGTACAATAAATTTGTGGAGAGTGGGTTAAAGAACTAGGCCCTAGTGAATTTAATAATTGCTAGTATGGGTTCAGAAGATGATCAAGAAAGAATAGGATACATAGGACTGAATAAATTCACTGTCCGAGGAGACATTTCTGGGTATAAATCAATATAATTGTTTACAAATACAACCTTGATTGTTACAGTGTTTCTTTTCTATTTTTCCCCCTTCCTTTCATGGGAGGTCTCTCACATTATATAGTTCCTTTCCTATTATCTTGATCCTACACTTGTTAATCATCTAAGCTTTCACTTGAGTGCATGTCCCATTAGACATCCTTTTTGGCTTTTTGCGAGTTGTGGTAGCTGAGATTACACTGTTCAGGAGTCTTCTCCACATAAATGCGGCCAGAAAAGTAATTGCAATGCATTTAATGCGGTGGTAGCAGCTTTTCCTTTAGATATTTCTGAGTTCTGAACTTTTTCGGATCGTTACCAATAGCAACCTTTACCAAGTCCTCACATTTCCCCTCCTCAACCGAATCATCGATAGGAAACGCCGGAGGTTTTAGCTGCTATAAATCCTTTTCAGCATGAACTGAGGAATCAGCCTCGGGTTTATGACAGATGGCAGCAACTAAGCATTGTCTAGCTACAGACTGATCTCCCAGGATCTCCTTAACCTGGCCTTCGGACGGATATTTAAACTTTTGGTGCAGAGTAGAAGAAACGGCTCCTAGTGTATGAAGCTAGGGTCTGGTCACAATTGCTGTATATGGTGAATAAGTGTTCACAACGATGAAATCTAGTTGCACCACTTCTGAATTAGTTTGCACGGGTAGTTTAATTTGGCCCTACGGGGTGACAATCTTCTCATCAAAACTCACCAAAGGTGAACTGTAGGGCGTTAGATTCTCGGGTTTTAGGTTTAGCCCCTTATATAAGTCGAGGTACATTATCTCGGCACCACTGTCTTGGTCCACCATCACCCTCTTCACATCATATCACCATAATTTTGAGGGTAACCACCAAAGCATCATCGTGAGGCTGGATGGTTCCAACTTTATCCTCAGCAGTGAAGATGACATTTATCATTCCCAAGGGGGGTCTAGAAGAATCATCTCTCTGAGATTCTGAGTTTGCCTAACCCCTATGACCACTAGAGTGATGTAAGAGCTATTTTAACTTGCCCTCACGGATGAGCTGGTCCAGGTGATCCCAGAGACTCCTACAATCTTCTGTGGTGTGTTTATGATCTTAGTGGTATTGGCAATAGAGGTTGGTTGTGTCTTTCGGGGTTTCCCACCATTCTATTTGGGCGTTTAAAGAATGACTCATTCTTAATCTTCTCCAGAACCTGATGCACTGGCTCTTGGAATACAACATTGACTGCTTGAAGATTCATTGATCCTGATTGTCCAACAAAATCTCTTTGTGGTTTGTTGTTACTATACCGATCCGACTTGAAATCCCTCATCTCCTGAGGGATAACCTTATCATTTTCTTTCCCCTGCTGCTGATCTTCCTCAACTTTTTTATACTTATCAATCCTGTCCATCAGTTGGTGCACACTAGCGACAGGTTTACTAGTTAGAGATTTCCTCAAACCGTGCTCAACTGAGAGGCCGAGCTTAAAAGTACTAATGGCCACTTCGTCAAAGTCACCATCCATCTCGTTGAACATCTCCCAGTACCTATCTGAATATGTTTTTAGGGTCTCACTCTCTCATATGTTAAAGGATAGTAGGGAAGTCAAAGGTCGAGGAACCCTGCGACATGTGATAGAACGGGAACCAAATGCTTGGGTGAGTTCTTTGAAGGAACTTATAGAATCCCCTCTTAAGCTGTCGAACCATCTCAGTGCGACTGGTTCTAGACTGGATAGGAAAACCTTACATATTAAGGCTTCATCCTTGGAATGGACAGCCATCCTTTGGTTGAAGTAGCACACATACTCCACAGGATCCGTTCGACCACTGTAGATGGTGAACGCTGGCTAATGAAAGCGCCGAGAAAGTTTTACCTCTTCAATCTTACGCATGAAAGGCGACTTGGAGATTTGGTTCATAGCCTTACTTATAATGTCATTCCCTACACCTCTACGTGATGGGCTTCGAAATCGCCGTTCATGATGATGCTCCTCTTCATAGGAGTAGGACTGGCTGGGTGGAGTTCGAGACCTCTACCTATAATTAACGTCCATTTCGTTATCAAAAGAAACATCGGAGTTCGGAGAAGCTTGCTTCTTTTTTGCATGGCATGATTCTCTCTTTAACTAGTCGATCTCCAGTTGCATGCTCTTATTGTTTCTTGCATAGGAGATATGGCTCCCCCCTCGAGGTTGACTCCTGTCATTGTGTGTGGTGTGGACACTTCCTTCGCGGTCACCTCTTTGATCAAGGTTGAGAAAAGGGTCACCGTGTTGGGATCCTCTCGACTCTGCTTGTTATGGACCCGATTCTGCCATAGTTAACCGTTGCCTTCACTATCACACAAGAACTTCTCACAGACGGCACCAATTGTAGGGACACAATTTGCGGTCCAAGCCCAAGATGAATGGGATGATGGCCTAGTGAGCCCAGTACAATAAATTTGTAGAGAGTGGGTTAAAGAACTAGGCCCTAGTGAATTTAATAACGGCTAGTATGAGTTCAGAAGATGATTAAGTAAGAACAGGATACATAGGGTTGAATAAATTCACTGTTTGAGAAGACAATTCTGGGTATAAATCAATATAACTGTTTACAAATACAACCTTAATTGCTACAGTGTTTCTTTTCTATTTTTTCCCCCTTCCTTTCATGGGAGGTCTCTCACATTATATAGTTCATTTCTTACCATCTTGATCCTACACTTGTTAATTATCTAAGCCTTTACTTGAGTGCATGTCTCATCAGACATCCTCTTTGGCTTTCTATGAGTTGTGGTAGCTGAGATTACATTGTTTAGGAGACTTTTCCACGCAAATGCAGCCAAAAAAGCAGCTGCAGTGCATTTAATGCGGTGGTAGCAGCTTTTCCTTTAGATATTTCTGAGTTCTTATCGCTTCGGTACGTGTATGAGGCTCATCCTTATCGTGAAAATCTCCTGGAAGGTAACCTAGATTGCTGAAATACAAATTTGATTAGTATTCATCGTATTCGAGAAAGAGTTCCTCCTTGGACTTTAGTCCTCCGTTCCTTCCTTATGTGACTCTAAGCTTGGGGCCTCTCTTAATTACCTACTACTCCTCGGACACGTCCACGTCTCCAGATAAGACCCAAGGCCCACTAGATAAATTTGGGCCTTTATCCCTATAATTATTATTAATAGAAAGTTTATTTCATTAAACAAGAATTTGTATATGAGTGGTGGTCATGTATATCACAGTTAATAAAAAAATACCAAAAAAAAAAAAAAAGGTGCATTAAGGTCCAACATAACTTTTCAGCAAAAGAAAAGAAAAGTCCAACATAAATTTTTTCACGAAGATTTATGAGATGTAAATGATAGGCAAAGATAATAAAAATGAAGGTGTATTAATTACTCATTATCCATCAATCATAGCTAAATAGTACCATTTTAGTAAGTTGAGAATTCAACAATTTTGGGAATGATGTTGTCTCTAGTCGAGGATCTAGCTTGTCAGCAGAGCCATTAATTTCCTTAAGATGTCGACCTTAGAAGAAATGTGTTAGGTTCTAAAGACTTAGGATTTGATGTATTTAGAACTCTAATGTGTAATGTTGGCAAACCATGATCAAAACAATATATTTAGTCTTGTTTAGACTTGCTCAAAGTTGTATATTTTATGTAAAGTTGGAATTGAGAGGCTGCAGATGCATTGGTGCATTTCGGCCTGGCTCGATCGATCGATCGAAAGTTAGACTCGATCGATCGAAAGTCGGCTAGAATATTTTTCTGCAAAATTTCCAACTCATCCCTACCTCATTAAATGGTTTGGGTTTTCTATGTTTGCCCTGGGTATATAAGGCAAAACCTTAGCCACGTTTTTGAGAGTTGTTCTGGTTGTATTGTTGCTCATACTTTGTGATTTGTGTGAATCTCTTGTGAGATCTTTGCGGAGCTTTCCTTCACATAAACTTAGGGTTTTCTAGGTAGAGATATTTTCAATATCTTGATGATCAACTCAGTTGCTGCCATTAAAGTTTAAAGAAAAACAAGCGTGGGTGCTTGTAACTGGTGGAGAATCCAAGAAAGAATGAGTCCGTGGATTCGGAGCTTGCACGTGGTTGTGTCAGTAAGTTCTACTGGTGGGTAGCATTAGGAAGTCAAGTGGGGAGTTTGTAAGTCCTTTTATATGAACTTCGATTTTCGATTCTTTCAAGATAGTGTATTCAAGTTTACCTTAAGGATACCTAGGTCAAATCCTCCCCAGGTTTTTACTGTGTGGTTTCCTGGGTCATCATATCTTATGTTATTTACTTTTCCGCTGCTTTATATTCTTGATATGATTGTTTGATTATTGTTAGGACATATATGTTTTAACTTGTTTAAGAACATATGTCACTTAGTTATGTAAATTGGCTAATCCTTTGACAAAACGCACTCTGCTTGTAATTGGGTAGTTCTAGGTGTTTTTAATACTTCAAGAAACCATGTTTCAAGGTCAAGTGTTGAAGTCATCAAGTCTGTCCAAGAAAAAGCAAGCTGAAGTGCAATTTCATTAAAGCTCAACACCTCTCGATAGCTACCTCGACACCTGCTATCTGTCGAGATTTAAAAAGTCAGAATTTCAATCTGATTTTCTTGGGATCCGTGAATATGTTTTTGGGCCTTCTTTTCTTCTAACCCTAAACATATAAAAGGATTATTTTAAGAGCCGTTTTGGTAGACACAAGTTGCATTATCATTGAGCAATCCTTGTTCAAGCAAATTGTGCTCAATAGACAAAGTTCTTGACCTAGTTCATCTTCCATCAAGAAGTTGCTGTGTATTTGCACCATAGGGTTTTGTAACCAAGCATCTTCCTGCTATTCATCATGTGGATGAACTGAAGAACTTTGCAGCCAACCATTCTTCCTCAGTTGGTGTTCTGAAGTCGCATACTTGGATCCGCGCATTGGTTAGTCACGTACTTGGGAGCCGTGCATCAAAGGTGAAAATTGTCACTACAGATCAAGTCCAATTGGGTATTGGGGTAAGGGTTCAACTGTAGGTTGGTAAGGTACTTGGGATTCCTTTACTTGTAACCGCTTGATTTGATAATAGTGGAGTTTTGGGAGTGGTGACCTGAAAATCACCCGGTGGGGTTTTTGCCGTTAGGGTTTTCCCCATTCGTAAACAAATCACCGTGTTATTTATTTTCCGCTGCATATTTAGTATTTGGTGATTTGTTTGTGCTTCCACATAAAATTGCATGATTAATTGATTAATTAATTACTTGGCTAAATTAATTAATTAGGGTTAATCACAAGGGGTCATTCAGATTGTGACCTAACAATTGTGTTAACCTAGATTTGCATAATTTGACTAAGTTAATCACTTGGCTAATTAATTAGGTTAATCTAGTTGGGTTAAGGGGTCTAAAAACCGATCAAGTGGTATTAGAGCAGGTAGCTCTCTTGTTGTAGATCTTTTGATCTCTGAGCTGATCCTTGACTCTTATTGTCATGGAACATGGACACTTTCTTGTTGTTCCTCCTCACTTTGATGAGAATAACTATGTTTATTGAAAAGTAAGGATGAAAACTTTCTTGAAATCTATTGATAAGAGGGTTTGGAATTTTGTTGAGTACAGATGGGAGAAGCCCACTACTCTTGTGAGTGGGTGGCAAACTTCTCAAAAAAAAGCAACTGGTTTCATTAGCAAAGTTATGAATGCCATCTTTAATGCTGTTTCTATGGAGGAATTTAAAAGAATCTTAAATATTGAGGTTGCTCACATTGCTTGAAAAATCCTCCAGTCTATGCATGAAGGTACGAAGGCAATTAAGATCAATAAATTGCAACAATTAACTTCTAGATTTAAAAGCATTAGAATGTCTGATGATGAATCTTTTGATGAATTCTATGCTAAATTGAATGATATTGTTAATTCTGCATTTAATCTGGGTGAAATCTATGATCAACCTAAAATTGTTAGGAAGAATCTTAGATCTTTAACTGAAGACTTTAGACCTAAAGCGACTGCCATCACTGAGAGTAAGGATGTGGAATCTATTCCTGTTGATGAGCTTGTAGGATCTCTTCAGTTCTATGAGTTAGACCTACCCAAAGCTAACAAATCCAAATCAATGGCTCTTACGTCAGTTGATGATGTTGAGGTGGGTGGATTTGATGATGAGCTCTCTGCTATAGCGATTGCGTACCTTACCAAGAACTTTAGAAACTTTTTTAAGAATAACAACAGAAAGGCAAGAGGTACAAACACTACTGAACCTAGAAACTTTAGGAAGAATGATCCCACTAAGGTTAATAACTTTGAAAAACCTAGAGAAAAAGTTGGTCAATCTTCAAACAATTCTTTGGGTACTCAGTGTTTTTGATGTCAAGGGTATAGTCATGTTAAATCTGAATGTCCTACTTACTTGAGGTCTAAGGGTAAGGTTATGGCTGTAACCCTTAGTGATAATGAGGTTTCTAATGATGAGTCTGGATGTGACGAGGATGAAAACTTCATTGCTTTCACTGCTACTGTTGTAGTTAATGAAAGCGTGTCTGTTGAAGAGAACCCTTCTGATAGGAAACTCTCTGAGGATGCAAATCTTCAAGAGGCCTATAATAAACTTTGCAAAGTTGCTGGAAATGATGTTATGAATGTTGAATTTAGCTTGAAGAAAATTGATTCTCTTGAGCTTGAAAAGAAAAATTTGCTTGTTAAATTATTTGATGCTAATGATCTTTTGAACCATGTGAAATCTGAAAACATGCTCTTGCTTGATAAAGTTAAAACTTTGGAACATGATTTATCTGTTGTTAGATCTGCTAGTTCTAAACTTGATCAAATGTTAAATGTTTAAAAGTATCCTTATAACAAATCTAGTTTAGGTTATGTTGAAAGCATCTTTGTGTCTGCACCATATTCCACGAACTTTGTTCCTTCATCTTTTTCTGAACCTTCTGGGAGTGAGGTTGTGAGTGAAACTGTCAAACCCCCTGTGAGTGAAGTTGTTAAACCTATAAAAGTTTCACCTCCTAGGAAGATTAGGGTTGATCTAGGAGAGTCTAAACCTAGGGAGTCTACCCTTTCTAAGTACAAGATGCATGGTAAACCTGCTTGGGTTTGTCATTTTTGAGGAAAGTCTGGACACATTTGTCCTAACTGTTACAAGCTTTAAGCTGCTAAGAGAGCAAACAAACCAAAAGTGTTTGTGCCTCAAGCACAAGATCTTATGGAACTCATTGGTGAATTGGTAAAGGCGTTAAACCTTTATTCCAATCCTAGAGTTGGAAATCACTCGAATGTGAATAGGAACTCCAATGCTCATGGTGCATCTAAAAGGTTTTGGATGCAAAAGACTCGTTCTAATTAAGTCTTTCTGACATGGTCCTTGTGCTTCATTGCTCTACTCTTTTGTGACCACTGTTCCTTGATTTTTGTGTTTTTGTGTTTTTTTTTTTTTTTTTATGATTTGCATTGCATAACATTCATGCATTTCATTCTAGGATTTTTTTTTTTTCTTTTTTAAATTTAAAAAAAAAAGAAGAAAAAGAAGAAGAGGAAAGCAAATAATGTTTTGGCATTATTTTTCTTGGTTTTTGAAAACAAAGTTAGTCAATTTATTTACACATAACATGTCTTGTGTACCTTGTTTAACTTTGATGAGCTTAGTTTTTGCATTTTACTAGTTGAAGCTTTGTAGTGCATGTTGTGTAGGAAAGATGTTTATGGTGTTTATCACTTTGTCTTGATCTTGAAGTTACATGTTATTTGACTGTCGGACTTACTTTTGAGAAAGACATAAATAACCATCTCACCACTGTTCACTAGCCAATCATGAACACCTTAGTGCATATCATAAGATTTTGTGCTCATGTAGCACATGCACAAAAAGAACATAAGGTGTAGTCTCTGTTAATTGCTTAATGTTTAAAATTTGTGTGTACTATTAGGCTTGATGCCAATTCACATAATTAAAACGGGTGTGTACCATTAAGCTTGATGCCAAATCACATAACTAAAATCTGTGTGTACATTATGAGGCAAAATTCAAGAAACTTACATGATTGCAAGCTTATGTTCTAGGAGATGTGAGAGTTATATGATGTAACTCTTTAGGTGATAGTCTCTTTTGAATTCTATGTGATGGATTTTGTAGACTTTGTGATTGATTGCTATTCACATATCACCTCACATGTATCTCAAGCTTTTACTAGTTGCACACACTACACAAGTTACTCTTTGCTAAACACTGTACATGTTATTGTGTGTGTTTTTGATCTGGCCAACCAAGTTTGAAAATACCTTGAATATTCTGTAAAACATTTTTTTTGCTTAAGAATTTAAAGGGAGAATGGCTAAAATTTTCTTTGAAGAAACTGGGATTAAAACTTGGGTTTTTGAAAAAACATTCCATCTCATACTCATGTATTTTGTTCATCAATTTTAATGGTTTGAGGAGTTGTGCCAAAAATGTGTTTATTCTTTTTCAAAACTGTGTTTTTTTTTTCTCAAAATTTTGTGAGCCTCTGCTTGTTTCGATCGATTCATTCTGTTTTTCGACCGATCAAAAATGTGCTTAAATTCTTTTTAAAAGTATCGGATTGATTCGATCGATTGAATATAATTTTCGATCAATTGAATATTGCGAATCAGGTTTTTAAAAACACTGTTTTTGACTCGTTCAAAACACTTTTTCAAAAAGTTTTCAACTTTTCTCTCTGTCTCTCTCCGATTCGGACTTGGCTCCACCTCAGATTTTTGTCCTTTTTTATCATTCTTTTTGTAAGGTTTCTCTCTTTAAATACCGTAAGACTCTTATACCCTTCTTTTTGCTTTTATTTTCACATTTCATCCATTTTTCATGCATTTTAATTTGAGGATTTTGAACCTATGCATATTTGGGGTTTTTGATGATTCAAGCCATTTTTTCTGAAATTGATCATTGGGTTTTGTTCCTAAGATGTTATTAACATGATCTTTGTTGGATAATTTGATCAATTTTGTGATTTGTGAAAAATTGAAAATTCTAGGGTTTGAAATTGATCCGATTTGGGGATTTTGTTCAATTGGGTTCAATTGATAAAATTGGATTGTTGTTTTGATGAAATTGGTCATTCTAATTTGTTTTGAACCCTGTGTGATGATCAATTCATCAATTTGTTTCAAAACATTCCAAGTGGTTTTTCAAATTTATGGGGTTTTTTGTTAGAAACTCTATGCTCAAGCCAATTTTGTGAAATTGAACTTAATTTGAACTTTGTTTACTGCATTAGTACATGTATCATGATATTGTAATTGTTCATGCATCATATAGATTTTTGTTCTATATTTTTTTGTGCTCACTTGTAGTTTGCCCTTGGTTTGTTTGTTTGTTTGTTTTTTTTTTTTTTTTTTTTTTTTTGTGTTCTTTTGGTTTTATCTATGTGTCTTTGTCTTTTCCTTAGCACTATGCCTAGGAAGACTAGAGCTCATAGGACGGTTCTCTCACCTTCACCTCCCCCACCTTCTTTTGACCGTGAGAGGTTTCCGAGTGAGAAAAACTAAGAGATTTTTGAGAAGTTGAACCTTAAGAGAAAGATTTGGGCTGAGTGTTCTGTTTTGTTAGATGAGCTTGATCCTGCCATTAAGGCAAATTTTGAGCGTCGAGGCTGGTTACCTCTGCTGGATATTTCTGATCCTCCTCCTCTAGCTACCATGATTAGAGAGTTCTTTTCGAACATCTCTATTCGCGTCTATGATTCCAACACTTTGGTAAAGAGTTGGATACGAGACGTAGAGTACACCATTACTTCTACTATAGTGGCTGATGCTTTAGGGGTACCTTTGGTCCAGCACCCTCTCTACCCTTATGATGAGTCTTCTCTTTTGAGTGATGTCATGTCTTACATCACTGGGTCTTCTATCCAGTGGGGTTCTGATCCTAGGATCACCACTGCTGAGCTATCTGAGTTGCACTATCTCTTCTTTAGGATAACATGTCATTCTATAAGGCCCATTTCTCATCTTCACACTATTCCTTTCGAACGGTGTGTTTTTTTATACGCTCTTGTTACTGATGCTCCTATTAGTTTTCCTTATTTGTTCCTTCGTTCTTTAAACGATGTTTATAGGAGTTCATCTTCCTTTCATGCCCTTGTCCATCCTATTTTTATTCATAGGATTTTGTTATATCTTGATCTTGGTGGTTTCCCTTCTTCTGAGCCCATTCATGTTATTGCTCCCATAGGTGCGTCTTTTCTTAGACAAAGGGCTACTTATCTTCGAGCTAGCTCTAAACACCCTAGGTCTGAGCCTTCTGGTAGCGCACCTCCTCCTTCTTCTTCTGTAGGTCTTGCTGGTGAGGATGTTCCTGATCCTGTTGGTGATGTTGCTGCTGCTGATGTTCCTCCATCTTTTTCGGATGGCTTTGATATTCGTTGTACCTTGGAGATTGTCATGACCGTTCAGGCGGCTCATAATCAGATTTTGGTGGACTTGCTTGATGAGATACGTGCTCTGCGAGCCGACTTAGCACATCTTCGTTCACCCTTACCACCTCCTTTTAATGATGGCGTGTGATTGTCTTTTGGCATTCTGTCACAAAAAGGGAGAGTAGTTTTGACACTGTAAAGGAGTTTTGTAGTTAGGGGGAGTATTTTGTTTGTTTTGCGGAACTCGTGGAGATATTAGATTGTATCTAGGTGCTTCAACTTGTATATTATTTTTTTTTTTGGGCTATTCATGTTAGGGGGAGTAACATTGTTTTTGAGAGTTACATTTTTTTTTTTTTTTTTTATATACATGATTCTTGTTTCTTTGTGTTCACTGCTTATTGATTTATATTTATGAGTTATTCATTGATATATGTCTTTATTATGTATTGTGTGAAATATACAAGAATGTCATATCTGTTTATTTACTGTTTTCTGTCACACATACGTTTATGCGTTTGTTGAGTGTTTCAGGAATATACAGGTTGATTTAATTGAGCTGCTGTCTACACTTGCAACTGATGGATAGTAGTTAGGATTGAATTTGTGTTTATGAGCATTATTTTTGTAAAGGGCTTTTACTTGTAAACTTTGAGTTTTTAATTTGTGTTTTGTCACGGATTGCCAAAGGGGGAGTTTGTTAGGTTCTAAAGACTTATGATTTGATGTATTTAGAACTCTAATGTGTAATGTTGGCAAACCATGATCAAAACAATATGTTTAGTCTTGTTTAGGCTTGCTCAAAGTTGTATATTTTATGTAAAGTTGGAATCGAGAGGCTGCAGATGCGTTAGTGCATTTCGGCCTGGCTCGATTGATCAAAAGTCGGCCAAAATGTTTTTCTGCAGAATTTCCAACTCAGCCCTACCTCATTAAACGTTTTGGGTTTTCTATGTTTGCCCTAGATATATAAGGCAAAACCCTAGCCACGTTTTTGAGAGTTACTCTGGTTGTATTGTTGCTCATACTTTGCAGTTTGTGTGAATCTCTTGTGAGATCTTTGAGTAACTTTCCTTCACATAAACTTAAGGTTTTCTAGGTAGAGATATTTTCAATGCCTTGATGATAAACTCAGTTGCTGCCATTGAAGTTTAAAGAAAAACAAGCATGAGTGCTTGTAACTGGTGGAGAATCCAAGAAAGAAGGAGTCTATGAATTCGGAGCTTGCATGTGGTTGTGTCAGTAAGTTTTATTGGTGGGTAGCATTAGGAAGTCAAGCGGAGAGCTTGTAAGTCCTTTTGTATGAATTTCGATTATTTCAAGATAGTGGATTCAAGTTTACCATGAGGATAGCTAGATTAAATCCTCCCTAGGTTTTTACCATGCGGTTTCCTAGGTCATCATATCTTGTGTTATTTACTTTTCTGCCGCTTTATATTTTTGATATGATTGTTTGATTGTGTTAACCTAGATTTTCATAATTTGACTAAATTAATCACTTGGCTAATTAACTAGGTTAATCTGGTTAGGTTAAGGGGTCTAAAAACCGTTCAAAATGGTCATTAGCTTCCGAGCCTCTCTACATGCACCATCAAGTACCATAGAAAATTTCACATTCTCTCATAATTCAACTCATCTGAATCCACTCAATACAAAGATAGAGAGAGAGAGAATGTGAAAATTTCAGTATCTCATAAACTTCTTTTTGTTAACTATAAGCGAGGAATGAAAAATTTCACAGCAGTCAAACCTACAAGTTGTTAATAATATGTAAAAAATGTCAAGTTTATCAAAAAAATAAAAATAAAATAAAAAATGTCAATGATAAATATAAATAAAATCCAATTAAAATTAATCAACTTAAAAATTGTAAAAAAAAAAAAAAAATGTCAGCATGTACACACAATAATACACAGTAACTAATGTTAGAGACACAACTTTGTGCCACAAGGCCCACAACTTGCCACATGACGAGTTGTGATTGACAAAAGTGTGTCCTTAGATGACCTACCATCATACATTTACTAATCACAACTCGTCACGTGATGAATTGTGGCACAAAGTTATGAGAAACTATGTATTCCCCATCATTACTCATACACAATTTAAAAGAGTTGGTAGATGTTACACCCAATAACTCTATGCGTTGTGAAATTTTTCGTGTTTATAATGTAATTTATATATATTTTTTCTTTAGACGTGGAGAGCATAATGGAATTTTTTTAAGTAGGAAAGGACAGGCACCGTCCTTCTTTTGTCTTGTCTTTGTGGAGGATTTAAGAAGAGTACTGAATCGCAGCTCACCGTGAGTAATGGTGTGAAACAAAAGAATGTTTCTTTCAAAATGGTGGAATTGGTCCAATTCGATACTTATAGTACTTATTTGGTACATGGGCGGCGCCATGCATAGTTCAGGGGGTTCAAATGAACCCCCTGACATAATTTTTTATTATTATTTTATATATATATATATATATATATAATTTTTTATTGTTATTTTACCCTCTTGAAATAAAAATTTGAACACTTTGACCCTAAATTTTTTAAAACCCACTTGAAATAAGTTTAATTATGATTCTCTTAATAATGTTTGATCTTTTTAAACACAAAAAAAGGCTTAACAATAAACCAATTTTATCCAAAATTTGGGAGAAATAGTAAGCCTAACAACAAAAGTAAATTTTTTTTAATCTTAAATCTTAAATAAATAAAAACCATTTAGATCCTAACAAATTTGAAATAAACTAATAGAAAATACATAGTTTACCTTGTATATTTATACTGTTTCTAAACAAATGTGTACAATATTGTATATTTTTTACAAATGTGTATAGTATCATTATCTATAATGTAAATCTTACATTGATTCTAAACAAACGTGTACAGTATAATTGTGTGCAATGTAAATCTTGCATTGATAGTACAATGTGAACATATAGTTGTCCTAAACTAATAAATAAAAGTATTTTAAGTAGTAATAACTAAAATTTACTTAACATAATTAACATGTTCATTAAATTAAGAAAAAATATGTCAATTGAAACTCTAATTTATTTTTTATTCTACTACTAGTATGTACTATAGACAAATTTGTAAGAAGGAAATCGTGTAAACCGTAAGATTCATATTTTACTCAAGATGTATCTTCATATTGACCCTCCTAGAAAAAAATCTTGGAGCCGCCACTGATTTGGTAGCTCATTTATTTGAAAGATAATATAGAAAATGACATCAACCCAAAGCAAGTCAAGTAAACCTACACGGTCATTGACTTGTCGTCTTGTGAAATTTCCTGGAAATTTCTGTACCTTTATTCTTATATATGTGAGACTAAGTTTGCTCAACTTTACTAAGCAAATCTAAAGCTAAAGAGGATGACCCAAACTCAGTTGTAAGTGTAAATAAAATAAAAAACCAAATCATTTCTTTTTCTTTATTTCTTTAGTTGTTTGTGTTTGTTTTTCTTCACTCTCTCTTCGTTTCAAGTTTGTTTCTTGACCAAGAAATTCAATTCTAAAGAGTAATGCATCATCATTTCTTTGCTAATTTTTCTTATGATTAATTCATGATGGCAGCTTTAGCAGTGGATTAGAGTTGGCAAAGTTTGTGGCGAACCTTGATATCCTACAACATGCATGGACTGCAATTACGGAGCTATGCAAAGAAACCGGTCAAAATGAAGGACCATCTTCCTTAGTGAATTCCAAAGTTTTTGAGCTACCAAACTATAACATCGTTGCTTTTTTCACTTGGCCTGCTAATAGCAAAGACTGTGTTCAGGGAAATGGAGGAGGAGATTTTGTTACATCATCAACTCTTAAGGATTCTTTTCCTCTCTTCAATTTCCTGTACGCACCAAAGCCAACCCAAATTTCTCCATTAACAAACCTGCATTTCAGCTTTTTAGCTCCATTTTTGGTGTGCTCCCTTTCTTGAAATCAAAGGTAACTATATATATACTCTGATCTATTTTCCTTTTCCCTGAATTTGTATAGAAGTCTAGGAAGCTCCCTCATTATTATTAATTACTATCAAGGTTTTAAATTAAAAATCTATCCTTGAAATTATATCTGGTTGAATTGGTTTAACAAAAATATATAATAACTAGTGCATATTTGAGATATCATTATATTAAAAAAAAAATCGTGATGATTGATATTTGATTAATTTATTTAAAATTTCTGATATCTTCCGATGTATTGATCCGTAAACCTAATATATTTCAGTTTTTTTAAAAATAAACAAATAAATAAACAAATCATTTTGCAATCTTTCACATATTTCTGTTCGTATTCTTGGCCCAATTTTAAAGATATGGATATCACTTTTCATATCCGCACCAAGACATCACAAGATGCTCCAAACAAGCGTCTAGACCATAGTCACTTTTTTTTTTTTTCTTTCAACAAATTTCATATTTGTTGAGTGGGTCCATTGGGAATAGTAGACACAACTCACATTCATGCATGAACTCATCACTTTTTTCTTTATCACTCACAATTGACTAACTCAACAATTATAAAATTTATTGTGAAAAAAAAAAGTTATGTCCTAGCACTATTGCCTTATTGCCACAATCTTTTTTCATAATTATTGAGACAGTAAGTTGTAAAAAGTAGACAAAAAAATTGTATCAATGGTGATCCTGATAAGAATAAGAATCAATAATAAATTGACAACGATACATTTATACATTTATGAAATTTGTTCTCAAAAAACATTGTGTCTAGCATTGTCCTGTTCCAAAACACTAGCTTTTGACCTTTTATTTTTATTTTTTTTATAAATATAAATTAAAGAGTATAATTTTAGAAACTTATCCTTTTTTTTATTATATATATTTAATGGACAAAGTTTAGTTATAAAAGAAAACGGCTTGTGTCCAGTGGAAATTTCCATTGGACCCATCTGGATTTGGACACGTGTTCACTTTTTTTTTTTAATAAATATAAATTAAAGAGTATAATTTTAGAAATTTATTATTTTTTATTTAATGGAAAATTTTAATTATAAAAGGATACGATTTGTGTCCAGTGGAAATTTCTACCAGACATGTCCGGATTCAGACACGTGTCCACAATTCAACGTGTCCAGTGGAAACTTACACTGAACACAAGCCGCACCCGTTACAAAATTAATTGTAACTTAAGACTACAACTTAACTCAATAAAATAAACATTATCACATATTTTGAAAATATTACCATTGAATTGTATGTTCTTTAGGTTCTTAATATATATGTCAAATTTTGTGTCAATCAGATATTATTTACCATATGATTTACAAGCTTATATTTTATACATAATTTTAAACTATAAAAACTTGAAATTTAAATAATTTATTGATAACATTGCTAGTGATTTTTAATTTTCTAGAAAATTTTCAAGCATATAGGATATAAGAAAAAGATATAATTCAATGATGGATTTGTTAAAATTCACCTTCAATAATTTTTTTTTTTTTAAATAAGGTTGTAGCATTAAACTACAAACAATTTTGTAACTAAACTTTGTCCTTATTTACTAGAGATTTTTTTTTCTAGCCTTCTTCTTCTTCTTCTTCTTATTATTATTATTATTATTATTATTATTTCATGTTAGTGGCGTCAATGGTTGATGATGACGCCAATTACTATCAAATATATTCTTAAATCTGTATACTCTTGACTTTTATTTTGTAAATCAGTTCATCTTTTCCTTCCATGCATGTTGGTGGTGTTAACTGTTCAGATGACTGTTTTTTATATGTATAAAGAGAGAGAGAGAGAGAGTCTTTTTATATTTTCTAAGAATTAGATGCATGAATTTGAATTTATATACAATTGACAAAAAATTAAAAAGACATTTTGCATGAAATTAGAGTATATTAATTAATACCTAAAGACACTTGACGTTAAATTATTAAGCAATTAGAATGACACTTGGCATCAAGTTATTGAAAAAATTAAAAAGATATTTGACACAAAATTAAAGTCCAGTTAGAATCCAATTTTAACTTGACTGAGTTTCCACTTTAATATAGTGTATATGATATATGATGGGTTAGAGAAACTTGTTTAATTTTACAATTTTACATGTCCCAATTGGTTTAGTTGGAGATTTTTTATTTTATTTTATTTTTAAATTTTATATTCAGTTGAGTCTTTTATTAGACTAGGGAAAATGGAACAAATCAAATAAGGAAAAACCCTAAAAGACATATGCCTCTAAATAATTAAATTAGAACATAAGCTTATTTTCTTATTTTCACGTGTTGGTCAGATTGTAAGTTTTCCAGCAATATGGTAGGTAATCTTTATAAAAAAGAGTCCCTTTTTGGACTCTCTTTTAGCCAATAAAACTTTCAAACAACTTATCCCACCTGTTAGAACCAATTGCAAATAATTTTAGAGCATTCACTCCTGAGGAACTAAGTAGTTTATGCTCAAATCCAAGAGCACTCTCCACTTGCTATTGGAGGATTAATTTCAAAAGTTGCACTTCTTTTTAGTATGAAGATGTTAATATTGATCTATGCAAAACTAAATTCAATAATAATATTAGTTTTAGATAATGTATAATTGAGCTGAAGTTATAAGTTTTAAACTTCATAGATTTTGAATTCATTAGGAAGTTATATTTATTAATTTGGTCATAAATGTATTTTTATATTACCAGTACGGGTTAGTGTTTAATATTCATAGTTTGCATAATAATATTTAGCAATATGTACAATA
Source organism: Quercus ilex subsp. ballota (assembly GCA_032727855.1). NCBI lineage: Eukaryota > Viridiplantae > Streptophyta > Magnoliopsida > Fagales > Fagaceae > Quercus > Quercus ilex. Next base: position 77,735,375 of record CM064909.1, read on the forward strand.
TCATAATGCAGATTGATAATTCCAAACCATTAATTATCACTGGAAACTCTCTGGGAGGATCTGTTGCCACTCTTTTCACCTTATCACTACTAGAAAAATTCAATTTTACAAACACCAAACGCCCACTGTGCATCACTTTTGGTTCACCCCTTATTGGTGACAAAGGCCTGCAATCAGCCATATCAAACTATTCAGCATGGAACTCTTGCTTTTTGCATGTAGTTTCTGACCAAGATCCAGTCCCTAGAGTCTTAATTAATGGTTACAAGCCTTTTGCCACATTTCTCTTGTGTTCGGAGCTGGGTTGTTCTTGTTTTGAGGATCCCCAAGCCATTTTGGAGTTGTTGATGGTAGCCTATTCAGGGAGTCCTGAAAATCAAGATCCTAATAAGGTTTTTGAGTCCTATGGAACATTTGTGGAACATATCAACCGTAAGGTACTTTGCAAAGATACTACAGATCATGAGTCGTTAATTGATTGGACTACACCAACATTACGGGCAGGCATTATTACACAACTAGCAGCAATTGGACTAGCGCGATCACAGGTAACTCAGTCACCATTCTTTTTGGATTGAATATAATTAGAATGCTTATTTGAGCTGTCATTTGTATGGAACATATATGTTACACCTAGACAATACAAGAAATAGAATAATGTTACACCTATGTCACTTATGAATAACGAATGAGATGCTTACCGATTAAGTATTAATAACAACTAACCAAAACCTCTAATGTTTCTTACATGGATTAAAATTACTACAATTTGAAGTCTTTGTCTTTGTCCTTGTGATCTTTCAAGACTCCCCTTATTATGGCCCAACTCATTTTTACAAGTTATTGCAGCAACCGCAGAACGTTGACATCAACAGTGTCATTGAAAAGACAGAAAGACGGGAAAAAATTATGGCAATTTCAAACAAGCAGGCTTTTGATCCCACCAAGGGGTTGAATGAAATAAAAGTATATATGGCTTATCTAGAACAGTATAAGAAGGTGTCTAAAGACGACAGAGTTGGATACTATGATAGATACAAAAATGTAATCGATACGAGTAGTATCGACCTGGTAAAGCATAAGAAAATCCTCACATGTTACTGGGAAGAAATGGTTGATCAAGCAGAGAAAAGGCCTCAGACAGTAGGTGCCTCCCTTGGTACCCGTTCGCTCTTCGGGGGAACAAATTACCGAAGGATGATTGAGCCACTGGACATAGCTGATTACTACAAGGCAGGCAAACAAGGCTACATAAATCGAGGAAGGCCTAAACATTACATAAAATTGGAGCAATTGCTGAAAGAAACGGAGAAACCTTCAAGTGTTCCAAATGAAATGAAGAAACAGAATGTGGCGTCAAGTCTGACAGAGGATTCTTGCTTTTGGGCTCATGTTGAGGAGGCTCTCATTTCATGCAAATTGCTGACTAACGAAGGATCAAGTGTTGAGGAGAAGGACTTTGCAAAGAAAGAACTGATTGAGTTTGAAAAGTATGTATTGGATTTGATGAAAAATTACGCAGTATCGTCTGAGATTTTCTTGCCTGGGAGCAGCTTCATGAAATGGTGGGGAAAGTATAGAGAGATTACGGGAACTTCTTATAGTTCTAGTCTCACTAACTTACTCAAGAATGACAACAATTACAAGGCTTATGCTAAAGGCTCCCTGGTCTTTTAAACTTTGTATGATAGAGATATGCATATTTCAATATCTATGTGTGCACTTCCCTTCAAACATGTGTGGTATTTCGAAGTTATTACCCAATAAATTGTAAATTAAGAACATCATCTTTTCGACTTTTTAAATTTTTGTATAATAAAATTTTCATGTCTTTCTTTTGCTATTTTTGGAGTTCGATACTTGGATGTGAGTAGATGAAAACAGTTTTAGTCATCATTATCAAAGGAATAGTTTTTTTTTTTTTTTTTGGCTTTGTTTATTCTTCCCTCTCAGCAAGGAAAGGCCACACTATACCATTGAAATAGTGAGCATAATTCTCCCCAACAAGACCGTTCATGATTTGCTAATATTTCTACATTTTCCAACAAAAGTAAAAAATATGATTTTGAGAGTGAAAGGAGCAGTTCAATTGATACATTAATGGTAGGGTTTATATAATGCGATTTATAATATAGTTAGGTCGGGGGAGGATGTAGAAAAAATAGGAAAAATTATATTTTCGTTACAAGGTTTTGGTTATGGGGATAAAAGAAAAAGTGAAAGGGAAAAAGAAAATGTCTTGAGTTGAATTCTTTATATATCATTATCTGAATTTCTTTTTATTAAATGGTAAAATAAAGTAAGCTATTGATAGTTGAATTGTTGAAGTTTTTTATCGTTGCATAAGAATTTGGAATTCGAATCCTGCTTATACAAAAAAATAACTGGTATCTTGGCCTAATAATAAACGATAATTATTATAAAGTAGATGTCATAAATTACAATTTTATTATATCTATTAAAAAAATAAGAGTAAAAATAACAAAATGTTGAATTTTACAAAAGTCAAATTAGTATGACAACAAGCCTTGTGAGCTGGTTAATGCTATGTTCTTCCTTCTACTTGTTTGCCCCCTCCAATAAGAGATTTCTCAATTAGGTGTAGTCTAAGAAATATCTTATTAGCACTATAATGAATCAAGCCATTTATGAACAAATAGAGCTTCGCTGGAGAAAAAGTCTGTTTATGTTGTTTATTTATCAAACAAACCAAGCTCAAGCCCAACTTTAAATCTATAGTATAACTTGTTCTACCCGATCCCTTAAAAGTTATATTGACTTTTAAGTGGAGTTTGTGATGTGCTTGTTTTAGAATTTCATTTCCTCTCCCTTGTGTGTGTGTGTTTGTATTTGGATCAATTTTTTAAACCTTTCAACTTTTTAGCTTTTCAACTTTCCTCTGATATTAAAGGTGCATTCCACCGTGCTACTATTACATTGAATCCAAATCCACATAAACCATAATTTCGTTAATATTCCCTCTCAAACTCAAGGTAGAATCTTAATAATGCCTTAAGTTTGAAATATAAGATCATGAAAATGCCTCAATAATGCTTTGAAGGTTGATGACCATAAATGACTGTATTGAATGGAAATTGGATTGGGTACGATGGAGGAGAAAAAATCATGAAAATTGCTAGTGATCGCAATGAATAATGACAATAAATGAATGTTGAAAAATGACGATAAAGGCTTAAGAATGGTTGCATGAGTGACTAAGAAGGGGCTGTTATGGCCTAAGGACAGCTACATTGATGGCTCGAGGAATATCTAAAAGGGAATATGACATGATAAGACACGTGTGAGTGATGAGTTGGTGAATTTTGCATTGATTAGGCCAAAAAATAGGCTGATTACTGTGACTTGGATGCCTCATATGAGAAAATTGACATCTAAAATTGTAATCTATACAAAAAACAAAAAGGATACATAATATTGGAAAAACGTCAACCCTAATATTGGTCAAAGTAGACAAAGTCAATAGTCTGGTTCATTGGTATGGATCTGTAATTTGATTCGATCTAATTCTATGATTTAGCCAAAGATCTAGTTCGAGGTTTTAACTCGGTCGTGTAGACTCAAGCTAATGTTGGCAGGGCAGTGAAGCGGTTGAGTGTTGACGTGGTGGCTAATATGGTTGACTTGGAATGCGACATGTGGTTGTGGCTCCTTGGTGGGTGAGACTATAAAATATTGTAGAGAAGTAGAAGTAAGGGAGAATGAGAATGCGAAGATTATGTGGTTCAAATTGATTGTCTAAATCTATGAGATAAAATCATTTGCAACTGCATCTTTACTATATGTTGAATTATGTATTACAATACAAAATCTTAAATAAGATTATATATGAATATTACGTTAATCCTAATTGAGCCTGCAATACATTTACACTTATAATTAACAAGCACCACATATATTCCGTGAGAAACCATCAACAGAAGTGCCAATTCAAACTTCGTTATTATCATCGGGCCAGCAATACTATATATTATACAGATGCATGGTTATTACGACTTAAGACTCGCTCATGCCATTTGGTCTATATACATGCCCAAATATTGGAATCAAACACTTGGAAGATATCCCAAAGGACAGTAAAAGATTCATGGATCATTTAGCCCCGGATAGCTAAAATAATTTTCTATCTCGTCGATGAAAACTACTGCTAAGGTTTTTCTGCCTATATAAAGGGACCAAAGAGAAACAATACCATCAATGAGCTTTGAACATCAAAACTACTTCAACAAAATATCACAAAATTAACATGGCGATCCAAAGGCTTGCTTCTACTTTTTTCATATGGCTTGCTTGCTCCATATTGGCTGTTTTTGCACAGCATGTAGGCACTCCTGGTCTTTCACCAGTACTAGGCACTCCTGGCCTCGCACCTAGCCCTAACAACTCTAATGCACCTTTTCCATCAATGCTGACTGACTTTGTGGGTGTTGCCATTTCATTCTTTTTCCTCAAAGAAATCGATTAGGGTCCTCCTGTCCTCGCTCCTCGCTCTTCAGATATCCTTGATGGTGTGTTGAGGTCACAAGATTGTATCAATATAATATTATGTTTGATTTCATGTCGGTATTATTGTAATTAATATATATGTTTATCGCACTTGATTTAAATTTGTATTTTTTCACGTCTGTTACTATTATAATATAAATTAAAATTTCACTCTTGTTCGTCCTATATATATACACAGATGATTATGCTCTAAGCAAATATTCATTTTAAGAAGGAACTTGGTGCATGTACTAGAAGTCTAGAATGCCTTGTGCAGGACAATCCAAAACGAAATATTGTGAACTTGGAAAATAAAAGCTCTATATATATACTTATTCGGTTTTCAACAAATATCCTAATCAGGTCAATCATATGCTGTGAGATAGCTGTGAATGGGTATTTGATGACCCATTGAACTTCATTTGGAACCGATCACCCAAAAAAAAAAAAAAAAACACTCAGGCATGCTCTCTCTCTCTCTTTAAAACATGTTTGGTTGTCAAGGTCTAGAATTCAAACTTCACGTACACAAAAAAATAATTAATGTATTAGTTTGATGATAAGAGCAATTGTCATAGCCATGGATGTCATAATTATGTTTAAATTCTATTGTGTATATATATATATATATATATATGTTGGGGGGGGGGGGAAGGCCCAATCTAATGTAGTGGGCCTAGAGCCCCATGTGAGGATTACTGTGCGTTCGAAGAGAAGGAGGTGGTAAGGGCAAGGCCCATCTGGAAGAGGGATCCCCTAAAAAGAAAAATGATTATAATCCGAGGAGATCGCCGTCTGTTCGAAGAGATTTTATTCCTTGGATGCGAATAGTACGGATCAATCGAACGTATAAAAGGTCAGAATGATCTTTCGAGCACTCCTACTGATCAAGATAAGCTCTGAGTATATCTAGAGACGATAAGAATGAGGAAATATCTAAAGGAAAAGCTGCTACCACCGTATTTAAGGCACTGCAGCAACTTTTCTGGCCGCATTTATGTGGAGAAGACCCCTGAACAGTGTAACCTCACCTACTGCCACTCACACAGAGCCAAAGGAGATGCTTGACGTGACATATACTCAAGTGGGTTCACAGATGAAGTACAAGTGGACGATAGAGATGATGAGAAATGAGGATATGTAAAGGAAAGAAGCTCCTAATAAATGGGGGGAGATAAAAAAGGGCAATAGAAAATAGAGAAAGGCTTTACTGTAACTCTAAGAACTGTAATCACTACATAATCAATGATATGTCTCTTCAGACACCAATTCATTTCATGTTTATGTGTAAATTTATGCTGGTTTATACTTGGAGATTGTGATTAACTGTTGTTAATTCCATAGTCAATCTAGCTCTTTCACCCATTCTCTATAAATTCATTGTTTTGGGCTTGGGCCACAAATCCTAACCCTACAATATATATATAAACATGTTTTGTTGACAAGTCATCATTGTACCCCTTTTTTTTACTATCCTATATTTAAATTTATTTTCACAAATCATATTTAAGATAAATAAGTTTACTTCAATTTTTTTTATATATTAAATACGTACCTTATATATTTATTTAATATCTTAATACAGTATATAAATTTGTTTTTAATTATGAAAATTAAAACTATTAGATAATGTTATTGTTAACTTTTGCATTACAAGATAAAATATAAAAAGTGCAAAACTTAAGTATAATTCTCTAAATGCAGTATATTAAGTTCTCTAATTAAATTCAAAAATGTAATTGTCTTGAATTTACTTATCATTTGAAAAGATAATATTATTTATATTTTATTGGTCAATGAGGCAATGTATTTGAATTTTATTAGAGAATCTAATGTCCAACACCCAAGTAATTTTATCTAAGATTTATCCAATTAGTAAATTAATTAAAACTCACACACCAAATGGGCCTTTGAAAGCAAACTATAAACCCAAAACACACGCCCAAAAAAAAAGGCGGACTAGATTGAATTCATTTTTTCGTTATTCTTCATGTACTTTGGAAGTTAGGAGCGACTTTTCTCCGATTCAGATCGAGGCCTAATTGCCCTTTGACAAACTTAGAAAAGAAGAAAATACAAAAATAGAAAACATAGTGCAAATCGAGAAGCATCAAACATGGGAGGTAGCGATGGGATCTTAGGCAACAGGGACATAGAAAGAAGCAAAGCAACTATAGCCAGCACCAGCACAAGAAGAAAATGGCTGAAGAGGCGAGAGACATGGCTTGTGGTTCTGGGTGTCATTCTTCACGCTGTTTACATGCTCAGTATCTTCGATATCTACTTCAAGACCCCCATTGTTCATGGCATGGACCCTGTCACTCCTCGCTTCAATGCCCCAGCCAAGCGCCTCGTGCTTCTCGTTGGTACGTACCCGAACCCAATTAGAACTTTGCGCACTAAGTGTTTGTTGAATTGTCTAATTGAAATGTTGCTTTGGTATTTTGGCGTTGTTTAGTGATTTTAGATTACCCAATTAGGAAATGGAATTGAATATGAGATGGGTCGGGTTAGGATTGTTTATAGAACGTAATGTAGGTGACTAATTTGAGTTTATGCTATTTTGTACTAAGGTTGTTCAATATTGTGTATAAAGTTTTGGGTTTTTGAGAGTTCCTTTGTATAAATTATTAATCATTACAGGGTTGAAATCTGAAAGTTTCTTTATTGGAGTTGTTTTATCTAATATGAGCAGTCTGAAGGGTTAGTATGTCCAAGAGTTGGCGCGCTTGACTTAGATTTTGAAAATGGACTAGTAATAATTCACTGGTTGTTAAGGCTTAGTTAATTGCAAATTTGGATATGCTTTTAGTGTACTACATGTCATAAAATATAGAACTTTTATGAATGGGAAAAAAAATTGCAGCTGATGGTTTGCGTGCCGACAAGTTCTTTGAGCCTGATTCTGAAGGAAATTACAGAGCTCCATTTTTAAGAAGCATTATTAAAGGGCAAGGTCGCTGGGGAGTATCTCATGCACGCCCTCCAACAGAGTCGAGACCTGGACATGTTGCTCTAATCGCTGGTTTCTATGAGGATCCAAGTGCAGTTACAAAAGGTGGACTGTCTATCTTCTTGAGCCAAATTAACTCCCATGCATCTTTCACTTTGAATTTTTTTTTTTTTACACTGAAACATTAATGCATGTAAATCATATTACTGGCTGGTGTCACATTCTGTCCACTAAAATATTCTATGTTGTACACAGGATGGAAAGCTAATCCAGTCGAATTTGATTCAGTATTTAATCGAAGCCGCCATACATTTGCTTTTGGGAGTCCTGACATTGTTCCAATATTCTGCGGTGCTGTGCCACACAGCACATGGAATACGTATCCTCATGAGTATGAAGACTTTGCAACTGGTACATCCTTTGAACATTTTTTTTTTTTTTTGATTAGTAAATGTTATAAGCTAACAAGTAAACGCTCAAAGAGAAAAGAAGTTCAGATGAATTATGCTTATATTGTTAAACATTAATTGCTATCATCCTCAATTTCATTCAATGCTTTGTCAAATCACAATTGGTTATGCAGATGCATCCTTTTTGGATGAGTGGTCTTTTGATCAATTTCAGAGCCTTTTAAATAGGTCCAATGAAGACTCAAAGTTGAAGGAGTTACTTCTACAGGATAATCTTGTAATATTTCTGCACCTACTTGGTTGTGATTCAAATGGTCATGCACATAGGCCCTTTTCCTCCATCTATCTCAATAATGTAAAGGTTGTTGACTCTATAGCTGAAAGGGTTTATCATATGGTTGAAGATCATTTCAAGGACAACCGTACAGCATATATATTTACAGCTGATCATGGAATGAGTGACAAAGGTTGGAACTTTTAGAAACTTTCGTGTCTTTTCTTGGGATTTTTTTTTGGCCTCACCGCATGCACTCAATGGTTATAATCTAGATTTAAGGAACTTGCATCTTCCATGACTTGCTCTAGGTTTACACTTCTTCAAAGACATGCATAATTGGTTTGAATTTTGTAACGCTGGAAATATATCACAAGAATGGATTAATATGCCATTTTCATCCCCACCTGAGCATTTCTTTTGAATTAATGTTTGGACCAGAAAATTCAAAGCATCTAGTAATTGGCCTTGAATTTGGATGCTATTAACTGCATCTGCTTTGACATCTGATGTTTTAGTGTTCATTTGATTAAGATGTTCTCTCTTTTTGTTTGCCTTGAATCAGGCTTTTAATTTTCTGTCCCTAAATCCCCTTTTTCCCCTTACTACTTCAATTTGCTAGATATATTGAAATGAGATTCTGACAAATTTAAGGTTTCACTCACAGGAAGCCATGGAGATGGGCATCCTTCAAACACTGATACTCCCCTTGTTGCTTGGGGAGCTGGTGTTAAAAATCCCAAGCGAATATCAAGCACCAACCATTCTCATTGCAATTTTCGTTTTGTTGATGAACATATGCATGATGCACCGACACCCGTAGAATGGGGCCTTAATGAAATTGAAAGGGTGGATGTCAATCAAGCTGACATTGCACCACTCATGGTTGTACATTTTATTTTTCTTGAATTTTTCCGTCCCAGGCCTGAATCCTCAGGTCTGTCCTTCAGTTTTTCTTAGTCTAATGTCCTCATTGGCTTTTCTGGCAGTCCACTCTTGTTGGTTTGCCATGCCCTGTTAATTCAGTTGGAAGTCTACCCCTTGATTACGTAAACATGATTGAGGTACTTTCAATTAGCTTTCATGGATAGATGACTTATTTTATCGTAATATAAAATGACAAATGTGCCAATGGTCCCTGGACCAAATGGCATCGCCTCATAACATGATTGAGGTTTTTCTGCTGGAGGGCGAGGTCACAGGTTCAACCCTCTGCAGTGTGTGAGTGGTGTATTTACCTATAAAA